>CM069543.1:17954318-18674943 GCA_035773235.1 Eospalax fontanierii
GGTGTTTACGAACTTTATATCATTTAAACTTTGGAGTGATCCCTGAGATATTTGCATCATGCGCCTATTTCATAGTTGGGATCTTTAGAAAGGTTAAGTCTTCCATTCTCCCCTACACAGCAAATACCAGTGTCAGGATTTTAGGCATGAGTTTGTCTAGGACAAGAGACCTTACTAGTAATTGCTGGCTGTATTTATTAAACAGTTTCAGTCATAGGACTGTACTGTTGTAAGAATGAATAAAGAAGCATTTTGCATATTAACCACTGTGATGGTTTGTATGATGACCAGTAGAGTAAGGTTAAGTCCCATTTCCCAGAATCCTTTCCCTTTAGAGTTGGCCACAGAGGTATGTAAGAGAGATCTGGAAGGCAGAAGAGAAGCAATCTTCACGGTATGAAGGTCCCAGTGGGCGCTGAGAGGTTGGCAGATTCTGACTTTCCTTCTTTCCTCCTAGTCTCCGTCCAGCTGTTCTTCTGACTGCTCGGCATTTTCTAGGAGCCGCGGGAACTGGAGTGAAGACAGTAGCCACAGTAGTGTGAGTTCAGGGTCAGTAAATTGAGGTTAGGTCAGGGGCAAACAGGAAATCATTCTGTAAGCTCACAAGATAATGTAAGAACTTTGGCTTTTACTGAAAGCAAAATACCAATCCTCATATGAGTGGCAGGGCTGGGGCCTCACTGCAGTTGCTGGAGATGCAGGTAAATGTGCAGGGCCACGGACCACTGAGGACTCAGCTTACCGATGCTGTTTTCCCACAAGGGCCTGGATTTGTGGGGAGTGACTGTCAGCAGACAGGTGAGGCGATGAGCAGAGCCCTCCAGCACTCCAGTTGTTAGTGAGGGCAGTAAGGGAGAAATAACTAGCAGCAAAGATGGAGGAGAACACCAAAGAAGGTAACATTGTGGACGCCCGGTAGACGTATCAGCGGAGGGATGAGTGACTCCATTAAATTATGCCAATAAACCAAATAAGCTGAGCAATAATAACTGACATGAAGTGCGCTACTGTTTTACGAGTAACAAAAGAACTTGGACTACCCAAAATCCAAGAGGATGGCAGGGAGAAAATTCTATTGCCGCCTCACCTTCTCTGAGACTTCTGTTCATTTGGAATTACTAATTCAAAGGGAACACTGCTTTCAAAACCTGGCTGGCTCTTATTGGTAGAAACCATCCCAGGATTCTCTACACCTCTGGCCTATTCTTCATGCCTCCATTGTGATGTAACAAATTGCAATTAAAAATTAAAACAGTTTGACTTTTGCAAAATTTGTCTTCAAACAAAATTTAGCTTAATGCATTTTGCTGTGCATGTAATCTAAGCTTCAAATATCACAAGGAGGTATTATATCTATGGTAATTTATAACAATCGCATTTTATCTAATGAACGAATTTCAACCGACATTTTACAAACCAAAAGACTCTGGTTCATAGTATTTAAATAAATACATGGCCAAGCACATGAAAATATACAAACACACACACACACACACACACACACACACACACACACACACACACACATAGCATATACCCTGAGGACAGAACTGAGTTTTTAACCATGTCTGACCCTAAGACTCAGGATTTTTCATAGAATTAAACTGAAAGTAAATAAACAAGCTAGAAAAATAAACAAGTAGGGAATGCACAAAAGGATAATGGTGAGGTTCCTCTTTACTTGGACTCTGGTCCTTGATGACTCCTCTCAGTCCCTTAGTAAATAGAAAGACACAGCTGCATTGGCAGAGTGCTAGCCTCTCCATCATCAAAACTCTAGCACTACTCTATTACATGCGTATACAAGGGTTTTGCATGGATATTCCCCCAAAATAAAAATAAATACAAAGAAAGAGATCTGAGTGAGCTGGTTTCTATTAGTACCAGAAATTCATAGCCCAAGTTTTTCTTTTCTTTTTTTTTTAGAAGTAACTTGGTCACAAATCAGTGCTTAAGTTTCACTACCAACCTTAAGTTTTCTACCAACAATTCTTCTATACCTAGCCCAGTTTTCTTATATTTCCAGTTTTCTCCATCTTGGGTGCCATGATGAGCCCACTGTGAAGAAGACTTAAACCCGCAGCTTAGAGGAGAACTTCCAACTGAAAGCCATCACACAACAGCTGTTTCTTGAAGGCATTGATTCATTAATAGGGAAAGAGACCTGCTCATTGTCTTACCTGAACACAGAACTCTGAATGGTACCTCTATCTTTAGATCCCCTTGTAGGACAGGATGGGATATATTTTGAGACGTCAATGTGGCTCCCAATCTCTGTCTAGTCCGCTTCCCCTCCTTCCCTTCCACAAGGGAACCTCTGGGTTATTAATCTCTATTTCAGAGTCTGATTCCCAGGGAACTCAACCTCCCACACTCTTGGACTTAAATGCCTTCAATGAATGAAGCATCTTCAGTCTCTGATCATTTTGATAGAAGGGAGTGGTCAGAACACATGGCTAAAACTCCACTGTGCCATTTCTTAGCCTTGAGATACTTAGAACCAGAATGTCAGTAAGCATTTCTAAATCTCAGCTTCCTCACTTGAAATTGGCATTAACAATTATGAATTAACTTCTAGCTTGCAGACACAACACTAGCATATTGAGCGGCACACTGACTCCCTCAAGATACGGAAGCTATCTGGATTGAGGAGGACATAATCCCACCTCTGAAGTGCTGAGCCAAAGAATCTGAACAAATGAAGGATTAATTTGGTTAAGATGCTTAAATGCATGGTTGGGGGGTGGGGTGAAACTAAAACACAGGTCTACTGTGACTCCTACCATTGTGCTGACACTACTTTCCCTGAACATTTTGAGAGGGTCAGAATGATGACGTGTAGATATGTCTGTGTTTTACACATCTGTACTGAAGAATATTTAAGCTTCAAAGGAAGTGACTATTAATACCTTTAGGTTATGAACATAGAATTCTAGTCTTCTAGACTTGAGAAGAGCTTTATGAAGAGACCTTGCTTAGAGTCACAGTTATGCCATCATAAAAGGTTTGGCCAAATCTCAGGGAAAGAACAAAATAGAAATATGTAGAAAATTATTTAAGCAAACTTGGGGAAGCTCCTGTAATTTTGGGTGGCTTATATTTTCAATTCCTTAGAAACAAAAGGACTAAAGACTTTTATCTGAAAAATCTTCATTTTTTTTTGAAGCATTTTCAGGAGATGATGTGGGGTGTACTAATTGGCTGCATTAACTACATTATTGCTATAAAATAAGGGAAGACTTTTTGTTCTATGAAATGCCATGCCTTATTTTTTTTACTATCTAAACTAAGGCTATAAACATTTCTTAGGAGAAAATTTAAGAACTAAAAAAAAAGTTAACTTTTTGTAGATTTTAACTAATATAATAAATGTCTTGATCCAATGAATATTTTTTAAAGTACATATTTCCCTTCCTTTCTTTCATCAACACTTAACCAATTAACAAATATTTACTGAACCTCTACTCTAAACTCTCTAAATTCAGCAGCATCTCTCTTCCTGTTTAACCCAGAGTAAACACATTCTATGAAAGCATGAACTGTCCCTTTCATATATTTATGGAATGCATTTACAGTGCAAGTTAAAGAAGAAATTATCAGTGATTTGCTTTGTTTAGGCTGTGAAAACTGACACTTCATCAAAGCATTCACCCTTGAATCCAAAGTTGCTCAGATTGTCTCTATCCACATAGAATAATTTAAAGGTATAATGACTAGGGTGCTTTCTGATGGAGCCTTAGTTCTAAGGGCTCAGGTTGTGGATTATGGAACATATATGTCTCAATATGCTTTGTATTTCAAGCTCTGAAATTAATTAACAGTAGCTGTATTTCACATCAAGAAGATGTCACAGATGAGTGGAATTTTGATGCTTGTCTCTGAACCCAAGCAAGAAATATTGACCCAATTACAAAGAATAAATATCAATAAAACAGCAGGTCTCTGATAAGCAGATATAATTACCAGAAGAATCTGTCTGTTTACACATCAGGACCACTGTCTTCATATATCTTAGCCTGTTACACAATTATCAAATAGAACAGTAATCTCAGAATGAGTAATAGGAGTCACACGGAGTCCTGCCTGGTTAAATATTTTCATCGTGGTGGGAGGACTTTTGCATGTACCATGTAATAAAGAATCACTCTGAATCTTTAAACAGTGAACTAGCCCCAAATTGATGCCTGAAAAACCAATCAACATCTGTCTAGGGGCCAGTTCCACGCGATTCTTACGTGCTTTTCAGTGGAGTGGAAAAGCTCTGGAACTGCCCATTGGATGACATGGTGCGTTTTCATCGTTAGCTTTTCATCTGGGGGGGATTTCCTTTAGTGAAATCAGAAGTCCTTAAAAGAACGCATTTGGCACGACGACAAGGGCTTCTTTTGCTTCTTAGGCAACTATCTCGGTATTCTTTTTCTTGCGGTGCTGTGACGGGCACACCAAGAGCAGCTTCTTGCTGAGCTGTGCAGCTCCAGCTGAAAACAGCAGGAAAAGCAGGCAGATGGCCAAGGCAGAGTGAGCGAGGAGCTGAGATCACAGCCAAGCTTGCAGAAGATCTACTGCAGCGCACAGGCCGCCGCAGGAAATGGTTTGCTCTGAACCCTAGGGTGCTCCTTAGAGCCTACAGGGTGCAGAGATCGCCTCCTCCACTGACCTGGGCTTCTATAGAAAGAGAAGAGCTTTATGACCTGGCTTTGAGTTCCATCTTTGCATCACAATAGATTTGTGCAGCTCTCAGGGGTAGAATCAGTGTGCAGGTGCCGGGGAGCCCCCGGATTGATTGATAGGCCTCTTACCAGCTGTCATTCAGGAGATTCTCAAAGCTCCTTCATTGGATGAGATCTTGGTCAGTTTCTTGCCCAGCCATTTTCTTCTTTTAAAAATTCTTATTGTCCTTTAGGATTTGTGCCACTGCGCTTCAGGCTGAGCAAGATGAAGCATTCCAGTGTCACCCACAAGTCAGTCAAATCTTGACAAAAGGCACCGCCTGTCAGGGCCAAGAGGAGTGGAAGGGAGGTTTTCAGCCCTGTCCCCCTTTCAGGGCTCGGCGCTGGGGGCCCGGGAAAGAGGGGCTGGGAAGGAGCAGGAAATTGGACTTAAGTCTCCTTTGAGTCAGTGCAGAGTTCAGTCTTCTCTGGTGTTTGTTTTTAAACAGCTCTCTAAGTAATTCACACCCAGTTTGCCGTGTGACCTCTTGGACACATGTTTTTGGCCTGCGGAGGAGATTTTTCTGGAGTCTTTCTAATGAGTGCTGAGTTTGACACCGTCAGAAAGGAATCTGAGGTCGGAACTTCTATTTTAAACTTAGGCCTTTGGGATTTATGAAAGATGTTTCCGATATGTTAAAGCAGCTGGGAAAGCCTTTGAGATCTGCAGTGCAAGCGAGAGGCTTCCTAATTTGTATTACAGGTGAGGAAACACAGGCCTGAGGAGCTTGGCAGACTTTTTCCTGCACCTTCAGAACTCCAAAAGCATGTTGCAATCTTCAGGCTCCTGACTACAGAAGGCAGCGGGTCCCCTTTTGAGCCCTGCCAGACCATTCTCAAAGTAGGACTTCTTTTGAGAGGACAGGGATCCCTGTCTCTCCTAGGTCCAGCAGAGGGGCTTTTCCATCTTGTCAGGATGAAAGGAGACTCAAGGTCATTAGCTTGGATTTCTCAGGGTGGGTGGGGCTGGGGTTGGCTGCCAAGCTATTCTGATGACCCAGAAATTACATGCATTCATTTCTTTCTTTTTAGATAAAAGCATTTCTATTCTAGTTTTTCTATGGCTTCTTTTCAAGAGAAGAGAAAAAAATACCCAACGTCTTTGCTAGGAGACTCGCCTATTCTCTGTGTAGCCTTTTATAATCTATCTTGATTCTCAGACCATACCTTAGTCTTTTTTTGTACTTTGTGTCTTTTAATCACCGAAAGGATCCAACTCAGTGTCCGTCCCCGTGGATCACAGGCTGGTCTCCTTCATCTATATTTGCAGGAAGAGAGGGAAGGGCTAGGAACCTTTTTTTCCTACACCGGCTCCAGCCCCAACAATATAACTTCCTCTTCTCCAAAGACCCTTTGGGGCTGTTATTCATTCCTAAGGTTGACTTTTTAGAAACACTTTCATGTAAGGCCAGGAAAACCTGATAAGTCATCTCATTATTAAAGCAGTTAAGAAATTGTCTCTTATATACCTATACTTAAATGCCTAGATGTATGTGTATATATAAATATATCTACCTATACAAATGTATATCATAGAAAACCCATCTTAAGGTATTTTCTTTATTATGTGCAATAGAGAAGCTAAAAGGAAAGAAAAAAAAATCCCCCACAAATAAGAGCATTTAATGATCTTTAAAAATAGTTTTGCTCCAGGGAAAGATGAGAAAGGCATAGGATAGATGAATGTATTCTTAAGTCACATCACATTGAAAGCTTTCTTTATAAATATCCCTTACTTGAGATATTGGTAGAATAGGGACAAAATATATCTCTAGCTACAAAGAAAGAGAAAAAAGCTATAACTAATACATAAGAAAAGTCATTCAGATGGAAAACACTAATGGAGGGACCAGACTGAAACTTGGTCACATTTCTGACTGTGGTTCAGTGTGACTCCCAGTCACAGAATCAGGGTCAGATCTCTTTTAGTTAAGAATCTTGTTGCTCATTTTCCTTTTATAAATGATTTTTTTCTTCTGTTTTTCATTGTATTCTTAAATATATTCGGGTTTGCTAACTATCTGAAATTTATATAAAACAATGAATTTGACAGACCATTTTTGGCTCCTTTGACAGTGTTGGGTGCCACCATGCTTTTAGAATTCTAGGCTGTTTTTCAGTTTTCTACCAAATATGTAGGTGATAAGAAATGCAGTTTACAACAGTCACAACAGTAAAAATACAGCTCCCTTCCTAATGGACTGCTTATGTTCTTTGACTTCTATATTTATCCATGAGTCTCAGTAGATGAAGTTTCATTAGCAGAAATTAAAATCACAACTTTAACTTCTCTCTATGTCTCAGTGCCAGTGTGTATCTGAATCCTGATCACCTTTGCACTCTTTTCCTACTGATGGTCGGAAAAGGAAGGAAGATACATTCTGAAAGGCACCAAGGAGCTGTGGGCAGGGCAGACAGGGATCATCCCCCAATGAGCTGTGGGCTGCTCAGTGTAAGCATCATCCCCACACTGCACTAGCTGTGACAGTGAGGTCCATGTGAGAAGCACACTCTATCACAAAGCAATAAGCCTTCCTGTTAGAGATTCCGACATTTCGGGAACCTTCATAAGGCTGTAGCTACTTCTTCCTTCCTTTTAAAAATCCTTTCATGTGCGTGTGTGTGTGTATGTGTGTGATGTGCATATGTCACTGTGGGCATGTGGCAATCAGGGTAGACTCTCAGGTGTTGGTCTTTGCCTTCCACCTTGTCGGAGGTAGGTAGGGTCTCTTCTTCATGACTGCATATAAATTTCAGAGTAGGTGGCTCCACCTACTCACCTGTCTCCACCTCCAATCATGCCATAAGCACACAGGCTTCCACATTGGACTTTTATGTGGATTCTGGGCATTATAAATCTGGTCCTCATGTTTTCCCAGCAAGTACTTTACCCATCCTGCCATCTTCTTAGCCATGCTGGGTG
The DNA here is from genome assembly GCA_035773235.1 of Eospalax fontanierii. NCBI lineage: Eukaryota > Metazoa > Chordata > Mammalia > Rodentia > Spalacidae > Eospalax > Eospalax fontanierii. Next base: position 17,961,951 of record CM069543.1, read on the forward strand.
CTTTCTCATACAACACAAAAGATGGTTCTCCAGACAATCACAAGCAAACAGGAACTATAGAGGTTTCCACCTTCTAAGGTCACGTCCAGCAAGAGGCATCAGACTCTAATGTAGCAGCTGTACCTTCAGGTGCTTTTCACCTGCTCCTTCATTTCTGTTGTAAATTAAATATTAGGATAGGAGTCTGCTATACATGAAGTGTTGAATGAAGAATGCCCGGTGTTAAAGAGCTTATTGAACGATAAAGGTGACTATTCTGACCAAATAGCCATATACACAATTACAGCTGGACAAGATGCTCTTTCAAAGTGAAGGAACTCAGAATGACAGGGAGAGGAAGCATTCCTTGAAGAAATCAAAGTTGAAGTATAGTCAAGAACGAACTAGATAGTTAATGAGCGAACAACTGTTCAGAGAAATAAAGCAGCCATGCGAGGCTTTTGGTAGCAGGAAGCATTCAACCTAAGAAAGTTTATGAGTCTGGAGAAGAGAAAGAAAGAGTGAAGAAAAGAGAGAGAAACAAAGAGCGGGGAGGGGGGAAAAGGGGCGTAAGGGAGTGCAAAGCAGGAAGTCTAAGATGAGGCCAGAGTCCTTTGTGACTGCTGCATTGCAGTGAAATCCCTGGCAGTGCAGGGGACAGAGAAATGGACAAAGAAGCAGTGGGTACAGTGCGACTAGGGTGGGAGGAGAGACTGAGGACAAGTCCTGACAGGCACAACTGAGTGCATTTGTGAGCTAGGGAGAGAGATCATTCTAGTTACAGATTTTGTCAGTTAAGGACTGACGAGTTCATTTTGTCTCACAGCTCCAGAGTACAGTCCATTATGGAGGAGATGTAGTGGAAGACTTTGAGGTGGTGGGTCACATGCTATCCACTATTAGGAACAGGATAGAGATGAAGGCTTGGGCACAGATCACTTTCTTCTTTTCATTCACTCTGGGACTCTAGGCTGTGGTCACATTTAGAGTAAGTCTTCTCACCTCAGTTTATCTAATATAGGTAATGCTTTCCAGATTTGCCCAGAGTTTGTTTACATGGAAATTCTGATCCTTTAAGTTGACATTTAGATTAACCATCTCAGGGAAGAACTCTGGAAAGCTCTCAGCTTCTAGATATGATGGAGTCAGATGTTCAGAAGATGACAATTTAGAAGGTTACGACAATGAGATCAGTTCTTTCTGAAAATGTGTTAGAGATGGTTAACAGGCTTTATGATAATGAGGCTAAACATCTGGAGAGACTGTGTTGTAAATATCCATTTGGGAATTTTAACATTTAAGTAGTGTTTGAAAGCTTGAAGAATGAATGAGATTTTCTAGTGAGAGTAAGTCCAATTATAATAGGAGTGGTCCAGGCCTGGAATTCTGAGGCAAAGCTGCACTGAAGGAAAAAGAGAGAAGTTGGATCATAGGAGGTGATATGAACAAGCTGTCTGATTTATGAGGGGACTCTAAATGAAACAAAAAGTCTACAGTGCTAATGAAAGCCATGGTAGAGCTAGGCATGGCAGTGCACCTAGAAGGCTGAGGTAACAGGTTTGTGAGTTGGAGGCCAGCTTGCGCTACATAATGAGATTTGGTCTCAAAAAATTAACAAACAACAAACATGAATCACATAGAGAAAAGAGTCACAAAGGAGAAACAATAATGTGAAATGCATCAGAGCTGTCCTCTAAGACAAGTAGTTAGGGAATAAAACAACCAAGGGATCATTACTATCAGATTGAAAGGAGGAATTAGATAAAGGCAGAAGTCAGATTACAGTATGCTGGGAAGTAAACTGGAGATGCAAAAGCAGAGAAGGCTTGAGATGTGAATGAGCAGAGGATACATATGATGCAAGTAAAGGGAGAGAGTTCTTAATAATGGGAGTTTTGTATATACACGTTGAGAAGGAGGCAACGAAAACCAGAAGCACGAAAAGTCACAGGAGGACGGTGGCGGTAACTGAAAGAGCCAATAAATACAAGCCCTAAGAAATAAAGAATACTATGTTCAGTTCTCTTCTAAATACACTAATTTCTGTCACTGTGAGTATGAAATACACTGTACATACACACTGTCCTTCACACTTCCAACCTTGCATCCTATGTTATTATCTTATGAGATACTGTTTCCCATCTCACAATCTCATTGTTTGGGTTAATAAATACAGCAAAAACAGTCATCATCTTAGGCAGTATTCAAAGAGAAAACAGAAACCATCCTAGATAATTGGATAATTTAAAGGGAAAGGGATGAAGGCACAAATCTGGTGACACAGGTGAGACAGTGACACAGCAGCAATGAGAGGAAAGACCTTCTTGACACCTGGGAGGCAGCTACGTTCACGCAGATTTGTGGAAAAGCAAAGAAGACGAGGGCCTTACACATCTTCAGCTCTAGGGTAACTTGGTAAACAGGGACTCACAAAGGGTTTGCCAGGCAGTGGACCCAAAGGATGCTGATGAAACCTGGAACAAGAAAGAAGACACAGAGGCTGCTAGACTCACCAAGGAAACAGGGTGAGGCAGGCCAAACCTTCCAGTGGCCAGATCCAAATGGTAGCCAGACGACAAGGCGGGCTTGGGACTGTAGAGCCACAGAAATCATCATGCAAAGAGAAAGGCTGGGAAAGAATCTCAGGAAAAGACGGAAAGACGAGGGTCGAGTCCCAGGCTTCTCACTTATCTGGCAAACCTCCTGGCCTGGGCTATGCACTTGGTAAGCTTGCCATTCCCCAGTTACATCAGCCTGTTTTAATGAAAAGGGCTGGCAATAGAGGTACAAAGAAGAGGCAGAGAATTCTGTTAAAGTTGCTTCTGGTCATAGCTGAGGAGGTCCGCGCTTTCACTTAGACCGCGGAACGGAGGAGCCAGGTCTCTGAAATATTTTCACTGGTCTCTCCATCACAGAGTGGGAAATACTTATTTTGGAAACTTTCTGAGAACTTTAGGAATATTTTAATCATCTCTTAAATTTCAGGAAAACTATGAGAGCACTGCCTAACTATTCACCTTTTACAGCACGTAGATGCCTTCTATCTGTTCTGCGCCTCTAGGAGTTCATGGCCGTTAATGTAACATCACTAGCAGTGCAACAGGATATACTGCTAGGAGGATCTTGTCTTTGAAGTAAAATGAAACCCTCCAGCTTTCATTTGCCTAATGAAAACCTCAGCCAGAAAGTTTCCCTGTTTCTGATCCCATATGGAGTCTTCTAGGCTCATTTTGGCTAGGACACCAGATGTTGGCCCTGCACGTGGCATTCACATCCAAATTTGGAGCAGGTGCTAATTATCAGAACAGGAAACAGATACTCAATCCAAAGAAAATTCCTCCCTTTATTCTAGAAGGAGAGCGGTACTGTGCAACATTATTAAAGGATCCCTACTAGCTTACAGCACAAGGTTCCAGTCTGGGCAGGTAATTTCTTCTGCCTGGCCTATGACTCCTTGACTACTTGGGCATAAACATTCAGATCCCACATAAGAAGACTTTGTATAAATATGAATGTGATTTTCCCTTAAATCGGAAGGTGGTTTTCATTACATAGCAACATTAGGACCCATTCGAACAGCCAGCGTAGTGTGAAGAAAATGATTCCACGTCTATGTGAGGCAATGGGCACTGGTACAGATGTTTCTGTGTGGGCACCTCTGCCCTTCCTCCCTTTTCCAAATATACAACACCGAGTGGGGGCTGTTGGGGTCAAGAGAGGAGGAAGTTCTCAGATGCCCGTGCAAAGCAATAATCTTCAAGTGGATGCCAGGCCGACTGGGATGTGGTATTAGTTACGTGGAAGTCAGGAGACTGAGAGTCAAAGAAAGTTAAAAACAAAATCAGTGTGAGGGGAAGGGTCATGGTGGGAAGCAAAGATGAGAGTGAGAAGGAAAACATCTGGAGGCTTTGTGAGAAGGAGCAGGGAGGCGAAGCGGGAAGAAGGCGACTCCTCCTCCTCTCGCGCACATGGCATGGTTTTGATATCCTCTCATTTTACCTATACTATTCACAGCTCCAGACTACTAATGTGTGGTGTGAGTGACTCTCTCTAAATTGAAGGTCACTAAACAAATGTTAACACTCGCTTCCTCCCTCTCGGTTGTACTCTTGTTTCTATTCCCAGACAACTCCTACCACCAATGTTCAGCTGGCGTCTAACACCTCTTGAGCCTGGACGGTTAGGAAACACTCTCGATCTCGATCTCTACCTGCTGCCTTTCCCTGACATGATGTGATGTTCTACGATTTCACTCAGTGGGATTTGTGTTCCTTACTTTTAAAGGAATTTCTAATGATAAATAAAGCTGTTTCGAAATGTCTTCTTTGTCCTGAGGAACAGAGAAGGGACCAACACGCTTAGTTTCACAGCATATTATCAAAGCAAGTCCTTCTTCCTACTTCGTCACATTTAGTGATTCTCCAGTTTTCTTCCAGTCCATAGCTCTACTGTCAAGCAACTGCCCATACGAGTGTTTTGACTTGTTCTGTTTTTATGTGACTCCATTCTTATAAAATGCATAGTGTCATTTTAGCGTGGAAAGGATGTCCTGTAAACTGTCTCCTTCTTTGTTTTCCTTCTGTATATGTATGCTATGTGCGTATACACAGATCTCAAATATTCGCTTACCGTAGTTTAGATATTCGTGTATTTGTTCTCATAAGGATGGAGTCAGAGGCTGCTATAAGTCTCTTCTGTAAAACACCCACAACAAACCAGCTAGCACATGTTCCTTTAGGGCTCAATGTGAGAATTCTTCTGGGACAGATAACCAGGGTAGAGATGACTGGGGTGCTGGATCTGTATATATCTCCTTACTGCTATCACACTGTAAAGCAAATATTATATAATTCTTATAGGCACTTGTTTTATGTTTGGTCTCCAAAGTATACAAAAATCTCACATCAATACTCCTTAGCTTCATCTTCTACTGTTTGAAGTTTCCTGTCTAAATTTGCTTCTTTTCAACTCTCATCTTTGGAAGAACCACATGATGACCCACAGATATTCTGCTTTATTGGAAATAAGGCTGGACTTAGTTTTGAAACATCCAAGTTGTCGGTAGCAGAATTATTGTTATACCAAGGTGTCACAATATTACTTTTTTAAAGGCTCTTACTAGCTCATTATTAAATATCTGAATCCACACCATTTCAAACCATGCTGATAGTCCCAGGTGAGATGTGCTTCATGCTGAGGATTATGGGTAAAGAAGTCAAGTTCATTTCAAAGTCCTCTGATTCTGCACAACACCCTGCATTGATTCTCATAACACGAACAATTGTAATCTCTTGAGAAGTTCAGACAATATTGCTTTACTCACAAAGGAATAAAATCTCTGAAATATGAATCTTTCACAAATGGTTTTGCTAAAATATCTTATAAAGCCTCTGCAACTCTCTGCCTTTAATAGTTATAAAATGTTGGCATTTGTTGATGGCAAGTATAAATCCTCGTATGTAACCCTGAGTAGGAGGGCTCTGAGCTTCAGGCTCTCCTGGTTTTCTTCCTGTGTTCTTGCTGCCTGCTTGTCTGCCATCTTTGCTGGATTTCCCTAGGGCTCTCTTTATCTACATCCTTTCTTTCAGCTTAATGTGTTGTCCCCAGAGAGAATGTCTCTGCCCAGCCACTATAAAGTAGTCTGCAACCCCTTTTCTTTCTCCACACCTTCGTTCTCAGCCTCTTCTCTGTGATACATGATATATTCTGAACTCCATCCCATAAAATGCGTATTATTCAAGGGCAAAAACTTTGCCTGCCTTGCTGACCTCTGGACCTGGAGCCAAATCTCTTAACTGAATGACTCACAGGAAGGAATTCCAGTGTTCATGCCAGGCTTTGATACTGTGATTAGAGAAAAAGTAGTACTTGAATCTGAGCTTGGACCTTAAGCACCTCTTGCCACAATGTTCTCAAAGAAAATCCTTCAGTGTAGCCATGGCTCAGGAATCAACAATCTCTTCATTGTCACTTGGAGTTGAGACTAGATCCCCAAGCACAGTTTTATATTGTGTCCCTATAAGACTCTTAAATCGTCCATCTTGTAATATTTTAAAAGTCTGGCCGACATGGTAGAATTCTGAGATCCTTGGATGAGGAGATGCTAAATCCCTAATGGGGAGGTGATGTAGAGATAAACTGACCAGGGCTACCTGCTTCTGCTGAACCCTGGGGGAACAGGGAGGCAGGAGAACAGAACATACTTAGGTGTCAGTAATTTTTGTCACTGTGACTAAATACCTGAGAATAGACAGCTTAAAAAAGGACAGGTTTATTCTAGCATGGCTGCAAAGACATCAGGGGGCTGGTCTCATTACATAGGCAATTCAGAAGCAGAGGGAGGTGGATGCTGTTACTTAGCTTGCTTTCTCTGACACAAGTCCATGGGATGGTGCTGCCCTCATTCAGGCTTCTTCTTTTCTCTTAATTTCCTCTGGAAACAGCCCCAGATATCAGTACACCAGTGTATCCCCAGGGTGATTCCGGATTGAGTCAAATGGTGATGAAGATTAAGTATTGCATTTTTCATGGTCCTACTGGAACAAACTGGCCAGTCAATTTACACCTTTCTTCAAGAGATACAGGGCTGGAAGTGTGACTAGGTGACCAAAGGGCCTCCTTGCTGTATGCTTTTATTTCATCTTTTACCCAATTCTGGCCAAAACCTGCACTCCAGCTGTCACTTTGAACTTTTGAAGAAGAAAAGAAGAGGCATTTATGTAAGCACTCTGTAGTATTCAAAGCACTTTTACCACAAAAGGATCTCTTTGGAGTTTTACTGCAACCTTGTGTGACAGGGGAGGCAAATACCACCCCCATCTTGAGGAATGTAAATTCCTTGTGCCACGTTCAGAAAGTTTTGCCACAACTGTTGGCTAAATGCACTGGATCTCTGTCCTGTGTTTTCTAATGACTTCTTATATCTGTCAAGTAGGAGGGTTAGGCTCTAGTGGTCTTTGATAAATCGATTTCTTTTTTTAATAAAAACACTAATTTATGTGTATGAGTGTTTTGCCTGCATGTATGTAAGTGGACCCGTGTTGTGCAGTGTCCATGGAGGACAGAAGAGGGTGGCAGATCCCCTGAAGTTAGAGTAATGAACAGTTGTTACTCGCCATGCTGTTGCTGGGATTTGAATCAGGGTCTTTTTCAAGAGCAACCAGTGATCTTAACTGCTGAGTCATCTCTCCAGGCCCTGATATACCAATTTCTATGGTTTAATATAATGAGTACTTAGGGTCTAGTTAGTTTGATTCTCTATGGACAGTTTGTCTTTTTAAAAAGCCTAGAAGCATATTCTGTGTAATTTTAGCAACTCTTTGCTGCATCACTGATGAGATACAGCTGAGAATGGGTCAAAGAAAATCAAAATCATTTCTATGATGGAGAATAGAGGACAATATATACTTTATAGTCTATGCATTCATGGTTGAAAACTGAAAACTTTTTGTTTTATGTGTATGAAGAAAAGATTTGGAAACCTTGTCTACAGCCTGCTAACAGAAATCTCAACTCCCTGAATATTCAAAGCAATTCTCTCTTCTGTAGAAATGAAGTTAAAGACTTATAGTTCTGCAGGTGAAGATCTCTAGAATAGGAATCTTGACTCCTTGGCATGCACCTATTAAATACCCTTTACTTCAATGTGTACATAGTAGCTCAGTTTTAGCCCAGAGTGAGTTCAGAGTGGTCTGTGCCACATTTGTTGGCTCAAGCTTAAATCTAACCAGGGGCTATGTTTTATCCCTGAAGGGTACTGCTGTGTGAGACACCCTATAAAAGTTAAATTTATTTAATACTTGCAACAAGTCAACACTTTTATGATTAATATGGCTATTGACCACAGCCTTTTTATATACTATTCCTAGTTTGTGTTTGAAGATCTCAATAAATCATCAAATTTCACTGAATTTAGGGCACTGCCTAAGAAACTTTGCTCCAGTTTATTGAGCTGCACAGAACACATTTGCTATAAATAATAACATTTTATTCATGGCTTTCTCCACTCCACTTAATAACACATAAAAACAAATGCTAGAATAAACTTGGAAAAACAATAGTAATGTCTGGGTGAATTCTTACCATCCTAAGTAAAGCAACCTTACAGAGTTCTTGTATCGTGCCACCTCACTCCTGGGCACGTGCCTGTGGGCCCCTGATATGTGGCAGCTCTGCTTCACTCCCTATGGATAAATCTAAGACATTGCTGCTTATATTTACAGTTTATTTCTACTCATTCATCTTCCTAATTTGTGGTCTTGTTGAAAATAGTTAGTTCCGGAAATACTTGAAGGACCACTTGGTGTTCTTTTGCAGGATCCATTGCCCACCTTCCACCAAACAAGGGTTTCCTTTTGCCTGGCCTACAACTTTAGTGCTACATAGAAAACTTGGAGAAGGATGCAAGCTAGTTCCTGGAGTGGAGAATCACATGCGTTCTGTCAGCTCCTTTCTCTCACCTGTGAGGAAGCTGTTCACCAGAACCAAGTGCCTTGGAATTGAAGTCACAACTGCTCTCTCTATTATGAGGAAAGAACATAAAGACTCTTTTCTCCTACCAGTTATCAGTGTAAAACAGAAAGAGCAAAGTGGATTGATGAGGGTGACAAAATCTATTCATTTCCTCTGGATTCCGAGTTGGAGTACTGGGTAAATGAGTATCACATTTTAAAGCACTTAGCCCACGGTTAATACACAGAAAGATTCAACAGATATCTATCTATGGAATGCTGATGTGTGGTTTCATTATCATTTCAAATCAACTTGTAGCTATCAGGCTTCCATTCAGGACTTATCACCCAGAGAACTGACTTGAAGAAATGTTGATTTTTTAACAATCTTGTTTGGGGTCTCTGGATCCTAGATGTCAGAAAGGATGGTGGGCTTTTTGTGTTACTTATAAAAGGAAAGATCTGAGAGTTACTCAAATCTCTGTCACTCAGTGCCAGGCATCCAGTCTAGGATCTCTTTCATGCAGACCTGGCTTCTTTGCTCAGGGTCCTCCCATGGTGTTCACAGAGTGCACTGCTCTAAGAACTTTGTTTGAATTTTGACCACCATCGGACACAGTGTATGAAGTATGTTCCTTAAGACGCTGTCTCTTATATGAAACAAGGGCAAGACTTAACGTTTGTACTCAATATTACAGTATTTCCTGTTTGCTTTCTAAGATTACAAGTTTAGGTAGGGAGATACAATTAATATTGTTTCTTTAAACACTCTCCAAGAGCTAAGAGAGTGTGGACAGCTGCGGCTTCCTCCTTTTACAGGGGAGGAAATTGAGATGCAAGGAAATTAATTCTTTGTTCCAAGTCACCAGTTAGCACATTTAATCAACCTTCTGGTAAAGTGGAGATTGCATGTGCTCGAATGGCTGATTGGAAAAAGTTTGACACTGGAGATTTTTATAAAATGGCAATGAAACTTCAGAAAAAGTGCCAAGGAACTATGCTGTATAAGGCTGATAATCTCTTGGAACCATTTCCGCTCCTCAGCCTAAGAGTGTGAAGGAGAGAGAATAGTCCAGGACTCGGGGAGTAGGCCAGGTCCTGGACCCAGGGATTAGGCCAGGTCCCTTGCCATCTGGACTGCAGTGAAAGCTCACAGCCCACCCGAAGATCCTTGAAAAGGAGAAGCAAGCACACTGGCTAGCTGGCTTCCCCGCTCCTGTGCCTAGCTGCCTCTCACAATGGGAGTAGGCTGACAAAAGGGTCTCAAGATGCCAGAGCAGAGACCACCTTCCTAAGAGCCAGAACATCTCTCAGGGGGCAGAGTGAGAATTCTGCTCTTTCCCTTTGTGTTACTATCTTCATACATGTACTTTAGTTTCTGTGGACCAGTTACTTTTTAATTTCTAATTTTTTTCTCACTATAATTATCCTTCAACTTATTCCTTAGAGGTCTGCATTTTTGCTTATCACATTTCTTAGAGTGGAAATGTCTGCATATAATTTTAAAGATAGAGATCATGTTACTTTTCTTCTTGTGCCCAACTTTCCTTATAAAGCCTACATGATTATTAATGAATGAGCAGAATCACTGTATAGTCATAAACATATAATTACACATATGAATACACCATCATAATTCTAATGATATAGACCATAAAACTTTCACCAGCTTATGGCAATTTTATTGCTTTTCCTATTTTCCTGGCTTTTCCTCTAGCTCCACTCTGCACCTCCCTGGACTCCCATATTCCTTGACTAAGCAGCCCTGGGTACAGAGTCCTTACATAGTCCCTACTTGTCTCTGCAAGCAGAAACCACTGGTCTGCTTTACTAAATGTTAGTGGAAAGAAAACTTAGACTCTTTTAGACTTTGGTCATTTAGTAACTGGAAGTAGCTTTGTTTGGTTTTTTTACTTGTGGATGGAGGTAGAAAGTGTGAGGTGTTCAGATGAAATTGGACTTGAAGATAAGACACAGTGTACAGAATGAATGGCCAGTATAGTTGCATAGTCTGAGGGAACCTCCTCTGTAAACCTGGACAGTTCGAAGAGCATGCTCGGCCCCCTTCAAATCAATCTTCAGATCCTTGTATATTGAGGAGCAACTGAGCTCTGTTCAAGGGTAACTAGAGAAAAGGAGGGTCCACAGAAGACTCTTTTGAAATAAAAAGGACTCAACCCTATAAGCAGAAGCTTCCAGAATGGTCCTATGTTGCTAATTGTATAACTTGGTAATTTCAGTCTCATTTGCCAACTTCTGATGATTCCAAGCAACTGGTCAAATACTTCTTGTGAATTACTAACCCCAGAAAAGAGTTTTTATAGAATTTCTTTCATCTTTAAAAATTTCTGTCTTATTTTAGCATCCACAATGTCTCAGCACCATTAGGATTAGTGCTCTCAGACAATTGATTAATGTGTTATAATTTACTCATTTTTCCAAATGAGGAATATTTTCTTATTTTTCAAAGAATGGTTGAATGCAATCAATAGACAGCAAATCCGAGTACCAAAATTATCTTGGCTTTTTTTGAAAAAATCATATCGGATTATGGAAGGTAGGAATCAAGATATATGCTTTTAGTAGACTTCCTTGGGTGGTGCTGATGCAGTGGGGTCCACAGTCTGCTGCACATGACATGACATGAATAAATGACCTGTGGTGGCTTTCTTGCCCTAAAGACCAGGACCCAGAGGTCAATGACATTAAATAGAAGAGGTGAAGGTAAAATGTATTATGTTCCCTCAGAAGAGTTTATTTTTCAACAGATAATCCATCACAGCTTTAAGGAATTCCCTGCAGTCACCATTGCCCCACAGCACACAGGAAATCTCAGGAGACCAGGCAAGGTCAAGCAATCGTGACCAGAAGTGCAAATGGATGTGGAGCTCCTGATTTCTAGTGTAGTGATTTTTAAATTATAGCAATTCTTATCGGAAGCACCATACTGAAGAAGAGGTCTCTAAATGTCAGGATTGACTCATTAATGCTGCTCTCTTCTTCCCATTGCAGGCCAAGGGAAAGAAATGACTTCTTCTGGGTATGCTGTGGGTTTCCTCTTTAAATGAGCCCATTAAAATGGTCCTCGCTTCTTCCTGACTAACTATCTCTCTTGGTTCTCAGTTGAAGAAATAACGTACACCACTTAAGATTCATATTTCCTTTCTAACTATGCCTTGAAGGAGCAGGATTAACTTTCTCAGCTTCTTCCTCAGCATTAAACTCTAATTGGCTGACAGCTTGCTCAGACAAACACGCAGCCCCTCAGGGCTTTTATGGTAAAAGACAAGAAAACATGGACATAGATCCACCACTTTTCAATACATTTCTCCCACAAACTATAAAAATAGGACTGCATCAAGAAGGTTTTAAAGAATAGTTAGATACTGGCCCATAAAATGTGAAAATGACCCAGGATCGTTTCTTCTCCTTGGAGTGAGTTCTCTCTTGTCCCATATAAGCAAACATTTGCAGACTGTAAATTCCATTCATGTATGACAAGGATACATACTGCTTCGATGAATTACCCGGCCTCGAGAGCTTAAAACGGTCTCAGATGAGCACTCACTGTCGTTGTGCTTGCCCATACCTAGGCCAGGGTCTGCTGGAGGCGTAGCTGACTTCTCAGTTTCTGCTGTCTCCCTTTTCTATTGCCAGCAGCCATGGACCTGGAGAGAACTGACCCTGCCATCACTAACAGCCTCATGTGCATGGGTACCATTGGATTAAAGTGGTACAGTCCTAAACAACCAGTGTGGGTCTTGCCCTGGCACTGGGTGGTAGTATTGGGCTCAAGACTTTCTCAAGGAACTGGGTTCCAGTGAGTCCCTCACTTTAAGAAGATCAGCTCTTCCTCCCCGAGCAGTAATCAGCTGCTAATATTTCTTCAGCTAAGATTGGGGTCTGCTTCTCAGTTCCCAGTGCCATGCTGGGTTGTTGTCTGCTTGAGTCTGCATGGCTCTTGTGCATGCTGACACCATTGCTGCAGGTTCATATGAGCACAGTCCCAGGAGCTCACAGGACTCTGTTTCTATATGGTCATGCACCTCCTCCTTGACTCTTACAATCTTTCTGCCCACTCTTCTGCAATGATTCCTGAGCCCTGGTGGGTGAAGTTTAATATACAGTTCTGTCCAAGTATCTACTGTATTTTATGCATGTTAGCATTATGCCTGCATATATGTAAGTGTAAGCGTACCCATGTTGCGTGGTGTCCACAGAGCATAGAAGGGGGCGTTGGATCCCCTGGAATTGGAATTAAGGATGGTTGTTAGCTGCCATGTGGGTTCTGGGATTTGAACCAGGGTCTTCTGGAAGAGAATCCAGCATTCTTAACCCCTGAACCATCTCACCTGTCCTGGAACCTGTGGTTCAGGCAGACATTTTGCTGTCATGATTGTACAGTTGAAGTGGGAACAGTGGGAAGAGTCACTGGCGCAGTACCACACTTCCTTCCAGCTTTCCAGTGATAAAATGTGCCAGAAATGTCGTTCAGATGCAGCACTTACTACTTCTACTCACTGTTAAGTCACGTATAAAAAAAGTTTCACTGAGATTATAAGAAGATTGATGAGACGATATGTCAGATTTCAGAACAGCCTTGTTTCCCCCCAGTGAAACACGGCAGTCCTTTGGGAGACAGAGTTTAGAGGAATGGTCAGTGGGACCCCCAAGGTCTTCAGGTCAGTATCACACAGCTCCTGGACAGTAACTGCTCATGGAACTGATGAATCAAGAAACAGGCAACTTACTTAGCAAATTTGCAGGTGTGTGAAGATATGACATGCAGTGATTAGGTCATGATTCATTATTTTCACTACAGCTTAGAATGAATAAGGAAGATAAATTTAAACATGTATGTAGAAATTTTGCATTTGAATTATGTTTAGATAAAGATTAATGACCTTAGAAAAACAGCATTTCAGCAAAGAATTCCTGCAATATGAATTGATTACAGATTTCACAGGAAGTCATAGTTGTGACATAGCTGTAGAAGCTAAAACAGGTTCTGTGTTGTGATTAAGAGTGGTATGTTGCCCCAGCCCCAACCCTCACCAGAACAGCCAACTGTCCCTCTCTTGTACTTAATATCATCTGGACATGTACGTTTGATTTTGATATCTTCCCAGTTAAAAGGTCAGGCCTGAACAAGTTCTAAATGGGGCTTCCTAGAATTGTGAACCATTCCATAAAAAACCACTTGAAACAATGGGAACATTTTCATCAAGGAAAGTGAAGGATGATAGAAACCCGAATAGCAGTCTTGGCACATCTGCATGCTCTCAGAAAACAGGAATTCCACTTCTTGAGGGACAGGAGGTCTCAAACACAGATTAATGACAGACAGTGACACAAGGATAAGAAATTGCAATATGATCCCAGGTTTTGGCACCAACCAACCAACAAAATGAAACCAAACCAAACGAACAACAAAAGAAATTCTTCTATAGTAAGAAGCACATAATAAAGATATTAGGAAAAGAATCACTAAGCTGAGATTGACAGGGGCATCATCTTCTCATGAGTCTAGAAGGAAGAGCAGAGTGTTCCTTAGACAGAGATAAACACACATTTCAGAAAGTAAATACAAGCATGACACAAAGAGAGGCAGATCCTAAGTAGCTCATATTAGTCCACAAAGGAACCTCAAGAGAGGAAAAAGAGAGAACTTGAAAGGGAAGCAAAGACTACACTATTTAATTTAAATAATTTGGTTGGGATGTTAAAAACAGATTAGAATCCTAAAGAGATTTGTTAGAGATTAAAAATGGTTAAGAATAACCAATACAACTCTGAAAAGAGGGAAATTAGGCAGACTCTAACCAAATTAGTAGAAAGAATATGGTGCTTTGGAAAGGATAACTGTGCTAACAGAACAGAAACGAAATTTGAGAAACATATTCAAGCACATGTAAATAGGTGGTATATGAAAAAGTGAAAAATTTTATATATGTGGGGTAAGACATTATATAAATAAACCAAGGTTTTTGAGGTAATTGGTAAAATGGTTGGGAAAAATTAGATTAGGTCTCAGAGTTCCATGTTCAAATAGTTCCAAATGATACAACCTTTAAAATACAAAGCACCAAATCTCAAAACAATCAAATCATGCAGAAATATGTACAATGGAGTAATAAAGATTTCTATGAGCCCAAAGTCAAAAGGATGACCAGAAAAAGGAGAGAGTGGAATAATGAAGACTTTTCCCTCAGAAAAGGAGAGCTGCGGATATAGCTCAGTAGAGTGCCCCTGAGTATGCACGAAACCCTAGGGTCAGTGCTTATACTGCATAAATCAAGGATGATGGTCCAGAACTATAATCTCAGCACTCAGGAGGTAGACGCAAGAGTATCAGAAACTCGAGATTACCTTTGGCTGCATAGGGAGTTCAGATCTGGCTTGGGCTGTGTAAATGAATACTTGCATTAAACAAGGTGAAGAGGAAAAGAGAAACGAAATAAAGTTTGACACAAGACATCTGCCCTTCGTTTGTTTCCCAGTAGACGCATCTGCACTCAAGTTTCCCTTTCTGAATTTCTCATTGTAGTAAATGGCATTCCCACCCTCCTAGATCCTTGACTCAAACTCTTGGACGTCCTTGACTCTTCCCTGGTTTTCATATCCAGTCTGTCAGCAATATTATCTGCCCGACAAATCAAATTGATTCCTAGCCTGTCCACAGCTCTTCCTTTCTCCCGCCATGACCCCCATCCAAAAGACATCACTCATCTTATTGTGACTGTGTCCTAATTCCTTCTCTTGCTACATACTTGGTTCTTAAAAGTAACTGCTGGGATTCCTGAGATGCTTCCTATTTATTAAGAACTTGGTATGTGTTAAGGTCATTTCTGGAGCTGAGACTAAAGCAGTAAAGAAAATACCCAACAATGCACTCTCATGTGCCTGAAGCTCTCTGATGGGTTTATAGAAGACAAAACTTAAAGAAACACAAAGCAGTACAGTGACATGGAGATCGTCTGGGGAGGCACCTTGGAGTTGTATGCTCTGAGCATTGCACTGAAGCTTAGCAAAGGGATTTAAATCCCAGGGCATTCTTTTTCTAATTCTCTGCCCACATGGGGCATATTTTTCAAATCTATCTTCCCTCGGTGAGTATCTTTTATTTATTCTCCCAAAGGCACAAACCGCGGATCTTACAGATGGTTTTAAGATGCCTACTAGCTCAAATATTGAAAGCATAATGCAAGGAAGGAAGTAGGAATATAATTTATGAGATTATTGTAAAATTACAGGTGGCAGGTTCTAGTGGCTCTGACAGGGCTTTGATTGTAGAACCTATGAGAAAAGAGAAAATTTTAATATATCTATGCTCAATTTGTGTCTTTCGGTCTTATGAGTCTTGTTCTCTCTGATATTCACAAAACTTCAAATGCATTGTTCTTTCAGACCCTTCAGATATGTTCTGCTCAGACAATGTCTGAGTCTGGCATTTGTTTCTTTCCGCCCCTGATCACTTCTTCTTGTTAGTAGATGAGCTCAAGAACCACCTACGCAGTCACACCATCTCTATCTGTCCTATATAAAATAAGACTTGCAGCACCCAGAACATTTCTGCTGATTCATGCCCTTCACATAACTCATCACTTCCACTGATGAATCACCACTTGTATATGTTCATTCTTTCTGGAATGCAAAATCTATCCACTTATGAATAGTGCTTTAGTGTCAAACAATGCCGGGTGAGGAGTAGCTGTTCAAAAAACAATTGTGTTTGTTCAGTTGGATTATTTAAATCTACCTTACAAGTGTCATTTACATTCAAATAAAAGATCTCTCCATTTGGGAAGAATTGTAAAGTTAGCAAAGGGGACTTAATATTGAACAAAGTTGTTAGGAGCGTGGGGATTTCTTACTCTCCTCTTCCAGAGTATGGGAAATAGGATCTGCTCATTTTGCATCTCCAAATGCTGTAGTTTTCCGCCACTACTTTGAGAAGTTATTTTACATTGATAGAGCCCAGTTCTGTCAGGGATTATAAAAAACTGGAAGGATGAAGATAAAGCAGGCTTACATTTATCAGAGCAATCATTCAGAATGAAGTATGTTAGTTCTAAGTCAATAATATAGTATGTTATTATCACATACAAAACATCAGTTATGTACATGAAGGGTACATAAATGTCTATTTGTAAATCCTGCCTAGGGGTAGTTTAATTCTATTGCCAAGCTGCTAGAAATTCAATTGATGCAGTGCAAATTAATGGTCAATTCTAATAATACGAAGTTTATGAGATTTGGATCCAAAACAGAGGCTGTTACAAATAACACTTCAATGATTAGTTCTCCTGGTGGTCTTTAATAAAAGAGATAAAACAGTTATCATTCTAAAGCCCTAGCTAGGTTTAAATTTTCTTAATGTATCTATATTAAAGACATTACAGAGATTGGTAGTACATTGCTTTGTATAAATATCTCAGTTTCGATTCTTTTTGTGTGCTAATTGGTGTGTAGGAAAGTAATTCTAAATAATAAGCTATTCTTCATATAACTGCAGTAACATATACAACTGGAGCTCTTTCAGGCTTCTCTGTTCACAGCAAACAAAGTCACATGAAACAATCAAAATACCTAGCTTGAACAACTTCTGAAACCCAAGTCACGAGCGTGGGGGTCAAACTGCCTTCAGTAAGCTCAGTATAAAAAAGTCAAAGTGTGAAGTCAAGGTAAACTGTGGCAGATTTCATCTGAATCCTTATAATTTTGTAGCAAAGCCTCTATGGACGAACAAGGAGATAACAAATTCAATTGGGTAAGCTGAGGAAAGCAGAGCAACATGAGCTTCTCGGAGAGGGAACAGTCCGATCATCCGGCACGCTGCCTGTGATCTCACTTCTGGGACGATTCCCTCCCACTCTCTCAGTCTCCATATACTCTGCTTTTACCTTCTTTCTTTATAACCCGTCTTCCTGCCCGAGGTCTGAGTAGGCTCCTTTTTTGCATGTATATGTATATTTAGTATATTTGCATGTGCATGCAAGTTCATGTGTGTGGGAACATGTATGTGTGCTGGTATTTATTCACGTAGAGGCCAGATGTTGATACTGAGTGCCTACCCTGATTGCTGTCTACCGTGGAGGCAAGAACTCTCCCTTGAACCCAGAGCCCACTGACTCTGCTGGGATAAGTGGCTAACGTGCTCGGGTAACCATGTCTCTGTCTTTACATGGCTGGGATTACATGCCGACTTGGCATTTATGTAGGTACTGGAGATCTGAACTCAGGTCCTCACATTTGGTAACAAACACTTTGCCCACTGAACTATCTCTCCTGAACCTTCCAGTGTATTTTAGTGAATCATTGTAATTGCTTTTCAGATACATTTTAAAAATATTTAAGTTTTGATAACTTTATATGATTTTTTATCATATTCAGTAACCCTTCTCTAACCTCACTGCCCATTAATGTGTGTTGTCTAATTTCATGTACTCTGTTTTATACATATATATATATACATATATATGTATATATATATATATATATATATGACCATATATTTAAAGACCTATAGAGAGTGTCTGCTTCTCCCGGAAGTTATTAGTTACTAATATTTCCCTAGCTAGGTTTAGGGCTCCTAACCCATCTTCCCTCCATGTTAGCATTCTGTCTGGCTTGAGTTTAATAGGTCTTGTGCATGTTCTCACAGTTGCCGTGAGTTCATATGATTAACTACCCAGATGTCTAGCAAACACTGTTTCCTTGTGGTCACTCACCAGCTCTGCCTCTTCCAGTCTTTCTGCCCCTTCTTCTGAAATGATCCCTTTACTGTGGGAGTCAGAAATTCGGCATAGGTATCCTACCCAGGTCAAAGTGTTCTGCAGTCTCATATTGTCTACACATTGACGAGTTTTGAATCTTTGTGTCATTCACCAACTGGTGCGTAAGGAAACTTCTCTGGTGAGAGTTGAGAGAGGCTTTACTCTATAACTATAAACAAAGTCACTAGAAGTTGGTTTAATACTATCTTCATTTA
Organism: Eospalax fontanierii; assembly: GCA_035773235.1. Lineage (NCBI taxonomy): Eukaryota > Metazoa > Chordata > Mammalia > Rodentia > Spalacidae > Eospalax > Eospalax fontanierii. The sequence continues at coordinate 17,980,371 of CM069543.1, forward strand.
CCAGAGTAAAAGTATTAGATTTTCTTTATGGCCCGTATCCTGTGGAGATGGAGGTTCCTAGGCCTGGTATCAGTGTCAGATGTGGGCTCCATCTTGTGAAGTGGTCCTTGAAACCAAGCATATAGTAGTTGGTCACTCCCATAACACTCGTTGTCATTATTGTTCCAGTTACCATATCTTGCCAGGTCAGTTGCAATAGTTCATAGAATTCACAGCTATGAAAATTTGATTACTTTTCTCTCTTTCAGTAGCATTCATAGTGCCTTCCCTTGCCGTGAACACTAACCAATACTGATGAAACTCTGAGCTCAGTACCAGCTTGATTTTAACTTGTTTTTTCTACATCCTGTGTATCTTTAACATTAAGGTCTTTCTGTCAAGTTTGTGGGCAATTGCTAGTAGTGTTTGAGTGTCTGTGGGACCCCTTAGGCCCCACATTCTTAACCTCTTTCTAAGACTGAAGTTTGATTCCTTCTGTAGTAGCGTCATCAGATTCTACTGGAAGTCGGTCTTCCCATCTCTCACTCACAGTACATTCAAAACTGCTTTAGGGAAGGAACTCCCCTAGTGTCTCTAATGCTGAGAAGACATGGCATAAAGCAAACACACAGAAATGTATGTTGAACTTAACTGATTGAAAGAAGATTATCATTTAGTTATTTTTCACCACTTTTATAAAAATGAAAATCAGCAGGATGCTTAAAATGTTCTCCAGGGGCTGGAGAGATGGCTTAGCAGTTAAGAGCACTGACTCCTCTTGCAGAGAACCTGAGTTCAATTTCCAGCACCCACACGGTGGCTAACAACCACCTGAAACCCAGTTCCAGTGTGCACATGCATGTAGAGGTGATAACAACCTTGGCTATGCTTCCTGAAGTGCACCCACCTTTTATGTGTGACACAGGCACTCTCACTGTTCTGGAACTCACCCAGTAGGCTATGTTTACTGGCCAGTAAGCTCTAGGAATCCATCTGCCCATCTCTGCCTCTTAGTGCTCAGATTATAAATGAACACCATCATGTCTGACTTCTTAAACATAGGTTCTAGGGATCAAATTCAGGTCTTCATGTTTACAAACCAACACTCACAAATTGGACTTGGCTCCTATAATGACATCTTAAACTTGGAACTCTTTTTGACGTGGGGGGTCTACTTCTGAAAAGTTTATTGAGAAATAGTTTTACTATTATCATAAAATTAAGGGTAAAATATGTAAGGTCTCCGAACCATTGTGACTTTTCTGTCATATTTCCAAAGTGGTTTTGGGCTAGGAGATTTTTTTTTTGTCTCATTTTGATTTCTGACTGAATACAAGGAAAGCAGATTCTACTTTTTTAAAAGTTGTTGGCAATGGAAGGTTCTCTTCAACATCTTTTATCATTGGAATTTATCATATTATTACAGAACTCAAAGACAGGCTAAAGTCTTAAGAGATGCATCTTAGTGTTTAACTGTACTATGATAATGATGGGGTTAAGTTTGGAGCAGATAAACATGTTTTAAACGAAAGGACACCTTCAGTGTCCCACAATGAGTGGTAGAAACTTAGCACCTCTGCTTAAGCAGCACCTGGTTTCTGCAAGTTTTCAGAGGCAATACTAGACTTGTGCATCTCCACGAAGCTCTACCAAGAACCAGCTACTCATGAACAAAACTATCAGGTGCCCAGGGTCCCCAGGGAACATGCCTAGACAAACCTCAACTGGCAATCAGTGTGCCATTGAAATACAATTTGCACCTGGTCTCAAAAGTTGCAAAAAAGTCAATATGTGATGAGGGAGAACTTTTAAAAACCCTGAAACAGCAAAGTGGCTCAAGGCTATTTGTTGTATTTGCAATAAAATTGTAATCCTGTGTAAGATGCAATAAGGCACCAACTAAAGAAAGCCAGCTGTGCTTCTACAGAACTGCGCCTCTTCCCCTCCAAATGAGCTGTTAAGAGAAAGACCAGAACAGGTAAAGAGCTAATAAGAACGTTTTTAGGGAAAACACTTAAGGAAAGGTTACACATCAGAGGTAAGACAGAATCTGTAATAATTATAGACATTTGGGTGATTCTGTAATATACATTTCAAACACATAATTTTAGATTTGGGAGATGCCCGGAGAAGAAAAGCTGTTTGTTTGCTGAAAGAAACTTTGCTGGGGAAACATTAAACTATTCAAAACTTATTTATGGAAAAAAAGTTGGAAGCAAGTATGTTTGTTAGAAATACTGCACTTTGTGTTTTTATAAACCTTATGCTACTGCCATCTGTGCACACTCTTCTGTAATCTAGCTGGTTTAATTTGGAGTTGATGTGTGTGTACTTTATGAGTTTCCACACAGAACACTCTCTTATCTGTAATTATGGTTTCTAGCTAATATTTCACTATTCCATGCAAATGAAGGAAAGTCTTTATTGTCCAGTGCTGGCCACGGAGACCAGAAGATGGCGATGGGTTCCCTGGAACTGGAGTTATGGACGGTTATTAGCTGCCATGTGGGTGCTGGCAAGGAACCCTGATCCTCTGCAAGAACAGTCAGTACTCTTAACCACCGAGCCATCTCTCCAGCCCAGTTTTTGTGTTTCAGTTGAGTTTGTTATTTTGAATAGTATGGTATTTACTGAAATAAAAATTGAATACAAGAACCCTGGAACTGGATCGTTATTTGGCACAGAGAAGAAATCAATAATGGTTTAAGATGTGGAACTTGGGTTGTCTGTGGGTTTTCTTGAACAAAGCATTACCTGCTTATCTTGTTTTTCTGACAAAATGCGCTGGCTAAAGCAGTTTGGGGAAGGAATGGTTTATTTTGACACGTGGTTCCAGGGTACTGTCTGTCACGGAAGTGAAATCATGGCAGCGGAACTGTGAGACTCACAGTGTCCACGGTCAGGAAGCAGAGGGACGGAATTCTGGCACACAGTCATCTTTCCTTGTTTAAATGTAGTCCAGGACCCCAGCCCACGGAATGGTGCTGCCCACATCTGGGATGTGTCTCCCCACTTCCTTTGACTTATCTAGAAACTCACTCCCGGTGTGCCCAGAAGCACGTTCCCACGGTGACGCTAACCACTGTCAACTTGATGAAATTAACCATCATAGCCGATTTTAAACTCAAAGTGGTCAGGATGCATTGGAGATTTGGGGGTATTTTCAAAAGGCTGGTGATACCAAGTATCAAAATCTCAAAAACACTTAAAATACGAACATAGAAATGATTACAGAGAGCAAAAATAGCAAGCAGACAATGCTGCCATTTATTAGAATAAATGTCAAAGTCAGAATCCTGATGGAAAAATGAGATCTACTTGCTAAAGATTTACTTTAAAAAGGATAATTTGGTCTGAGTATTAGAGTAAAGGCATGAAGAGGCCAGACAAAAGTAAGAAATATCAGAGAGAAAAAGTGGTGTCTCTTCTAAAAACACCCACAAAGAAATTTTGGACAAAAAAAAATGCCACTTATTAGTGTCTAAAGGATAATTCAGTGGGATGAAGGGGAAAAAGTTAAATGATTTGGAGCTGTTTATTGTCTTTGAGAAACTTACCTTTCTTTCAGAAGCCAAGTAGGAGGAGAGGATTTTTAGGACCAAATGTGTTTTCTGGAACAGATACATAAGGAAAAGTTTACCTGTTATGGTTTTTATATTGTTTTGACGGTGATTGATATTTATAATATGTGGTCTCTTTATTGAGTTGTTTGCTTTAACAGACAAGTATTACTACCCGGCTCAAACATTATTTGAAACTCAGATGCAACTTCTTAAGCTTTTTTCTTTAGACAAATGAAAGGGAGAGGTGAAATTGGGTCCACAAGTACATTGGCATGACTTTATGAACTGAAGTTCCCCAGTCTTTCAAAAGACTAATTTAATTTAAGATTTGAATCAAAAAGTAGTGAACAGGTTGTTGGGTTTATATTAAAAAAAATTTCCAGAAGGCATGGTTCCTGATAATATGGCTGAATTTCTTAAAATGAGACCAAGTGATGGCATTTCATAGATGATACATATTTTCTTCTAAAAGTTTACATTTTCCATCAGATTCTTTTCATATCCTGGTGACTTTTATATCACTGCTCATCATTTTTAACTCATGGAGAATGGCTGACGTTAACTTTTTTTATTATATTTTTAAAAAGAAGTATGACACCTTCACATTAGTTCTAGTTTCTTAAAACTGAAATATACGGTAGAACACTTACACCCTCTCCCCTCCATGGCTCCCTTCCATACACGTATTTTACTAAGGAGTCAAATTCCCCATATTTAAATGAACACTTTACAATATAGATTAGGGTGTTATATTCTGCTGAACTGTTTCTATTTGTAAATACTCTGAGCTTTTCCTATGACTCTGATGTTTTGTGAAAGTCTCAATAAGTTTGAGAAAAACTACTCGGAAGTTCTGTTTATATGTTAATTTGCATATTTTAAGCATTTGGCTTGACAGTGATCCCTTTGAGAAATGCTCGCATTTTCATTCACACAAAGGCATATTCAATATAGGAGTGATATATAATAGATACTCAGTTAATATTTTCTGAGCACACCAGTGGGCTACTTGCTTTTGTTTTGCTTTTTGGACATAGGGTCTGGTCTCTTATATCCCATGTTATCCGGAAATTTGCCATGCAGTGAGGATGACTCAACCTTCTGCATCTGTACACTCTCAAGTGTTGAGATTACATACATGCACTACTAGGTCCAATCTGTATTTCTATTTTTTATAGGTGTTGGGCATATTGTTTCAATTTTTTTCTATTTTTTCTTTATAAACTGTCTTACTAGATGTGAAAGTGCAGACAGACACACAGTAGGTCTGCTTCTCTGTGAGCTCGTGTTCATCATGGCACCATCATCTGTCTCCACTCTTGTCCTACCGCAGGGTCTCTAAAGACACCAGCACACAAAGAAAGGTGCCTTCACTTCCTGTGGCAGAGCCTCCTGGTGTTCCTCTTGAGGAAGAACAGTTCTTTTTAGCCACAGGATGATGATGGTTGGCTTGGATCATTTCCTTTCTCATCATAGACTTGCTTGCAGTCAAGTATTAACCAGGAACACTTCTCTTTATTAGTGAAAAGCTGTTGGGTCCATGGTTATAAACTCTCTAGGAAGCACGGAGATCTGTGAATGTTTCTGCTAAACTCATCACCATGGCTTTTCTTGTAGGATCTTCTTTGTCTTCTATGGTTTTCTTTATTCTTGTTTCTCTTTGCACCACAGGACTTCTGGGCAACAGGAACAGTTTGGCTCCACTGAAATGTTATAGACGCACCAGCAGACGTATGGATAACTATTAACTGAAGTGCATGAAAGCATGGGCACCATATATCTGACGTATATCATACATATGATGAAGTATAAAGAAGTCCTATCCACATTTCTTTTTGTAGGGTGATAGTAACATTTTTATACATGAGTATTAAGTTCAATTGAATGAGTTCTTTTCAAAGTGTCACAAAAGCTACATTGGCTTCATGTCTCTAATCAAATTCTCAGCTCCTTCATATAACACCATGTGTTTAACTAGTTTGTTTTCTTGCCATTATTTTGACTCTACTGATGATATTCTGAGGATGATATTCTGTTTGATTTGTCCAATTCACTGTATTTGGAGCAAATTACAAACACAAACTTCAATATGTATTGAACTGGGAAGATAAGCTAGTATTCAATGCACACAGGCACGAACAAGGGCAGGGTCAGCTGGAGGCTCAGGGTGAGGTCTCTGGTCTGCTAATAAGTATGATTCACCTTCCTGATCTTCAGCAACCCCTGAAGGCACACCTGAGGTGGTTCAGGATATCTCCAATTACACTGCTTTATCAAATTTAAGAATAATAGCAGAACACTGAATACTCAGTTGAAACTTTGCCCACAAACCTAATAAAAACCAAGTTTATTCATAGTCTAGATTTTGGAGACCCGGCCTTTTATTTTTGTCCATTAAGGAGAACCATTTTGGACATAGTCTCTTCTGAAATAGTCCTGATAATTTAGCCAGCATGTATTTGATAAATGACTTATGTTTCTAATACTAATTATGGCCAGAGGCAAGGTTATGGGTGATTGTTTCAGATCTGAAAACAAATCAGATACTATGTAATTTCCAAATAGTTTTATCTTTTCAAGAAGAATGAATGACTTTTGGAAAACTGTTCTACCTTTAGCTTGCATTGGCCTCTTTAGATTTCTATTTGCTCTTATCTTTCTAAATAGATGTCTCATAATACATGTTGGCGTTGTGTTCAGGGAGAATGATAAGGCTTATACAGCTGTCTAGAACTTTCAGTCTTCATAATATGCATCCACACTTATTAATTCATTTCATTTTCTTAAAACACAGGAAGAGTAAATAGAACAAGTTTTAATTTTGCTGCTTATAAAATATGACAAAGAGACATTGCAGGTGTGAATAATTGCTCTGAGTGAAGCAGGAACTGAAGCCTACTATTTCCAGTGACCAAACAGGCCTCACTGTGTCCTTGGTACTAATTCCAAGTAACATCGATCTGGAGTTTAAAGTCCGCTATCTTATGGAGAGAAGATCAGACAGAAGTACCTACTAGAAACAGAAGAATATGAGACTCTGGAGAATTTCCAAAATTAAGGGAAGTCCAATAGTCACTGAGGAGGCTCCAAAGGTGATGGCAGGACATGGGAAGCCACTCGTCTGCACACATGGACAAGAAAAAGCTTAGAATGTTTTTGGTGATAATTCATGGACTGGATTTTTGTAGATGAAAAACTTCCCTCTCTTCAAATAATGGTGTTTCTATAAGACAGTCTCTCTGTCTTTTACATGGTCACAAGGACATGCTAACTACACTTGTAGTTAACAATGTGCTATTGTTAACTCTAAAATATGTCAAGGGACTAGAGATGTAGCTTTCTTGCTAGAATGCCTGCCTAGAATATAGGAAACCTGTGTTAGCCCTCCAGCACTGACTAAACCTGGGTATGGTAGTACTTGCCTGTCATTTCAGCACTGAGCTGGAGGCAGGATGATCAGACGTTCAAGGCCGTCCTTGGCATAGCAAGTCAATAATAAATCAAGAAGCTTGACCTTATGATCAGTATTTCAACATACATAAACACAAGCTATTTTTTGGAGACCAGAAGAATGTTCAGTACTTTGATTGTATGGATGACATCATGGCTACATATCATGTATAAAATATAACATTAAATATGTATGTGTGTTTTGTATCGCCATTATAGTTCAAAAAAATCTTTAAAAAAGGAATAGCTACTAACATTGAAATTTCAGAAGGAAATATCAAATGTGTTTAACCTTAGCACTCTCTACTTTCTACACAAAGGCAGTACAAGCAATTTAAGTGAAGTTGACAGCCGCACACTGGGTCTTGGCCATTTAGAATTTCAGAGTTGGCTATCAAATCGTTCCTGGAGGTAGCTTATGTAAAGCTCAGTGCAACAGCAGCCCATGAACTTTACACCTCATTGTGCAAAAGTCTATTTGGTGATGTGAAGCCTTTGGCAAGACACAGGATCTCTAAATCATCCTTGCATGGCTTGAAAATTCTTGTTCATGGACTGAACCGGTAACAACATGGTGTACCATATTTTTAGCATCAAGACTCTGTTCCATCAAAGGAAACAACAGCCATATCCAGATCCTGCAGGGATCTATATTTAAGTTTCCATCAAGCACAGTGGAATGTCAACAGTCTTCCTGAGGACACAGTTAGGATAGAGAAGGAGCCGTGAATAGTACCAAAATTAGAAAAGGATCGTAATTTGATGGAATTTGCTTCTGTTACAGCCTGATCATTCAGATCGATTTTTCTACATAAAAATGCCTATGATACACACTGTGACAATTCTTTGCTTTTCAGATGCCACCACTAAGAAGGACCTGGTTCTTAGCTTCAGTCTTACTCTGACTCAGGTCAGTTCGTCAACTACTTAAAATTAATCATCTGCAGTTACAGCTATCTGAGTTTAAATGCTGAGACTGGGGGTGCTGTTTAGTGGAGATATCAGATAACATCACTGAAATGAGAGAAGCCATTTGAAGTTCAAATCATGATAAGAAGACCTAACTGACATTGAGATTAAGTGGGCAGAGTGAAAGTTGAAAGATGATACATAAAACACCTAGCTAAACTGTAATTCTACTTATTAGTCTGTCTGTCCATAACATTGTGTGGAAGGAAGATGCTTTTACAAAAAATTATATATATGTATATAGTCATATATAGAGAAAAATATGCTTATAAATATATAATTTTCTCTAAAATTTATATTCACCATTGTGAAATATAACATGGTGATCTCTATCTTGTCTAATGGGTGGAATTAAATGTGTGACATTTGGAAGGTTCTCTCTGAGAAAGAAACATTACAACCACTTCTTTTTAAAAACATTTTTTTTATTATTTTTATTTTATGGGTATGAATTATTGGCTGCATGTGTGCAAGTGCACCCATGTCACCCAAGGAGGTCAGAAGAGGGCATCAGATCCCCTGGATCAGATGGTTGTTAATGACCTGAGGATTCTGTGAATCAAACCGGGTCCTCTGCAAGAGCAGCCAGTGCTCTTAACCACAGAGCCATCTCTCCAGCCGCATACAACTACCTGTAAAGGATGAATAGGAGCCTGCATTCAAAGAACAGAAAGCTATTTCAAATGTATGGAGTAGGAAAATCAGACTGGAAAATGCCCCAGACAGAAAAGTAACTCTTGTCTGAGAATACCAGGCCTGAAGACCTTTGTGAGAGAGAAAAATGGGTAGAAATGCAGACAGCACAGGTTCCCGCAGCCAGATCTCCCGGGCCTCTTACCACTTGGATGGCTGGGCTTGAAGTCTGTCATCCTCCATTTGCACAGAGTCACAGTGTATCAGCAGCAGAGATGCCCCAGTGTTTCAGGCTTAACAGTCGGCTTCAAGTGCATAGAAAATGTAGCTTAGACTGTCTGTGGATTCTTTGCTCTGATCTCCACACTGACTGTAGCTCCTCCTATTATCTATGGAGGTTCTTGTTTTGTTTCTTCCTGTGAGAGACTTTTGGCTACCGTTCTGACTTTCCTGCATCGCCATGACTGACTTCTATGGCTCTTTCTGCTTCAATTACCCAACATGTTCCTCTGTGAACTGCGAAGTGGGAGCAATTCTGCCGGTGGGCATTTGTATGTCCCCTAAGTGATTATTCTTGATCTCTCTCTCTCTCTCTCTCCCTCTCTCTCTCTCTGAAAAATCCCTCAGTCACCAATCCCAGCCCCAAATGTTTTCTTCCTTTCCCATCATATGTAGAATTCCAATGCATTCTTTTTACAGGGATTCTTTTGTAGAAAGGTATCATACTGAAGGAGAAAACCTTGCCTTTCCTAATATCCTGGCCTCCTGCTCTCACATGCTAGCCACCAGAGAGACAACTTCTGTCCAGTGATCCCGCATGCTGCTTTTGAGTGAGCATGTGGACTGAGGAGTGGCAGCCCTGGCCCAGAACTCACAGTGATGAATGTCAGCGCAGCGGCCGCAGTCTTTCTGCCAGACAGGAGGCTAACAGGCAAACGGCAGGAGTTCGCAGGATCGGAGGGCCTTGTTAGACAGAGTTCAGAATTCTGGTGAACATCTCTCTGCCGCTCCACGGAACAGCTGCAGCCTCGACAGTGGGAGTCCTCACACTGATTTTTCAAAAAGCTCCCCCTCCAGAATTTAATGTCACACGACACTGTTAAATGCCCTAAACCACAGTATATTGTGATTCATCATTCTCCACCCTCATCATTTGTGGAAAAGCTGCTAGTTTGGCTAAATAAATATTTCACATATTAGAATGAGCTTGCTCTTGTGTCCTGCTCTTCGGAGGATTTGTCAACTGTCTGCTTTCCTGTGTGATGCAAACACACTCCTTGCTTTATACCAGCCCAACTATTGCCCACTTTAAATGATTTCATTGTAAGAAGTGGATAATTTCTTGGAGACTACAATGTGAGAAATTAGGTGATACTAAAATAATCTACTTATAAAAATATTTCATATACTATTTCAGGGTAAAATTTGAGCAATCAAGGGTCCATTCTGATGTCTTTGATTCATTTGGAGCTGACTTTTGTGAAGGTGAAACATAAGGGTCTAGTTTTATTCTTTTGCAGGTGGAGACCCAGTTTTGCCAGCACCATTTGCTAAAGATTCTGTCTTTTCCAGTGTGGGCTCTTGGCTCCTTTGTCAAATATCAGGTGACTGAAATTGTATGCATTCATGTTTGGACCTTTAATTGTGTCTATTGATCTGAGGACCATAGGAGACAGGATAAAGAAAAGAGTGATAAGGTACTCTCTGACTATTCTTGTAACTTGGGACTAAAACTTAGCAACACAAACCTCTAAATATTAGGTAGCTTAAATTCTAACAGAGACAAACTATCAGCATGTAGATAAATAAGGACCCATAATATAATTTCAAGAAGCAATATGTGTTATGCATTAAAAGAAGTGCAAAGATAAATCTTATGGTTTGTGTGCCATCTCCATAATTTTCATGTAGGAAGCTTAATTAAGCTCCAGTGTGACCGTGCTGGAAACTGAGCCGTGCTAGGGTATGATCCTGTCTTGCAAGTACAGCTTGGGAATAGATTAGCACATTATACAAAGGGTTTAGAAGCAGGAGCCCTTCTTTCACATTCGTGCCCTTGCCCTCCGCCCTGAGATGCCGTGTCCATGGAAACCTTTCTGTGCTGGTGCTTGGCTTTTGAGCTTCTGGGGCTCTAGAACTGTAAACAAGTCAACTTATGCATGGTCTACGTTACTCATTTTTATATATCTCTTTTAAATGTACACAAATAGACTTAGAAAATTAGCATGTGTTTGGGAACCATAGAATGGAAAGGTAGCTGTTCCTGATAGGTTGGAGAAACACCCTCCAAAGCTGGGATTGGAGGCACGAATGTGCAGTGAAGGATAGGAGACCTAAATACTTTGGAGCAGAACCAGAATTCCAGCTGTAGTGAAGATTTCATGGGAGCCAGGTTACAAAATGATTCTTCAGAGATTTCAATTATTAGGACAAAAGGTTAAGGTGTAATTTCCTCAGGTGAGCAAGTTACCCTACAAGGGCCACTCAAGAGAACAGAGAAGAGTTTCCCTGTTCAGCAGGACAGCTCTCTTCAGCCTAGTGAATCACCTAATGGGATAGCAGTAACCATGTACTGGGAAATGAGTCTCGGTGGCCTTCTTACCTTTCTATAAAACAGAGACACTTTACTCTATAAGTCCTCCACTATCTCAGGCTGCAACATAAACTCCACCCCAAGTACAAATATCTAAATGTTATTTTAGGAACTCCTAGATTGCTTTGCAAGGCTCCCTTCTTTTGGTCTGATAGGAATCTTGAGCCACTGGATAAGACTCATTGTGTAATTAATTATTATCCTTTAGGTGAGTGTGTGTGTGTGTGTGTGTGTGTGTGTGTGTGTATCACATGGACTGGGAGTTACAGACACCAGTGAAGCTATATGATTGGGGTGCTAAGAATGGAACTTGGGTCCTGTGAAAAAGCAGTAAGTGCTCTGAACCCCCGAGCCATCTCTCCAATCCTTTAATTAATAATTAAACCAATACTTTACAATTGCTTCAGTGTATGTGTCCTCAAAATGCTTAAAACCAGCTCAAAGAAGCAGGTTCAAAGCCAAAATCATCAATTACTAAGAAGTAAAGAATAAACTTTTTTAAAGTAGAAGGCATAAGACATGCTTTAAGAAGAAACGTAGTTGTCAGCAAACAAAATCAGTGCTGGGATTCTGGGGACACTTGTCATTTGACATACTGGAGTAAGGGGAGACCTTCAAAATCAAGTCATGGAAATGTTATCAATTAAAGGCTGGAGAGAAAGATTGTGGGAGTGTCTGGAGGGTAAAATGGAAAAGATCATTCACACATGGAATGATTAAAGAAGTGGGACCTGGTTCTTTGGATAGGTGTCTCAAAAGGTGTCACCTGCCTTATGGCCATGAGGATGCCACATAAGCATACTAACTCTCACAGTCACCTCATGCTTTCTCAATTGGCATTCCTGAAATCTTTGGGTGTGATTAACTCCCACTGTGTTAGAGTATCTCTACTGTGAGTAAAAGAAAGTGACCAAATTCAGTTCTCTAATTCTATGATTTCGTAGAATATGTGTGAGATTTCCTTACAGCTGAAGTGTTAAACTAAAATATTCCAGGATGTATGGTCTCAATGCATTTCATCTGAAAAAATAAATTAGTAATTTAATATACTCAAACTCCATTAGCCAACTTCCACTAATACAGGGACCCTGCCTCCAAATTTCTCTTTTTGCCAAAACCTACTTTTAGGCATTATCCAGAGACTGTTGTCAGGACCACACTTGGCTTTCTCTGGTTCATAGTGGGGCATTTTTCTTTCCTTTGATTCTAAGTATGGAGTTAAGGGAGCATCTTCAGGGCCCGGAGGTTCTGTTTCTGAGCTGCAGTCTTATCAGAGAGTTTATTTTTTGTTTATAATCTGTATATTTCCTCCCAGATCTCAGATAAGTTTGGGATCCCTTAGCAACCCGTCTCATCTTTTATGTTCCACGTATAAGTTAGTTCAATCATTTAACCTTTCCCATGGTGTTCTTCCCCTAGATTTAGTCACAAGCACTTGTTTTCTGCTTGCTCGATTTCAGATGCCTATTGTTAATATTTTCTCTTATCTCAGGCTTCTGTTTCTTGGGAACGCTTTTCAGGGCTGTGCCCACTAATGGTACAGAGATATATCTTATTAAGCCTATCTGATTTCTCACCTTCCTCATTTATTAGTGTAGAATGTCACTGATGAAGTATAAATATTGTAAGTAATATTGCCTCTCCTCCTTTTCCCACCTGCAAATCACATCTACTTTTACATCTATCCTCGTATTTCTTCCATACATCCTCTGTGGTAGGAAATAAATGATCACTCTTATATATAGCAAAGTATCAAACAAAATACTAGTAAGATTAAGGAAATATTCCCTATGATGTGCATTGTCAATTTGACTGGATTTAGAAAACTATTTTTATTATATGTGCACTTGTGTCCTGCAATGCCTGTGGAGGTCAGAAGAGGGCACTGATACCCTAGAACTGGGGTTATAGACAGTTGCTAGCTGTCATGTGGGTGCTGGAAACAGAACCTGGATCCTCTGCAAGAGCAGCCAGTGCTCTTATCTTAACTGCTGATCCATCTCTCCAGCCCCTGGATTTAGACTCTCTTAAGAGATTGAGGGACACCTCTGGTGTCAGTGAAGGCATTACCAGAGGATTAACAGAGGGTTCAAGACCCACCCTGACCGTGGGTGGCAGCATCTCAGGGACTGCAGGCCTGGACATAATACAAAGAGTAAAGCAAAATGCCTGTCCAGCCCCCATCTTCTCTTCACTCTGTCTCTCGCCCACCACGAGGTGCCCTGCTCTGTTCTGTCAGTCACTGTGTCCCCATTGGGAAGGACAAAGCCCTTTAAAACCACAAACTGAAATACAGTTTCCTCCACAGGAGGTTGTTTCTGCAGGTGTCTCTATCAAGTGATGGGAAAAGTAACAGCCTGCCTCCAAAGCCATGGATTGAAAGAAAGGACTTCCCCAGGCTGTGCCTGGCCTCCTCACAGAGTTCTCATCTTTGGTGAATCCCTGATACTTCAGAGCTTCTGGAAAAGGTATCACACTTTTTCAAAGATAATTTATCGGATCTCAGGAATACTAAGATGTTATTAGTTGGGACTCTGTGGGACTATTCAGCAGTTTTCAGTGCTTTCCGTATCCAATTTAGTGAGGCTAACTGGCTGAGTTCTGCTGGAAGTCATGCCATTATGTAATCTGAATATTCCTTCATCCTGTGGAGGAACCAGCCTTTAGTCAGGGCTTTTGTTTCCAGTGTCTCGACTTTCCACAGCACTATGGAGATTTTCATGAAACAACATCACTTTCTATTGTCTGTATGTCACTTTATGGTGTTTTCCTCCAGTTTTTTCTTTATTTGCTTCACATAGAATTCAAAAAGTAGAAATCATTCTGTTTCTCTGTATAGTTTACATTTAAAAAAACCTACTAGCCATTGTTCTCTATAATACAAAAATACTGTTTATTTTAATGATAAAACTGTAGTTTGGGATTTCTTGACATTCTCCTCAAATGTTTTGTAGCATTTTCTATCTTGTCCAGCTTGGTTTTAACCATTTCAATTATTCTTCTATAAAATTTCTGTATTTCTAGACATTTCTTTTCTGTGTGGTCTCAGAGAATTGCTTTTTTTCAGAGATGAAATTCTTTTGTTAAAGACCACATTGAATTAACTATATATACCTTTGTACAGTTGTATGTTATAAACTTATATATCAATATATATTACTTGGTGCATAATAAAATGGCTTCCTAATAAACCATGTCACTAAGGAGACTTGACTTAAGGGTAAATTTGAGGAATGTATAAGAATTAACTTTAAAATTTCCTTCTCTTTGAAATACTTAAAAAATTAACTAGCTCAATCGTGCAAACCATTGAAATTTACTATAAGGTTTCTACTGTTGAGCCCATTTTTATATGGAAATCTGGGGCTAAAAACTATTCCTCCATCAATTTTTATCTCATCGAAGTCAGGCTGTAGTAATGTCCCTGATTCATGCAGCACTCCATCTCTGAAGAGCTGGGGCTCCAGTGAATTACCTTATTCACTATTGTACTTTTCCTCTGAAGCATGGGACAGAATCAGTGGCATTCAGCACCGTCCTCATAATACAGTTAATGATGTCAGGGGCAAGAATTCAACGGGCTCCAAGATGGAGGTAAGAATCCTGGGCTCTCAATTTCTGTATCCTTAACAAATATATGAAGTAATGCAATTTGAAATTTACCAGAGGTTTTGCAAATGGTGAAAAGGTAATAAAAATAAACACACTTATATCATATGTGAATATCTATGAATGAAACAGTGGTCAAATGAATGGAAGTGAGGATGACTTTATGTGTGGGGAGAGTTATAGAATATTTCATGCGCAAAAGAAACAAGTAACTTTCATAGATTTGAAAGTAAGTTTGTTTGGAAGAAAATGTGTTCTGTACATAACAGGTAGTAGGGTGAAGGTTAATTGTGTTTTCTGTGTTTGTGTGTCCTCTTTGTATGTCTGTGCATGTTCATGTATGGATTCTGGTGTCCATGTACATGTATTCTGTCCATGTGTAGAGAGTTACTGTTACTCAAGTACGCTCAGGTATATCCACATTCTTTTTCTTTCAGACCGGGTGGGACAAGGGACAGGCCTGGGAGGCACAGGGATCCCACTGTCTCTGCCTCTTCAGTGCTGGGATTGTGAGCATTCCTTACCTTGCCACCAAGTTGATGGATTCTGGGGGTAGAACTTTACCCACTGAGATACTCCTAAGTCTCTGTTCTTTCTTCTTTCCACACCATTTCATCACCAACCTTTCAACTTTGGTGGGTTCATAACTACACATTTCAAAATAAAACTGAAGCACACTGAAACACTTTTCGGTAAAACAAAAACAAGACTATGCATGAGAAAGCTCTGAAACATTGCAATAGCATCCTGAACAACTAAAAATAATCATAACTTACACAAAGAGCAGTATTTGTCCATACAACGAAAGCACATCATTCAATTTTATTTCTCCTTAACTAAAACTTCTGTTTCAGGCAAATTGGCAAATGCATCTTTGATTGACCTCAGAATATAAAATTATCACCTTTCATAGCACTGTGTATGAAAAGTCATAAGTACTCCAAATGAGTTATTTGAAATGTGGAATGCTTTTGCAAGAAGCATTGTAATGAAGAGATATCACTGACATAGTCGTTAGAAGTGAGTGAGTCACCCCGAGAAAATAGGGAATATTATTTTACTGAGCTTAGAAACAAAATTCTCAAAATGGACTTGATTAAAGTGGAACTCTAGGAAAAGCAAAAGCAGCACCATGTCTCAGAAATCCTGGCTGTGTGTTTTTTGAAGAAGCAGGAACAGTTAAACTGTTGGACCATGAGGTTGTTAACTTCATCAATGACTTATTCAACCTATGAGATCATATCTGAATGTGTTCATGGATGCAGACTGGGTGGAGGAGACCCATCAGTGTGCTTTCTGAGTGTCCATCATTAACCTGTATACTCCTGTTTGCCGGGAGGTGGGTTATTGTGTGCTACCACATGCTCATCATAATGTAGTGCCTCACTACGAATGGGTCTAGAAACATCAGATCCAAGGAACCATGAACGGATAGCTCTGAGATTGTGGCTTCAACACTTCCTTCTTTATCTCTGGTGTTTTATCAGTGACAAAAAGCTCCACAGCTACCTATGAGTGCATGTTTTCTGAGTCTCCTTACTGGTATTGCCTTGGGTCTCATTATACTTTTTAAAAAAAGATTTATTTTTTAATGTGTGTATATGTGTGTATGTGTGTGCCCTGACCGTGGGTATGTGCTCATGAGCATCGGTGACAGCAGATGTCAGAGGTCTCAAATCCCCGTGGAGTTGGAGTTACAGGTGGTTGTGAGCCTCCTGTTCTGAATACTGGGAACCTAAC
Organism: Eospalax fontanierii; assembly: GCA_035773235.1. Taxonomy (NCBI): domain Eukaryota; kingdom Metazoa; phylum Chordata; class Mammalia; order Rodentia; family Spalacidae; genus Eospalax; species Eospalax fontanierii. The sequence goes on from CM069543.1 coordinate 17,996,907, forward strand.
TCAGGTCCTCTGCAAGAGAGCATTAGGTGTAATGGCTATTTTTTGTACATGAAGATGAAATCACATTTTTCCTCACCTCTTCCTTTCCCCTGATAGGCACTGGTGTGGAGCAGGATGGGTTTCCAGGAGATGAAGGGCACAGGAGAATCATTTTTGAAGAAAGGAAAAAATGGTATATTACAAAATATGCTTAAATCAGATGCAAATACATCATATGGACTGGATAGATGGTGCAGCTGCAAACTGCCTTGCAGAGAACCCAGGTTTGGTTCTGAGCACTCACATCAGGTGCCACATAACCTGTAACTCCAGCTCCAGAGTATACAACACTCTCTTCTGCATTCCAAAGGCACCTGCACTCATCTTTACAAATCTACACACAGACACATACATACACACACATAATTTAAAAAGGTAACTTAAAATTTTAAAAAGTAAACGTACAGCATTATTTCCTTTGAATGTTATTGGGCATTGGGAGGAAATACTGGGGTGTGTATAGTGCAAGCAAGTTCTAAAATAGAGTAAATTTTCCAAATTCTCTAGAAGTTTTCAGCATGAAACTTCATTAGCTCCATTAACTCTCAAAACTAGGTTGTCAGCACCATGGGAGCAAAGGTATGATGCTCCTAGAAAAATAACTCAACTGTGAGATGGCTCATGGCTAAGAAAGAATAAAATTCACTGTTCTATATGGAATGACTAAATATTAATAATCAAACTTCTCTTTATAAAAGAACACAGTATTTATAAATTTCTTTCCAAACCTACTTCCATTTTTTCATCTTCATAACGACTTTATGAGCTAGGCAGAGGAGATATTAAAATTAGCAATTTCTGAATGAGGAAATCTAGGCTTGGAGAAGCTGGATCAGAGATATACCCAGGTTCATAAACAGAGGCTAGGATTGCTGGGCCCAGAACTTCAAATCTGGCTGTTTGACCCAAATCCAAAACTCTCTGCATTTCTAACCTGAAGACAGATTACAATTGTAGGGCGGCAAGAAGCATTCACGAGGCATGCCAGCAAATTGCAAAGCACTCTTGAGGTGAGCTCTGGGGGCACAAGAGGTAACCAGGAATTCAGTATATAAGAAAACTCCTTTAGTCCATTTGAGTCACCACACACATAAAGATCCAGTGCTCAAAGACTGTACTTCATTCAGAGCACGCTGAGATCTCCCTTTATTTAAGTAAAAGATGCTTCATAATTTTAACAATATTTCCTGTGCCTCTGCCTCTCTTGTAGAATATTCTCCTCTGATGATGCCAGGATTCTTTAGGACTCACTGTGGCTCACCACAGCAGGCTATCTGCCATCATGTCAGGCCTCTGGAGCAATTATTTTCAGTTACTGCCAGGCTAACCTGATGGCACTCCCCAGGCCTGCGTCTTTCTAGAAGTTTGTTCGGGATAATTAGAGAAAGGCTTCATCATGCCCAGTGAATGACTTATAAGATGATATGATCTTCTACCAAAATCCTATGCAAAATCAATAATCTTATTTGATAATGAGATTGAACCTTTTATAGTTATTTGAAATATTATGAAGAGTTTTCTCCTGCTTTTATTTAGTAATTTATGGCCATTGTATCTCTGACTAAAATTGGTACTGTAATTATTGTTATCTTCCCTAACATACTTTATTTTTCTCTGTCATGAACCATTTCAGGTACTTTACATGATTACATTACTTGAAATCCATTGAGCAACATAGTTATCTCAATGAAACACATGAAGCTACAATCTGCGAAGTAACTGGATGAAGTCACAGAATCCTTAATACCTGAGAGTTCATATACCCATTCTTTTAAATTTCTGAAAGTAGGAGTTCTTGACCATCACTCTGTAGCACGACTGTTTAACTCTGAGGCTAAAATGTTAAAAGTAGACAGGAAAAACTCTGCTTATAAATGACAGACCACCAACACTTTTCATAAAGAGAATCATCTTAGAATGGCAAAAAAGAGGAAAATGAAAGGCAGAAAGTCTGCTCAGGATGTGTCCTGAGCTCATACAAATACGTTAATTTGGATACATTACATTAAATTTTTTATTTCTTTAAAATATTATTATTAATGTGTGTGTGTGTGTGTGTGTGTTTGCACTCTCCTCTCACTGTGTGGGTCCCAGGGATAGGACTCACGTCGCCATGTACCTTTATCCACTGAAGCATCTGCATCGTACTGTCCTCTCTTCTTTATTTTTTAAGACAACTTTTCTTGTAACGATTCGGCTTCGTATTCTGAGCCAGGAGTTCTTTGAGAATTGTTTTCTCAGGCCAGTCTGCCAATTATTTACCCCAAGAACAGGAACTTGGGAGAAAACTTTCACAGAAAAGAACTGCTCCTCCCCAACCTGGCTTGAAATCTGTGAAGAGAGGAAGAGGTAGAGGTTCACCCGTGTAGATTCCTTTTGACTTCCCGAAGGTGTCATGCTGCTTGGCGTTTGACTTCCAGAGTTTTGCAAGACAGCAGATGAGGAGTGTGAAAAAATTTTCTGGTCCTTGTTCAGCTGTGATGATCTGCTGTATAATGGGTTGTCCTGATTCAGAAAGATTCATCCAAGAGCTACAGTGATTCAGAATCAATAACCTATCTAATTCTACCAGGGAGGAAATGCATGTATGGTTACGAGATGGTTATCTGAGAGAGCTCACCAGTATTCTAATCTTGATGAGCAAACAGCTGTTCAACAACATACAAATAGGCATAAAATTCCATAGTTTTTTGGTCTTGAAATAAACATATTGTTTTGTAGAATGACATCTAAGTGAAATGTTTATCGGCAGTATACCTAACACAAAATATGTGATGAAAAATCCACTCCATTTCCATTAACGATTTAAAAAAACATGCCATGAGTCATTAAATATTTACTTCTTTAGTGGAAACATGTAATAGCCTGTCTTGCATTGACCATTAAAAGTATGATTCTGATTTTTCATTAATATAGGTGTAAAAATAAATTAAACTATTTTAATTTTTACTCTAGTTTTTGGAAATGACTCACTCCTGAATCCTATAAGTTTTAAGGGTACCCTGCAACTTCAGTAAACCAAACTCTGGAGCCAAAATCAAGTGCTTCCTAAACATCAGTTACAGTAAGGTGGATGGACACCTGATGCTGTTTGATAATGATAAAATAATAGAATAATTTCCTGTCTCCCCCAATTGCAAATATTCTTAATTCTAGTTTAATAAGTCCGAATGATTACAAATGTTAGCCTAGGGATTTTGACCTATGAATTCCTTTGTATTTTAATAATGAGGGTCCTTCACCAAAGTGTGGCTGGATCGTAGGAGCAAGACAGAGGGACAGAGCGGGAAAACACATTCTTTCTGGATTGCAGGGTTCTGGTCTATGGTTTATTCAATAAACCATTTCCAAGTGTTTATTAAATCAAACAAAACAGTATTTTGCACATGTCCTAGTGCTTCAAGAAGCAAATCAATTCAGAAATAGGTGAGGAAGGACGTGTGTAAATCACAATTTACATTGAGAAATTGATTCCCCAGATGAAACCGTGGTCCCTGTCAGATTGCAGAAACATCAAGCAACTATGAACAAGGAGGACGAAGACAAGATCTAAAATGGAAATTGAACTTTTCCTGGCCTATGGTATATCAGGTGTTACTATTGTTAAACCATCTCTGACACGACCGAATTAATAATTTTGTTATTATTTACTATCCTGTGGAAAAACTTTATATAATTGCATATATTTTATATTATATCATATTATATTATTTAATATTTACTGTATAATCTCTAAAAATCTCAAGGCAAATAAAGAACTAAATGAACACATTTTTAAATTCCAACTTCTATTCCATTGTTTAACTTGAATATCTCACAACAAAAATTTCCACAGGGCTCAGAGGTTGCAGTCTTTTTGTTTTTAGTCAAGTTCATGTCTTCTTAAATAGTTAGGTACTTGAAGAGTCAAAGGTGGTCTTCTTTAGGCCTATTCTCTGTTGATTTGACCCTGTCATGTGTGATTTATAAATGAGTTGTCTCATGTAGGCTCCAAATGTAGAACAGACATTCATATTTTTTACTGCTCTTAACTTACAATTTAGTAGCGAGAGCTTAAGACATGTTTGCTCTTGCAGAAATCTGAAGAACTGCTTTAGAAGTTCACAGTTATAAGATGAATCTTATGCAATAACACATAGAAAGAACAATTCAAATATTTTATGTTTTGAATGGAGAGTAGCTTGTGAAAACAGTCATCACATCTCATCTTTGTGATGATGAGAGCTAAAAACACAAATAACTTTCCTTAAATTTCATGACAAAGTAGGGTTCATTTGCTAATCAGCCCACATTAACAAATGCAAACAATATATTCACTTAGTAGACTATCTTTTGCTTGAAGAAATACATATATAACACAGAATTTTGGATACTATTGTTTTCGGTTGCTGTTCTGAGACGTGGTCATAAAATACATAGCAGAATAAAGTTTCAAAGAGTATGTGAAAATGTATCATAAGAGAATAGTATTTTTTATCATAATCTAGGTAGGAATAATGACATGGTATGTGGTTTTATCTAGAATGTTTCGCACTGTAAGTACTTGGATTTGGGAAGGATCATCATGAATGATTCTGCATACTGCTCTGTATATTTTCTATTTTTTTCTCAAATATGTGCCTCTCTGCGTACCCAGTAAGAACAGCAGTTTGGCTTTGGGTTTCCTTGCCCCCTGACTTCCTACCTTTTTAAGCCAATGAGAACATCAGCAAGAGAATGAGAAAACGGTGAGTTTCCCTGGTTTCCACATGGAGGGTTTGCTCAGGGCTGGCTGCATGCATTGAGGGTACAAGCGCCTGGTAGACTATCCTTTCCTCACAGCACTCCCTCTCCTTTTCTGTTATTGGAGCCTTCCCCTTCAGTGGTTGGGTGAGCTTCTGTCATAAACCTGGAGCACTGACATATTTTGTATGGTTGTCCTGCTTCTTCTCTTTCTGTAAATGGTCCCTTGGTTAGACTATGCATTAACATATTTTGAAAGGATTTATGTCAGCTTCCCACAGAATGACATACTGGTTCATTTTAGTGACAGTAACTGTTAAGTGAGCCTGGGCCATTTAAGCAAGAATGGAAACGTTGGAGGGATTTCTACACCATGCAGCCTAGAAAATAAACCATATCAAGTAAGGGGCGAAGGGAAAAATTTAAGGGTTTTGGTGGACTGATGCAGTCTGGGATACCATGTTTATCACTAATTAAGAAAGACGTGAAATGCATGTTGGAACTTTCAGTTTGAGAGAGCATTTTCCACAATTGGAATGAATAGTTTGAATTGCGTGACACAGTGGATCACTTTCTACTATCTGCCTTTCTTGGCAATACTGCAGGCCACTCACACAGTAATTAGAATATCTAATCCTCTTTTGCAACTCTGTACCTTTGTGAACACTGGTCTTTTTGCCTTTGTCCAGCTGAATTTCAGTCTTTATCATGCAGGTTTCAAATGAGATGTCATTACCCATGAAGCTTTATCTGACATGCTCCCTCCAAACAGACACAGACACAGATACACAGAGACAGAGACAGAGAGATACAGAGAGACATAGACAGAGACACAGAGAGACAGGGAGACACACATACACACACAGAATCAGAGACAGAGATAGATGATGAGAACCCTTTGGTTTTCCTGTGCTGAGGACATGCTCTTATTTATCTGTGATGTCACAAGTGCATGTTGATGTCTCTGTGTCCTGTACTAGAGAAAGAGTTGTTTCAGATGAATACTATTCTTCCTGTAGAGTCATATCTACATTTTCTAGAACACACATAAACATGGTAGTTACACAACAGTGTTTATGGATTGTGTTGGTGAATAATCAGGGAATGTTACAATGATAATGTATGTGTCACATGGACACTAGACCTCAGAGGTATATTTATCTTCTTATCAGAATACTTTAGATAAAGTATACTTTTTGTTGAGATATTACTTTTGAAAGCAGGGAGCCAGAATTAGAGTAATTAATACTCTATAGTCAGACCTATCTATAGCTAGATTATTTTTCTGCCATATACTGTGTTTAACTTTAGGCAAGTTATGAAATATCTCTGTTTTTAACCTTTTGTAAAATATACAAAATAACAGTATCTTTTCCTCATGGAGATTGAATGTAGATTCAATGAAATATGATACGGGGACTTTGAGAAATGATCAAAATAGTAGATATTCATTTTACTAATAGAAGTAGCAGTGTTAAGCAAATATCTAGCTACTTATGTAGAGCAATTATAAATTTAACATTTGACAGTAATCATTTGGAAAAATACATTTTTGTTTATTATTTTTAATTATGTATATATATGAGTCTTCTGGTGGGTATATTCATGTCAGTGCAGGTGTCAAAGTCCAGAGGCACAGGTTCCCCCTGGAGCTGGAATCACAGACAGCTATGAGCTGTCTGATGTGGTGCTGGAACCGAACTTGGGTCCTCTGCAAGAGCAGTGCTGATCCATCTCTCCAGCGCCACGAATACCCTGTTCACAAAGCCTGTAGGCTCTCTTGCACACATAGACCATGCAATAAAATTCCATGGCCATCTCAACATTTATTTCATGTCTTCCTTGGTTTCTTCTGCAAAGCCTATCTTTTATCTAATCTCTTTCAACTTTTGAACTGTCTGCTTGATCTTTCGATTCTTGATCTGTAAAGAATATATTTTTAATAATTCACCCCAAGGATCAGATCCTGCCTATCATTCAACCTTTTTCTGATGCCACCAACATAAAGTCCCGGGATTTCGTTTTATCATAAATATTTCAATAAATCTATAGGTACCTTTGGAGAATTTTTTTTTTTAAAGAACATCTTTAGATGTGTTTTTAAAGCCCTTTAGTATTTTCAAAATTTAATAATTGGGACAAAATGATTCCTTCAGTTTATGAATTGTGAATATTTTTTAGCATACACAGCACTTTTTTTCAGTTTGCTTAAGCACATAATTATTTTAAAGAGGAGGCAGATGAGTTTTGAAGTTTTATCTTTTTGAAAGTAAAATCGAAATTTGAAAGGTAGGAAGCAGGTAACCTCACCTAACTTGTCTTTTTTGGGTTTTGAGAATAATTCTACTTAGCAAGAGAAGGAACAGAAGTCAAACAGAGACTTCTGTCACAGAAACTAAAATAATGCTGCTTTTTAACTTAATGAAGGCTGCGAAGATTGAAACTCATAGGTCTGCTGTCTTCTTGCTGTACTTCACTCTGCTTAGCACCCTTGTGGCTTCCATCTGAAGAAAGGTCATTCCAAGTTTAATTACAACATTAGAAGTCATTTTACTCCAGAAATATTTACTGAGCTTTAAGTACACGTGCCAAGGAGACCCTCGGCTAGACACCATCAGGCTATAAGTCAGAATCAGTTTGATCTCTTCACCTCTGAAGTTAGAATCTAATCAAGGAGGTATTTGGCCACACCCGAGTAAACAGAAAACCAGGAATGGATGAGTATTCAATGGAGTAGAAATGATTTGGTGAGAAAATTGGCAGTTGGTCCAGATCCTGACAGAAGCACCTTTCTTCTACCGGCTGGAAATGACAGCCCAGGGCAAGATGGGAACCAACCTGAGCCTGCAAAGGAATGTCAGCCATGCAGTAGACTGCAAGGTTCATAATGCTCATTTGCTGGGATGAAAACTAGACCTGGATTGGCAGGTTTCCCTGACTTTGAGTAATTCCATATGGTACCCAGGAATTTGAAATGTATTGTGAAGACAGAGAAGACTGCCAAAGGATGTGAGTTTTGTGTTCTGGTATAGAGACATGGAGCCAGAAGGGAGGTGGAGGGATGCAACTGAAGTTGTGTTCATAGAAATCTGTTCCCAAGGCACCTCAGTGATGGCTACTGTCAGTCTTCTTTTCAGGAAAAATTGGTAGAATGTGACTTCTGGAATTAATACATTTAATTTTGCTCACATTTTCCTCCTCTTTCATGGGAATAATCTCTCATCTCATGTTTGCTAAAGTTCTGTTGAATGTCTTTGCTTTAGAAACCCCACCTGTAACGACAGCTCTAATTCTATTGAGTGAGGTCTTAAATAATTTTAGTTATTATGTTTTATTTTATGTACATCACCTGCATGTATGAAAGTGCACCTGTGTCATGCAATGCCTGCAGAGGTCAGAAGATGGTGTTGGATCCTCTGGAACTGGAGTTATGAATGGTTGTTAGCTGCTATGTGGGTGCTGGGAATTGAACCCAGGTCCTCTGCAAGAGCAGCCAGTGCTTTTAACTGCTGAGCCGTCTCTCCAGTCCAAAGAGATGAGGCAATACCAAGCTGGAAAACTGAGAAACAGAAACTGTTCTGGAGATACGGTTTGGGAATAGAATCTGGTGATTCTCTCTCGGAGGAGATGGCTGGTACCAGTACAGGCGTCACTAAGGTGAGAAGTCAGAGAGCCTCTTCCCACATCAGTAAATCAGTAGTATTTTCTGTTTTCATGATCAGCCTTGCAGCAATATTCAATATCACAAATAGATTTTGCGCGACATGAAAGAAATTGGTTAATTTTGTTCTGAGTCCTTTTGCCCCGTCTAACCCCTGCTAATTCTCATTTAACTGACCTCTCAGTCCTGTCCATCAGTTCATCTGAGGCTGCTCTTTTTGCTCCACAATTTCCTCTGAGATTCCAGCTACACATATGGATTCAAGTGTACCTGTATTGTAATGATTTTTTTTGTCTCCTCTAGTCATTTCCTATGAGCTTCAGGCTCATCTATCTAATTGGGTCATCTGTACTAATATACCTTCTCTTCAACTTTTTCAAAACCAAATTCATAGTCTTCCCATGACCGTGGTCTTCTTCTATACTCTCCTATAGCAGTGGATCATACGCAGTCACGTTCAGATGTCGCATATTTTATTTATTTATTTATTTATTTATTTGTTTATTTATTTATTTATTATGTGTATGAGTGTTTTGCCTGCATGCATATAAATGTACCTGTGTCATGCAATGCACACAGAGGCCAGAACTAGGCTGGAGCTGGAGATACAGTTGTTCACCACCATTTGGGTGCTGGGAATCGAACCTAGGTCATCTAGAAGCGTAGCCAGTGTTCTTAACTGCTAAGCCATCTCTTCAGTCAAACAATTTCTCCTAAGAAGCTTCATATCACTTGTAAATGTTCATATCGCTCTATATCTCCTGACACTAACCTGGTACCATTTTCATGAAAATCTGCAATAATCTCTCAAATGATATCCATTTTCTCTTACTAAGTCAATCTGATAGTGCAAAATTGATCATGTCTCACCTATGTGGAAATGTTGAATGGTGTCCTATTGCTTTTAAGAGCTAGACGGGACTGGGGACAGCTCATCATAGCATCTGTGCCTGTCTGGTCATCAACTTAATCACCTTATATTTTGTATTCTTTTGGCTACTGTGAACAACACCTCCAATTGCATTTTATTGTCATTTCTCACCTTATCTTGGATAAATTTATGTGTTTTTGTTATGCTTGGGGTTTACTTAGTCAATTGGAACTAAGCCTTTATGATGAAGCTCACAGACCACGTGAATTGAAACACCCTTGTAATAATAGAAAAGGTCATGCTCCCTTCCTTTCTCTAGCCATAAATACTAAAGGGCCTCTGTCTACGGAACATTTCACAGTTCTAATTTATTAATTAGTTGCTTAATATGTGTCTATTAGTCTGTGATTTTCATAGCAACAGGGCCACACATGTCTTTTCCTGTTTCTGTGTCCTAGGTTCTTACTCCATTCTACTTTAAAACATGCTCAATAAATATAAAAGTTGAAAAATGAGTGAATGAATAAATATGGCAATCTCAAATGAGTAGCCAGGGCCACTGCTATAGGCTTGATAGTCTGCCAGTTACTATGCCATGTTCTTATGCTTTTTCTCCACATGTTCATGAACTTGATATCCCCAGATGCTCTCACCAGTAAAAGTGATGTGCCGTGCTTGTAAAATTCAAGATAGGAACCAAGTATGCAGAGTCACTGTTTCCAGTTCTTCCTCACTCGGTTTGGCCTTAGGTTTGGTCATGGTGTAGTTCTTCCCAAAGCAATGTAACAAAATAATAGCTTAAACAGCAACTTAAAACAAGGATTTTAAGGATATTAGCCTACTCAAGGTAGATAATAGATGGCCAGGAAAAATGGACTTACATAAAAGATGCTTGGGTCTCATGTGTTGAAGAGATAACAGACATCTAGAATATCTGCCATGTGTGTCAGCAAAATGGCTCCCTGCGTAAAAGCATTTGCTGCGAAGTCCTAGAACCATATTTTGACCCCTGGACCCCACATGGTAGAAGGAGAAGACAAACTCCATGCAAGATGCTCTCTAGGTTGTGTGCACGCCACCACATTAAATAAACAAATACAGTAGAATACCTCCATGTGGCTAAGGCATAAGCTCATTATGGTTGGTATATGGCATGGTTGGGGTTTATTTATTATTATTGCTTCTCCTAATCTAAAGGAACTACAGTGAGGTGAAAATTAGCCATAAACATAATGTCACATAACAGATTCAAATAGATTTATTCTAAAAACCATGGGTCCAAAAGAATTTACATAATTCTAAACAATTCATACCTATTTTATCACTTGACAGCAACAGGACACTTCTCCAACTTGTTAATATAAGTATTACAAAATTCAACTCTATTCTGTGAACCCATGTTGGAAATTTATAATGCATTGAAGCTTGAAATTTCAGTAAACTCCAGTGTTTATCAAATTCATTCAACCAAATAATACCCTTCCCTGTGATACTTTAGAAAGCCTTCTTTCTTTTTATAAGATTGAAAACATGTATATTTTATTTATTCTCTGACATTTCATTCGTGCATATGAAGTGTCTTGAGCACCTATCTCTACCCTCTCCTGCCAGAGACCTCCCAACACACATCCATTCCAACTTCATGTTATTTTTCTCTTTTTTTTTTTTTTCATAACACAGAGAGCCCAGTCAATGCTGCCTGCTGGAATGTTGACTTAATCCACTAGCTTGATCTTGTGCAGGTCTTATGAGGATAACCAAAGCTGGAGTTAGATCATGAGTGAGATGGTCATGTCATGTCCAGATGACAGAATTTCAGAGCACTCCCCACCATCCTTCACTCTTTTCAACTTCTCTTCCTTAATGCTCCCTGATCTTGGGTTTTGGGGGTGATATAGCCACATCATTTAAGGCCGATCACGCAATAGTCGCTTATTCTCAGTACTTTCACCAGTTATGAGAGTCTGCGTTGACTGCTGTCTACTGCAGAAAGAAGCTTCTCTGGTCAACATCTAGAGCATCAGTGATCTACAAGCATGAACATCAAAATTTAGAAGGTAGTTTGATGGCATGCCCATTGAGGGAAACAACACTGACACACTCTCCATTGGGCCTGTGACCTCCCAAGCTCCTCAGATTTACATTACCAATCATGAATTCCTTCCTGTGAAGCAGGCCTCAGATCTAATCAGGAAGTGGTTGACTATCTCCAGTGGATATAATTGGCCTGGCAGGTCAGCATGTTAACATGTAGGGTCTAACACTTGGTAAGACCAGTGAAACCTTTTCTTCCCCAGTGGACTTCTTAGCACCTTTCTGTACTATGAAAAATAGCCACTAGTGAAGACATTTCCCAGGCAACTTGAGATTGATTTCTCTAAGTTATATAAGCCAAAGTGTATGGTTTCTTTGGCAATAGTGTTTTGCCATCTAGTTGTGGCGGGTAACAAAGAGCCATGGTGATGTCCTGTATTGCTTTGGGGCCTGAGGAGCTGACTCATGGGGAAATATCCCATGCCTGGCACTAAGATTCTCATTTAATTACCTATGTCTTCTTAGGGAAGCACTGTCCATCCATGCAGGGCGCCTGTGTTCAAGCTCTTTTATAAAAGTTGTATTTCTTAATTAGCTTACCCATGAGGAGATTTCCATAAGGATTTTCATGCCTCTTGGTTTGGTTCACCACCTCCTGTCCTTGCCTCTTCCCTGTCTTTCAGATATCTGCTTGAATAATAAAGAATGAGAGAACATTTTCCCAGGACTCTGAGTGAAAAGGTAAATTGGCAAAAGGCTTTCTGAAAGGTAATTTGACATTGTCTATAAAAAATTTTAAGTTCATAATTCTACTTCTTGGAATCTCTCTTAAAAATTAAAAGCCCATAAGTACATGAATAGAAAAGTTGTCATTAATATTACATTAGCAAAGAACTGAAAAACTACCCATAGTTTTCCAACAGGGGCGTGGTGAAACAGCTTAGTCTATTTTCAGGTGTGTTCTGGTGTGCTTCGATTATTAGACAGGAATAAGCTTCGAATCACCAAGCTGGTGAGATTCTATTTGGTACAGAGTTTCTCTTTTCCATACCATTGTATCACCAGAAAACAGAAAATGGCCTTGAACATTAAGTCTATTTAGGTGAATAAATTTGACATGTATTATGATGGAAAGTAATCTGAAAACACATGAAATAAAAATAAATGAAAGTCTAGTATATTTCATGGAGTTGCTCTGAGGGTTGGGAATTAGGGAGAGAACAGTCTACTTCATGAGCTTAGTTAGCTATTGCTCGACCCTTAAAACACGTAGGCATTCATGCAACATTTAAAAATCACCACGATTCATTTGAAAATCATTTGAAATGATAATATAAAGTAGGACATTTGTATTTTGAACAGGGAATCGTCACATTAGCTAAGAACTGAATGCTGATCACGAGCCAGCCACTCTTTAAATAATTTGTCTGTATTAACTCACCTATTCCAGGCTTTTTAAACCCCATGAGAAAGACATTATTACCATTTTGTAGATAAGGACACCAGGGATATAGTGATTATCTGAAGTCACGAGGTTACATGGTTGTTCAATCAGAAGACAAACCCAGGCATTTGCGCTTCAGGATCTATACTGATGACCACCTCTAATGTTTTATTTGAATGCAATCAATATACCAAGCCAATGGCAGCTTGTTTGGAATAATAAAAAGGAAGAGAGGGGCAATATATTTATGCCAGTTGGTGGCAAATCTTGAAATAAAAGGTTGAGATATTTGGATTGTTTGTTCTTATATTTAGCAGAGAGACAGGATTGTAAGTCTTTTATGCTGATGATTTTTCCTAAGGAGAATCTTCCAGGTGGAATTTCTAAACATCAGTTAATGAAGTGATGTTTTCTTGGCCAATGTAGGGAAACTCAACAGGATCAACAGAGATAAAATATTGTCAAAATAGTTTGGGAAATAGAGATAACAATCCTTGATGGTGTGTGATCGCAGTGTTGATGGATAGTGGCATCATCACTAAATTATGTGATTGAAACCACATTGTTAGTAGCAACAATGGGATTCAGAGAGGGATTTTCCCCAGGAAAGTCGAAGTCATCAGGTCATCTCTCAGGGGCATAGTTCACAGCCTAAGAACAATGCACACCCAGATGCTCTCACAAACACCTTTGATGCATGTGCTGTTCTTTTCATTGGCTAGAAATATCCCTCTCCTTCTTTAACTGGCAGATTCCTTTATTCCTGTTTTTATTCCTTTAACAGTGCTTGGCAGGGATCTTAGGACCTTGTTCACGCTAGACCAGTGCTCTACAGCTGAGTCATGCCCTCAGCCCTTCAATGGTGGATTCTAGGCATGCACTCTAACACTGAGCTATATCCCCAGTTCTGATTTCTACACATTTTATAGGAGAAACTATAAAGCTGTGCCTTCCATATAACCTTCTTGAGTAGTCCCAAGGAAATATCAACCATGTCTCTTTCTGCTTTTTTCTCCTATAGCCATTTTTCTAGACTCATATGTATTATATTGTCTGATTGTCAGCTAGTCAAACAGGTATTTATCTAAATAAACATGATATCTTCTTCAGAAATCTAGGGCTTTATTTTACTGGTCTTACTTTGCCAAAGACCATGACGGTATATGACAGAAAAGGTGCTTATGAAAAAGCAATGGACTGAATGGGTCTAAGTTAATGTATTATGTAATTATATTGCCATGTTATTAAAATAAGGATGATGCCTTCCAAATTTAATGAAGAAATAAAATGCTAATACTTTTTCATTATGTTATAATAGCTGTTCTAAACTCTTTCTCTCTCTCTCTCTCACACACACACACACACACACACACACACACACACCTTCATGTGTACAGTAGCTTCCTTCATTATTCACCCAGCTAACATGTGTTTTGCAGTTAAACAAAATTAAGGCTTGGAAAGGTCAGTTTGGTCAATGTCAAGCAAGTATTCACTCTGGAAGCTGGGCTTTATGGACCCGGATTTGTTTGCTGTCAATGTTTTGATTTCCTTAAATGACAATGATTAACATATGTAAAAGCAAGTTGAGTGTTAAGAAGTTAGAGAAATGTGATTTCCATCAGAAATCTAACAAAAAGTGTCATGACTTCAGCATGAAGTGGACTGGCTCAAACCCCCTTGCCAACACTTATATAAACAAACCTAGGGATAAAGCCATGGCTCATTTGCGCAGCACGATCATCTCTGCATTCCCACTGAATGCCACACTCACTGTGTTCACATCACCATTCCCTTTGTTACCCAGAACCTTGCCTTTATTTGTCTATGTGTCATGCTGGAAGCCCTATAGATTTCTTCCTTCCAGATTGCTGAAAGACTGTAGCTGTAACCCAGTGGGAAAGAAGAGCACGCTGAGTCTGAAGCACTGCCTTGCAGCCTTGACAAGGATGCCTGAGATGAGAAATTTCAGACTGTTGGCCATGTCTAACTTTTCAATGATGTTATAGAAGAAAAACATCCTTAAGAAGAGTTAACTGGTAGAAATTCCTTTTAAAGACTAATGACAGCTAGGATCAGATTATCATACTCACCGACATTTTATATATCAATAAGTATTCTAGTTGAAATGTTAAAATGATGAAGGAAAAATCCTTTGCATTGTTCAGTCTTTCATCAGCTTCTGATACCACATTTAGAGTTTTTCAGACATGGAATTAAGAGCTGGCTATCACAAATATTAGCATATGGCTGAAGCCATGTGTAGAGATTTTTAAAAATATGTTATTTATTATTTTTATTTTATGTGTCTGAGTTTATTGCCTGTATGCATGTAAGGGCACCCGTTTCATGCAATGCATGTGGAGGTCAGAAGAAGGTGTCAGATCCCACTGGAACTAGAATTAGGGATGTGAGTGTTGGGATTTGAACCCAGATCCTCTGAATGAGCAGCCAGTGCTCCTAACTACTGAGCCATCTCTCCAGTCCCCTTTATTTTGAGAATTTTTAAAATGGATTTATTTATTTGTATTATATTCATATGAGCACTTTTCTATATTTATGTTAATGTACTCATGTTGTGCTGTGCCTATGGAGGCCGGAAGAGGGCATTGAGTACCCTGGCACTGGAGTTATGGACAGTTGTTAGCTGCAGTGTGTATCCTGGGAACCTAACCTGGGTCTTCTGCAAAAGCAGCCAGAACTGTTAACTGATGCACCATCATCTCTCCAGACCTGAGTTTTTTTGTTTTTTTTTTTTTTTATTACCATTAAATAAACTAGAGTTGTAGCAAGTGATTTGCAATGATCCTTCTCCAAACTGGCTGGGAAGGGAGGAACATCCTCCCTTTTTTGCCATAAGAACTCCTCATGAACAGCTAATGATTCATCTGCTTCACATACATTGTGGATTTAAAAAAAAATAACAAAAACTCGACAATCTGCTTACTGGATAAGATACTGGCTGACCTGGTACAACAATAAAAATTGATCCTGGTCATTCTGTCAAGCATTAAATATTTTGCACATTTTTCTGCTGAGTTGCAAAAAAATAGTTTGGGTTTTATATTAAATTTTGCCTTGGGGCATTATTACTTTGAAAGTAATCCAAATATTTTGTTTATATTGGAAAGGTTCAGTGAGACACAGTTAACTGTGAATAGAATTCAGAACAATAATTCTGTAAAGGAACTATTCCCTTTGGTCAGAGGCTATTGTGTCTGCGGTTGTGAGTCAATCAAAGAGAAGGAGAAAGAGAGAAATTGTGTGTGTGTGTGTGTGTGTGTGTGTATGTGACAGAAAGAGAGAGAGAGAGAGAGAGAGAGAGAGCGCAGTTGTGAGAAGTGAGCTGTCAGCCTGATTAACTAAGTGACAGTATAAAATTTGAGATGTCTTATGTCGTAAGATGAATACTTACTTGTTACTTGACTGCTGGTAAACAAACAAAACAACAAAACCCCCAAATCTAAAGGCAATAACATGAAAGCTTATGGGAACATCATTGTAGAGAAACTAAATTACCTCTGCATAAAATTGAAAACAACACAAGAAATTATCTCCCTAATAGTATTGCGCGGTACTGTGGAGTGCTTCCGTGAAAAGGATGAAGATTAATTTCAGAGCTACAAGTATACCTATATTGGCTTTTTTTCTTTTGGAGAACTCTGTTAACTAAGTGGCTTGTCAAATACACAAATTCCATTTTAGTTATGAAAATTGTGTTTTAGGTGAATTATTTGACCTTTAGGAAATATATTTTAGGGACTAGAAGATTGAGAACATTTTTACCCCAGGGACTTGAAAAACTAAGACTGACTATAATAGAAATCTGTAATTGGGTTGCTTTAGCTTTTATTTATGTGGCTAATTACTACTGTGTTTCTTGTGGACTGGTGCCAGGTGCCTCCTGCCACGATGCTAAGAAAGCATTCGATGCCATGCTAGTAAGAAGTAGGCTGCTCTCGGCAACAATTTACCAGTAGCTTTCAGGAATCTGAGGTTCTTTTCTATCTAGTGTCTCTTTTCATCCTCTCTTCATATCTTAGCTTGCTAGTGACTTTCTATTTTTAAATGGCCTGTGAAGATTTTGATTAGTCTATATTTGAAATTTTAATTTAGGTGGATTTTTAATAACTTTGCTCTGTTTTTGATATATTTCCTCATTATACCAAAAAAGTTTTCTTTCTTAAAGTAAATCTATACCTTTCGTCTTTTTATCATACACAAAATATCCTTCACATGCTAGTTTTGTGTGCTTGGCACCACCAATAGCATCACATCCAGAAGACAACACTGCACAGGAGTCCTGGCCGCTCTCCAGGTCTTACAACTTTTCTGTTCCCTTTTCAGTGATGTTCCTGGATCTTGAGATTGGGTAATGTAGATAGCATAGCTGTACAACCTTGCCAAAAATTAATTTGAAAAATCTCCTCATGGGGTTTGTTTAGTTCTCATGGTTCACTGCCTTCCTTGGAACTTTATAAACTTGCAGTTGGGTTTCAAGGTAACTATGTGCTGAACTGGAATCATTTCTTCTACATTGTGTGGCACCTATTTGTTTAAAGTGCCACCTGAAAACACACTCCGATCCAACACAGCTCCCGTTTTCACCGTTCCTGCATTTCAGATTATGAAAACCCTTTTGAGAGGATTCACAATCCCCCTGTTTTCTAAATCATCACTCGGTATATCATTTGTATTTCAAAGTATTTCTCAAGCAAATGTGTGTCCTATTGAGCCATTGCTTGACTGATGGCTGTGTGAGTGAAGCGCATGCCAGTCAATGTTCAGTCAACCACAGGAGAAAGAAGTGAAAAGAAGTCTCTAAAACATATATTTCCTGCCAAAAGACTCATAGCTACACATGTGAAGAGATTTCTTTGGCAAGGGAAGATGTTATGAAATGATACCTTAGCATTTCACGTACATTTTCATTCATTTTTGTAAGACCATGCTTGCTTACATTCATTACTTGCACTTATTTCCTTAGCACTTTTAGCATGGTAATCTTTTAAATATCTTGAAAAAACTTATCTCTATTTAATGCTATATAGTTTTTCCTTTAATTTTTTGAACACTCATATAATTTATATATTATTAAATCATTTATATATGAAACTCTAAATTATTATTTGATATAATAATTTCATTGCTGTGATTCAGTGAAAACTATATGCTGTTATTCAATCTTATACATTCAACTATATAAGAAATCTCTCATTCCTGGGTAAGTATGCTATCTTGGGACTCCTGGGAATCAAGACTCTTTGGTTCTAAGGTCTCTCTGTAGCCCTGGTTTACCTGGTCCTCATTATATAGACAAGGTTGGTCTTGATCTCTTAGAGATCTACCTTCCTCTAACTTTGGGTCCTTGAACAAAATATTTGTATTCTCTCTTCTCAATTTCCCATTTCATTAAATTACATCACACTTGAAGCTACTAACAACTCTAGAACTTTCATGTAAAAGTCTTCCTTCACTTTCAAAGAATCCTAATACAATAACAGTTCCTTACAGCATCCTAAATACATGTATATTCAAGCATTCAAAAGGCATTTAGTCTGTGAGTTATCAGGGTAATCAAATTGCATATAGCATGCTTTATTGTGTACCATGTCAGTGTAAGTTACTGTTTCATATTGTATTGACAAATATGATTAGTATACTTTCAATGGATAATCTGTGGTTTCTTAAACATTACAAAGATTTCAAAGTTTATAGAACTATGACTAACAAAAAGCATCACCAAATTGTTCTGTCTGTCTTTGCTCTGAAAAGCAAACTCATGTTAGTCACTCTTGATTAGAAATGGAGATAAAATTAATTGCCTGAGTTTTGATAGGGATTTTCAAAAGCTTAGCAGATTTTATTAGCTAATCCAGACAGTGTCTATGCAAGACAATTTGCTTCTTCTTTTCTCCTGCTCCTTGTCCCTCCCTCCTGTCATTTAGGTCTGGGAAGTAGATTGACAGAAGAACATGGGCCAGAGGGACTGACACTCTCCTTCACAGAGTACACACTCTTTTTAGCTTGGCTTGTGTTCTAATAATGAAGAGAAAGTCAGCATTGTGTGTCCCAGGAGCATGAATTGCTGGGCCTGCTTTGACTCAGGCAAAGAATACCTTGGGGCCAAATGTTTTGTGGTAGAGAATAAGTGCCTTGTCATTTTTAGCACCTGGCCTGTCCTGCAGGCTCTTCCGCACGATCAGCTCATGATTAGGAAAAGCACAGATGCAAAAGCCTGGCAGTGCCTTGAAGTGAACCCTAAACATCAACATATCACACTGAGAGAATAAAATAAAGACCGAGATTCAGGCCTGAAGAAAGAAGAGAAATCGAACCCCAGGAAGAGGGGATGGGTGTGTAGATGGACGCCTCAGCAGTCAGCTTTGGCATGCATGTAGAAGAGTGAGGCAAACCTTTGCTTTGAATGCTTCACCAATTGATTCCCCTGGCTGCATTCCCAGAGTCCATGAGTATCGCAGCACCCTAATGAAGGCGCCATCACATTCTTTTGAACTGATTCCTGCCAATATCAAAGAAGCACAGCAGAAACAGAAACACCGCTGGGATGTTAGAAATCACAATTGGTAACTTAGGAAAGAAATCTCGGTATATAGGTTAGAACAATATCTACGTGGTTCAAGTAGTAGACTGATGAATTTGCTTGACATCTCCCTAACAAGTGTAGTGAGAGGAAAGAATGCTGCTCTTTGTGTGGTTTCTGTTTAGAAAGGGGGAGAAGGATTTAAAATATCGTGATGCCATAATAAATATTTTAAAGGACTTACTTCTTGCAGGGAAACGTATATAGGGATAGAAAGCCAGAGCAGTTAACAAAAGAAGTTAGCAACATTTTGTAAATTATTGTTACATGTATTTACCTATGTGTGTGTGCGTGTGTGTGTGTGTGTGTGTGTGTGTGTGCATGCACATGCCATAATATACTTTGGAGGTCAGAGCGCAGTTTGAGGGAATTGGTTCTTTGCTTCTATCATTTGTGTGTTAGGGATTGGACTCAGGTCATCAGACTTGGTTGCAAGCATCTTTATTTTCTAAGCCATCTACTGATTCCGCGGTATTTGAAAATGTATTTGAAATAAAGAGTGAAGGCATTCTGATAAGCCTGTGCTATTTCCTGAACTATATAAATCAAGCAATTTCCTTTCCAAGATTTGTAATCTGTGTTCTATTTTAATATCCTAGAAAAATAATGACAGTAAGTATACCATTTCTGGACGCTTTGTGTGTACATGTGTGGGTGTCACGTATGAGGGTATATATACTTATATGTATAAATGGAGGGCAGAAGGTGACATCAGCATCTTTTTCTAACACTCTCTGACATATTCTTTGAAAGAAGGCCTCTTGCTGAGCCTGGAGTTCACCAAGCTAGTTAGACTAACTTGTGACCACATAGATTGGTGCCTGCCTGTCACTCTTCCAAGTTCTAGGTCAGAGATCTGCACCACCCTATCCAATTTCCATGTGAGTGCAGGAAATTTGAACTCAGATCCTTATTCTTGTGCAGACAGGACTTTACACACTGAGCCATGTCCCAACATGCGTGTTTCTGGATTTGAGGAGACCTTTAGAAACATGAATGCGTGAATACATGGTTCATGGTTTCCCTGTCAGAGGCTAATTAAAGTCTTCCTGTATTTTACTTTACTACATATAACTAAATTGCCAAATACATTATTTACTCCTAAGTCCACTTTGATGGACATTTTCTAGATATGTTATATAAAGCAAAGCTTCTTATTTTATAAGAAATTACTAAGTTTACAAAAACAGTTACATATTTCTATTTTTGCGCTTCCTCGGTTTATGCAGGGCATATAACTATAATGAACTCAACATTATGCCAACTTGGTTCTAAATGAAACATAATAATGGCTTTACTTTTAGGGAGAATCTGTGCATGGATCATGCCAGTTCTCTTGTGTTCTGAATACAAGTGCCTTTTTCTAGAAAATCTATGCACAACATTGCAGCATTTACTATCTCTCTCTAATTCAATACTCTCCATAATGATCTATTAACGACTTATTTTCTTCATAGCAGTCCTAAGCTCTTTCAAGAAAAGGACCATGCGTTTCTCTAATTCATTTTATTCTAGACCTTAAATATCCACCCTGATCTATTATGAACTCTCAATAAATTTTTGCTAGCTGTCTGATTGAATGGATGAACGAACACATGGGTGTTTGGAATGACCCAGGCCAAAGCTGTAAATGAAAAATGTGTTTCAGTAGGCTGTCTCCTTCCCTCTCGTTTACACTTGTTTATACTAACATTTGCATCATCATAAAACCAAGGTGCAAATCACTGTACTCAATAAGATTACAGAGTTGAGTGTATTTTAAAAATAAAGACGTGGAATGGGAAAGCTTTCTTAGGTTTGTGCAGTCTGTCTGGAAATGAAAATAACTTCATATTACTGCAGACTTATTAACGTGAGCCATTGTCCTGATTATTCTAACTTAAACCAAATGGCATTTACTTTGGAAGAAATTGCTCCGGATATACAATCTAAAGAGGCGAGAAATGGATCAGACTTTCTTTATGCAGTGTTTGGGATGTGGTTAAATTATTTTAGGATTTTCAACAGTGTAGTTCAAATTCAAATCCTACGGGCAAGGCTAAACAAGCAGTGTTAGGCAGCTTAGCCACTTAATCTTTTGGTGTTCAGTCTGTTGGGTCTGTGCTGTGAAATGGCCCCCGTGGCTTTCATGTGGAAAATGAGAATGTTCTGTAACGGCTGATGTGGGAATAAAGAAGTAAATACAGGAACCCTTACCAGCTCTTAATATTAACAGCACTAAGTAAGTGTAACTAACTGAATTAAGTTATTGATTTATCAGGGCTTGACCAAATAGTGTTTCCTTTGTCCATTTGGAAGACAAGGACAGAAAGTCCAGAAAGCTAAGTAAGCTAGTTGTTAACTGGGTTAGTATGAATGGACTGATTATTCTTTGAGCTATCTTGGGAGACTATCCAGGGCCCATTTATAATGACTGAGAAACTAACACTTATTGATCTCAATCATTGAGTCATTATCTTATTAATAAATTTAATTTTAATAGAAACTTTGTATGTTTCCAGTTATCAGGTAAGTGAAACAGGGCAGGAACATTTGGACTGAAACATCAAAACCAAAGGAGGTGCCTCACTGAATTTTATTTTCCCATTTAAAATATTACTGAGTTACTTTAACCTTAGTTTATAATGAGGAAAAAGAAGCATATCCTGTTCTGCGTGGCTAAATGAAATAAAGCACTAACCACCATATAAACAGTCTATCGGTGTTTGGGGATGAAGGGAACACAATATATTTAGGACGTGCAAATGATTTCAGTCACATCTGGGTGGGTTCCATACCCTATTAGAGTGCACAAAGAGTGTAGCTTTATTTACTTGGAGATGAACGGGGTCTTCCTGGGTCGTCTTCTAACTGCCACACTCTGAGGCACAGCAATACCTACTCTCTTGAATTGGTGATTAGACTTTTGGACCATTTTAAAGGATGCAGAGGGACTTTCTTTCTAAATGTCTAAGGCTTTTAAGCACAAATCCCAAATGTAAGCTTCACCATACTTGAATCCTGATTACCTTTTCCTTCCCTAATTACTCAGAAATCAGGTTATAGGCATGCAGTGATAACAAGGAAAGCAGAAAGCAGTGTAGATGTTTTCTTGTTTGAAGATGTGTTGATGTCAGCACATTACAGTCATGAAATACTTCACATGACTTAAATACCACCATCTCACCCACAAACAACAAATCTAGCAAAAACACACAAAACAGTTTTATCTTCCTAACCTTGAAGGACATATTTAGTAAGAGAAGGGCACGTTTTGTAACCTTCACATAACCAAGATGCTTACAAGACGTAGCTGTACACAGGTCTAGTTGCCTTGCTTATGATGCCAAGTGCGGATATAATCCCTTAAAGAAGGCAGCTATTCCCAGCACCTCACTGTTCTATTAACTAAAAGAATGTCCTCAACCACTTTTTCTTGATGACAGGTATATGGACCTTATAATTTGTGCAGCTCTTTCCTGGGATACAGTACACAGTCCCACCAGGTGTGAATAAGCCTTTTCCTTTCCACGTCCTCGCCTGCATCTGCCTTCACTTGTTCTCCTGATCTTAGCCATTCTGATTGGGGTAAGATGAAATCTTAAAGCGGTTTTGATTTGCATTCCCCTACTTACTAAGGATGTTGAACACTTTTTAAAGCGTTTCTTAGTCATTTTTATTTCTTCTTTTGAGAGCTCTCTGTTCAGATCCATAGCCCATTTTTTTAATTGGGTCATTTTTTTTTCTTGATTCTTTGTTTTTAAGATTTTTGAATATCTATCAGATGTGCAGCTGGTGAAGATTTTCTCCTACTCTGTGGGCTTCCTCTTCACCGGAGCACATGGTGATCCAGTTTGCCATTACCCTTTGTAAAAGATGCTTTCTTTCTCCCAGGCTGTGTTCTTGGCTATCTGGAGTCTTTACTCTTTACTGATTCCATATGAATTTAAGATTTTTCTTGTAATTCTGCGAAGAATGTCATGGGAATTTTGATTGGGGTTACACTGGATTTATAATTGTTTCAGGCAGATTGATCATTTTTATAGTATTATTTCTCCCACTTCATGAGCACAGAAGGTTTTACAATCTCTCAATCATTTTCTTAAAAGATTAAAAATTTTACTGTAGAGGCGTTTATTGTCTTTGGTTAGGTTTATTCCTAGATATTTTTTGAAACTACTGTGAATAGGAGTGTTTCCATGAACCCTTTCTCTGCGTGTTATTGGGATATAGAAAGTTTACCAATTTTGTAAACTCATTTTGTATCATGCCACTTTGTTGAAAATGTTGATCTTTTCTACAAGTTTCTGGTGAACTTTTTGGGAACTCTTATGTATGATATCATATCATCTGCAAAAAGGAATAACTTAGCCTCTTCTTTTCCAATTAGTAGCCCTTTAGTTCCCTTCCCTTGTGGATCTGGCTTGAGTTTCAAGCTATTTAAAAGGAGTGGGGACAATGGCAGGCTTGTATGGTTCCTGATTTTAGTGAGAATGCATCCGGTTTTTTTCCATTTAGGATGATATTGGTTGTGAGTTTGTTGTACAGTAGAAAGTCAACAGTAATTATGGACTTGAACTAAAATCAGTGTATGTTTAAGTGGTTTTCTTTTCTTTTTCCTTTTATAATTGGATTTTTGTGTATTTCGTACAGAACATCTTGATCAATCTTATCACCCTTCATACCCTCTTCCTCATTGGCACTCTCCCACAGTCTCCCAACCCCCAAAATTCATAGACTCTGTCATTTGTGTTAAGGCCTATTGTGTCAAGTTACTGTGTATGGACATTCCTCAGTGCAAGTTCATCCACTGAGGTATAGTCAGCCAATCTAGAATCCCTCCCTTTAAGAAGATTAGATCTTCTTCACCCAACAGTAATCAGCTGCCAGTATTTCTTCAGTAAAGACTGGAATTTGCTGCCTATTTACGCAGCTCCATGCTGAGTTTTTGTCTGCTTGAGTTTGTGTAGGTTTTGAGCATGAAGAAACCATTGATGAAGGTTCATTTGAGCGGGATCCCAGGAGCTTGAAGGACTCTATTTGCATATAGCCATGCACCTCCTCCCGGACTATTACAGTCTTTCCATATGGTCACAGAAGAACACTAACATAATCTTAGTGCTCAGCTCCTAAGGCTGAGGCAGGAAAATCTGGTTTCTGGGACTAGCCTGTGCTAAAGACACAGTGTAAAAAATGCCAAAGTGAAACAAACCATGACAAAACAAAACAAAAGAAAAACAGAAACAGCAGCAGCAGTATCAATACACCAGACTAATTCAGCCCTCAGACAGCAAATCCAAAACAACTTGCAGAGTGAGAGGAAATATCTGGGAAGTAGATCTGCAAAGTGTGTATTTGATAAAGGTCTTCTTTGCCAGCTATCACAAAAAAATTGAGCTCAATAATAAAAAGACAGATGATCTAATAAAAACGGAAAAAAAGACTTATCCTGCAATAAAGATTTTAAACCTCAATAATAAAAGATAGGTAGTCTAATAAAAACAAGCAGAATATTTGAAAAGACATTTATTAGAAATGGAGAGATTACAAATCACCAAAAGAAATGAGCCTTCAAATCATTGGCCATAACACAAATTGGATTAAAATCGATACTATTACACACCTAGTATCCTGACTCAAGTGGAGACTGACAATGCCAAGTGCTGGCAAGGAAGTATAGGGAATGAGGATACACACTCATGTGCTGTTTCTCGCCTCGCAAAGGGCTGCAAGCATTGTAAGAACAGCTGCGACAGTTTCTTTTGAGGTTCATCCCACTGCTGTCACATGCTTCAAAATTCCCCATCCTTAGTTATTTATTGAAGACTAATAAAATACACCAAGATGTAGAGACTTGAGCTTAAATCCTTACCATGACTTTTAAGGAGAGCCCCAAATACTTATTCCAAATACGGATCTGTTGGTGAATGATAGATCGATTAGCTATTACTAATTAGTGAGCTGTCCCACTATAAGGAAATGCATCCTGAAAAGATTTCAGCACAGATGTCAGGGGCATCAGGTGAGAGGCAATGCAATATGTTAGTAAAGGCAGCTGGCTGCAAAGATTAACTCTGCATCATTTCTGATATATATATAGAAAATTATTTGAAGAGTATTTATGTTAGTACTATGCAATCTTTTCAGTGGGTATGTGTTCTATTTTAACTTTTGCTTTATCTACATCTGTTGGTTTATGTGCCAATAACTTAATTTCTTGTCCTTTACTGCCTTTTGTATCACAGTCTCTCATGAAGACTTCTTTTATAAAATTTCCAAGGTTATTCTTAACAGCTTTGATTCTTCTCTGTTTTGGTTTAAGATATTTTTACCCAATTATAATACAATGGCAATAACAACAAATACCTCCAAATGATTTAGTCAATTGAAATAGTGATAAATTTCAAATTGGAATCAAGATCATGAAATCCCTCAGCGATGACACAGGGTATATCTCTTCATTTTACTGAGTATTTGGGTGTTTCCTCAAGTACTTTTAATTAGCATATAGATTTTTCAGACTTATAACATTTAATGGTATGCATTTATGCAGTGCATTTGTTACACATATGTATATACTATATACAGTCTCCCTATATATCCAAAGATTATTATTATTATTATTCAACTGCACATTCAGTTGAATTATTCAATTCAACAATTCTGTTAATGTTAAATACATAAAGATGGTTGTTTTTCTTACCATTCTTCCCTAAGCAACACAGGGTAATAACTGCTAAATATATCCTTGGCATTGTGGTAGTTACTATAGGTAACATCACTATGATCTAATGGCACATGAGACACTACATGTTAAGTCGCATGCAAATGCTGCATCACTTTATGGATGCAGTCATGCACTTGAGCACCATGGAGTTTAGGATCAGGGGAATCCAAGATTCAACTTTGTGCTGGACAGTTTTGGTGTCAATTTGACACACCTGGATGGAGGGAACCTCAATTAGGAAATTTTCTTCACTGGACTGGCCTGTGGCCATGTCTGTGGGTTATCTTCTTGATTGTTGAGTGCTGTGGGAGGGCCCAGCCCACAGTAGGTGGTGCCATCCCCAGGTAGGTTGTTGTCTATTGTATAAGAAAGCAGGCTGAGCCTGGGCCAGGGAAGCAAGCCATTAAGTAGCGTTCCTCCATGGCTTGTGCTCCAGCTCCAGCCTCCAGGTTTCTTCCCTGAGTTCCTACCTTCGCTCCCTTACTGATGAACTGTGTGACCTGGAGATGTAACCTAAATGAACCCTTTCCTTCCCAAGTTGGTATTGATCAGAGTATTTTGTCCCAGCAAATGGAGAAGCAGACTAGGACAAACTTCCTATTGATATCAGGGAATACTGTAACTTTAAATTGAGATTATCCATGTAAGTTTTACAAATTTTATTGAATCATTTCTTATTATGCCTTCCAAATAGTTATTTAAATTATGAACAAAAAAATGCCTGAATTTTGCACATTTCTTGTTGATCTAGTTAAATCAGAGTACTCTCAAAACAGTTCTAAACAATTTACCCATTGTATGGCTTGTTCTCTGTTTCTTTATCTAAAAATAGCAATCATCTTTATTCCTTCTACACTAATGAGTTGGTGTTTTCCTGGAGGTTAGAGAAAGATTGTTTTATCATTACAAACAAATAACAGGGTCCGTTGCTATCTTTTATGTATTGTCATTTCAACCATGAGCTTGGAGGCCTGGTTTAGGTCTTACCATCAACAAGAGTATAACAGAGATAATGCTACAGGTGCTTTTTCTTCAGCTTCTTACTGATGGAAACAGCCGTATAAGGGATGCACACATTTGTGATATGTAGGTGATCCAGCCTCAGCAACTTGAACCTTCCCAGGTTGCCAGAAGGAGAAGTCAGTTGCCTTGGCCTCGTACATGATGAGAGGCTTCACTACTGAGGGTGAGATGAAGAACAACTGGTGAGAAGGGCACACCAACTCTCAGGTTGCCCCTGCTTTTAATATGAGAAAGATCCTCTGTATCTTGCTGTGATACATTTCCAAATTCCATCTCTTCGTTCATCATGTTCCTCCTTCCGTCACTGTAACAATAACAGTAGTCTATCACAAGAAACAGTTAAAGGGGTTGTGTTTTACTCAACCTGTTTAAATGATGTATATATTAATGCATTTCCTTGAAGCTGAGCTGTCCTTCCTTATGAAGGACTTACACAATCTATAGTTTCAGTATTTCATAAAACATTATAAATAAAGATTTACTAGTCTGAGATAAAGTTTCTTTTATAAAGCACGGATATTAGGGTCTTTTGGCTTTTCACATGCCTTTGTAGCCTATTTGATGAGATGGAGTAGATAATAGGATACAGAAAATAGGTATTAGAAAATGGAAACTATATAAATCTGGATATTTCCTTGACAAGGTTAACAATTTCTTCCATGGTTATTTATTTTTAAGAATTTTACTGCTCATGAATGAATGTACATTTCTGACTTCTAAAATAATTCCACTTTTAAAATTCTCATGTACAGTTAAAAGGCTGCACTTTCTCATTTATGAATTATGGGTATCTTTTTATTAATTAATTAGTTTTCATTTTTATTGATTACAGCTTTTCTTTTCAATTGTGTTGTTGCTGTTTGTCTTCATGTCTTTTACCGAACTCTAAATATTGATTTTTATTAAGTTGTTCAATATGCAATAATGTGAAATAAAGTTCTTTGTTTCGAGTAGAGATTTGAGAGCATCTCATAAGATTTGCTTCCTCTTGTTTCCATTCTTGAGTTGGGGTCTCATGTAACACAGCCTAGCTATGTAGCTTAGGATGAACTTGAACTTCTGATCCTCCTGTTGCGACCCCCCAAATCCTGCGATTATGGCAAGCGCCTCCATAACCAACCATCTTGCCACTTATACGATTGTGTTTTCTTACTGTAATTTTCCACATTAATTTGAATTGAAAATTTTACCCTTATAGGCTATTTGAAGTGTTCTCCACTTTATAAGCTTATTGTTTTAATCTTTCTTCCCTTGCATAACAATTATAAATATAACCTGTGTGTTTTTGTCTATAGCTCTTCTCATCAAATAGATGACTAATTTTAAAAATAATCCATGGATCTTGAAACGAAGATCTAATCTCTAGACTCTTTAAAGTTTTTAAAATCGGTCAATTACAGGAATTATTAAATGTATTTTCTTTGACAATTTCTATTTTTAAAAATTGTCTCTATTTAACATATTTGCTCAATACCCTCCATATCTTATTTTCTGCCATAGCAATCACGATTCTACTGATTATCAATTATAAAAAGGAGCAGTACATGCAATTAAGCCTGGATCTTCAGCAGAATCTATACCCAAAGGGGTAAAGTATTGGATATTATCCCTCTCACCTTATTATTCAAATAACAGAGAGCATACAAACAAGATCACTAGGAGCCAAACTCATCCATGATTATCTCTGGCCTGACTGCAGCTGTGAATTCAGAGGACACACTGTGTGTCACCAAATGGGAAAGGCATCTTGAAGTTTTAGCCATTCCTACAAGCATGCACCTTCGAAATAATTCCTCCACTATTGCCTGAAAACAAAAAGTGAAATAAAAAACGATTGTATGAATGAGACTAGTCTTCATTCTTTAAGGGGGTGGAATTGATGTCAGAGAAATATTGGAAAGTTGATACGCTCCACCGAGTGTTTGTCTTTTCATCCTGTCGTCTGATTTACCAAATATATCCCAATAAGAAGAAGAATAAAACAGTAAATGAAAATGTACTTTTTGCTCTGAAGTTGTCAGGGAAAATCAGCTATTTTCAGTGGCTGGTTTTATCTCAACAGCACTGACTTAGAATTAGGTGGGAGAGTGAAAATCCAAATTTAGAACCTTCACACTTTAGGTCAGTTATGCCACAGAACATGCTCAATGTAATTTTTGTGTCTATGTGGCCAGCTTTTTAAAATGTTTATGCTTTAGAACAATAGAGAAACTGCTATAAAATTCCTTACTGTTCCTGGTTCTGAAGTAACCATGATGACTTTAAAAATGACAGCCCCCAATAAACAAAATCAAACAAACAAGGACTATCTTTAGAACTAAATCACAGAATCTTTTATTTAAAGAATGTATGTGAATGTCTGCCTGCCTGCATTCATGTGTACCACGTATGCCTGTTGCTCAGGAAGGCTGGAACAGAGCATCAGTCCCTGGAACTTGGATGAAAAATGGTGGTGAACCACCATGTAGGTGCTGGAACTGAACTCAGGTGTTCTGCAAGAGCAGCCAGTGCTCTTAACCACTGAGGATTCTCTCCAGCCTCAACTGAAAAGACAGGTTTATGATTTAGTTCTGATACTTCCCTTTGACACAGAAAATCATCTAGTGTTAAGTTCTTGTTGCTGTTGTTACAAGAACATTTTTGGAAAAGGGAAACTAAAATTCATTGAGAACCTTTTTTCTAGACTAAGTAGGAAGAACTTTCTAAATGTGTTTGTGTGTGATCTATGCACATTATGTATGAATACTCTGTCTATAATGTAGACATTAATATTTCTAGAAGGTAAAGGGTCAAGCTGAAAGTCACAGAACTACTAGCAATTTATACCTAAACACCAGTCTGTCAGATTCTGAAAATATGCTCTGTCCTCTAAAAAGTGCAATAAATGTGTCCAGAATTATTATAATTATTATTTTATTTTAGCAGTAAATATCTTTGCATGAGATTTGAAATGCATGAATCTGTCTTCCAAATCTTTTCTCTTTTGGGATTACATATAACATAGATAGCTCAAAAATTCCAAGGAGAAGGATTCCATAAACCTGAGATATTGACAATATTGCTATACAAATATTAATGTACCATGAAAATCATCATAAGACTAGCCCATGTAAAAGGTTATTGGCTGCAAATGCTTCGGACTTGTTAAATTT
Organism: Eospalax fontanierii; assembly: GCA_035773235.1. Lineage (NCBI taxonomy): Eukaryota > Metazoa > Chordata > Mammalia > Rodentia > Spalacidae > Eospalax > Eospalax fontanierii. The sequence continues at coordinate 18,027,163 of CM069543.1, forward strand.
CAGGTATATAAGAGGTTTCTTGAACTGTAGAGCTTCTACTGGCCCTTTAACACTTTATTTCAACTGCACAGAAGGTTAGAGAGATGGCTGAGCCAGTAACTTGCCAGTGGGCCACCATGATGTCCTGAGTTCAGATCCCCAGCTCCCTGGAAAGAGCAGAGTGGAAACTTCCATATAACATACGACATAAAGAATAAGTCCTAGAGGCTGGAGAGATGGCTCGGGGGTTAAGAGCACTGACAGCTCTTACAGAAGACCTGAGTTCGATTCCCAGCACCCGTGTGGCTGCTAACAGCTGTCAGTAACCTCAATTACAGGGCATCCAATACTCTCTTCTGTCCTCCTTGGGTACTGCCCAACACAGGTGAATTTACATACATGCAGGCATAATGCTTGTACACATAAATGAAAAGTAAAGAAAAAAGAAAGAATAAATTCTAATATAGCCTATGCTTTATAGTTAATGATGATGTGTTTGGTTCCTTTATTGAAGCAAATACTCCACACAAACTCCAGATACGAATAAGAAATTTAAGAGAGAAAAGTATATTAAAACTACCTGTTTTTTCCCTTGGTTTTTCTTTAAACTAAAAACGCCTTTAAATTTTTTAAATGTACAAACCCTTTACATTGCAATGTGAAGAGTTCTCAAAAGTAAAAACAGTTTGTTGAAAAAAGTAATCTGAAACCCAAGAAGTGCTGTTCTAAACTTTCATTCATAAAAAGTTTAGAAAAGGCAAAACTGAATTATAATAACAAAATCATAATCTTAGGTTTCTATAGCCAGTGGATCCTGTGGGTGTATGTAGACATAGAATAATTTTTGTAGATATGCTACAGTTAATTAACTGAATATTGAAACTAATATATTTGAAATGTATACGCTACCACTCATTCTGATTTACAAAGTATACAAATGAACAAATAATTCACTCAACAATGAAAATAAACAAAGATGTCATTTTAGTCTCTAAAACTCAGACTAGGTAGCTGATTTGTGGTGTGTGATCTTGGAATGTTGTGCGGAATTCTAAGCAAGCAGGTGGTAAATGGGCATCACCAATGTCTCAGTTACTTCCCTCTAAAGTTTCTTCTCATTGGCTGCAGAAACATCTGATGCAAATTTAACTGTAAGTAAAAGCAAACCAAAGAGCAAATCACATTGCTGTTATAGCAGAAGAATCAGTCCAATCACTCAAATTACTTATTTACTATTTGTTAAGTATATATTCTATGCCAAGCACCGACATGTTTAATATTCATCCTTAAGAATTCACAGTATAGACGATGAACAAAAGGAAAATGTAACTCTGTAAATAAATCTTGGGCGGTTTGTGCTTTCTGGATAAACTGTCTCTAATGGATTTTGCATATCTGTCTATGTGGCAGAATTCACGTTTTTATTTTAAGATTTTTTGACCTCTACTGAATAAATGTCAGATAAATTAAACATCCCTGTGCAGTTTGCTAAAACATATTGACGAGACTTCTTGTTGGAAACTGTGATAAATTATACATGTGTATATATGCATATGTATGTATATATGTGCAGCTATCATGATTGCAATAGATTGTATGGTCACCTTAATCCTGGACATACAAATTGTTTCACTCTGCTGTTAGGATTGTGACCAACATTTTAAAAAAATATTTTTTTGAGAATTTCATACATGCATGAAATGAAATATGATCATATCCATTCCCATTTTCCCCCTACAAATGTTCCCCTTTCAAATTCATATCTTCCCTTTTTGATTTTGGTTACCCACTAAGTTCAACTAGTGCTGCCCATGTATGCCAGGTGTGGGGCCATCTGCCAAAGCACAGACAAGGTACCAGTGAGCACAACGAACAATGATTCCCCCCAAGCTCTCAGTTTGGGGTGGGGCCTTGTTAGTTCCTCCCTCATCCATGCTGGAATTTTAGCTGGCCTGATCTGTGCTAGTGTGTAGAGAACTTGCTGTGAGGTCATGTGGACAATAGTCATGTCGTGTCCAGAAGTTAGCATTTCACAGTTTCTACCCTTAATAGTTTTGTTCTTCTCGTTAAAGAAGAATTTCTCTGCTATGTGGTAGTTCCTCTCTCCTTTCAGTCCTTCTCACTAATATAGATGCCACGGAAGGCTTTCCAGTACATTTGCTATATTTGAATACATCACGGGTTTTGTGTGTGTGTGTATATGTATGTCCTTACACATTATTGTACTTAATGTAACAAGAAATTACTTTGTTCTATCATGATCAAACTGTAAGATCCATATATTGGGTAAAAGCTCATTGAATCTGGAAAAGAATTGAACAGACAATTTAAATAATGATTCTAGTTTGCAATTGACATCCATTTCAGATTGCATCTACCATTGAACTCAAGAAGGCTGCAGATAAAAGTGACACATACTATAGTTACAAAAATATGAACTTGCAGTGATTTTTCAAACCTAGTGCCTTAATACAAATCTTAAGCAATATTACTGGTAGGTGAAATATTTCAGGTTTTCCAGCTGAGAACCCAGGTGTGTGCATTTCAAAAGATTCATGACAGCATTTGTAAGAACCCTTAGGTATGAACAAGAAACCATTTCTGAGGTATTAGCTAACATCTAAAAATAAAAGGAACAACTGTCATTTTAAATGATGGGATCATCTATGATAACATTCCCCCTGCGGTCACTCAGAAGCCACAAATCAAGTAAGGTGTACATTTCTCTAGTAAATTCTTTGTGTTATAACTGAAATTCAGGAGCTGGAAAAATCATTGCAATTTCCAGGAGAGGGTATAGAAAGTAAACTTCTCACAACTGGCTTGGTCTGCTGAAGGACAACAGGACTTCCTCTCTTGTGAAGGCCAAAGTCTTTGTACTTTGCTCAGATGTTCTGTGTCTTTGGTTCTTTATGTTTTATGTGCTTTAGTGTTAGGCATGAGTCTTTTAAATCACTAGGTCTTGGCAGACATAACGCAAATGCTGGCCTTTATGAATGCTAGTATTTATAAGGACATTAGCTATCTTACCAGTAGGGACACATGCTCCGTCCACAGACTCTTCACATTAGATCCTAAAACATAAGGTCACTGTTGTGTCACCCAATTCAGCTATCAAAATAAGGAGTTCATATTAATAGTTCTAGTATTCAATAGAAAGCTTTTATTCAAATTTTGTGAACCATATGAATGATGTCTTTTACAGAAAAACTAATTTTTGAATCATCATATTTAGGGGCACATGATACAATTAATTTCCATGTCTTTTGAATCGGTACCATTTCCTAAACCCTTCTTTATGTTTCATGATCTTGGCACTTTTAAACCTACAACTCATTTATTTCAGAAAATGTCTCTCAATTTGGCCTGGTCTGGTATTTCTTCATAATTAGATTCAGAATTTGCATTTATGGCTGAAACCCACAGAGATGATGCTGCATCCTTCTCTGGGCACAAGCTCAGGAGGTGTATAGCTTCTGTTGTTAGTGATGCTACCTTTGGTCACTCAGGTAAGATGCTTTAGACCACGTCTTCTCTACTTCAAAGCTACTGCTGTCAACAGTGTCATTTATATGTGTCTGGTAGGAGATTTTTGCAACTGGGTAAATTTTCCATTAGCCATCAAAGTTTCCCCTGTTTATTTTAGCAACTGTTTATAATTTTTTGCTTGAGTCAATTATTATGAGAGTGGTTGCCAATTAATGATTTAAAAATTTTACTATGTATTTTAAATATACCTGATGGTGTTTTATTTTTAAAGAAAGAGTTGCCCTTGCGACATCCATTAATTCTTTATATTTGGATGGTCTTCTGAATTTCTGTTTTCGCCTGTGTATTATAATTCACCCCAGCCATAATTTGTGTTTCTTTAAAAATGACTCGGATCTGGTTGTTAGTAACCTCATCAAGTTAATGAATGTGTCCTTCTGTTACAACCTTATCATTTCATTAAGAGGTCACTATTTTTCTGTTGTGCCCAAATATTCTAGGCATATTCCTCTGGCTCACTGGCAGAATCAGTGAGTTCCAGGTGAAAGTAAGAGAACCTGTCTCAAGAAAGCAAGAGGAAAATGAGTGAGAAACATCTGAGTTTGACCATTGGCCTACACATAGGCATCACACACACACAGAGAGACATCACACATACACAGACATCACACACACAGACATCACATACACACAAAGACATCACATACACACACATACAGGCATCACACACACACACAGAGAGACATCACAAACACACAGACATCACAGAGAGAGAGAGGGAGAGAACCACGTGTCCACGTGACAAGTGAGGACACTAGACACTTCAGGCCTTCAGTAGCTGACTGGATGCAGCAGACAAGAGCTGCACCATGAACACAGCGGAGGAGAAAGAACACGCAGAAGCATAGAGATGTGCCAGCAGCATCAGTGTTGGCACCGTGGTGAGGCATGGCACGTAGAGAACTATAAATGCCTAAAATACTTCTATTTCAAATCCCAGAGATAAAAGACAGGGAGAATTTGACAGAGGACTATTTGAAGACATAATGCCTAGACACACTAAACAAAATAAAAACTTAAGCTTTCAGATCTAACAGAGCCACCATGAAACACCACAAAGAATAAATACAAAGAAACAGCATTAAGTAGAAAACAGACAAGTGACGTTTTAAAACTGCAAATAGAAAAAAAAATTGAAAAATCCTTCATATTAAAGTAAAATAAAACTCCAAGTTTGCATTAGATTGGATTATGTCCTAGACAAACTTGTCAAATCCCAGTTTCATTTTCTGTAGCATTTTCAGTTATAAAATGGAATGCTAAAACCCAATATGCAGCCTTCTTAAATATATTGGATGAGAGAATTTGTGGGAAAAAATAACTACTTAAAGTATTCTTAAAAATTATGTCCACTCCTCCCCTTTGGTGAGATACGTACACAGTACAGAAGAGGTAGCTTAAAGGGGAATCGGGTAAAAAGAGGCGAGTCTAATTTATTACTTAAAAATTCTTTTTATACCTGTGCACTTTCTTATTTCTTTTACTAATTAAAAAAAGACCGATAGTTGGAAAAATAAACCCTACATTTAGTCAATAAGAATGTCTATTTTCAGGGCTGGAAAGATGGCTCAGTGGTTAAAAGCACTGGCTCCTCTTGCAGAGGACCCGGGTTGAATTCCCAGCACCCATATGAACCCAATAACTGTCCATAGCTCCAGTTCCAAGGTATCTGGCACCCTCTGCTAAGCTTCACAGACATAGCATGACACGAATGCACTTACATACATGTGGGCAATACATTCACACATAAAGTACAAAGAATAAATATTAAAAAAGAATGTGTTTATTTTCTCCCAAGATCACTTTACTGTCTGTTTCTTACATTTCCCTCCTTCTCTCCCTCACTAACTTTCCTCCCTCTGAGTGACTGCTATCACTCTTTAAAATCCAAACACATATTGGTAAATCATTCTGTAAAAGCATGGATTAGGCAAGGGACAAAGAGACTTCGTGAAGTCTCACGGTCATCATACCATCTAGGAGAGATTTTATTGCCCACATTTTTGCCTGTTAATATATTCTCAGTTGTGAGTTAGGATAATAATTTGCAACAACTATTTTAATTAATTAATTTTGTTTGGATTTTTAAATATTACATCTTTTGTTTTAAAAGCCCCAGGGCACTAGCAGATTGTAAAAACAAACAAACACACTCATTAATTAAGTATTCTAAACAACCAACAGTAACATTAGTAAAATGAAGAGGGTGAAAATTAAGCTTTTGGGAAAACAGGGTACCCAGTAGACCACACTGTGCATTGAAATCAAGACTGGAAATTGTCAACTTGCTTAAAATTTAATCCCGGACACCTGTGAGCTGCAGGGGCAGCCTCTGAAATGATGTTAGATTTCTGAGCTATTCAGCAATTCTTCAAGTCCTAAGAATGCCAAATGCTCACATGCTACTATTTTGACAGAGTTATAGAGACCCCGAATTAACCTTATAAAGATATTCCTGTTTCTTCTTGACAGGGGTGGATTTGACATCTCATGGCTCGCCATTATCTGCTTTGTGAGCATTTCAGGGCTATGAACTTTTTCTAACAAGCTGAAGCAGTGAGTTTTCAAAATACGTCCAAATTATTCACAGAGCTATTTGCTCTTGTGAGTAGTAGGTCTGACATTTCTGCCTGGCAGTTTAATGTGTCATGGCGAGTTTAATGAGCAGGAACCCAGTATGCTTATTTATTTATTTTGTTCCTTGGAGGGAATAAGAGATGCTCTGCCACGTTTCCACATAAGCTCACCTGCTCTGTTTCTACTCAGTGTTTCTTTGTGCCTTGACTTCCACATAATACATAGAGAGTGAAGAAAGCGCAAAGTGGGTCTGGAGAGATGGCTCAGCTGTAAGAGGACTGGCTGCTCTTCCGGTGGCTCTGGTTTCGATTCCCAGCACCCACATGGCACTAACAACCACGAATTCCAGTTCTGGAGGGATCTGGCGCCCTCTTCCTACCTCTGTAAGCACTGCATGACATGGATACACTTACATATACTCATCCAGGCAATACATCCATATATACAAAGTAAAATAAAAATAATAAATAGAATAGTTTTAAAAAGAAAGAGGCAAAATAGATACTTAGTATTTATTTAGCAGCAGCAGCATGTGGAAGATGAGTAGACAGGTGTGAACAGGTTTAGCAACTCACCCTCCCGTACAGGAGGGGTAAATGCTAGTACCAGACATATCTTTGATTCTTCCGTTGCATCCTGCTTCAGCTCTGTGACTGATCAGTGATAGCCATGTATAAAACATTCAAAGGACAAAATAATGAATACTAGTACCCAGAAGTTGAATGTTTATTTTGCTTTGTTTATTTTTATTTTAAGTATGTGAATGTTTTCCATCCATATAAGTGCAACACAAGCATGGAATGCCTACAGAGGCCAGAAGAGGGTGTTGGATCTCCTGGAATTGGAGTTATGAATGGTTGTTAGCTGTCATGTGCATGTTGGGAACTGAACCTGGGTCCTCTGCAAGAGTTAAGAGCCAGTGTTCTTAACTGCTGAGCCGTCTCTCCAGTCTGTTTCTTCATTTAATTTTAGTTATCACTTGTAACAAAATATAACTGTTAGAGATCTAGGTAGGATTTCATAGACCTCGTGCAGCCTAATCTTCCCATAGGGCATCGGGTGGAAGGGCATTTTGCTCTGTAATTAAGAACCTTTGAAGCTAGAATCTACCAATTCAGATAGAGAAGCCAAAGCGGGAGCTGTGCACAGACGACCCCACTTCAACTGACCCGATGCCAAAACCAGACTTTCCTTCTTTTGAACACTGAAATTGTTACCCAATTATTATTATTTCCACATAAAATTCACCAAGTAAGACCAATGTTAATCTTTTCAATGATGTAACATACACACATAATTTATTTTTATTATATATATATATATATATATATATATATATATATATATATATGCCTGTATGTCTGGATACGCCCCCATATGTAGGCCAGTTCTGGATTCTGCAGAATCCAGAAGTGAGTACTGTACCCCTGGAATTGGAGTTTCAGGTGGTTGTGGGCTGCCATGTGGGTGCTGGGAACTGAACCCGGATCCTCTGTAAGAACAGCAAGTACTTTCAAATTCTGAAATATCTATTCAACCCAAAATATTTTTAACTTACTCTAAAATTACTCCAAAATTATTTGAGACTGTGTCTTATGTGCCTAAATATCACTTTGGAGCCAAAGATAACCTTAAACTTTTGAGCCTCTTACTTCTACCTCCCAAGTGCTGGGATTACAGGTCATGCACTCCCATTCCTGACCTGAAAGTTATTTTAATGAGGTGAATACTTAAGCATTATGATTATGTAAAAGATTATGATTTACTCAATAACCCTTGAAGCTAATAATAAATACCAATAGCATTCATTTGAGAGATCTTTAATCTTACTTCCTATCTCAGTGGTGAAATTAACCTGAATACACTCTTTTGTCCACGAGTTTTTCAATTAATGATCTCACATACATTTAGTTTCCTATCAATGGGTAACATAATGCTTCAAAACTCAGTATCATAATCGATGGAGAATACCTTTCAAACGCTCTGCAGTCAGGAGAACTTACCAGTAGGCTGTTATAGCTCCACATCTCTCATGAGGCTGTAGTGGAGACTTGAGCCAAGACTAGTCATTTGGCAACCTTGTGAGGCAAGATCTGCTCCATGGATGATCCACTGACAGAGACTTCCATGCCTTCCTGTGTGGGTTTACACGGCTTCTCAAGGGTTCTTGTGGCATGGCACCTGCCTTCTCTCAGAGAGAGTGCAGAGATGGAAGCTGCTGCTTCCTTCAGGACACAGCTCAGAAGTCAGATTTTATCTTTCCAGTCCTGCGCTTTTGATTACAAAATTAAGCCTTCTACCCAGGAATAGCTCATACAATAGTGTGGATATTTAGACACAGAGGTCCTTGTGGCCCGACTTGGAGGCTGGCTCCTGCAGTTTTATTAGCTTTTAAAGGATAATTCACTGTGGTGATAGTAAGTGCTACTTTTGTTTTCCAGGAAATGGCTTCTCCATCCTGTCCACAGCTAAACTCTAAGGTAGGTAAATCCATGCCATTCACAGGTTAAGGAGCCCTCAGATCTTGCCAGGGGACGTCTTTTCCTAAAGCACTCTGAGAATTCTTTTTACAGCAGGTGTTTCTGTGTGTACTTCCTATCTCCTATTATTTTCCATATCGCCCAAGTATCACTCCTGTGGACCACAAAAGAGGAGATAGGATGGTTCTTGTCCTAAAGGTTTGTTGCATGTTAATGCATCATTGATCAGTACTTAGGAAAAAACAAACATAAAAACAAAACAAAACTTTCCCTAATATGTGTTTCCTCACTATAACTGCTCAAACCAGAGTAATAAATTCATGAAGAGGGTGGCTCTCTGTGTAAAACTAAACTAATATCTGTATGTGGACGTCCTCTGGAAGTGTTCCATGAAATCACAAATGATATCCAAATATTATGTGTCAAAATGAATTGGCACTTATTCTTGGAAAGGGGCACGTATCATCATTCTGTTGCTTTGCAATCCTGGAGGAGGTCTGGGATGATGAGGCTGTGGAGAGTAGTCCAGAAAGAACGACAAACATGACAGTGAGGAAATATTTCCTCCTTAAATCCGTTGCTGATCATTTACTTCTAGGCACACCACAAGGCAACCCCTATGCACATGGAAGAAGAAACAGACATCACAATATCTGACATGAACTGTCAGTTTCAATTCAGATCATAACCTTGCATAGGGTAAGGGCTTTAGAGGCCGGAGTGATGGTCAGTAATTGAGAGTACTCACAGTTCTTGCAGAGGACCCAGGTTCAGTTCCTAGCACCAAGATGACAGTTCAAAAGCAGCTGTAATTCCAGTACTAGGGTATTTGATCGCTTCTGATCTTCATGGGCTTCTGTATGCAAGTAGTATACATAAACTCATGCAGGTTCATACATTTACATAAATTTTATATATATATATATATATATATATATATATATATATATGTTTAAAGAGACATTAATATTTGCCTTTACTTTTGCAGAGAGACCTAAGGAGACATTGTCTTCAGATCTAATTAGGAAAGGATTTGCATTATTAATTGCAACTGTGGACTCAAGAATGCTACCTAGTTGGAGGCAGCAATCTAGTACCCAGCACTGGAGGGCAGAGTCCCCAATCCTAGGGCAGAGCCTTGGTAAGTGAGACTTCGAGTCCTTGAACTACTGTATCTGCTGGTTCTCTCATGTTTTAAACCTGGATTCTTTGTTCTTAGAATGTTGGCATATTAACTATTCTTCTGCTGCTGTGATAGAACACACCATGACCAAAAGCCACTTCAGGAAGAAAGGGTTTTTCTTGGTCGGAAAGCCCAAAATGGCTGGGAGAGCATGGGGACAAGAACAGGAAGCAGAGAGAGGACATTTCATCCACACAGTAAGCAAAGACACTGAGAGGTGGAGTCAGGCCCCAGACCTTCAAAGCCCAACCCCAGTGGCCCTATTTTCCAGCAAGGCTCCACCTTCTAAGGGTCCCATCACCTCCCCAAAGAGAACCAAGCTAGGGACCAAGTGTTTGAAACCATGAGCCTGTGGAGGACATTTTATATTTAAACCAATGTAATAAGCAAGACAAAAGACACTCAGTAGAGCTCCTGAAAGGGCTGTCACACCACAAATCACAGACAAACCAGTGGACATACACCACTGAAAATCTAGAGGCAACTCACAGACCACGTGGATCACATTTCACTTTACGCTTTCTGCATCTGATTTTGATTTTTTTCACATTTTTTTTACGTGGACCTGGAAAAATGCAGTTTTCCTGAACTAGAGACACAGAAGCAGAGATTGTAAACACTTAACAGAATCTTAGCCATATGCTAAGTACTATTGCAATTGCTTACTATCCCAAGTCTCATTTAATATGCCAAAGTCCTATGATTTCTATCACCATTTCTCAGACGGAAAAATGGTGACATAAAGATGCTGAATTTCCCAACATTCATAGAGCGAGTAAAGAATAGGCCTGGGATTCAAAAGATGTGGGAGTCTGTCTGCATTCAGATTCCAGGTTCTTAAGATTCTTTAAATAATGCACCCTAATTACAGAAGAAGCTATACTAGAGGAACATGTGGCATTCATAGGATCTAAGTTATGAGACGACAGGCAACTATTCATCATGGACAAACAATAAGTATCTTGCACTCAAGCCTGGTGTGTTGGTGTGTACAGGTAGTCTCAGATACTCAGGAAGCTGAAGCGGGAAAACTGCGAGTTCCTGGCCATCCAGGGTTAAGCATATAGTTCTAGTCCAGCCTGGGCTACAAAACAGAATGAATGGTTTCAGGGGTGGAGAGATGTCTCAGTGGCTAAGAGCACTGGCTGCTCTCGCAAAGGACCAAGGTTTGGCTCCCAGCACCCACATGGCGGCTAACAACCATCTATAACTCCAGTTACAGGGATCCAGTGCCCTCTTCTGACCTCTGGGGGCATTGCAGGACATGGGTGTGTTTACATACATAAAGGTAATACACTCACACACATAACAAATACAAATAATGATAAAAAGATTTTAAATGGTTTCAAAACTAAGAAGATATAGTCTTCCCTTCCTAAATTTAGATGTCTAAGAAGCATTTGGGGAGGAAATAGCATATTTCCAGCCAGTGGTGTTAGAGAGAGTAGCATCTTGCAGCGTGGGCTCACTTTGCTCCCGTTCACCCTTTCTGCCTCCACATCCCTGAGCACAGTAACAGCAGATGGTTTGCTCCAAAATGAGAGAAACCATAAATAGTTCATTACTTTTAATATTCTATCCTTCTGTATAAAGTCACTAATTCAAGGATGAATGACTTTGTTTTTGTCCCAGCATCCTAAGGAAATCACTACTAAACAGTACTCCAGTTTGTCTTTCTGAAACTCTGAACTTGCAAATGAGGGCAAATATACAGGTCATTACATTTAAGGGAAGACAGATCTCTTATCAGAGTCAGACAAATAATGGAAACTAAAAGCTCATAAAAATGCTAATGATCGTATCTTTCCCAAATGCCCTGGTTCAGAACAAAGTTTCTTTTTGATAACTCCATGTAGTGTTCTCCTCCCTCTCGCTTGTTAATCTCTGTTTCTCAGTGTGAATTTAGAGAAAAGAACATAAATCTATAAGAAGATCTTAGTCATTCTCCTCCAAATATAACGCTTAGATAATAATGTGATTGTTGGGCTCCAGAGCATGCTCTGCTCCTCCACAGCAAACTCAGACATGAATGCACCTCTGTCAGGCTCCTGGCTGGCCCCATGTTTGCTCTCCAGCTGCAGAGCCTGGAGCTTGCTGGCCATGTACTGCAGAGCAGGAGTTCACATTTTGAGTCCCATTAGCTTCTATTTTTCAGCCAACCACCTTCTTTGCAGCCATTCTTACACCAGTCAGAAAGAACTGTTTTTCCTAACTGTGTGGCTGTGAGCACTAGAGCACTACTATAGTTACAAGCCTTGGTTTGTGTGCCAAGTGTGCCGTGAACATTAGACATCTAGGGCCTTGTGATTTACACACAGACTAGTTCTACACGTTGTCTGAGTAAAGTCCGTTCTAATTTGAAAACTACAATGTAAAGAAATCAAGGGCAGCTGGCATGGTGGGCAATGCCTTTAATCTCAGCACTCTGGCAGCACAGGCAGGTGGTTCTTGGGGAGATGGAGGTTGGCCTGGACTATATAGCAAGTTCTTGGCCTACTGGAGCTACAGACAAGCCCTGTTGATACACACACACACACACACACACACACACACACACACACACACACACAATCAAGATCATAACTGACTCCAAAGCAACAGAAAGCCTTGAGCCACGATATATTTTTGGTAGGATCTTTGCCAGAAGTCCTCCCTTCAGATAATGGCTATTTCCATATTCCATGTTATAGACAAAATTAAAAATCCACAGTTAACTTATTTTTAAGCATAATTTCCCACAGGTGTCATCTAATGATGAGGATGACCTGGTCCATTTCCAGTTTAGGTAACAAAATGAGCTAACCACATACAAATGATGTGAAGCTCCTGTTTAAAGATGGTTGCCCTGTTCTTATCCAGAAACTAAAATGAAAACAGTAATTAGCTAAGTACACCTTTAAAATTTGTGAAATTTCTTAAAGATTGTGAAAATATGACAGAAAATATATGGCAGAGTAGATGTTTGATGGTAAAATTGAAAGGAAAGTTCTACTACATTTGAATTTCATACTTTTGACTTTTTTACAGTTTTTCTTTTATAGAGGACTGCCTGCAAAATCACATAACAATTGAAAATACTCTATGAAGTTTTGTTATATAGCTCCACAAGATCATTTGTGAGTAGACGATTTTACATGGATAAATGATTGTCACTATAAGGAATTTAATTTCTTTTTGTCTTGATTATAAACTAAAAAAACAGTATGGGTCAGGGAAGAAGAGACAACGTCTAGTCTAACCTGCTCTAAATGAGGCTTGGTTGAAATGTCTAGGTATGGGCTGGTTAGTTTTTGCTAACCTGACACAAACCATAGATAACTGGGTATCTAGGTCTGAGAATCACCTTCATCAGATTGGCCTGTGACCATGTCTATGAGGCATTTTCCTATTTGGCAATTGATTTGGGCAGCGGGGCAGACTAGTGTGGGTGCCCCTGGACAGGTGGGCCAGGGCTGAAGAGGGAGGCTGACTGAGCAGGGCAGGGGAAGTGAACCAGAAGCAGTGTTCCTTGTTGTCTTTATTGTTCTGGCCTCAAGTTTCCTGCTTGAGATTCTGCCCTGACTTTCCTCAACAAGAGTCCATGCTGTGGATGTATACAAGGAAATAAATCTTTCCTTGCCCAGTTTGATCTTCATCAGTATTTCATTACAGAAACTAGAAACAAACTTACAAGAGGTTGTGGAGCAAAATTCAACAAGTCCTTAAGATTAATTATAGCCCAAATTTCCATGCATAGAATTCATTGGCAGATATTATATGTTGTTTGACGTGGCCCACACAATATTCCCCACATGCTTCCTTCTGTCCTTTTAGTAAATCTGTGACCTTCTTGTCCTTGTCCTAAATTTTCTGCATTTCTCTGTTCTCTACTAAAGGCTTTGTTCACTTCCTTCTTGAGCTACACAGAGTGCAGCCTGTGTGTATGCTCCGTCATTGACCCAGTTTCATACATTCAAAAGACAATGGTAGACCTGAAAAAAATTGAGGCAGCACAGAATTATTTTCATCGGAATGCTTGTTATGACTTATGCATGAGTTTGGTAGACATGTGCTAGATGTAGTGGTCTCACTTAATCTTACCTAAATCTAAGGCTGGCAAGCAAAGGGACACAATGTCACTGGACCATCTTGAGGCAGATCTTCTATTTCCCCAAGAAACTGCAAAATGATTGCCATCCTAGCTTACAACTTGATGGCAAACTTAGGAGAGATTCTGGGTCAGACCAGCCTGTTGAACTAAGGAGTCCTGACCCACAGACATCCTGAGAAAACATCATTTTAAGGTAGAAATAGATAACCACACACACGTGAGCATCCATATGTTAGGTGTTAATTGAAAAAGAGCTTAAAACAAAAAGGCACAATCAGTACCATTTTCCCTCCATAAATTACATAATGAAAATTAGAGAGGGAAATCTTCCATCAAATTACTTACTGCTGGTGTCAATCAGCTGCCATCTTCACAGTGTGTGTGTCTGATGATCTCTCACTCTATGGTCACCCAGGCGATTCCTTATCTCAGAGTATCAAGGTGGTGTATGTGATCAGTACAGTGACAGAAGTCTGGGTATGTCACTTCTGCATCAGGTCATGCAGACCCTACTGCTTACGTTTGAATCACTCTCTTTCTGAATCACTTTTTTTCCCCTTTGGGCAAACAAGTGCCTTGTGATGAGCAGTCAGACACAGAGACACGTAGTTCAGAACCAAGGCCTCTGACTAAGAGCCATGCAAGTGAGTGTGGAAGCCATTCTCTTGCTCTTGCTCTTCAGCTCCTGCTGTTCCTACTATCATCAACCTGAGGAGGCAGAGTTCCTGTATGTCTTCCAAAGCAGCATGAGATCACAGATAATGCTTTAAGCTGTTAAATTTTAGGTATTTTGTCAAGAGCAATAGATAACTCTCAGGGTTACAAGCACCTGCGGAATATGAAGGTAATATTAATCCTACGGAAAAAGGGGGTTGATTCTTTGGACATGGGAGCTGGCAGTACTTTAATATCCACTGGCAAAATGTGCTGCATTCAGGGCAACAACAGGTGCAGTAGGAACAGAGTCACAGGTCTGATTTTGTAACACGAGAGCTATTAGGTTAGTCTCTGAGCCCATGTGTCCAGGCTCATTTCGGTTGCTGTCACAAAGCACCCTGACAAAAAGCAACTTAGGAGAGGTTACAGTCCATCAGAGCAAGAAAGTCAAGGCACTAGGAATTTTAAACAGCCGCTCACATCACAGCCACCGGCAACAGCACAGAGAGAGGAATGCAGGTGCAGTGCCCTCTTGCTTGGTGTCTCTACACTTGACTGGTCCAGCACCCAAACCCAGAGAATGGTGCTGCCCACAGTGGACTGAGTCTTCCTGCTGCAGTTAGCACAGACAGGACAATCCCCCACAGGCTGACCTGACTAGACAATACCTAACTCAAGGCTCTCTTCCTAGGTGATTCTAGATTTTCACAAGGACAATGGGCACTAGTCATTAAAACATGGCAACTCATTTGGATAACTCAAAACACTTCTATACAGGAGCTTTATGTTCTGATCTTTACAAATGAAGGAAGCAAGTAACAAAACCTCAGTAACTTTGAAGCCATACAGATATCAAGTGGCTGGCCTAAGAATTCAAATTCTTTCGTTTTAAAGAATATATTCTTAAGCTCATACAGGTTTTAGCCTCTGATTATTGTTAATCTTTGCTAAGTCATAATATATGTCCCTTCCTTTTGTAACTCTCTTCCTCAGCAGTAGCAATACATTTCTCTAATCCTATAACCCCTTGCAAGGTAGGTATTACTTCTGTAAATAAATAAATGGGAAGGGCCGTTTCAGAGTGCAAATATTAATGTGGGAAAAGAAATGATTTTAAGACTTCATCTCATTCCTCAGACAATCCCCTAAGAATACCTCCCTGCTACATACTTATTTTTATTTCTTCAAATAAAGACTCTCATGATGCTGTTAACAGGCTTATCAGGAGAATTACTTCCTTTTCTAAATCATACACTCCGCTCTTCCCTCCTATTGGCTGGAGAAATGAAACATTGTGTACCCTCTTTGTAAAGATGAACTTGAAAGAAGAAGAAAGCTGAGCTTGTAAATGTATCTGGGACTGTTTAGTGAGACTCTTAAAGAAGCCCTGCCCTGGTGTCACTGTATTAGGGAGGTGTTCTGAGCACCATAGGACTGATGATCAGCACTGAACTAGACAAGGAGAGCAGATGGATTCAGGTGTGGTTCGTTACTTCTGTAACCTCAGGAAGAGATGTGGAGTTTAATAAAGTGGGTCATCATAAGAGACAAAGATTAACCATGTCTTCTATCTCATTAAATTTTTCTAAGAACTCTACCTCTATTGGAAGCAGATATTTGGCAGAGACCTACACATGCTTAAGTTAAAAGAGATGGGAGGCTAAAAAGATCCCCCTGGTTTAATTTTATGAGAGCCTGCTTCAGATTCCTCTCAAAGTGCAGATATTACTTTGTGATGAAACACATACACACATACATACATTTCTCATTCTTTCCTCCTTTCCTCTCTTAAATTTAGAAATACTTGGCTCTATTCTCTCCATGTATACAAAGAAGAGCCTCACAAATTATCAACACCTGGAATTCATTTTCTCTTGGCTATGATCAAATAGGAAATTTGACTCTGAATGGGAGTGCACCAGTCTTCTCCTGCCTGTCTCCAACATTTACTTAGTATTAACCCATTTTCCTTAATTTAAGTGTCTAAGAATCAGATACTTAGAGCAGGAAGACAGTTTCCCTCTCTAAAGTAAAATGTGGACTGTTGTTTTCAAAAATTCTTTCCTTTGTATGGTAGATAGTGGGTCTCTGTGGCCTTAAACTTTAACATCATAAGAAACATATGAAAAGACAGAAAAAATGCAAAGGCACGAGAATTCAAAGCAGCAATGTTTCCATGTCCAGGGTTCAACAGAATCAATATTATCTCTGATTTATATGTCAAGTAAATTTCTGAAGTTATTAAAACATCCTTGGCTGTTATCAAATGAGTCTCACCACCTTTATTCATGACTCTGGTCTCAAGCTCACCAAATAGTGTATGTGAGTTTTGTTTTTGTTGTTTGGTGAGTCAATATTTATTTGCAGGTTTCTGAACCGTGAATACCACTGAAGTCATCAAGACATAAAGTTGGTTGAAACTCAAGCATCCTGCTGTCTTAGGGTAACATATTCGAGCCAGTTTCAGGAACAAAGATCTTGCCCCATTTGAGGAAATGGAAAATGAGTTCAAGAATTAATAGGACTCTTAAGGAGGATGTCCAGTATGACTTCTGAGGGCACTTAGGGCAAGACATACAAGAAAGGATGATTACAGAGGACCTGGATGGGACGGGCCTGCAGGCATACAGTTACTATTAATAGCTACTATACAAGTTTATCTTTCATCTCTGAGGTGTCCCGAAGATTCTTTGGCATTCCACCTGTTCCTCTATACACCTAAAATGAGAATTGCTCACATTCAGGAGCTTTACTGTCACTACGGTATGACAGAGCTGTAGAACCCAGAAGTACAAATTTCCATATTTCAAGACTTTGCCACAAACTTACAGCTATCCTCCTCTTCCACTTCCCAGCCTGGGTAAAGTCTCCTCAAATTGGCTGAACTACTATAAGAGGATTTACAATTAGCATAAGCCTCAAAGTGAGTGGGATACCTACGTTGATCTTTTTTTTTGTGCTACACTGACATTTCTGCACACTTTTTCCTTGTATAACCTGTCTGCAGATCTGAATCTGTTCCAAGGGAAATAAGCTGCTTTGTGCAGTCTTCATCTTTATATTCTGCCTTGCAACTAATAGAGAATTATATAGTAAAAGTATGACAGATCCATTAGCAAGATAAAAGATTAATGAATTTTATCATTGTAAAGCAGGAATCATTTCACTTGGAGGACATCAGTGCAAACAGCATAAGGTCGAATCCAAATAGAAAGGTAAGATCAGGAGCTCAGTGGATCGAGTACTTGCCTTGTATGCTCAAAGCCGTGGGTTCAATCTCAGCACCCTGATGTGGTGGCACCTGCCTGTAATCTCAGCAATCAGGAGATAGAGATACAAGGATCAAAAGTTCAAGGTCACCCATGTCTACACAGTGAGTTAAAGGCCAGCTTGCAATACAAGAGAACTTCCCTCAAATAAAAAAAGTAAGCAAACACCATGTAGAACTTTCTAGAAATTTCCTGTTCTTGTTCCAATACATCACACTGAGCACATTGCTTACAAATAAATTTGATAATAACACAGAAATGGTAGGAAGATAAGTGTTATATTGACATATAGATAGTACTGACATAGGAATTACTAAATTCCAAGTATTGTGTAAGTACTTTCTCAATATTAATTCTCATGCCAAGCCCGAGGGAAGAGCAGTCTTTAAAATGAAGACTTGGAGACCCCGAGCAGCTGGAGGATGTGCAGCTGTACTCTAGAGCCCATGAATGAAGTCACTATTCCATTCAGACTGGAAGTAAAGCTGACATGGAGCATCCATGTTCTCCCTCCCGCTCACCGGCTTCTTGGCTGTAAGCTGTAGGCAGTCCCTGTGTCCTGTCATGTAGAAAGTTCACACAGGAGAACAGTACAAGATAAGGAAAGCATGCTTGTCACTGACCATTTTTTTTCTACATAAACATAAATATAATTTTCCAAAATATTCTCATTAGTATATTGTTCCAGGGAAGAATTCTGGGGGTTGGCCCAGGGGAATGGTTGGAACAAAGAACAACTTGAAAAAAATTTACTCACAGATGACTAAAAGATTGGCTTCCATATGCATTTTTTAAAAAAAGAATCTATGACTGGGCTTGTTGGGATGGCTCAATGGTTAAGAATACTGGCTACTCTTGAAGAGGACCCAGGCTCAATTTCTAGCACCCACATGGCAGCTGACAACCATCCATAACTCCAGCTCCAGGGGATCTGACACTTTCTTCTGACCTCCATGGGCATTGCATGGCAATACACTCATATACATAAAATAAAAATTATTTAAAAATCTATGATTATTTGCTTTCTAACATATTAAAATGTCCTTCTGACTGAAAATTATGAAGTGAAATGTTTGAAATAGATTAAGTAACATCCTTTCAAGGAATGGAACTTAAGTGTATAGGGCCATCTCAATGAAGTAACACTTTCTTTGTTTCTAAAGTTTCTGTGTGTGTGTGTGTGAGAGAGAGAGAGAGAGAGAGAGAGAGAGAGAGAGAGAGAGAGACAGAGAGTTTATAAACACATAAATAACAGCAAAAAATCTTCAGGTAGGATATTTATGTCTAATCAAAACTAACCCTGGGAAGCTACAGCAAATCTGGCCTTAGATTCCAGCTAAACAGCTTTGATTGTATTTTCAGTGTGTTCTCATTGTTTGGAAGGTGAGCAAAAGTTAATTAAGCATTAGATCCATTTGCTTGGCTGTAGGTGTGTTTATGATGCTCCAGCTGGATAGCACATTGTTTAGTGAGTACTTCCTTTGCATTCCTAAATCAATGTATCTGTCTAACAGAGCCCAGTGATTTACCTGCTGTCGTTAATGCATTGAAAGGTCATGTAAGCATCACATGAAGTATGCTTCTGGAGAAAGCTGATCCTCTCTACACAATGTCACATTAAGAGTAGAGCTTGTAAGAGCATACCTCCGTTTCACACAGCATCTGGCATCCACCCCAAGTGGCCACAAGATGCTATATTTACAGGAAGGCTGCTGCTGTATTATCAAGTGATTTCTGCACTCCATCGAGATTTAGGCAGCAAAGATCTTCTAAGATGTAAATATAATGGCAGACTTTTAAAACCAATCAAACTCACCACTTTACGAAGAAAATGAATAACACCTATTCAAGATTGTTTTAGACAGTGATCGATGGGTTATTGAAGAGAAATTCTTCTTTCAAAACCAGCTTTAAAGCCAACCTAGGAAATGTAGATTGTGAGAGCATTAAAAATCATGTATACATATATATGATTTTATTGTTCTATATGACCATTTTATAGATATTTCTATCTATACAGGTAAGAGAAATGGTAGTCCATAAGGCTGGGCAATGTTTTCATAACACTGTTAAGACTGGCAATCTATTACTATGGTTACTACATTAATTTCCATGACATTAATAGTCAGCAATTATATTTCTCCCAGAGTGTTCTTTTGAATCAAGCCCAAAGTAAAACTTGTTGACTTTGTAGTATTTTTGCAGATGAAAAATATCAGTGAATCTCCTCCTCGGTCACTGATCCCCATTAATCCTTAAAAATTTGCACTTGAATTTCTTGACTTTCTTTAGCATCAAAAATTTGGTTATCATATTTCATTTTTAAGGAGAGATTCCATTCCTATGCAGAGGCCCAGAGCACTCGAGAATAGATTCTGTGTTATAGTGAATAGGATTCTGTCATCATTATGTCGGCATTTAGAAGTCAGAGCCTTATTTCTTCCCTTTAATGCTGTGCATGTAAATTGCACCTTTCCTGCCATGCTGAAGACAGAGCTGAAATGATTTCTTGGAACCTAACCTGGCTTCTTGGGGTTCCCAGGTCCAAAGCTTATCCTAATAAGGCAATAATTAACTTTAGATCAACCTCCTTCTTGCAGTTCAAAAGACAGTCATCAAGTTCTATTGATTTTTTTTTTCTCCACACACTTTTGCTGGCCTTTATTCTCCCTAAAACTATTTTTTTTATTCATAAAGGTGCCAGGATTCTCTTTCTTTTCTATCAGACCTTATTTTTTTCCCAAATGATCTTCAGGAGAATGATCATCATAACTGGCCTCAGTTTCTGAGGACTTGCCAACATTTTTTAGAAGGAATGTGATCGTCTAGGTTACAATCATTTCCACATGTCTTAGCTCTGGACCTGAAGGGAAGAAGTGCCAATCCCAGTTGCCTTATCTTAATATCCAGGGAGCCCGGGAGGCTGCAGACAAATTTGCTTTAGATGCTGGCACTCTCACACATCACAGCAATTTCTCAGGCCCTTCATCACAATCGCTCAGAGGTATCATGCTGATAGCCAGAACAGCTGTTCTGGGCTCCATGTTGAACTGACTCTGAGAAAGCTCTGCCTTTGATACTAGGACACCCCAAAAGCAACTTGAGTTTGTGGGCCTCCAGTTCATTAGCAGATAATGTTCCTATGACCCTATCACTAATTGTTACAATGTTTCATTTTCAGGATTCTGTTCTCATGTTTAAGGAAATACAATGAAAAATGCTATTTATTTAATTTACAGACATGCCCCCCTCCTCGCCCCAGTCTCAGGGCCCAGTTTCTATTATAACCATACAGTTGCTTTCTTTGCATGTTCTGGCAGCCAAGAATATAGTCATCATTCAACTTTGCCTTTTGAGGATGCACAGAAGAAAGACTAAACAATGTTGAATAAAATGATATACTTTACAAGGCAAATTTTGTTCAGTGCATAATAAATCTTGTTGAGGTCACATCCTGTACTTCTATTAATAATAATAAGATTTGTGATTCCATCTGAGCACTCATAATCTTTCATCTCAGTTCTTAAAAAAATATCTGAGTGTGTCAAAGTTGGCAAACTATAGCTTCACTGAAATATACCAACTTATATTCCTTCCCTGTTTCCTGTCATGGAAATATTGTCTATACTACCAGAGCTTAGTGCTTGAAAAATGCTCAAGGCAGTAAAAAGAAATTTATTTTTCAGAACAGATCATAAACTCATTTGGTGAATTCTCTCTGATTTAAATTAGTACCTTTACATAATTATTAGACCTGTTTTGCATAATTACTCCTTTGCCATATGGAATGTGTGTATGCCTTTAATGTTATGAACTTGATCAAGGTGGTGCTGTTGAAATGAATACCATTGAGGGTTGTTCTATGAAGACAATCATCATTGTAGAAAAAACAAATTCATCTGTTCATCTCAACTGAAACTGCTTGTCTTTCAGGTTTGAAGGAAAGAAGAAATTCATTTTTATCCTAAAGCAGAATGACTGCTAAGATGTTAAGATACTATGATATTCTCTGCCTTGAGGAAAAGAGTAAATTGCAGGGGCTTCTGAGAAGTGGGTGTGGTTTGAATCTGCCTAGAAGGGGATTATAACCTTGCTCCTAGTATTGATCATTGCCATTGAATACTTTCTGCCTTGGGTCAAACCTCATGAACAAACTCTTTCTTAAACAGGAAAAGTAGAAATAAAAATATTTTCTGTGTGTTAAATATGGTTTGTGGCAAAGCAGAGGAAGTTCAAAGAGTGAGAGAAGGGTCACCCAGGGTGTGAAGGGTGGGTGCTGGGTGTGCTTAGGCAGTTGTAGGAATGGAAAAGGGCTGTACTCGTTCATTTTCTGTCACTGAGAGAAACCACCCTTACAAAATGCAAGTTAGGAAAGAAAGTGTTTATGTGGTTCGCATTTCCAGAGAGAATAAAGTCCATCATGGAAAGGATGGCATGTGGCCAAGAGCACTGAGGAAGAAAGGTGATCGAATCTCATCCCCACAAAGAAAACAAAGAGAGACAGAGACAGAGAGAGAGAGAGAGAGAGAGAGAGAGAGAGAGAGAGAGAGAGAACAGGAAGTAGGGTCAGGCTAGAAGACCTCAAAGCTTGTCTTCAGTGACATACTTCCTTCAGCAAGGCTCCAGTTCCTAAAGGTTCCATAACCTTCCCAAACAGCAATCCCAGCTGGAGACCAAGTGTTCAAGCATGTAAGCCTATCGGGGATATTTCACATCCAGACCACAGCAGGGACTAAAGGAATGAAAAAAGTAAAAATTGTACCAAGGAGAAGCATAACAAAGTTTAAACATATCAACTGTGGAAGGGCGTGTGCTTGCCCATCTCTGACCAGGCTCTGCATGCTATGTGTACCATTGTTTGCTGTTAACTTAGGAACCTCAGATTACCAAATTCAGAAGCATTCTATTAGCACAGGGGATAATCTAATCACTTGAGAACTCTGTCTAGATATCACTCAGTCATAATGATTTACCCATTTTCTTTATGGGGATTCATCTGAAAAAGATATAAAGACTAAACTAAACTCCTTCTCTCCCTCCCTCCCTCCCTCCCTCCCTTCCTCCTTTCCTCCCTCCCTCCCCTCTCCTCCCTTGTCTTCTTTTTCTCTCTTTTAAAACTTATTCTTTGGTTAGATATGGTGGTTCACACCGTTAATCCCAGCACTCTGGAGGAAGAGGCGTGTAGATCTCTGTGATTTCAAGGCCAACTTGTTCTACATGGCAAGCTCCAGACCAGCTAGGGCTACAGGAAAACCTTGTCTCAAAAAGACCAAAACAACAACAACAACAACAAGTCTTATTCTTTGACCATTTTATTCATGCATATAATATATTCTGGTCATTCTCCTCCTTCCTCTGACCCACTCCCTGTCCTTTGATCAAGTCACCACCCAATGTTCATGTATATTTATTTTGCTTTAGTATTTATCCTTTGACCCGCTGGATTTAATCAAAGCCCCTCTCATGGGTGTCGATTTTGGAACTGTTCCCTGAATCTTGAGTAACTCAGCAGTGGCTAGAGAAGCACTGAAGACAGTGACTTCCTTTTCCTTGGCAGCCTTCAACTGTCATTAGCTTTCTGGGCAGGGTCCCATGAATTCTCCCCAGTGATGACTGATGATGAATAGTAACTATGGAATTGGAGTGGAAATCTATGTCTCCTGTCATTCCCTATCAGGCAACTTTCAGTGGAAACCAGTCCACAAGTAGATCACCTCACATGTATGGGCTCAAAATAGAGAGCTATATCAATCAAATCTGTACTAACATCAGCCACATGCATCAGAGACGAGTATATTCATCTCACAGTAATGTTGAGTATATTCATCTCACAGTAATATTGCCCCAGGAACCAGGTTACTCAACACAACCCACACAGTCTTAGACAGGGACTGCCACTAGCTGCCTTGCTGATTCCTTTATCTGAGGATTGATTTGGTTGCTAGCCAAATGGCAGAGGTGACCATATATTACTAGAAATTTACAGATCTGGGGGCTCTTTTCCCTCTTTGGAAAAAACTGTTTCTAATTCCAATTTTATCCAAGATATATCTCAGAAGCTATTTTATTTACTCACTTTCTAACTTCCCAAAAAAGGTTTTTCTGGAATAATCATGTACTTGTTTCAAAGAATATACAACAATCAAAAGAACAACAGAATTTAAGGTGAACTCTAAGGGTTATAACCTGACAAAAATCACTGGCTTGAGTGGGGGACATTAGTGGAGAACATGCTTTTCCAGAAAAGATTATATATTCAATATTATATATTCTGTTGAGTTGGGAGTGATCCTAGGATATCTACAGTAGAAAGTTGTGGAATAACTTTGGAATAATCTCTGAAAGGATAGTTTCCTTAGGATAGTAGATAATTCTGTCCATGTTTTCTCCAGTTTTTGAGTTCGTTGGCTCATGAGTAATGTGAGAAAGATCAGAGTCAGTGATATTTATCTTTAAATGATTTGCACAAAGGTTATTGCTTAATTCAGCATAGGGGATAGACATCTAGTGGGGGAACATTGACTCAGGTGATTACCCCAAGCACTTGTGATCCATGGATAAATTGGTCTCATTTGCATAGTGTTTAAAATTTTTTCATTCGCATTCTTTATATAAGACATCTACCTTTCAGGCTGACACTGTCCTTTTCTAGCTTATACTCTTCTGTCTGAGTTTTATTTTAACTTTTGGTAATATTGAGGATTGAACCTAGGATCTTGCATATACCAGGCAAATATTCTATTACTGGGCTACATTCCTAGTCCATATTTTATTGGATTTTGGCAACTGCCTGGCTCTTGTAGACATTAAAGCATGGGACAATGGGGACATGAAGACTAGGATAACACAATTCCTTAAGCACCTATCATCTTAACAGAAAAAAACAAAAGACTAGGATCTAAAGACAGTGATTGTGAATCCTGAGGATGACTAGATGGATATTTCTATCTGATCCAAAGGAACAAGATAATGAAACACATGTAATTCAGTGGAAAAGTGAATAAGCTGTAGATTAAGTACAACATATTGAGAAAGCTTCTAGGAGAGTCTGGAAATGCAGGAAGAATCTCCAGGGAGGCTGAAGCAGATTCTAGAGAATTGAAGAGTGACGCAAACAACCAGAAAGACAACCTTAAAGGAAATAGAGGGAAAATGATGAGTGTACATTTCCCACAGGGCCTTCCACTCTCAGTGCCTTTTACATCACGCATTCATCCCATTACTCTGCCGAGATGCCAAGTCCACAACTCAAAGAAAAACTGCTTGAAGCCAAAGTCCTGATTATTTTGTTCAGACAAAATATCCTGTACAAACTATTTCCCACCAAAGTCAGTTGAAACTAGGCCTTTCCACTTGCAGACTGAAAAAAGACCTTGGGTCATGCCTGGCTCCTTCTTACATATTCATTTTTCTACAGTATTCTATATCAAACTGGTCCTGTGGTTTCTTGCGTCCCCCTGTTTCTGAAATCTAGTCACTTCTAACACTTCTGCTCCTGGTCAGGTCGGAGCAATCATCTCTTAGTATTGAAAGTACTTCTTAAACTGTCTCCTTACATCTTAAAATCAAAGCAGTTAAATAATTTTTTAATGGAAAACTTAATCTAGTTACTCTTTACTACTCCAGTTGCTCAAATTTTACCTCCATTTCTTTACAATGGGTTCAAAAGCTATTAACTTCCTCTTATCTCTTTATTTTACTTAATTTTATTGTTTTAGTGTGGGCACTTGTGTAATCTATCTATCTATGAATCTATCATCTATCTATCTATCTATCTATCTATCTATCTATCTATCATCTATCTAACTTACGCTCATTGGGTATTTGCCCCTGTGTGTGCAGATTTGCATGTATGTGTTCATAGACATGCAGGTCAGAGGTCAACACAGGTGTCTTTCTCTATCACTTTCCACTATTATTATTATTAATTACTTTTATTATTCCTTTTGAAACAGGTTCTCTCTGGAGCTCATTGATTTGACTAGTTTCACTAGCCAAAAAGCTCCATGAACCCATCAGTCTCTACCCGTCTCAGTGCTAGATTTACAGAAGTGTTCTACCACATCCAGCTTTTTATGTGGGTGCTGGGGATCTGAACTCAGGTCTTCATGCTTGCATAGCAGGAAACGTATGGAATGAGCTGTCTCTCCTGTGTCCTCATCCACTACCTTCCTGGGACCCAGAGCTCTTTCTTTCGACTTACTTTATCGTATTTGTAGTTGGCCCGGAGAGAGATTCCACAGATTTTGAGACTAGCAAGGACGGTGTAAGATGCACAGGCAGAGAAGTAAGTGTTAACTCAAGTACTGTTGTCTTCCCACAATGGGGCAGTAGAGAGGCTGTGGACGGTCCGCGGTAATGAGGACGAGGAGTGATCAAGTTTGATCCTCAGACAGATTGTACAATCTGCACTACTGTGGAAGGAAAGTATTAAAGTGTGCACTTTTAGTACCAGCGTACAAAGATCAGGGTGGGGAGGGAAGAGCAGAGTCACCGTGCACAGAAGATGCAGCAGACCATCCTACAGACCCCGTCCACCAGAGTACAATGCTGCTTTTTTCTACTAACTCAGTGAATGGTCATCGTTGGCCAAACTATTGGAGAGAGCTATGCTTTGTGATTCCTGTGGCTGAAGGCAGATCTCTGAGCGTCCAGTTTAACTATCATCAACCTCCCATCTGAGCATTTTGCCAGCTAGTCCTCTCTAGGATACAAAGTTGTGCAAAGCCCTCTAGAGCTTAAGATGCTGTCCTGGGACTAAAGAGAGGGAGTAGTTGGTTAAATGTTTGCTGTGCAAGTCTGAGGACCTGAGCTCAGATGCCCTGCACCCATGTAAAAAAGGTAGGCATAATACGAGATGGACAGAGAGAGCTGAGTCTCTGGAGCCTTCTGGTCAGCCAGCCTCGCCTCATGAGGGATCTCCAAGTTCAGTGAGTGACCCTCTCTCAAAAAGCAAGGTTGACAGCAATGACCTCTGGCACACACATACACACACACACACACACACACCACATGTATGTATGTACCTCATACGTATGTGTATGTGTGCCTGCGTGTGGAGGCAAGTCAAACTCAGGTACCTTTCCTTAGGCACTGTCTGCCATGTTCTTTGACACAGGGTTTCTCTCTGGCCTGGACTTCACCAAGCAGGCCAAGCTGACTAGCCAACAAACCGCAGGGATCCTTCTGTTCCCTCCCGACCTCTCACTGGGATTACTAGTGCAGACCCATACCCAGTTTTCCTAGACCACAAGCTCATTATGAACTGAGTCATTCCTCCATCCTCTGGTTTTGCTTTTTCACTCACCCCATAAAAGTAGGCTGAAAAAAGCAGGACTAAAAAGACAATGATGTTTGCGTTTCACAAAATAAATCCTAATCTATGAAAGGTGGGAAGGCAGATTGAGATGGTAATATATTTATATTCAGGGAAGTGCATCTGTTCTCTTCAGCACAGGCTCACATTTGCTTTGACTTGGGGCAAGCTACTGGTTTTTCTTGTGCTTCAACAACCTCATTGTAAAGTTGGCACAATGAGTGGGAAGACAAGAGCTGCTTGCTGGCTGGCCCTGTGTGAAATTTGGAGAGCTACAGCACTCATCTGTCCGGGAGCGAACCCTCCATAGCCCCTGCTGAGGTGCTTTGGTAGCTGCACTGTTCCTGTACTCAGGTTGTCCTCTGACGGCTTCATCTTCCTTTTGTTCTTTCCATGGCCAATGATATGCTTTCCTCTTCTTCTGCGTTGCATAGCTCACATACATGCATATATTCATGTTCATGCATACACATGCACACACACATTCAGACACATGCACACACGTGTACAGAGGCATGCACATACACAAACCACATATGTATGTCTTGTGTCTTGTAGTTCTCCTGCTATGCTCTGAGATCGTAGAAGGCAGGGTCTTTTACTTCCTCTTTATTATCTAATCCACACTAATGCTTCCAATCAATTGTTTTACTAATAGCAATTCTTTTACTACCCCAGGGGAAAACTTAAGAAAATTACCTTGTAAATCCTCAATTTCCTTCATTTAATGATGTCTACATTTTTAGGTTCTCCATAAAACAATTGTAAATGCCTTACACCATAACAGCTGCATAGTAAGTATTACCTGATTGTTTGTTCTCATTTCTTCTATATGACGTCCAATAAACTGCAGCTGAGAGGGGTGCTGACCATTACTCAAGGACCAAGCAGCCAATGAGACAGCGTAGATGGTGCTGAAGAGATGTGTGTGAGCAGGCCAGACTGGAGGAGAGAGCTCAATGACACAGGTCCCGTGTTCTCAAGCTTTTCACCTGCGGTGTGCGCCTCCCAGACCCACTAAACACCACAGCCGTGCTTCCTGTTGACATGAGGTGTTAGCCTTTCTCTTTTCCCTCTGAAGTTTCGAAATTGTTGTCTATGAAATAAACACCCAAATTTACTGACATGCAGGAACATGAGAACTATATGTAAAACCTTGGACTCGAGAAGCACGATAATTGGAGCATATACAAGTACATACACTTGGAGCTTAAATATAATTGGTAAAAGTACAGAGACTTCTTCAGAGAGGCGCAGTGAAGGAAAGGAGAAGGTGAAATGGATTCGATTATGAAAACTGCCTGAATACTCAGGAGGCCTCTGTGGAGCTCTCTGTCTGGGCTAGGTGTCATCCTAGAACCCTCAACTCCTCCCTTTGTTCTTCCTCTTCTAGTACGTATGTATATGTGTGTGTGTTGTATGTATGTATGTGTGTACACGTATATGTATGTACATGTATAAATGTGTGTAGATGTTTATGCATGTTTGTGTTTGTGTATATGAATGCATGTCTGCATGTGTATAAATGTGTATAGGTATGCATGTATGTATTGATTATGTATGTATGTGTGTAAATGTATACGCATGTCTGTGTTTGTATGTATGTATGCATGTGTTGTGTACACATATTGTATGTGCGTATGCATGTAAATGTGTGTAGATGTATATGCATGTTTGTGTTTGTGTGTATGTATGTATATGTGTATATGTATAAATGAGTATAGGTGTGTATTCATGTTTGTATTATACATGTATTTGTGTGTGCATATGTGTAAATGTTGGTGTTTGTATATCTGTGTGTGCATGTGTATAAGTATGTATATGTTTTGGGGAGTATCTGTGTGTATGTGTGTGTTTATATTTGTGTGTGTATCTGTATGTATGTGTGTAAATGTATGTTCATGTGCGTGTATGTATGAATGTCTGTATGTGTGTATATGTATATAAACATATATAGGTATTGTGTGTGTATGTGAGTTTGGAGACAAGTCTCACATGATAGTCCTGGCTGGCCTCACACTTTCGGCAATCTTCCTATCTCTCTTCTGGAGTGTTGGGTTTACAGGTGTGAGCCACTGTGGCTTTCCAGTGGAAGGTTCTTCCTAGATAGGTGGGGGTATCCTGACAGAGCAGGCCCTGCTGGCATCTCCTGGTCAGTAGGAGTCCATTTCCTTGTAGGAAAGGACAAATTTTCCAAAGGAATTCTTCCACCTGTCCTCTTCTGAACAGCTATCAGAAAATATGCTAAAGGAGTGTACTTGGGGATGGCCTATTGATTTGCCTTCCCCTACAGAGCTGTAGTTTAGCTATGGGTATTTGCTGAGGAACACCTCTCTAATGTACCATTTTGAATTTTGTCTTAGTAGTAGCTTTCCTGTCACGTGTCCCACACCATGAAATCCACGAAAGGTTGCTGTAATCCACAAGCCTTCTGCCTCTTCTTGGGAACCAAGAGGCAAAAGCAGCAGGTTCTGGGATTGGAGCCGGCAAGGCAGTTTAGCAACCTGGGTGCTTTAAAACTCATGAAGTTCTGTCTCAGCAGCAGCTCAGGCGGACTAAAGTGAGAAATCCATTATAATAACACGCTTTCTGAGGAAAGCGGATTACAGGTAATTTTCTTTTATTCCCTAGTAACAGTGTTTTAATACAGTGCTGAGACAGTAGTTGAAAATCAAATACCTCATTGAATTAAGGTGAAAAACAGACGGATCGTCTTATTCCTTTCTCAAGGCTTTCGAAATGTATAAGTTAGAGATTCTTTCAGTGAGCAGTGTTTTGAACATCAGATTTACTTCCATATTTAGAATGCATATTTTCTCCCTGAGGCCTGGTTCAATATAAAGAATTGCAAATTCCATGTTAATAGGGTTTTGATAAAGGAACATTTGAAAATGACCATGTACTTTGGGAAGCGGAAGCTAGTGAACATAAGCTTGTACTCAGAATCACAAATTTATCATGTCTGTCATTGAATTTATTGCTCTGAGAGGCATCTAAAAACATTTAGGAATATTGTATCAAAGATAAATTTTGGGGCCTGAAGAGAATACTTGGTGGTTAAGAGTGTTTGCTGCTCTTGCAGAGGAGACCTGAATTCAGTTCCCAACAACCATGTAAGGTGACTCTCAAATGTCTGTAACTCCAGCTCCAGGGGATTTTGACATTCCCTTCTGACCTCCACTCCACACTCCACACTCACATGCAATATACACACTGAGACATACAAGTAACTGTAGAAAAGGATACTTCTAAAATGATAACTAGGCGGCCTGTACTGTTGATTCCACATATAAACAGCATAGATTTCTTTCATATTCATATGTGCATACCCCAAGTAGTCATTTAGTATAAACTTCATGGTGTCATATTGAACCATGAGCCATATCCAACTTCTGAAAATCCAAGAAAAATCCTACAATTTTAGAGGACCTCAAGGTTTTTATATTAGGGGCTGGAGATATGGCTCAAATTTCTTTTCCAGGGGACCCAGGTTTGGTTCTCAGCACCCACATGGAGGATCACAAGCATCTGTAACTCCAGTTCCAGATAGTACAATGTTCTCTGCTGGCCTCCACAGGCTTTGCAAGTGTGTGGTGCACCTAATATATGCAGGCAAAACATTCATACACATAAAATAAAAACATATTTTCATATTAAAAATTGAAGAACTTGGACCTGATGAGATGTTTTAGTGGGCAAAGGTACTTGTCATGCAAGCCTAATAACCTGAGCTGGATCACTGAAACCCATGTTAAGGTGATGGAGAGGACCTCCACACAGGTACACTTCCAAATGCCAGCCTTCAGTCACACACACATACAACAACCCCCCTCTCCAGGCACACAGAAGATCATCACTGCATACCTGTTGAAGAATAAGATGAAATCTGGTCATGTGTGCTTTGTTAAATAGCAGAACTTACCTACAGAGCAAATTTCACATCTTTCCAAGTCTTTTCTTATAGGCTTCAATATTGTGTGCAAAATTTAAGATTGAGGACAAAGTGAAATGTTGATATATTAACACTCGAAAATGGATTTCTAATGGAAAAACCAATTGACCGTTAAGTAGAGTGGTGTTAACAGTAACTTGTCTAATGGTACATTTATAATGAATAGCTGATTAGCACCATGCTGTGATGAAAGGGAGGTAAATAGCCTTCTATTTTATCCCTTCCTGAGGACATGTATTCTGTGTTGAATTGTTTTTAAGCCCAGCTTTGCATTTCACCTGACTTTGCTGAGTGCCTAAAAAGCTGAAATAAGGCTGCTTTTATAGGAATTACTCAGCTCATCCTTCATTACAAAGTCAACAGACAGTGCTTTGCTGAGGGGATCCTAAAAGTAAATATAGCATGATATCAATTTTTTGAAAACAAAATAGAATAACTTCAAGGTTAAAAAGAAAGGTCTTCAAAGCTACCAGAAATTAATGAAGGCAAACAATATCACCTACCTGTCGAGGGTAGTTGACATCTGACACAGTGTAAGAAAAAAACCCTGATCCCACTGCAAAGTGATAAGGGAGATAACAGTGACATTGCTTCAGCAAGAGAGCATGTGGGACTTTGCCCCACTGCTGACATGTTTTCATCGTTGGCAAGGATAGAATGAACCAGGATAAAAGCTTCTGTAGGCAAAACCTCTCTTTCCGTTTCCAGAGGACAGAAATAAGGGGAAGAGGCTATTCAAAATGTCCAGGCAGACATTTCTTCTTGTGAATTCTGGAATATATCAGAAAGCCAATTGAAATGGAGTAAGAGATGGATGGTGATGCAGAGGAGGGACAGAAGGGCCTTCCACTAGCACTCACCACCACTCAACTATGCCAGGATGACAAGGCAGACTGTCGCTGGACCGGGAAGTACTGTTCTTCTTCTTGTCAAGTGCAAATTCAATCTATGGCTGGGGGACTCAAGGTATATTTAGTAAAAGCACCAAGGTGTTGTGTAGATGGATTTGTTAATTTCCATTCATTTCTAACACATAAAGTTATCCATTAAGGCTCACTAAACTCATTTATCACATGAATTAATGCATATTATTACTAATATTTATAGTCATCATTTTCTTAGTCTTGAGGGAGAGAACAACAGATGGAGATTGCCTTTAATCTCCCTGACAGTACACCAAATAGTAAAACACACCATCAGAATCATTTCATCAGTTTCCGGAGCAATAGCATAAACATGCGTTATCATCTGTCAGGACAGCTTTCAGTGATCAAGGCTTTGCAATTGATCAAAATTAAGCTATTAAGCACTATTATAATAAAGAAGTGTGTATAATGAAAAGGACCCTGAATATCCTGCAGCTGCAATGGTATTTCCCCGAGGATAAGGGAATCCGTTATCTGATGTTCCCAGGGCGTTTCACTATTAGGTACTGACATCCTTCGGGCTAGACATTAGGACTGATACCAACGGAACTGTTGTTGTTTTCGTGGCATAAATTCAGAAGCAACATAGATGTGAAATCGACTGACACATCTATCTTCTCAAAAGAGTGCCCTAAGTAGATGGTTTATAGTCAGCAATAACTTATGCAAAAGAAGACTAATTCGTGTACAAAGAGACACAAACCGAGAGGCAACGTGGAGATAATGCGGCATTTCCTGCCCTTTTCCACTTACATCCCCCCTCATAAAATCCCATAAGATGTGTTCATCAGAGACGCTGAGCCAGAAAGATGGCTCACCAACATGCCAACAATAAAAGACAGACTGACACTGGACAAGTCCTTCTAGATCATAAAGAACAATGCTAAGGGCTCTGATCCCATCCCTCAAACTGTAAGAGAACTGGGAAGTAACAGTGTCAAGAATCGCTCTTGCTATCACATCTCCCAGGAAACCCGCAGAATTCCAGAGCAACTGAAATACCAACCCAGAACCAGAAACCAAAATTAGCAGTCAGAGACTGGAGAAGACTCAAATCCTCTGCCAGCTCTCAGCTCTTATTCTCCATCCTCATTTCCATCTATATTTCAAGAATATACCTGATGACTAATAATGAATTATTTTGTTTCTTTATTTGTATATGTGTTATATGTAGACACACGTGGTGTATGCAAATGTGTGTGCCTTCCAGTGAAGGTACAGAAGTCAAAGAAGCATGTCAGTTATCTTTATCATCCCGGCCTTACTCCCTTAAAATAAGGTCTGTCACTAGA
Source organism: Eospalax fontanierii (assembly GCA_035773235.1). Lineage (NCBI taxonomy): Eukaryota > Metazoa > Chordata > Mammalia > Rodentia > Spalacidae > Eospalax > Eospalax fontanierii. Next base: position 18,060,433 of record CM069543.1, read on the forward strand.
CTTGAAGCTAGTTGGCATCCAGAATGCCTGGGCAATCTTTTGGGACTGTCCCCCACAGTTTGGGGGTTATAGGATGACGTAATCACACCCAGATTTTTATGTGGCGTCTGAGGATTGAACTAAGTTCTTCCTACTTGCACAGCCAGTGCTCTTACCCACTGAGTCATCCCACAGCTCATGAATCCCATCTGTGACAATTGCACTTCATTGAATATTAACCATTGGTTCGTTCATTTGCCAAATATGTATTGAATATCCATTTTTGTGTCAGCTACCAAGGACTAAGGAGACTAAGACAGGCACAATCATGGTCTTTACGGAGCTAAGACTCCAATGTGTGGAGGGAGCATGGGAACTAATTTCCTCATTTAGATAATGCTAAATACCCTGTGAGAGGACAGGGCAGGTGCTTTTCACCCTTGTTCCTGCTGACCATTATTTCAACTATTCCATCATTATGTGTCTCTCTATTGCTGGCTGTATTTAGGTTGTATCTATTAATCAGCACTTGTTATTTTGTCACTGAGAAATCGATTGGTTGATTCAATCATCATCAACGTATTCATCTGTGGAGGGATGGGAAAGCATGGCTGTGAGGTCTCCAAAGCCACTGGAAGGTGACAGATGTTGTTTGGGTTCAGGATGAAGAGGACATCTATGCAAAATCAAGGTGATGTGTAAAAAGAACCCACTGGGAGGAATACAGCTATGCCAGAAATCCTACATCTTCCTTCAGAAACTGGTCAGTGCCTTGCATGACTTATTCCAGTATTGGAATACGTATATCTTTTGATCTTCCAAGAGTTGTTTTCCTCCAGAAAGCTCCTACAAGGTTGTATAAATCAATGTTCATTCATTACACAAAATTCACACAAGTATTTCAAACAGAGAATGTGCAATATTAAAGATATTAAATTGGTAAAAGAACATTTACTTCTCAGGAAAGGAAAGAAGTGCCTTAAAAATACAGAGACCAACATTTAGTTGAAGAGCTACTAACAGCTGAGGGCTGTTGAGAGAGACAGAATCCTTTTTCCTTCAGTGTTGAGCTCCTTATAGGGTACATAATCCCAAGTGGTCAGTCCTAAACACATGTACATATGAAATAAATTGACTCAGTAGGCTGTGGTGTTTGTGAGCACACGAGTGTGTGTGTGTGTGTGTGTGTGTGTGCATGTGTGCGCATTTTAAATGGAGTACACCAGATGGAGTTACAACACTCTCTCAAGTACCCTATACTTATCTAACAAAGAACTCTCTCAGTGCCGTGCCAGGCCAGGGGAAATGTTGTGTGTGTGTGTGTGTGTGTGTGTGTATGTATACATGTTTATGTTGCATAGGACTGTCCTCCAACAGCTGAGCTTGGTTGCACTCACTTGCCTAGGATCATCACAAGCAGGCTTGTTGACTGTTACACTCGGAAGAAAAGGAGCGGCAAGGGGAATCAGCCACACCTCCCAACCAACTTGTCTACCCTAGCTGCATGGCAGTGAGCAGCTAAGGATACATAACTGAGGAAGTCAAGGGAAGGTTCTCTTATCGTTTTGTGAGGCTATGGGGAAGTTACCATGAAGCCTGAATGAAGACTTTTCAGTACAAACTTCCCAAGGTAGCGGGGGAAGACTCACACTTCTGAAAGTAAGTCTTCACCCATTGCTCTATAAGTAAAGCCAATAAGTCCCCTGCTTCTGAAGACTGTATTTTGGTGAAATTGAGCCTCTCTCTGTCATAGGGACCAAGAACGGGGGAGGCATGACACTGTTAGCTAACACACACACATATCTATGTATATATGTAACAATAATATGTAGAACGGGTTATAAATTCAAGAATGAGTTGGGTGATCATAGGAAGAATTGGAAGGACAAAAGGGAGAGATGGAAATTATGTAAATACAATATTCATTTATCATTTTTCAAAAAACTAAATAATTAAGTTAAAGACAAAAAGGACTCTACAGGCAGAGTGGAGTCCCGGAACGCCACCGTCTCTAGAGCTAAGGGAGAAAACACGAGGAAAGTTGTCCCTTCCAGTGCAAAGCTGAGATTCAAACTCTGCAAGAGAGAAGTGTCTGAGGCCCTTCTGGGTAACGGAGAAGTTCAATGAGGGCCACAGCGAACCAGGCCTGGGATGGAGGTAAAACTTATTAGAGGAGTCCAGCCCATGGGTGGCTGTGAAGTTCACGACGATGCTGTTACCTGAAGCATACAGGGGAGGCCTACTGCACTGCTGTGTGCTAGGTGAGGCTCATGGGAAACGTTCAGGATGATGGTAACACTTACTGGGAAGTGACCTAGTGTGCCTCTTTGTGACCTTGTTATCACCATTCTGCTGGCAAACCAAGAGGTTTACAGGACTCAGCCCCAGTGTCACAAAACGTGGAATACAGTATAGACTTGAAACTGGAATTCTTGTTAACCCTGTTTTCAATCAGCCTCATGACTTTAGCGATCCTGAGAAAATCAGTCCTTGCTTTTACACTTATAGCTAGAAAGTGGTTTATGCTAGTTATCTATCCAATTTTATAACATTTGAATGTAACTCTGTGTGACAATATATAATGATGAATTAAAGTATTTTATAATAGTGTACACAATCCCATGCCAATTTACTAGATTTATGCATCTTAGTAATTATTTAATAGCTTCATCTAATTAGTTACTCACTACCTCACTACCTACTATGTGAATCTTCTTTTAAAGATTTAAAGATGATCTTATATTTCTCACTGTGTAAGTAAAATATCCTGCACAGAAAGAACAAACACAAAACAAAATTTGATGTGTTGTCTTAGTCAATTTATACATAATGTTTGGCCGCCTACCCTGAGACATGTAACTTATTATACTTACAAACAATAAAAGCATTGAGGGGTTCCCCTGGAGATCTTGAAGATTTTTCTTTTGTAAAAATTGGGATTTGAATTATGGAGCCCCGAGTTACAGAAATTCTCTTCAGTAGCTGCATTTGGGAGATGGGACAAAGCCTAGACAATTTCAGCTCGAGTACAATGAGGAGACTGCTTATTACATTCAAACTGTGGTTTGCTTCAATATCTTTCCCTTAGATCCATTCTTCAATATTTTCTTGTTTCCTCTTTACAGCTTTCCTACGCCCTGAAGATAGATTAATATTTGCATAACAAAGTTCAGCTGCGTCGTTATTGCTCAACCCCTCAATGCCTACATGTCATTGCACGGTGAGTTAGGACTCAGAGCCCCTGTCTGGTTTCCAAATCTCTCCCTGGTAGTCTCACAGTCACTGCAGTCTGCAGCCTCACGATGCTCCATGCTCAGTCACTCTGACCTTTCCCATGTGGTATTGTTTGAATGCTCTCCACCAGCTGGAAAACTGCAACTCTATTGAGAAAATCCTAGCTACTTTTTCCCAAGCTCATCTCAGAAGCTAACTTTTCCATGAAGATGGTTTTCATCTCCCAATGGATGATTTTTTTTTCCTGTTGGATGTAGATGTGAGTGGAAATGAGAGCGATTCGTAAAGTCAATGACTAAGCCTGCCTTGTTTTTATATTTCAAAGACACTGAAGAGAGGGTATAAAACTGTTTCAGGGACATAAGATGTCTGGTGTTAAAGTTTTATCAATAGGAAGGATCAAAGTTACGTGAGGAGATTATCATTCCCTATTCAGGAGAAAGAGAGGGACAAACCCCCATACACACATCAAACAGAGCATCAGTAAAGAAGAAATTTTCTCTTGGATCAGAGAAATAGCATGTGAATTCTAAAGCTCAGAGTTATTCCAGAAATGAATGGACACCCTCTTCCTGTTTCCGTCAAAGGTGGAATTCTGGGATTCCTCATGAAACTCAATAGAAAGAGAGAAGACCCTGTAAGATTTATTATCTCTCTGGAGCTAAGTGATTATTTATATCTCTCTTCTCTTCCTGGACCTCAGCGAATAGAAACTTTGCAGTTGGCATCTATGTTTGTACTTCAGGAGCAATAAATCTCAGACCCAGAAAAGTCCACATTTTAGTTTTTATAATGATCAAATGTTGGCAGTCTCAGGGAAGACTGTTTTCACAAGTAAAAAGTTTATTATGAAGATTGAAATGCAGTTTGGATTCCAGATGTGTGCTCCCAAGAATGGAGAAGACAAACACCATAGAGTGGAAGCCTGTGATCCCACACTCCCTCCACAATTCATTCCTGAGAGTTGCCTGTCTGTCTTGGCACAGGATGGAAAGGCAGGATCTGAGGAAGGCGGATTCCTAGTGCTGGAGTCACTCCTTTTGAAAGGAGGGCTGCGGCACAGCCGAGTTGCTTGACTGTATTTTCTGATTGCTCATTGTAGAATGAAACCCCACTAGCCATCGTGTGCCTTATTTTCTTCCTAGAGAATTGTGCTTTTTTGAAATGTAACTGATTTTTCTTTATAATATGTCAAACTGGAACTTTATTGATGTAGGTAGTGGCGTAATTCTCTAATACTTTTGATGTAATTTTAAATTGTAGCCGGATTTGGGTAAGGAGTTGCTAGGTTAACAGTTTTATCTCTGTCTCTTTTCATCTCCTTGCATTTTTAAATGGACAACTTAATAGAGATTCACTTCTTTTAGCATATAACAGAACAGGATATTTAAATCACCCCTGAAATAACCTTCCTGAACCTTGAGCTGATTAGCCTCAGTAACTTTTAAAGTTGAGTTGAGAAAGCCCTAGCCACTCATTTAAAACAGACTATAATAACGCCTGAAATCATAAGCAAAGGAAAAGATCACATTTTTATTTTGGCCTGTGGGATAATTATTCTCACTCTTAGTTTTACTTATTAGGACTTATTAAAAATTAGGAATGTTATAAAATGTAAATTATACATTAATGTCAATTATAGTGAATAATCCCTTCCCTGATTATTGAAAATATCTCTTTTTCTCAGCCATCTGGAAGGTTAAACTCTTCCATGTTAAAGGCCATAATTAAATTATTTAAGCTCAACTGAAAAGAAAAACAAAAGCTTTAGGCTTACCGTGGCATGGAAAGTTTCCCTGATCAACTCTACACTAACAAAGACTGAACACTTCAAAGTATTAGCAGTTAACTGCTTAACAATCACCTGAAAAGATCTGGCTTTAAAAGTACATGCACAGACGTTTATTGTCTCCAGGACTGGCATCACACAAGTGAGATGGCTTTTTATGCTTTTGCTTTTCACGCAGGACACCTTTGACTATGAAGACCATTTATCACGGTCACCATTGTCTGGCACTTTAGAGGTCTCACTACCAACTGGAGCAGCAGGAGACTCTGGTTTAGAAGAAGAAACGGTTCCAAAATCATTTTTTAAAGAATCTGAGCCATTTAAAATTCTTTGTATTTTGACTCGTTCTATATTCGTAACAATGTCATGGCACTATTGGGGATGTGCTCTGAATACATACTTATTAAGGGGCAGCCAAGACATTAGAAACAGGAACTCATAAGGTTAGTCTCCTTTTGATTCCTTTGCCGAAGGGCTGAAACTGAAAGGCCAGGGGATGACAGCTTTAGCTGTACCTGGCTCCATAGCATCTGAAAGCAGTGGGCTAGCTGAATCCATTGCACTAGCTATAGAGAAGAACAGGACCAGTCAGGATACCTGGAATTTCCATAATCCTGCAATTAGCAACTGTAGAGTTTGAACAGATATTTCAACATGTGATAACATTTGAGAGGCATTTCTATATTACGAAATTTATTTCTCAAGATGCATCAATGAACTTGTCAGTATAAAACTAATTTCCAGCCATACTACCTGCAGGTTTTCTGCAAGCTTTTGAGAGCGTTGTTTCTGATATCTCTTTATCTTTCTGATAGACTAGGTTGGAAATTTAGGATAGGGCTATGTTTGATTATGAGATGTTGTTGTCTGAGGTCAATCGAAGGATGAGTTTTCTTCCAATTAAGAAAACAAAGCAATGAGTACAATATGAGAATTTCCTAAAATTGCTGGATCATAAAATTAACCCTGAAATTTCCCATAGTGTAGAGACATAAACTGGATTTGGATTCAGGCGACTTGTGTCCTCAGTGCTGTCTGCCTTGCTGAGAAGCTGAATTTCTTACACAGGATTAAGGTAGGAAGTTGTGCAACCTCTACCTGTTATATCAGCTCAGCCCAGTGCTTTACCTTTATTCTTCGTAGATCTGATTCCTTCTGGGTAAAATGTGTTTGCTTTTTGATTTCACTTTTCTTCTGACGACATCACTGAGAATAATAGCAACAGACACATGACAGACTACTCTGTGGGGGGATTGTCTTATGATAACATGGTCACTCTATCACATACCCCGTCTGCAGACCGGAGTCCAAAAAATCCCTTCTTACTTTAAATAAAAATGTATGCAATTATTCACCTGTTTAGGCTTTGGGATCTATATTTCAGGATGCAAGGAATTATATCAGCCTTATCTGATCCTGTGTACAGCACTATTTTATACATAATGTGAAGACTTACTTAGTACTTGTTCTGCCAACAAATGGAAAATTAAAAGTAGAAAAGCTGAATTTCTGTAGCTTCAGCTTTGATGTCAAGAAACAGAGGAAAACATAGATAGGTCCATTAAGTTTTTAACAAGGTCATTTTATAAAATCTTGCTTGTTATTGAACACTCAGGTAATTTGATCAAACTCCTAACTTTGCTTTTAATATTAGCCAATACATACTTAAATTTGTGATCAGATGCAACATTCTCCTAGATCAGTCCTTCCTTCATCAAGGTCAAAAGGAAGATGCATGGTTAGAGAATGAGGGTTGTAAGGATAAACAAGGCATTGTTTACTGACATGGACACTTGAGTCCAAGGGCTACAGACACAAATCCTGGCCAAATCATTTTAGGTCTGTTATTAATTTTTCACCCCCATTGTATGTTGATCGTAGAGCTGATTCACAGGATGTTTGTCAAGATCACTTAAAATAATATATGCTAAGTGTCTTTCATAATGCTTGGTACATAGTTATGGTCAGGTACACATTCATGAGTGTTATTAAATTCAAATAGTATTTTTCAAATAATTTGAATATCCAAAAGGTGATCTCCCCGTCTACTGCGTACAATGAAGCTTGCTAGCTTCACTGCCATCTTTGAAGTTTGATTCCAATCATTACTGAAACCAAGCTAGCTTTGAAAATTCTAGCTTTCCCTGCTGTCAGATGGGGGCACTTTATCCCTAATCCCTCAGGGATCATGAAGTCTTGGAGGTACCCTGCTTGATTTTTAGTATAGATCAAACCCTGTCAATCATCACAGGTCTGAAGAACTGCATGCATGCCCTCAGATTCTGCCTCTCTCTGTATTTCATTGTGCAGTCATCTTACAACCCATCAATAGTCTGATTTATTGAGTGTTAGGGCTACCAGCCCACCGTTTCCTCCACAAAAATAGTCTTAGAATTTTTGCGAATTTCATGTAGTATATTTTGATTGAATTTACATCCCCTCCACTATCTTATCCTTCTATTGCGCGATTCTCAGCCAGTTTCATGTACTCTAATACATATTTATATAAAGGTCTATAGAGTTCCTTTGGTGTACATTCATCCTCTGGAGCCTGTCAATCTACAAAGAGTCTCACCCTGAAACAAGAGTGACTCTCCCACTCCTGAACATCATCAGTTTACAATAGTCCTCAGGAAGAGTTGTGGTTTCTTATCCACCTCCCAATGCCCATGTTGGAAATTGTCTGGCTTGAGCTTCTGTGGGACATGACCTTGCTGTCACCATTGCTGTGAGTTCATATGAGTTACTGACCAGCTATCTGGAAAACTCTGTTTCCCAATGATCATCCACCACTCTGGTTATGACAATCTTCCTGTCCTTTCTTTTGCAATGATCCCTGAGCCTTGGGAGGCAGAAGTTTGATACAGGTGTCCTATTTGGGGATATGCACTTGGCAGTCTCTTAGTTTCTCTCCATTGGCCAGTTGTGGGTCTCTTGGCTAATTGCCGTCTTCTGCATAAGGAAGCGTCTCTGCTGAAAGGTGAAAGACACACTAGTCTATGGGTATAAAAATAACTCATTAGGAGACTGTTTAATACTATATCTATTTCACAGAATACTAGTATTAGGCTCTCCCTTATGGTCCATGCCCAGTCTCACCTCAGGTTCCTAGGCCTGATCAAAGTCAGGTATGGGTTCCATCTTACGAAGTGGACCTTAAATCCAATTAGAAGGAGGCTCGTTAATCCCATAATATTAATGGCACTATTGCAGCAGTGGGCATGTCTTGTCAGGCCTATTGTTGTAGATCATAGGATTCACAACTGGGTAAGGTTGATGATCAGTGTTCCCTTCCTGTAGGATGTTCAGCACCTTCCAGCACTAGGAAAGCTATTCAGTAGAGATGAAGCTTTAAATCAGTTAACCAGCTTTATTTCTCCCCGTTTGTTCTATAGCTCATGTATATAGTGTCTTCAGCAGTAGGGTCTTGCCATCAGGTTCTGGTGGGTAACCAAGAGCTGGAGCTGGAGCAGTGCTCAGTGTTATTTGAAGGCCTACAGGACTCTTGTTTAACAACTTCAAAAGACAGATTCCATTCCTGGCGTTGGGCTTTTACTTTGTTCGTCTATAGTGTCTAGTAAGCGCGATGTCCCTCTGTTCTAATGCAACTCCTCACACTCTCTTATTATAATTGTATATGCTTTAAGAAACTTCTAAAAATAATAATTTTTTAAAAAAACTTAAAAATCAGAAACTTCAGTAGTGATAGGTTTCCATGTGGCTCTTTCCTAAAGGCCTTTAGTGTTGCGTATTAGTCTCATGCTCCCTCCTCCGACCATTCTTCCCATTCTCCACCACGTTTAATTCTTCCTGTTCTATTATTTCCCCAAATGGCTCATCAAATGTTTACGTCAGTTCTTCAAATGTGTCATCAATTACATTTCCCTGGACCCAACCTTGTACTTAGACACTTAGACCTTAAGATTTGCCATTACTTGTAACTCCCCACATAGATGCTTAAATTCCAGGCCCTCACATAAGGATTGCTCTCTCAAGAAGTTTCCTCAGTTGCTTTCTCTATACTAAACCATGGTGAAACTTTTAAACCTCACATGGCTTATTGCTCTCACCACTCTGTGACTTTGTAATATTTTTTTATTACTGTCATGCCTCTTTTAGGTATTATATTAGATCTGGTTGCCCATCTTTAAGTCATTGTAATGTGTCTCTTGCATATATTTTTATAACTAGAATCCTTTTCACTGCTTGTTCATCTTTGGTCAAAAAAATTACAATTTCTTATTTCAAATGAGAAAAAATATAACAACAGTGAAAGGAGAATGGTCTCATCTTCCTTTCTCTGGGAGTATTTCTAACCTGCAGCCTTGTTCTTTCTGTTATTTTTCTTTCACAGTATACAAGCCTTCCATTCTCTCAGAGAAGTTGCCTCTCAATGCTAGTCTTCCGACTTCTTCATTAATCATTCTTAGTTCCTACAATAATGTTTTTCTTTCATTTTTAAATGTCAATTTCCCATGTTAGAACATTTCCAACCGAAACACACACACACACATGCACACGCGCGCGCGTTGCGCACAGATCCTTGAGAACTCTGTTTCTACCTCATCACCCTTGCCAGCACCCTTTCTAACAGTGTCTTGAGAGACTAGTTTATGCCCACAGTTCACCTCTTACACCCTTCTTTGTCTTATCATTAGATATTTGTCACCAGCCAGCTACCGTGACTTCTCAGCAGAGTCACCAACAACGACTGTTGTACCTAATCCAAGGATCAGTTTTAATTTCTGTATCATATTCCAATTCTCAGTGAAGATGTACACTGCATGCAAGTAATGAATCTTTCGTTAGTCCCCATCCACATGACCCTTAATACACCAGTTCTTTTTAAAATATCCTCTCATACATTAAATGTACCAAATTAACATCATTATATTTCCTTATTTCATCACCTGAAACACTGACAGAACCAAATCCAATCTCTCCCCTCTGGATACATCTGAAGGCAATCTTGTCTGCCTTTTATGATTTGGAACACAGTGTAATTTTGTGGCATCTCTCAATCCTTTACCACCATTTCCAAACTTTACATCTGAAAATGCGTTCACATTATCTGTAAACAGAACTTCAGATTACTACCCATTATCAGCCTCAGATCTGATCCTCCTACCTCCTCTCTGTCTAAACAAACAGCACAGCCTGAGACACATAGTCCATTGCTCAGGCAAGAGCCTTAAGCAGTTTCTTTGATTTTTCACTTGCCTTAATGCTCTCTTTATCCATTCATTCAGCAAACTTTGTTGGCTTCATCATTAAAATATATGGAAATTCAATTGTCTCAACATCTCCACTGCCAGGAGCCTAGCTCAAGCAATAATTATCTCTTGCCTGAGATAATTATTAGTTTGATGTATTAGATAATTATTAGATAATATATTAGTCTTCTAATTGTTCTTCCTATTTCATTCATGGTACCTATATTTCCCACTAAGTAGAGATGCATTAAAAAAGAAAAAAAAAAAGATTCCATTTTCTGAGTTCCCTTCTCTGTCACTCATCAAGCCAAAAGCCTTCAAAGGCTTCCCATCACAGAGTGGATTGTACGGGAACTCTTCGGCATTGATCATGAAAGCTCTGCATCCAGTGGATTCCTAATACTTTCCCCTCACTCATTAACCCCAAAGGAGCCACATGGCCATTGCTGATGCTTCTTAATGGGCCCAACTCAACCCCATCCTGAATCTTAATTCTTGCCCTTCTGACCACTGGGAGCTGCTCCCGGCCGTATGGATCCTCATGTGACTTGCTCCTTCTTCCCATCATTCCTAGCGCTCTTTAAACACATTCCTTAAAGAAGAGCTTTCGTGAGGGCTTTATTTGAAGTGTCTTCTGCTGCTTCAGCCCTAAACCATGCCTTATTCTGTGCTTTTATTACAACACTCAACCTTGTCAGAGCAAGCACAAGTGCACACACAACATGTTCAGTCCTTCCCCTATTACCTTTGCTTATTGATTCCTTCCAACAGATTCTTGAAGGAGGTGACTGGCTGTGAACAACGCTGTAACTGATGGTCTAGAATCGTGTCTGACTCTTTAAGATATGGAATAGATAATTGCTAACGAAGGATTGAAGTCAGGGATAAAAATGAACTAAATGCTTTTTTTTCCATTGAGTGCCACAGTTGATTAAAGCAAAAATACAGATGAAGAGCAAAGATTGTGATTAAATGCAGGAAAGCTATTCTTGTTGAATGTTTGGGGATTTTTTTAAGGGGAGAAAAGGATATAATCTTATTAGATCAGGTTGCAGTGCTATATTCCTTGGCAACCCTAGGAATATCTACTCTTTAGAAATATCTTAAGTGTTTCAAAATCCCTGAATTTTCCCCCTACCTGACAAAGCCTTGAATCAGGGAGGCATAACCAAAGAGGATCATTTGGGCTCAGCAATTTCTTGACTGTATTCAGTTTTCTTCCCTTGGTCTGAATTTGAAGATTGATGTAGGAGTTCCCCTGGGAGTTCAGTCACTGCCTGATTTGCCTGCACATCAGCGTTCCTGAATGAAGCTCCTTGCCAGTCATTCTAGTCAAAGAATAGTAAGCACCTGTTACATGCTACTGGGGGCAAGGGGAGGGCTGAATGGGGCAAGATACACTCCAGTATGTCAGGGAAGTTGGTTGAGGAAGGTATTATTTTCAAAACTTTATCGTTGTATGGGGTTTTCCAAAGGCAAATCCCAGAGTGCCATGGCCTGTTTGTCTTTCCTGCCAAGAATAGTCTCTCATCCATTTTGAAGATCTGAAGGTCTTTGGCTCAACTGCTGACTGTCTGCATTCTCAGACTTAAACAATCTGGGTTCCTGTCTGTCTTTCCAGGTCTTAAGAGCTCCTTGTCCAGGAGGAAATCCTTTGTACCTTGGATGCATTAGGTTCCAGGAATCTTAGTCATTGAATGTCTGAAAAGCCAGACAAAAGTTTTGTTTGATTTCTGTGTCTTAGATACTTTCCCATTATCTATACCTAACTCTTCCCTCAGAACCAGATATAATATTTTAAAAAGGATCATTGAAAACTTAGTATCTAGTGATATCAAGAAACTATCACGATCCAGTCTTTGTTACAGACTCTTTACAGGAAGACTCTAGAAACAACACTTTCTAGAACTGACTCCCTTCAGCTCTCCTCAGTCTAGGGTAGGTCTCTGTTTGACTGTGCATGAATAATCTTAGGGTTTCCCATAAATTGGTTTCTGTAAGACTTTTATAAGGCTTGTACAATTTAACTATGTGACATGACAAACTATCTCAATTAAGTACTCTTGCCTGATTTAGGTCAGAGGAATAGAGGTTTAGGAAAAATGTTAGCATGAACTTGATGTGTTTCTGAACATAAGGTTGTGCTATTGAACTGAATAGCAATGAAGTGGAAGAAGGTAGTCTGCTTTTTCATTTGGACAGTGTAAAGAACACTGTTTTAATAGGTGATAGATATGGGCTTCAGAGATGAAATAAAAGAGAAACATATTTGCTTCTTGTCTTTTATTTTTAGATATTTTCCCAAGCCTTCAAGACTTGCTATTTCTCGAGGTTAACATATTCAAACTAAGCTCCCCACACAGGATCTGATTTATTGAGGCACACAGCTTCATACTGGGTGGAATTGCTGAGACTCTTCTCCTGTATATTTTCAAAGCATGGGTGGTGAAGCAAAGCCAAAATTGTGCCTGTTTTGTGAATGTGAGTGCCACCTCTCCTGGCAGAACACTTAGTTTCCAAAATGAATGTGCACTTGGTATTATAGGGAAACAGTTAAGCTTTTTGCCTTCCTACAAAATAGCTGAACCACACTGTGATTTTAACTTTTTCCTTCCTCTACTTTAACCAAAGCATTTAAATAGACTGAGTATAAATGATTTGTAGAATTCCATGTGTCAAGGTGAGAACATAATAATTGATTCCTTATTAATGAATTAAACTAATTGTGAGACTGTATACCACAAGCCCAGGTACAAAGACTGTATGTTATTAAAATTGTAGTTGACTAAAACTAATTAAATTTATGGTATGCCTTTTAAATGTGCAGATTCAAAGAATTAAGAAGCATTTGAAAACATGTGATATTGACAAAAAAGTTTGTCTATAGAAACTATCCAACTATCAGGGTGTGGTGATCTGGATCTGAAATATCAAATGTATTTGAACACTTGATTGCCAATTGGTGCTTCTGTTTCGGGAGGCTATGGACTCTTTAGGGTTGGAGACTTGCTGGAGCAGTATGTCACTGATAGTGGAATTTGAATATCTCTCTCTCTCTCTCTCTCTCTCTCTCTCTCTCTATTTTCTGTGAGGATAAAATTTGATCATCGGCTTCCTGCTTCTGTTACTGGGACATGCCTTTACCACCATTATTGACTCTAGGCAACTCGAGCTGTAGTAAGCCAAAATAAACTCTTACTTAAGTTGCTCTTGGTCACAGTGTTTTATCATAACAGGAAAGTAATCTATGCACAAGATTCCTTTATAATCATGAAACAGATTTTTAATTGTTTTGTAGATTTAGCCCTTGTCTCCTAACAGATTTCTATTAGTTTATCATTGTCTGATTTTTGTTTGACTTTGAGTTAGGGTCTCACTATGTAACACTGGCTGGTGCATAACTTGCTACGCAGAATAGCCTTGCCTAAAACTCATAGAGATCTGCCTGCCATTCCCTCCTGTCTGCTAGGGTTAAAGTTGTGCCTAGCTGGTGGAGAATCCCATAAAATGTATTTTGGTCACATTCTCCCTCTCCTTCACTTCCTCTGTCCCCCACCCCACATTTATGGTGTGTGTGTGTGTGTGTGTGTTTAAAAGTACATCAGGTCTAATTTGTATTTCCCAAATATTCTTGGGGGTCAGTCTGTCCTGTGGGCCATGGTTGAATTATCAGAGGTCATACTTTTAAGCAAAACTGACTCTCACTCTCCCAGAAGCTATCAGTTGCCAGTAGTGGGCCTGTCCTTCCACTCCACACTTGGATTTTGCCGGCTTGGTATTACACAGGTCCTTTGCATGTTGTCACAAGTGCTAAGTTCCCACGTGTATCGGCCATACTGTAACTGGAAAATCTTGTTTCATTGCTGTCAGCCTCTGCCTTTACCTCTTAAAAGCTTTCAGCCCTTCTTTCTGTGACAGTCCCTGAGCCTTGGGTGGAAGGGTGTAGTAGAGATGTCCCAGGACTGAGCACTCTGCTGTCTCTTAGTCTCGCAGATTGACCAGTTGTGGCTCTCCATGCTAACTGCCATTCACTGTAAAACGAAGCTTTTCTGAGAGATGCGCTAAACTATGGCTGTAATAAATCTTTAGATTAAGCACTATGTTTATTCAGTAGCAGAATTTCCCCTGGGGTCTACGACCTCTCTAGTCACAGGTTCCTGACCACAGTAATAATGGTAGGTATGAGTTCTATCCTGTGGAGTAGGCCTTAAGTCCAATCAGAACGTTACACCCACAACCCCATGCTACTATAGGGCAGTCATTGACATAGCTTGCAGGGTTTACAGCTGGGTAAGGTTTATTCTTCAAAGCTGCTTAATGGGGAAAACCAGGAGAAAATGACTTGTACTTCATAAAAACATGTATATTTAGCTTGCCCAACCTTCCAATAAGCACTGAAACTTAAGATTTTTATCAATCCACTTTAAGAATGGACATTCTAGACTAGTTACATTGCCCTTCTGGACCCCACTGAGTTCGTTCAGCAATATCTTCAGGGCTCTAGATGAGCCTTAGCATCACAGTTAGTCTTAGCATTGTGATCAACCTTAGCACTGTGGTCAGCTTTAGCATCATAGTCAACCTTAGCATCATGGTTGACCTTAACATCACAATCAACCTTAGTATAATGGTCAGTCTTAGCATCATGGTCAACCTTAACATCACAATTGACCTTAGCATCAAAGTCAACTTTAGCATCACAGTCAACATTAGCATCATCGTCAACCTTAGCATCATGGTTAACTTTAGCATCCCAGTTAAACCTTAGCAACACGGTCAACCTTAGCATCATGGTCAACTTTAGCATCATAATTGACCTTAGCATTACAGTCAATCTTAACATCATAGTCATCCTTAGCATCACAGTCAGCCTTAACATCACAATCAATCTTAACATCATGGTCAACCTTAGCATCACAATCAGTCTCTCCATTGGGCCTCAATTACATGTGACAGTGTTTTGACATCAAGACCTTCTTCTCCTTGGACTCAACTGCTTTCTCACCACTGAGATACATTCTCTATTTCCTCGCTCTGGTTCTTGTGTTCTTTGTTTACTTCTCCAACCATGGCTTTTTTTATCCTGATGGCTTAGAGCTCATTATGTTTCTTGATCTATCCTTGCTTTTCTCATTGAGTACTTGATGTAGTCATCATATTTCCAGCCCCAGTCTTCCTATCAGTACTCAGCGGGAGTCTTTAAAAAGCTTTGTTTAATATAAAAGCTGTTCCTAGATCCAAATACAAGCTGAGTTCCAGGAACATAAATGGCATCATTTAGCCAGCAAAGCAAATACATAATCTGGTCTAACACCTGCATATTGTGTGAGTTTTCCATTATCGTTCTAACTGATTGCTAGAAATTTAGTGGTCTAAAACAACACAGACTTGTTATCTTGGATGTGGAGGCTAGGAGTCCAGGTGGGCTTGACTAGTTCCTCTATTTAGGGTCTAACACAATCAAAGTCAACATGTCAGCTTACTCTTATTTGGAGGGCCTATTAAGGAAAATTTATGTTTAAGCTGATGAAAATTGTTGATAGGGATCACTTCCTTGATGTTGCTGGTCTCAGGTCCTGTCTTCATGTTGGCTGTCAGCTGGAGCTTCTCTCAGCTCTTTAGGGCCACTTGCATCTTTTATCTTGTGATGGATTCCATCTCCAATCCATCAAGCATGAGTCATGTGTAGGATTCAAATCCCTTGAGTTTATTTCTTATGTATGTCTTCTGTCTCCATCCAGAGACATTCCCTGTTCCTAAGGGACTGTGTACTTAGAGCCCAAAGAATCCGAAATGATTTTCCTATTTTAATTCCTCCTCAGTAATCTAAAAAGACTCCACAAAGTTGGAATTATATCACGTTCCACCCTGCCTGGTCTTGATTGGACTTGTTTATTCCATGTTTCTTCCATCTCAAAGAAATACTGATACCTTGGAAGTCATTTTCTTCTTTTTTATTTCTTTCTTATTCTTTTTCTGTATGAGCCATGCCACACAATAACACATAACATATTCACTTCATGTTTAAGTAACTCTGAGCTTTTAAAATGTTTTCACCTTAGAAGCTGCAGAGAGCAGTTTTTCTGAATTTATATAAATACCTGTCCTCATTCATTACAAGAATGAGGACGAACAATTTTAAATGTGTGTGTCCCAGTAGATTTAAGCTATAATTTGTTTCCTTAAGTGCAAAATAAATAAACAAATAAATGAGATATCTGGAATGTGTTTTCATAGGGTTTATCGAAAGAATGTCATACAAAATAATATGAATTTAAATTTTACTCTTAGAAGAGGCAACTCTGTCATAAATACAATAGATTTTTAGAATTAAGGCTGAGGTATGTGTTGTCCACATAAAATAAAATCATCAGAGTCTCAAGTTGTATTATATGTGTGTGTGTGTGCGCGTGTGTGTGCGTGTGCGTGTGTGTATGCTGGAGGCAGATGCACATGGAGGCCAGCTGTCGATAGAGTCAGTCTTGCTCTGTCACTCTCCACTTTAATTTTTGAGGCAGAATCTCCACTGAACCTGGAGTTCATTGGTTAGTTTCTGTTGGCTAGCAGTCATCAAGTCCCCAGAATCTTCTTTCTCTGCCTCTCCAGTGCTGGAATTAGAGGTGCACCATCACACACAGCTTTGCACATGGGTTCATGGATCCAGACTCATGTTCTCATCCTTACATGGCAAACATTTACAGATGGAAACACCTCCCCAGTCCCAAGAGCTGTATCTTAACATTCCCACTTTTTTACTCAAAACAGTTCTACACACAGATCTTAACAGTAATGTAATTTAATACATGTGGAGAGTATTTTCTAAGATGCTATTGGTCATTCAGACAGTATATTAGTTACTCTTCTGTTACTGTGATAGAAACATTGATCAAGGGAATTTATAAAAGGAAGAGTTTATTTAGCTTATGGTTTCAGGGGAATTAGTCCAGCATGGTGGGGAGGCAGGGAGGCAGGAGGTGCTAGAGTAGGAGCAGAAAGCAAAGGTTCACATCTTCAAGCAGACACATGAAGCAGAGTGAAACTGGAGATCTGGTAAGGCTGAAGAACTCTCTAAGCCCAACCCCAGTGACATGCTTACTCCATCATGGCCACACTTTCTAAGACCTCCCAAAACATCAACACCATCTGGGGCCAAAGTATCCCAATACTTAGATCCTATGGGGTACACTGACATTCAAACTACCACAAACAGCTTCAGTCCTTCCTTGGTGAGCTTGATTTTTTAAAATGAGTTCTCAGCCATTCACCCAGGTGTTTTTTTCCCTAGCTGGTCTCCAAAGACTATTTCATTATCCTACCTGTTCAATGACTTTCCATAAAGGAATACAAGATGTGAATCTGGATTTTAATATGTATCATTTAAAGTAGTTATCAATGATACATCAGTCATTCTACCCAGTGCTCTGGGGAGGTAAGTGTGAATAATTACAGCTGACCTTCAGACAAGTGAAGATCCAATCCATCCTTGAAGGCTTCTAACTGTGGGATGTTTTGTCTGATAGGTGAGTAAGCACTGAGTCATTAGCATGGCATTTGAGAGATCATTTGAAATGTGGAGCTAAAATAAACCTATTTTTCTTTGCCAGGATAATGGGCTAAGGTTCTTACTGTAATGCTGAATTTTAGATTTTTTTCTCTTCTTATTTCAAGATTTATCATTTAAAGGACTGTTTCCCTCCAGGAAAGGCTGCACAGTAGAGCTGTTTAAAGTACAAATGTTTAATTTTTTTGGCACGCCACACACACAAAATGGATTCCTACTTTCTTTTCCATGAGCACTTTGGGAACAATCATTGTCAAGTAACTCTATATGTTTAAGTGAGTTTTTTTTTTTTTAATCGACCTGCTCGGGGCTGGGGAGATTATTGCAGGACAGTGTGGCCACTGTGGAACTCAGTGTGGGGGTTTCTCACAAAGCTGAAGATAAATCTGCCAGATAAATCAGCTGTACCGCTCTTGGGTATACAGCCAAAGGCATTTATATCCTACTGCAGAGATTCTTCCACCTTTCACTGCTATACATCCATAACAGCTAGGAAATGAAATCAGTCTAGATGTCTAGCAACAGATGAGTAGACAAGGGAAATGTGGTACCTCTATACAGTGGAATTCTATTCAGCCCCAAAAAATGAAATCATTAAAATTGCAGGTAAATGGATGAAACTGGAAAAAAAAAGTTAGTACTGAGTGAAGTAATCGAGATACAGAAATAAAATCACATGTTTTTTTGTGGGACTCCTAGCCTTTGAATATTTGGTTTTGTGTATTTAGCGTGGAGTACGTGTGGAAACTGGGAAATTAGAACAGGTCCAGTAATGGTGGGGATTGAAGGGCGGAAGGGTACTGCAGTGTAGATAACGTTAAAATAGAGAGGGGGGATTATGGAGGCGGATTGTTCAGGCAGGAAGTGGGTAAACGGAAGGTAGGCGAGTTTTACCAAGATGAAGGGCTTATGGAGAAGTCACAGAGGAGCAAACTATCTTGTAACACAAATCAAAACATGGTAGGAGGAGATATTAGAACACAAGTGAAGTGGAGGAAGGTCAGAAAAGTAGGGCGTCAGGGTTCAAGTTGGGATGGTGGCAATGGAACGGGAAAGTGCAATGGACAGGAAGGGGTTGACCATAGCTAAGGATGAGAAAGATTTATGGAAATCTATCATTTGTAAGCTATACAGAATATAGGGTTTTGTTGTTGTTTTATCTTTTTGAGACAGGTTCTTCCTGTAGTCCCAG
The DNA here is from genome assembly GCA_035773235.1 of Eospalax fontanierii. Lineage (NCBI taxonomy): Eukaryota > Metazoa > Chordata > Mammalia > Rodentia > Spalacidae > Eospalax > Eospalax fontanierii. The sequence goes on from CM069543.1 coordinate 18,079,401, forward strand.
CTGCCTGAACCTTGCTGTGTAGACCAAGCTGTCCTCGAACTCACAGCAATCTGCCTGCATTTGCATCCAGAGTACAGGTTCAAATGCGTGTGTCACCATACCAGCACAGAATACAGTTTTTAAACTTTTATTTATTTATAATTTTATATGGAAAGGTGTATGCCTCTGTGCATGTAAGTACAACTGTATTGTGCAGTGTCTGCAGAGGACAGAAGAGGGTGTTGGATCCCTCATACTGGAGTTACAGGAGGTTGTTAGCTATCATGTGGGTGCTGGGATTTGAACCCTGGTCTTCTGCAAAAGCAGCCAGTGTTCTTAATCACTGAGCCATCTCTCCAGCCCCACAAAATACAGCTTTTAAAAGCAGTTTAAGCACTAGTACCTTGCAAGGGTGGACAATACTTCTCCCAGAAGTTGTAGGTTATTAATTGAAGATCTCAGTGTCAGACACGGGCTTCCCCCCTGGTGAGTATTGCTCAGGGAAGGCCCAAAGACCTCTCAAAGCAAGACAAGCTATCACTACAGCTCTTTGTTACCTACCATACTGGGTGATAACACCCTAGTGCTGAAGATACCACGCACTTTGGTGGCAGGACATGAGAAATCAATCTCAAACTGACTGGAAAAATTCTCCCCTGATAGCTACCTTTTATAGGTGCTATGCAGGCCACTGGAGGAGAACAGACATCAATAGTCTTACCCAGTGTTGAACCCTGTGTGCTACTGGTGTGCCAGACAAGTTATGCCTACTGTTGCAACAGTGCCATGACAGTTATGGGGATAGCCCTGTGCTGGGGACTAAGACATCTTTCTCCTGCTCAGTAGAATGAAGGAACAGGTGGGTCAGTGTGAACTATCCAAATCATAGTGTAAAATCTGGAATAGAGCTGTATAAGCAGAATAGGAATACAAAGTTGGAACTGAACTGACTGCTAATGAGTCAAGGAATTGGATAGAAAATGAGCTGAGAGACTTAGGTAGTCTGGAGAGGCTTAGTGATCTTGACTTTCCAGAAGGCCTCTTGATCCTTGAGCTCTAGTTATCCCTATGTGCAGAGTGAGGTTTTGAATAGGTTTTGACTCTGTTAAGAAGAGCAGTTGCTGAACACTTCCTACTTGCATCTGTAATGGATACACAGTTTTGTAGCTATTCCGCGACATAGGTACCATTAGCATGCCAGTTTTAGCAGGAACAAAGCTAGGTCCCAGAGATCTTAGGCAATTTGTGCAAAGACATTCCATTAGTAAGTGGTAGAGACAAGATAACGCTGCTCACTTCTCTCTTCTGAGACCTAAGTGAGAGCACTGGCAGCAGAAATTTTGAAATTCATCTACTGAGAAAACAGCCTGAGAACATTGGGCAAAGACTATAAAACGGAATAACGTTTTCTTATAGGGAATTTATTGATATACTTGTTTAAAAACTGCTTTTGAAACACTTACGTTTAGTTTCCACAGAATCCGTGAACCTATGAGGAACAAAGTGTACTTTTCTGAAGTCACCTGCTTAAATGCTTTCAGACTCCTGACAGGAGGTAGGGCCAGAGGTAGGATGACTAAAAGGAAACGGTGTGCACACTGCTCAGACGCTCAACACAGTGAAGTTGTGGCCATAAAGATATTTGAAGGCTGCTCTTGAGTCATTTGTTGTGCTTATGTTTTAAATTCACCTCACTAGGAAATTTGGCTTTAGGTGGACCCAGAGTGCCATCTTCTCTCCCATAAAGTGATAACTACACTCAAAAACATACAACTAACCAGTTGGGGTGAAGTGTGCCTTGGTGAAGGGATGCTGAGGCAAGTAGATCTCTGTGAGACAGGGGCCAGCCAGGCCTACAGAGCAAGTTCCAAGCCAGCTGGGGCTATAGGGAGACCCTGTCTTAAAAAACAAAAATAAAATAAAATAAATAATTTATTTATAATAAAATCGAACTCAACACCAGTGGGAAATAAGCATCAGGATCCTGCGACCCCTTCCTCTTTTTGGTCATTCTTGACTTTTCCTATTTCTGAAAACTGAGCATCCTTCCCTGCGCCCACGCTGCTTCCAAAGACAGAAATTAATCTCTGCAAAGTCCCATTCACATAAAATGGGACCATTTAATTTTTCCTGACCCTCCGTGAAAAGGTGCACACTCTGCAAAAGAGGAAGTAGTCGCTGATAGCTAATGAGCCCATTAGAGCCGCACTTCATAAGTTTTGAAACCAAATCAGTTTTGATCGATTTGGCACATTTGTACCTATTTTTAAAGATGATTTGAGAAAGACATAAGTGAGGAATTTGTAGATATATTAATGAATGTCAACATTCTTGTGTTTCTTAGGAAAAAAATCCTATGTGAGTTTCTAATTGCTAACATGGTTGGTGTTAATAAGAAAATTATTAAAGATCAAGCATATTAGTCAGATTATCATCTATGTGTCTAACCTTTTTCTGCAGAAAATGTGAAAGCCAGCTGTCTGACATTATTATTACTACTACTATGAAACTCTTATTAAACTTTATATTTATGTATATGTGTGTGTGTGTGTGTGTGTGTGTGTAGGTCAGAGAACAACTTGTGCAATTCAATTCTGGTTCTCTCCTTCCACTATGTGAATCCTGGCATCAAACTCAGGTTATCCAACTAGTATCGTTATACACTGAGTCATCTACCTGGCCAAAAAATAGTCTTTTATACAATAAAGACTTATATTTTATTAATTTTAAACATGCTTAAAATAATATTAAAACTTAAATTTAATTTAACATAAATTTAAGACTGTATGACCACTTAAATTACATTAGTACAAAAATATTTTAACCAACTGTGGATTTCCATAGCAGCCTCCATCTGCTGCAAACAGAAGCTATTTTGGTGAGATATGAAACCTGTACTTATCTTTTGGTATAAGGTAAATATTTTGGTCAAAATGCACAGAATAAGTAATCATGGGTTGCCTGCCCCAATTGGTACATGTTCAATGTAATCCCTATACCTGAAGACTCAGGAACATCATGGAGGAAGGGAAAGAAAAACTGTAAGACCAGACTCCTCCTGCTGGACAGTGTCTTCATGACAGGATGTCTAACCTATACGATTGTCTAAACCATACCTGAATAGTGACTGGTTGATATATCAACAGGGAAGAGGGAAAGTTGGAAAGGCCCCGCCCCTAAAAGAAGAGCTATAGGTAATCAATGGCTGTTGGAAGGAGACTCAGTTTTCTCCAGGGATAAGCTCCCTGATAGGTTATCTAGTCCTCTGTGGTCAGTCCTAAACAGTGCGTACCAGAAACACTAAATGGACCCAATAGTTTCAGTAAGATATATATAGGGGTGGTGGGGAGCGATGTGAGGGTGTATGTTTAATAAGTGTTATACAAGAATTAATGAGCTTAAGAGAGACTTCTAAGGGGACATGGGAATAGTTGGAGACAGAGTGGGATGGGGTAGAAATGATTCAATGAAGAATTCATGAATGAAATTCTCAATACTTTTTTTTCTATTTCTGTGAAGGATGTCATGGGGATTTAGACTGGGGCTACATTAAATCTATAAATTCTTTTTGGTAGGATTGTCATTTTTACAATATTAATTCTCTCAATCCTTGAACACAGGTCTTTCCACCTTTTTGTGTCTCTTTCAATATCTTTCTTCAAAGATTTAAAGTCTTCTTTGTAGAGACCTTTAATATCTTTGGTTAAGTTTATTCCTAGATATTTTTGAGGTTGTGGTGAATGGAAATGTTTCTGTGATCTTTTTCTCTGATACTTATTATTGGTATATAGAAAGGCTACTGATTTGTGTAAATTAGTTTTTGATTCCTGCTACTTTGCTGAAAATGTTGATCATTTCTAGAAGTTTCCTGGTGGAATATTTAGAATCTCTTAGGCATAATATATCATCTGCAAATAAGGATAATTTGATCTCTTCTTTTCCAATTAGTACCACTTTAATTTCTTTCTCTTGTCTTATTGTTCTAGCTAGAGTTTCAAACACTGTATTGGGGATAGTGAGCATTCTTGTCTGGTTCCTGAATTCAATGAGAATGATTCAAGTTCTTCTTAACTTACAATGACACTGGCTGTGGGTTTGTTGCAAATAGCCTTAATTATGCTCAGGTATGCTTTTTTCAGTCCAGTTCCCTCTAGGATTTGTAACATGAATTCATGTTGGATTTTGTCAAAGACTTTTTCTAAAGCTATTGAAATGATTGTGGCTTTTGTTTTTAAGTCCTTTTATATGATTTATAACATTTATTGACTTAAGTATATTAAACCATTTCTGCATTTCTGGAATAAAACCAAAGGAAATTAGGGAAACAAATTTGACTCGATAGGTCTTGATATATATGACAGAGTTTATTAAATCTAGTAGGAGTGCTTTAGGAGGGCTGAAGATAAGAGAGAGTTCTAAATATGATTAAAACATATTACATGAAATCCATAAAAAATCAGCAATTTTTTTGGTATTTTTGAGACAGGGTATCCCCATCTCCAGCCCCCAGGAGGCTTGGTAACTTACAATGTTGACCAGGCCAGCCTTGATCTCACAGAGATCCACTTGCCTCTGCCTACCAAGTGCTTGAATTAAAGGTGTGAAACACCATGCCTGGAAAAAATTTTAAAGATTTTAAACTTAAAAAAAAAAAAAAACCAAAAGACATTTTATCTCTAATAAGACATATTTCAGAAGATATTTTAAAGTCCCTGTTAATTTGGTTAAAAATAAATCAATATTATATAGGGGTTTCGGTGGTTTTAATCAGTAATTGTAATATTTAACTGTAATACGTCACATTCAGGATGAATGTATCACAATTTATGAAATAGTTTTTATTTTTATTTTGTTTGCTTGTTTTTGAGACAGGACCTTCCTGTAGTCTCAACTGACCTGTAATTTGCTGTGCAGACCCAGGATGGCCTTAATCTCACAGAGATCAGTGTGCCTCTCCATCCAAGTGCTGGGATTAAAGACTTATACCAACACGCTTGGCTGATTCATAACATGTTTTACGTGAATTCCCTCTCTTTTTGTCTCTCCCTACTGAGGTTTGAACCTAGATCTTACAAAACTAAGTTGCTCTAGCATAAGCTCCTTTTTTACTTTTTGCTTTGTTTTATTTTTACATTGATATATTCATGTGTGTATGTGTGTGTGGGCATGGGTGTGCCAGGGCATGTCAAAGGATACCTTTTTCTCCTTCCAATATGCTAGTTTTGGAGAATCTACCTCACTTTGTCAGACTTGGATGACAAGTGCCTTTACCTTCTCAGCCATCTTTCCTGCCCTACATTTTAGTTTTATGAAACAGGGTTTCCAGGCTGGCCTTGAACTTATTCTTTTGCTCAGGCAGGCATTCAACCTGTAATCCCTCTGCTCAAACCTCTTAAATCACTGGGATTACAGGCCTGTGCCACCTGCCTGGGCTTTCTTACCCTCTAAAATCCCAGCTGAGTAAGGCAGGAATTCTGCCTTTCCCATTAAACATGAGCCAGTTGATTTCGGAAATAAGGCATTCCCTGCTCCAGCTCAGACATGGCACACATGACCAAGAGTTGGAGTATAGCCTGACCCCAGAATCTCTGCTCTTCACTTTTAAGATCATCCCCAACCAGTTAACTAAATCAGCACTTAGCAAAACAAACAAACAAACAAAAAAACTAAATGACCATTTTTCTCTCCTTGCTGTTCTCAGTATTTTTTCTTTTTTTCTCTGTCAATCCTCAGATCCATTCTTCCTTTTACTTTGCAATCTCAACTAATCCCATGATATCTGCACAAAAACAAGTCACCAGAAGGAAGAATCACCAGTTCCCAAAGGATATTTGGAGGATTTAATGCAGTCAGCTTGGTCTTTTACAACTAATTGTGGGATGTGTGGTGAACTAGCAGATGGGGCCACGAGAGCGCCAGTAAATCACGATAAATCTGTTGCCAGTGAAACCGAGTTGTTTAATGTTTTTACCTTAAAATCAGATCTACACTAATACCTGTCTCAAACAATTCCAGCCTTTTCTCCTTTCATGATCCTCATAGTATCATTTTAAAGGCTGAGATTCTCAAACAACAAAGATAAGTGTTATTAAGATGAAATGACTTCTAGGGTTGGAGTTCAGGAGAGCGGGGTTTCTGCTGCAAATCCTGACAGTGCTTTGAGCCAGGAGATGTGCAGACATTTGACCCAGGAGCATCCTGGAAGCTTCAGACTAAGCACAGGGTGCCTCAGTAATTGGCACTTAGAGTAATAACTGCATCAATCATACTGTCGAAAAAATGTAGCATTTAGACCTAATGGGAAGAAAACAACTTATTAAGAAAAAACTTCTGTTAATAATGTTAGTCTTCTGTATTAAGTCCTGTGCATTTATCAACAGAAATAGCTAATAAAATTTGAAGGATGAAAACCCGTGATTCAGTTCATTACACTCACATGGAACTAAGCCTAGGTCTCTGAGGACTTGACAATTTATTGCTGGGTATTCTTTGTGAAATGCATCTTCTCTTTTGAGGAATATGTAGTTCAAATAGAAAAAGGATAGATTATGGGTAGGTTTTAAAGAAGAGAGAAAAAAGGGAAGGACAGGGGAGGAGAGGAAGGAAGAGAGAGAGGAAAAGGAGGAAGAGAAGAGAGGAAGGAAGAAAGGAGAGAGGGATGGGAGGGAGAAGGGAGGGGAAGGCAAGAAAGAGAAAAGGGAGATCTCAGAGTTCTTAGCTATAAAGTCATTGATAAAGTACAAGAAATTCTGAGATAGCTGAAGAAAATCAGAGAAATAGTTTTGAGACAGGTCAACTGTCTTACATAGTCAAAATCATAAAGGCACTTGCCTCTAAGGGTTAGGGAGCAGATATGACTGAGAATCTCTTCCCACAGACTGCTAATATGGGAAGCTGAAACTGCCTTCTGAATTCTACATCTCAGGATCAGCCTCCAAGAAAATTCAGTGATTCTTTGATGTCTCTAATGCCTCAGCTCTCAAGCAAGGTACTTACGAGTGATGAGGTGTAATGGACAGGAGTGAGCATGGTGATCAACCCAGATCGGGCACATCATCTGCTTCTGAGCCAGTCAGAGTCTAGGTCACTATTACCCAAGCTCTTTATAATAATCCCTACCAAGTCCATGGGATTAATAGAGTCCGCTGAAGTCTATCTGGTAGTGACAGATTTACAAAACTAGCATTTCCTGGGGAGCACCTCTACCATGCAGAGTTCTGGGGGGGGGGATTTTAGTGATGAACAAAAGAAAACCCTTGAACCCTCAGAGGGCTTCGTTTTTTTTATTAGAAAATGGTTTGAAAACATTATGGAAACTACTTCCATGATTTTGCACACAATCCAAAGGTATTTGAACTATCCACAGACTTTTAAAATATGGATTTAAAATTGCTGCTTCTCCCTCTCAATGTGAGCACAGTAAAAGATTTGGTTCTCATGCTCTTCATAGTTGGTCAAAGGCTGAGTTTGGCAGGAAGTCAGGTTTTCATCTGAGTCTTGCTAACCTCCTTTTCCCTTGACATCTGTCTTGTTTTTCAGATCTTTCTAGCTGTTCCTCAAAGATGTTTTCCATTTTCAGTTTTGTCAGAAGTAGCCCTGGAGCCTGCTTCGGTAGTGCTCTCTGAGATTCAGTAAATCTGATCTTGTATCTCAGGAGGTCATGCATGCCCGGCCTCTAAGAAGTCTGAAAGTATGTCCTAGGGATTGTCACAGCATTTTCTGGGAAGTGAAGACACTGGGAAACACTCATAGGGGGCGGGGAGGGAGGTGCAGTGTCAGTCATGAGGTCAGATATCCGGTTCTGATTCCCAAGACAGGACCTTAAAACACTAGCTGTGGTGAGGAAAGATTACCAGGCCCTGACAACATCCTGAAGTGACAATAATCAGGTACTGTCCTGGAACTAAATAAACCAAATGCGACCATGCTAGAAATAGCACTTGGTCAATAAAGAGAAGTAAGATGAAAGTCTCAGGTCAGCTAGGAGGAACTAGAGTGTATAATTATCCGTAAAATAATTTTAATCGATTTTTTTCACACAGAAAAAAAAAAGGATATCCAATTGTCATGTATGAAACCTGAAACTCTAGAAGGAAGTAGGATAAAGAATGTAATTTGCCGAATTCTCCTACTCCGCTTCCTGTTGCTATGATAAAACATGTACAAAAAGAAACTGGGGAGGAAAGGGTTTATTTGGTCTTAAACGTAGTCTGTCACGGAGGGGAGTCAATGCTAGAACTCAGGACAGGAACCTGAAGGCAGGGACAGAAGCAAGGACTACCGAGGAATGATGTTTACTGGCTTCCTCCTCCGGCTTGTATCCTGCCTGCTTTCTTATACAACCCAGTGCCACCTGCCCAGGAGTGTGGCACTACCCACAATGGGCTGGGCTCTCCCACACCCTTCAACCATCAAGAAAATACCTCAGAGGCATGCCCACAAGCCATCCCAACAGAGGCATGTTCCCAGAACCTCGTTCCTGGTGTGTCAAGATAACAAGTGAATCCGACCATGACACAGGTTAATCTTATTTGCATTGAACATATCTGCCATTGTGAGCAAAATTTTTCTATAGGCAACTTTTAAGAATGTTCTAGTCTAAAAAAAGCACCTAGAGTCTTGCTAAATTTGTTGTTTTTCAAAGTGCCTTTGAATACAAGGTTTGAAATAATTTATTTTATTTATTTTTCTTATTTTACTTTTATGTGTATGCATGCATTGCCTGCATATATGTATGTACACCCATGTCATACAATGACTGCAGAGGATGGAAGAGGGTGTTGTATCTCCTGGAACTGGAGTTATGGACAATTGTCAACCACCATGATGGTGCTGGGATTCGAGCCCAGGTCTTCTGTAAGAACAGTCAGAGCAACCACTACTTGTGTTGTCTGAAGACGGGACATGTAATACAGAGGATATTAAAAAAACTTTCAAAGAGATGCCTCATGTGGTAAAGCACTTGTAAGCAAGCCTGAGGACCAGAGTTTGGACCCCTGGCACCTTCATAAATGGCAGCTCTTCACCAATCCTACGGAGCAAGAGATCTGAGAAACTGACTAATTAGACTATTGTTGCGCTCTGGTTCCAGAGAGTGACCCTATCTCAATATACAACATGGAGCGTGGTCTAGAAAAACACCTGATATCACCCTCTGGCCTCCACAGGCATGAACACACACAGGCTCATGCCCACCCACTCTCCCATCCATGTGTACCCGTCTACACACAGGCATCCTTAAATATGCAAACCATGCACACATACAGATATACACTTTTTATAAGTAAAAGAAGGAATTTGGAATTATTTTAGATATGAGTGACAATATTTGTACCTGGAAATCTGATGCACTTGAACACTACATGTTGAACTGCCCAGAGAAAAAGTGGAGCCTTCAGATCTCTTGCTGCTTTGCCCATACAAGGCACCCAAATGTATTCATTTAAATGACTCACACTGAATTCCATAACAAGAACTAGTGCATGCTTGGATGTTCTCCGAATATCTCCAATAGTGGGAGGATTTTGCATGTTGGCCAGGGTTTCTGCGTCCTGCATGGAGCTGGATGATTCATTGTCTAGTCAAACAGTTGCCAGCAGACCCCTGAAGCCTGTGTCCCTCTTGATGGTATTTTATGCATTTTGCTGGGAGCGAAACTCAGTAAAAGAAACACGACTCCCATTGCATTAGAGACGAGGTTGTCACCATACCTCTACTTCATATACAGTTGATATTAAAAATAGGGTTTTCACAAGGTAAGCAACAGGGAAATTACATTTCCCGGTTCCAGGTCCCCTGCACAATTTCCAAGTGATATAGCATCAAGAAAGTTTGATTTTATGACAATGTGTTTACAAATATATTAAGGGTGGAATGTTCACACTCTGGATGGGAACTGGGACTCACTGGCAGCTTATCCGACAGCTCATGTTTGTCTGCATCGTGTCTCTTGGTGATTTGACGAAAATGAGTCCGGCATTTATTTGTTCTTCTTTGCTCTAAACTACCTTCTCACCCACCCAGAAAAACCTGTTTAGATGATATTTTAAGTGCCAAAAGGACACATTAATTAAATGTTACTGAATGAATGTTGCAGAAAGGATGTCATTCAAACCAAAGACTTCAATAAGGAATCATTTTGAATATGGAGAAGCCCCAGATGAAATACAATGTAAATTAGAGCAGCCCATCCAAGCATCCAACCCCACATAATCGACAGCTCTCTGCTTCCTATTCGGAAATTAAAACCCATATTTCCCCCTTAGACTTAGTCCCAGTTTTCTTATACTTTTGATGGGTACACATTTCTAAGATTTGACTTTCCATATGTCTTTATAAAATTCTATTTTGTTGCAATGTGGTTTTTTTTTTCTTTTTCAGTTGCCAATACTTAGGATATGGGAATTGCTTCAAACACTAGTTTTCTAAAAAGTGAAGGTCAAGTATATGGTAATCTTTCATTGGAAAATTTCCCGATGTAAGTTTAGATTCAGACAGGCACAGGTAAGTTTAGAAATATGTGTTAAAGTTCAGAGCTGCAGATGCCTTCTGTGTCAACAATTTTCCTGAACGAATGCAGATTTTAAAGAGACTACTAACCTCACAGTGTACCTATATTTTAGATTTGAGCTCATTGATTCCCTGTGCCTTTCACCTTCATAGAATCTACTTCCTAGTTTACACTGTGCTGATCTACGTCAGTAATCACAAAAAAAGGTAAGAGTAAAAGGCAAAACTGTCTTTCCTCTACCCTTCAAATTCTAGTTTCATTTTTTGTACCCCACTTAATTTTTCTAAACTTGCTGAGAGAAATTTGAAAAACTACCAAGAAAATGTGTCAATAGAAGCTGGATCTTGTCCATTGAGAATTAAAACTTGTGTGAAGCTCAGTTTATTTTGAGAGACTGTTGTATGTTCAGGACCAACTTGTAGCCCTAAGTGGGAGAGATGGTAGCTGTGCAAACCTTTCTAAACGAGGGCAGTTAGAGCATTAATCTATAAGTAGGTAGAAAGGACAATAGCTAAAGATCTACCTAGGGAAAAGGAGGGCAAGAAACGGGTCCTTGTCTTGAGCAATTGTGTTTTCTGAAGCATTCTTTACTGTACTTGGCACCTGTACTCAGAATTATCGCTTTCCTTCCTTTATAACTAGAAGCAAAATAATTAACATTGCTTTTTCTCCTTTCCTCTTGAACTAAAGAGACTTTGGTTTATATATTTGTACTCTGTACTAGTTGTGTAACTTTAGGCAAGTGAGCAAATCTCCTTAACGCTCACATTTCTCACGGGGAAACAGAAGCGGAGACTACCCGCCTTGTGGGGACATTGGAAGGAAGACAAATAAAATATATTAAGTGCTGAGCACACCTACCAGTCAGAAGAAAGCACGTGTACTGCTGATCGGCTGTGGTGACGATGGAGCAGAGGGAGGGCAGAGACTAGCCTGAGGATGGAAACTTCATCACAGCCCCCAACCAACAAAATGGAAATGTTCATTATGGCTGAGACTTGCTTCCAAGTTTAAAGGACGGATGGGCAAAGCGACTGCCCTGGGGCCAATGGTTATATGCAGCCATGCCACTAAAGCATGCCTGGAGAGTACAGGAAGAGAGTTCTCAGAGTCCAGGGAAGCTGAGTTATGGCCAAAGGCAAGGTAGCCAAGGAGATGGCTGACTATAATAAAAGATGGAATGCCTATCAGTAAGAAGCTCACAGGTCAGTGGTGAACTCTGTTGACCAGGGTCAGTAAAGGCAGTGTACTGTAGAGCCATCTGTCCACCTTTCCCTACTATAGAAAATTAATTTTTATGAAGACATGAAGATTATTTCACTGATCCAAAAATGACCTCTGCCTCTCAACTCTAGTCTACCTTGACAGTCTCCTCATGAGCCTTTCTTTCATCCCTGAACACAAAGCCAATTATACAGTCTATCTTTAATTTCAGGCAACTCTCTTACATTTAAGACTTTTCTATTGCAGTGTTCACAAATGCATACCTATAGCATTTTATAAAATCTTGATCAATTGACAAAGAACTAAAATCAGTCCCACATCAAGTCCACTACATAGTGCTGCACCAGTAATAGAATACAACTTTACCATTAGTACGTGTGTGTGTGTGTGTGTGTGTGTGTGTGTGTGTCTGTATCTGTGTATATGTGTGCCATGGTGTACATACAGAGGTCAGGGGACAACTTATGAGTTATCTTTCTCCTTTTACCATGTGAATCCTAGGATCAGACACAGGTTGTTAGGCTTGGCAATAAATTACTTTATTCACAAAGTCATTTCCCCAGTTCAAGAACACATTAGTTGTAGTTTAATGTTTTTTTAAGAGGAATACTGTGACCATCTAATATAAAATTGTAGAGCCCTACGCTTTACCAAATTGGCAGTGGTTGATACTAATCTGACTGTGTAATTGTCACTTTTAAAATTTCTTAATGTACTTTGCTTGTGTGTGTGTGTGTGTGTGATAGAGAGAGAGAGAGAGAGAGAGAGAGGATAGGAAGTTTCTTGTCTTACTTGGGTAGCATTTCCATCATCAATGCTCAGTGTATCATCTCATATAACAGAAGAAACTCACCAGTATTTGTTACAGGATTGAAAGAATTAAGTTTCTTAAATCTAAATAAAAGTAAGAGCCTCAGTAGCAACAGACATGCATCATAAGAAAAATCTGCAGGGTGGAGAACAAGGGAAAGGAGAGCTTGAGTGGGGAATGGAATAAAACCAGCTTACTGAACCCTAGGGCTTCACCATTTTACTGCTGAGAAGTTTCGAAGCTTTAAGAGCGCTCAGAACAGTTAGGTTTGTGATGGATCCAGTGAAGATCATCTGGGTACGATTGCTCTGTTTGCTCTTCTTTCCTTGCTAGGCCCTCAACAGGGAGTCAGGCTAGAGACATAGCTGTGCACCTGTGCAACCAGCTACATCACTATGAATCTAAATGGAATCCCTTCTTACCAAACAGTTCATATGCCTATCTTCCCAACATGGTTGGTGGGTGGCTTCTCTCTGCCACAGTGTGTGTTGAAATACAATTGTGTGTGGGATGGCCTTTCAAGGTTCTGCTTTCTTATGAAGTCCAGGCTTCTAGGACAGAGCTCTTTAGTTCCTCACCAGAAGCCAAACAGAGCAGTGTCATTCTCCTGGACTCTAGAATCGTCAGCTAAGTAGACTTCTTTCCTTCACAAATTGTTCAGTCTTGACTTCTTTGTTACACAAACAGAAAAAGGGCTAAGACCACTGAAAACTACTTTTTCTTAAAAGTATATGGCCTCAAAGATCCTATTTTGCATTTATTTTTAGCTCATGACCATTATAAAGTGCATACAACTTATCTTTAGGTCTGAAGCCAGAATTGTGCAAAGAAAGCGGCTTACTGCTGTGTTATCAGACTCCCATGCTTACTAATCTTAAAAAGCATTTGCTGAAAAAGATTATATAGTGGTGCATGCACAGATCCCAAGTGGACTTTAAATCTGCTAGCTTTCTCTGTTTTTTATTTGTATTTAGTTCAGGACCCCAGCCTATGGCATGGCAGGATACCACGGAGATTAAGGAGAGTCTTCTCTCCTCACTTAACCCTTATGGGAGATGCTCCCACAGACACATCCAGAGGTATGTCTCCTAGGTGACTTTAAATCCATGGAAGTTGACAATGAAGAATACAAGTTATAACAAAAACGTATTGTAGACCGAGATTAGGTAACTCGGAATTGCTTACGGGGTTATTGGAAGAACCAGAGGAACAAGGTTACCGGCCTTTAAGTGTGGCAACCAGAGTGCAAGGGAACAAGACCTCTGCTTCTCCTAGGTCTCTGCTCTTTGGCCAGGAGGCCAACTCAAGCAAACACTCCTGAACCTGCTATTCTAAGTGCCAGGCTGCACCAACGCCCAAGATGCCCTCGAACTGGGAGGATAAGATGAGTCCATGTTCTTCCTTTCTTCCTGTCTGTCTCAGGTCTGTCCTTCAATGACAGAATGACAGAACTACGAGTTAAACAAAGTTTTAAGGCAGTCTTGGTAATAAAATCTGTGAGTTTGTAGCAACTCTCAAACCAGAAAAGAAGATATAATGAGGAGTGTAACGAGAAGCTCAGGAACAATTGACCAACATGGGAGGCAACAAGGAGGACCTCATTAAGCAGTGTTTGCGAAGAAAGACTTGGTTCCACGCATCTTGCTGGTGCGGGAGACTGATGAATAACACGCACTGCTTTCAGCCCTTTCCATGTCTCCCTTAAAATTCTTCCCAGTCTGTTTACATGAGGAACCAAGCTAAACGCTCAACTAAGTGGTATTCTTAGCCTCTCTCCTCCCACAAAATATAAGTCAGGACATAAAGTGAGAGCCATCTGCTGAGGAAGTCCTGAGTTAGCAGCTTTCCGAGGTCCATCTCATCTGTATTCACAGCTCCGGGGCTTCTCGGGGGCTTTAGGTCATGGAGATGCTGACTGGAGCAAACCCGCTGCCCGGTGTGGCCAGAAGATGCTGGCATGAAAATTATACTACAAAGAGCCTTTCCCATATTACTTCCCTAAATGGGTCAAACCACAAGAATGAACCAAATAAAAACAACCTAGGGAGGAAAAAAACACTCCAAATGGCGGTCAACAGAGCCGAGCAAACTCTTCCCAGGGACGTAACCATGAGCATTGAAAGTTAACAAGAGCAAATCTCAGGAAACTGTGTTAAGCAAATGAATACATATTCATTCAAGATGTAGGAGCTTTGGTGAGGACACGCAGTTCACAGCATCCAAGCTATGCAGTCTCTGTCCTCCTCTTCTCAACGTGTTAAGCATATAGAGCCTTGCCAGGGGTCTGTCCTTGCAATGAAGTGGGGGCCTAAACGGTACTATGAGAAAATGGTTTTAGGAAGCCTAAGACAGGCCTTAAAAAAATACTCCTTTAAGGTAGGCAGGCATCTCTTTGATCAGGTTATGGGACAATGTACGATTCGAGGCTTCTTTGGGAAGGAGGGCAGTCAGCCAGCTGTCTGGGTGTGATGCCAATACAGAGAGGCCAGCCTGAAATTCACAGGGAGATAAGGAAGGTCTCTGAGACTCAAAGAGCTCAGATGCTATCATCCCCGGCATGGGCAGAGAACCTCAACAAGAATGCCTCAGGAGAAAAAGACTCCACTGGGAAGAACTCTAAGTCATATGTAGCAGTGGTTGAAACTCTAAGTCGTATGTAGCAGGGAAACAGACGTTTCAAAAGCGGCTGGAGAATTCAGTACGCTACTTTCCATAAAGGAGAGAAGTTTGCAGAAAATACAGAAGACTGTGGACGATTTGAATAGACGTATAAAACAGGTAACTGCCACCTACATCCCTGGGACACTCTACTGCCGAACAGCAGAATCCATCTCCATCCCAGGCATCCATTAAACAATTTCCAGGGCCATTTGATGGGGAATAAAACAAGCCTAAGGTAAGTGAAGTGCTTGAAATCATGCAAGTTGTGTTCTATGCCTATGTGCAAAAGAAATGAAAGAAATCTAATAGGAAATTCAGGAATATGGGATATTCATCAATGTACTTCTATGTAACCTGAGGGGCAAAGGAGGAATTGCAAAAGATACAAGAAAATATTTTGTGTTTAATGAAAATTAAAGAAACAGCCAGATCTTATGGGAAACAGATAATGCTTAAAGATACAGTTTAAAACTAGAAACACCTTTGTTTAAAAAACATCCATAACATAAGTAAAAAACTTAAAAGACCCAGCTTGACTTAAAGAAATCAGAATGAAGAAACAAGTAAATGTCAAATAAGAAATAGGTGAAAATATACAAAGAGCAACAGAAAGCAAATGAGCAAGGGAAAGACAGGGGCTCATATTACTGCAATCAAGAATGAGATAAGAATGTCTGACCGAAGGCTCAACAGGTGAGCACGCTGGCGGCTCTCACAGAAGACCCGGGTTCAGATTCTGTCATCTATATGGAGGCTAACAGCCATCAGTAACTGTAACTCCAGTTCCAGGGGATGGGATTCCTTCTTCTGACTTGCACAGGCTTTGCACACATGGGCACACTTACATACACACAAAGGAAAACACACATATACATAATGTGAAAATAATTTAAAAAGAATGAAATATGAAACTTCATTAGCTACATTACAAATATGAAGCTTAGTTTTTAAACCTTAAAACCACAAGATAAAAATAGATTACTTAAATAGGCAAAGTCCTCAAAAGACATGCTTCAGCAATGTTAATTCAAGAAGCCATAGAAAATCTGAATATACTTACACTACAATAAAGACATTGAATAGATACCTTCAAAACTTCTCACTGGGAAAAACCAAAGACCATATCCTTTGCTAGTGAATTCTAGTAGACAATTTAAAAATAATATCAGTACTTCCCAAACACTTCCAAAACTACAATAAAGATACACAGAAATACATATGAGACAAGCATTATCCTGATCAGAAAATCAGGCAAAATAAATCACAGGAAAGAAAAACTATACAGAACCGTCAGACTTGGTGGCACACACCTTTAATCCTAGTGGGGCAGAAACAGGTGGATCTCCATGAGTTTGAGACTTCCCAGGTCCTCATAGTGATTTCCAGGCCAGCCAGAGCTTTATAACTAACTCTCTCTCCTTATACAGAGAGAAGTGGATACAAACTGCAAATACTCAACAAAATACTTCCAAACTGAATAAAGACCAGATGTGAAAGACTCCTCACAACACTCAAATGTGTGTTATCACATGCATATATGTTTACTCTGAAATATGCAAATCACTTTTCCAGACTAGTAAAATAAAAAAGCTTAACTATGACAATTCCAATATGTTCAGTGAAAAGATTGGACAAAATCCTAACATCATTTCAAGACAAAAACTTCAAACAAATATAGAAGGAAAATTTCTCAACTTAATAAAGATTCTCTATAAAAGCATTCAGCTACCGTCACCTCTCTGATGTGTTTTCTTCATTAGAGCAGAGAAAGATTAGGTTCTTTACCCTATCACGTTCATCTCTTACATTATTGAACTACTAGGTCGGCTAAACCAGTGAGCAACTTAAAAGTAAAATGAAAAATAATTATGAAGCCAATTACATTTACAATAATACCAAAAACAATTCTAAAACTGTGAAATGCTATAATCAAAGAATGCCAAATACATATCCTGAAAAATATAAAACATTTGAAATAGAAATGTAGAAAAACAGAAATATAGAAATAGAGGTATATTCCATGTTCAGGAATTAAGATGTCAAGTTTCTCCAAACTGAACATGTACTCAGAATCTAAAAATAATTTGGAAAAATAGCTAACTGACATTAATTATCTTTGTAATTTCAATACATTCTACAAAAGTACAGCAATCAAAATGGTATGATCTGAACCTGAGGCGAGTGCTTAAAGCATGGATCAGAGTTGAGAATCTAGAAATAAACAATTATATTTATGGTCAATTGTCATTTGATCCTGGTTCAAACACTTCAATGATAAATGGAGAATCCTTTACAAAATTACCTCAAATGACTGAATATCGATTTTACACCAATGAAAAAAGATACATTCCTCAGAAGATAGCATAAAAATCAGTTCAAATGGAATCACAAACCTTAATGTCACAGCCAATACTATGAATTCCTAGAGTGAAATTTCAAGGTAAAATTTCATGTTATACACAGTGGTTTCTAGATAAAACACTAGAAAATACAAACCTAGAAAATTGATATATTGGACTTCATGATATAAATGATATAACTTATTCTTCAGAGAGTCAGTGAAAAATGGTTGCCAACACAGCCCATAGAATGGGGAAAATATTTCTAAACCAAATATCCAGATATCTAGACACCTAAAAAAATTCTTAGAACTCAAAAAAAAATGATAAAGCAAAGGAAAAATGGAGGACAATTGGAGTGGCAGGTGCCCAAAGAGATGTAAATGATTGTTAAACACATAAAAAGATACTTTAACTTCTCAGTCACTAAGGAAATTCAGTCAATACTAGGATGAGAGAATTTCTCACCAGCAGGATGCCAAAACCTGACATTAAATGCGGTGTCTAAGACGGATTGCTGTGGAACTGCAAACTTGTATAGATACTTTAGGAAACATACAAGTATTTCCTAAGAATATTAAGCATAGATACATAGTATAACCCAAATAATTCTACTTGATACATACTAAAGTAAAAATGAAAATGCATGGCGATACAAAAATTCGCATATTCTTAGCAGCACTATATGTAATTGGTAAAAAAAGAAAATAAAATTCTGTCAATTGGTAAGTGGAAAATACAATGGTGCTCTATCCATGAATGGAATATCATTTGGCAACAAGAATGAAGGAATGAAGTACAGGTCCATGTTATAAAGTGACTAACTAGAAAATATACCAAGATTTCAACAGAGAAAGAAGACGTGGGGTAACCATATTAAATGAAATATGCAGAGTAGAGGCATGTATAGACAAAATGTGGGTTGTGGAGGATGGTGTGGTTAAATCTCCTAAAATAATGTGGTGATGACAGTTGTAAATTTCTGGGATTTATTAAACATTTGACCTGCACACTAAAACAACTGAATTTAAGATATGTGGATTGCTTTTTGATAAAGATGAATATCAAACAACATTGAGGATGCTCCAATGAGCCACCAAGCCAGGGTTACTTTAATGACTGCCTTTAAGAGTCACCATGATGATAAGCACATGCTGTGTATCATTTTAAGAACTATCTCAACTGCATGAATAAATATATTATTATCCTTGCTGTGCAGATGATGTAACAGAGACTCTTAAGGACATTTGTCAAGTTCACATCATTATTCAGTCTCACAATCAGGGTTTTGATTTTAGCCTTGGCATTATACTTCCTGCTCTGCTTTGTCACTCAAAATAGGACAACTGAAGGTTTTATTCTTTATAAGAAAGATTCGATACTATTACATACTATTGGATCCAATACTATTCAATACTATATACCATTAGTATATAATCTCAGTCTTCTTTACAGTAGTTAAAAAAAATTCCAGTCTTTGCTTGATCACTAAGGAAATGTCCTATCTTTAAAAAATCATAAGTTTAAGATATTAACCTATAGATGGCTGAGGATGTGCAGCTTTTTGGCATGAAAGGATCTATGGAAAACAAATCAAAGTTACATGTGTTGTGCTAATTAAACTAAGACAATTTATCAAATGGCACTGATTTCTAGATTGCCTTTATGGAGTCCCTTTTGATGTTTTGAGGTGATGTTTGGACTATCTTGTAAACACACAGATTCAAGAGATACAAAAGAGAAATCATCAGTACCAACGAAAGAAAATAAAATCATAATAAGAAGTGAATCAGCCCGTATCATAGACTTTTCCAAATTAGTAAATAGATTCAGATTTTTCCCCCTTAGGTAGAATTATTCAAGGAAGAACCCAACAAAAGGATTATGTATGATGGTTTAACCAGAGAATCCAGAGGATGCTAAAATTATTCAGATCAAGAAAGTCTTTACAAATGAACGAAGACTCAAGAAATTATGCTTGATCTAGTCTAGTCCCACAGTGAAGCAAATTTAGAACCAGTATTAAAATCCAAATCCTCTGGTCCCCAGCCCAGTGGCAGCTTTAGTGTCCGTCAGCAGGAAATCCCAGTGCACTCAGAACCTCTAATTAATGTGAATATACTCAGCATTTATACAAATTTGACAAAATTGAGGGAACATTGCCATTTAAGGTGGCAGAAAGAATGTACATCAGTCAACACTGTATAACATATTTTACATTTTTTTCCAGGTATTATTACATTTACTTAAACATAGATTATCTTCCTTTTTCTCCAGGTTTCATCCTTTTCCTGGTTATCAGCATACAGTGCCAAAATATAAAAGTTTATTTTAGTGACAGTATAAAGAACAAATAAAACTTAGGGGAAAGAATGTGGGAAGAGAAGGCAATTCCTAAAACATTGCTGTAAGAAGTTAGTGGTCAATCAAGAAAGCCACTTGTCAGAGGACTCACAGGGGAGATTTGGAGCCAAGACCATGGTGGGCAGGAGACTGTACTTGCTTATGCGCATCTCTTGCCTTCTAGTTAAAGCTTCCCCTCTTGTAAGAACCCGGAAGACTGACTTGGGGTCTCTCCAGTGGGGTCACCATGAATAAATCTTTTTCTGCATTTCACTATTTAACAAAGGTCTAAACTGTGATATCCAGAACAAAGAGAAAATGTTCACTTAAAACCAACACTGAAAGGTAGATGTTATATTGTAAAAGAATAGAGGGCCACAAGCGTGGCTCTCCTTGTCCTGTTTCTGATTTTAGTTGAAATGCTCTTAGTCTGTCTTCATTTAGCGGGCTACTGGACAGAGCCTTTATCATATTGAGATCTGTTCCCTTTCTGATGAACACAAATGCATGTGATTTCTGTCTGTGAGTCCATTTGTGTGGTGGATTACAGTCCGTGATTTATGTACATAGAGCCATCATTGTATGTCTGGAATGAAGCTGACTTGATTGAGCATGGTGGATGTTCCTTTTGATGTGTTTCTGAATTCAGTTTACAAGTGCCTCATTGAGAATTTTTGCAGCTGTGTTCAGCAGGAAGACCAGAAGACAGAATATCAGGGGTTGAGGATAGATTAAAAGAATTATATCATTTAGTTAAAAATCAATGTCTTAAAAACATGATTGGAACATAGAAAATATGTGTGAAATTATTGAAAGACCAAATTTAAAAATGATGGGCACAGAAGATAAACAAGAATTCCAAGCCAAAGACATAGAAAACACTTTCAATAAAATCATGGGAAAAATTTCCCAAATCTAAGGAAAAAAATGACCATCTAGGTACAAGAGGCACACAGTACACCAAACAGATAAGACCAGGACCAGAGCTCCATTCCCAGAACCCACATTGGATGGCTCACAATAGCTTGTAACCCCAGCTTCTGGGGTATCTGATGTCTCTGGCATCTTCAGGCACCCTGCAATCACTTGTATATACACACACAAAAAAATATTAAAAATGCATCATAAAACAAAAGTACTTTGAAATTCTACCACACTCCAATCAAAACTGTTATCAAAAAATTAAGTACCCGATGTTGATGAGGTTGTAGGAGAGGGGAACGCTTATCCACTGTTGGTGGAGGCATAGACTGCTGCAGTCACTGTGGAATTCTATGCAGAAGTTTGTCAGAAATCTGGAAATAGAAACCCTATGTCCAGCTGCACTACTCCTCGGTACATAACCAAAGGACTCCCTACAATACCGCAGAGTTACTTGCTCATCCATAGTCATGGTTCTAATCCAAAGAGAGCTGGAATCTTATTCAGCTGCAGCTGCAAAGAAAAGTGAAGTCATGAAATTTGCAGGTAAATAGAACTGGAAAAAATTTATACGAGTGAGGAAACTCAGGCACAGAAAGTCAAATGTTGTATGCTCTCTCTCATGTGTGGTCCTAGCTTTGAATCTTGACCTTTGTTTGCTCAAATTGCAGTAAGTGCCTGTAGAAATCAGGAATCTAGAATAGTCATTGTTTCAAGGGCACGGACTAGCAGAACATAGTCGACATGAAGGTAGGGGAATACTACTGTAAGTAGAAAGGTTTAAGTAGGGAAGGGGTTGCAGATAGCGGAGAGGAAGGACAAAGGACAAAGAGTTTACCAAGCAAAGGGTGGATGAAAAAGTCATTCGGAAACCTACCACCTCATAAGCCAATAAGAAAATGTGAGTTAAAACAGAGAATTAGAAGATAGACATCCTGCATGCCTAGATAATGCTGCTCCTGGAATGAACTATTAAACAGAGCTCCTAGTGCCAAGTGTGCAGAACCCCCATATAAGTTGCTGGTCAGAAAGCCCCCAAGAAGTCCCCCAAGCTATATAGGCTCTTACCATTCCTCTTAGTTGCTCACTAGAACTTGTCAATGAGGCACTATTGACAAGACACCACACACCTTAGTTGCAAGAATAGAAAAATCAATATGGAACTGAGCTGGAAGTATTTCCCTGCTTGCTAGGTCTCATAGTGCTAGAAGGTTCTAGGCTGCCAGGGAAGAAAAGACATCAAGGTTCTCATCCAGCTAGGAACACTATGAACTACAATGCCAGCCTGCCAGGCAATATTTGCTTATTGATATAGTGTGAGACTGATGGGGGTCAGAGGATCTCTGATTATGTTTGAGGCCATTTCACAGGATGGAATATAGGCCTGATAGTGTGGATCCAACCAAAAACCTGTGGCTGATGGGGTCATAGAACTAGCTACCATTGTTTGGCTAAATTGACATGGCACCAAGCTACTTTCTATATATTTCTATTTATGTTTGTGACCATAGATGACAAATGAGGCTGTCATCCTTAATCAGAGAAGCTTCTGTTTTCAGGAATAGCAGTAATGCAGAAACCCAAGGCTGTTCCAGGTGCCAAGAATGAGTGACAGTTGAAGGCTCATCCTAAACAGGACACTTTTACCACCCACCCCCTCTGTGTCTCTGGGAATATCTCAGAAGAGGGAATGAAGAGAACGTAAGAGCAGGAGGACATGGAGCAAGACGAGGCAGTGACAGGACATGGCGTAGTCATGGTAAGCTCATCCTGCCTGCAGTTCCAGATGGACCTTCGTAAGACTGAGCCTGTCAACAGCCAGTTGTGTATTGAAAAGGGGCTTATGGGCTTTGTTAACCTCCTTATTGAATTACTAATTGTTGATGGGATCTGGAGGAGGGGCAGTCATTGTCCTCAGCTGTGTGCCCAATGGTGAGCCCACCAGGCTCCAATGGCTATTTCCAAACCTGTGATCACACAGATAGTGGTGGTTAAAACCAGTGGGTGACAGAACAAAAGAAAATGATGTGAATCTGGAAAAGGGACTGCTAGGGAGGAAGACGGGTGTCAGGGCTGAAGGGGTAAGAACGGATGGGACGTGAGAGTGCAGACTGCACTGTATAAATGTATGCATGAGTTTCAGAGTACAAATTCAATCAATAAAGAAAAAGACATAACCATCTGCTTTCTGAAGTCAGGCTGAAATTTTATAAATCCTGCCATTAATTATGACAGGGTAGCAATCTTGCAATATGACATTTGTCTTTAAATTCTTGGATCAGAGAGAAAATTACCACAAGGAACTTTTATACTTTGATTTTTGTGGCATTAATTTTGGTTGACTTTGGCATCAGTTCCAATTTACAGAACTGACTAAGATTTGACACAGCATCTTGTATTTTCTAGAGATTTATTTTTAAAGTACTGTATAGCATTCCTATATTTTGGGATGTATCTTTTCACCTTTGAGTGCTTTGCCTCCCTGACTAGCTTATTACTCTTTTTCTAAACCAGAGAATGGATAGGTCATGATCACAATTCAGTGACTCATACTTCTGATATAACCTGCAATCACTTACATATTTGATTATTGGGAAGACACTCTGATCTTAGCCTCTAATATTAATTATATTGTCTTGAATCAGATTCGGTGAGAGCAGCTAAATAAAAAAGAATATGTTGTAAAGATAAAAGATGTATGGCAAATTATCTTTATTCTATGGTTGAGGTTTCCAGCTTCTAAATGGGAGAATGATAATACAGCATTCACCACCCACACTTTAACCAATGGCATTGCCCCTTGTCCGAACCATTAAAGCTGATATTATGTCATTACTTCCAGACCTGTTCCTCACCTTCATTTTCATGAAAGTTGAAATCAAGTAGAATATAACCAGAAGGCAGATGTGATGAAGTTTCCTTAGCTTTACTAAGGCACAGTAATATTTACACTCTCTAATATGATTTAAACCATACATTGATGGTTTGTTTTGTGTTTGTATGTATGTATGGTATACATGTATATTTACTAATATACCATATGTAAATATGAACAGATATATCATTTTAATAAGATATCGTTACAGAAAGCTCTGAAAAATATAGGAATATAGTTTAAAATTCTTTATCATTTGGATCTAGTCACTTAGTACTTTTATTTATTTCCCTCTAGCCTATTATTGAAATAAATTTTATATATTTACTCTTGATGTTAATCACAACAACTGGAATTGTGGTACCTACCACAAAATGGGGCTAATATAAAGATCATCTTCGGCTCTCGTACAGCAGCCAATTAACATCATGATGAGTCTAATGGTAGCACAAAGCCTGATCTTTATGAATTTGGAGTGGCATGTTCAGTTTAGACAGATTAATTAAAACAACCAGGTACAAGTTGTTATCATATTCTATCCACATCTTCCAGAATTACGGTTGTATTAGGTTTATAAAATGAGGAATTAATCCAGAGAGGTGCTAATTAAATGTAAATAAAGACCATTATGAACTTCTGAATGGAACTCAATTGGCATTATTATATTAAATAAAAATGGTGTCAATCAGACACCCAGGTGGAGGGCTTCTCTTAATTTTCAACTTTAGGTTTTCATAGGACTATTATTGACTAGATAAACTTAATTACAGACTCAAAAAAAAACAAAGCTCTGTGGATCATTCTCTTGAATAGTGTAGAGTGTGTGGTAATACAATTATTTATTCCCACAAAACAAAGGTTTGTTTCACCAACAAAATGACTTCAGACTATTATTCATATCAAGCTGTTTCTTTCAACCAGAAAATTCCTGGATTAGATTTCAGTGGTGGATGACTTCCCAGAAAGTGATCCAAGCATATTTCACAGTTTGTAGAAGCTTCCTATGCAATATGCTCCTTTTCTCCTTTCTCGTTTCAGTGAGTTTGAGCATATCTGTGTCTATAAGTATTAAAAACAATGCATGGTAAAAAATTATTTTTTTCCTCACAAAAAGGAAAGAGGAATTCTTGTCTTAAATAGTGAGTGCTTTTGAAAAATATTCTTGAAATATTATAATTAATAATGAATCATTAGCATGAGATGAATAATACTGTAACTTATTTTCATTCTTCAGAAAAGTATAAAATTGCAATTATAATTATTCTCCTCTGATTTCAGCTGCTCCATGTTTGGTCACAATTTTGAATGAATTTGGAAGTGTAGGTTTTCTTCACTTTCATCCAGGGAACAAGTCTTTAAATACTTGGTAATTTCTATAAGCAAAACCGTGACAATACTTGGTTGTTAGTGTAAGCAAAGTTAGAGTGTTTTAGCTAAATTGGGCAATTTTACAAGTCTGTATGTTGAACTTGTGATTTCTGAGTAATGCTGTTTTAAATATAAGCATTTGAGTATCAATACTATCTGGGAATACTAGCTCTTAACAAATGCTCCCTGTTTTAAATGAAATTTAGAAGAAACAGAATAAAGTGATCACTCATAGGGTAAGATTTTGCACAAGAAAACTGAGCAAGAATAATTTCAATGTGGATTGAATCAGATGGTTTTGCTAGGAAACTCTTAAAACATGAAGCCATCATCTCACTTTGCAATGCTATAAAGAAATCTTATTTTTCACTGTGGTTATACTGAAAGTGGAACTAATTATCTATATACACGTTCTCCAGAGGTTTTTGGAACTGAAATAATAACATCGTATCTTGTTATTGGAACAATATATCAAAAGACAACAAATACAAAACTAATTCTCTGTGGACTAATACTTTCAGGTTGGAATTTATGTTACATTAACCTATTATTTGAAAGGTTATACATGATGGTATTTTGTCTTTAATAGTATTTGACTAGTGTGTGTTTAGTAGGCTAACTACACCAATAAAGAAATCCTGGAATGTTCTTTTTGTTACATACTCTGAAGGATTTTTCTCAGTGAGATAAACTAACAAGTTCTAATTTCTTCCAAGTCTTCAAGGCATTCTTCAGTTAGATTTTAAGCCAAATAAAACTATCAATAGCATGCCTCCCAGCCAAGTGTTAGTGATTTTAGCCCACTCTACAGACAAGAGAAGGTCAGGTACTGTTTCCCTTAGGCCTTGTGACTTTCTTAAGCCCATTAGTGACAGCTTCAGTCAATGAGAAAATTCCTCTTTCAAGGGTAAATTCAAATTCAGATAGTTTTAAGGCATACACATATTATTTTTAACCAAATATTGTAGGGAAGTGATTATGACAGAACACATACTTAGGTTAATTAAATCTAGGCACAAACTTTGCTTCTGTTATTCAGTAGGGGGGTCATTTTGAGCAAGTTAGTGACCAGTGACCTAGTAATGTTTGAAAATATCCACTGCATGCCACACTTGAAAAATCTTACAAGCATGGGCTTCAGAGATGGTTCAGTGGTTAAGAACACTGAGTCCTCTTGTAGACGATCTGGATTCCGTCTGCTAACAACTGTCCATAACTCCAGTTCCAGGAATCTAACACCTTCTAACCTCTGTGGGCATTGCTTGACATAGGTGCACTTACATACATGCAGGCAGTACACTCATACACATAAAATAAGAATAATAAACAAAATATTTTTAAAAAGAAAATCTTACAAGGAAGATCAATAGAATGAAGACAGGAAAGAATGACAAGTATAAAGGACCCCAGATCCTGCCAAAGGACATGGCCATTGTGCTCAGCAAAACCAGATAGACATGATTCATGTGACCAACAGATTTGTTTGTGCAAGGGACCAGAAGATGGATCCTAGCTCACCAGAGAGCATAGGAGGGTTACAGCAGACAGAAGACAAGCATAGCCTTTTTTTTTCATTTTGAATATGTTTTCAACTGAGCTGTTAACATATTATTAAGCTAAGGAAGTCTCTTTTTATTTTTCAATTATATAAAAAAGGCCTTGGTATTAGCATTTGAGACTGTTTCTAGTTGTACAAAGAAGATCAGAGGGTAAGGGAGAAGTTCTGCTGAGTTGTGTAATTCTAATTGAAAGACAAAGTGAAATTAGCCGCACCACTTGAACCCTATTCTAGACAGTAGACGCACAAAAGACATGTATCAAGATAAAACATATTAAAAGTGCTTTTGAATTTCAGAAGGGTTTTATTTGAAATAATTCATAAAACTTGAATATTTCTTCCAAACTTGTAGTTCTCATAAAAAGATTCATATTCAAAGGAATAAAGTCACACTAAAATGTGAGATCCCTTCTTAAAGATTAAGATGAGAAAGGGTTAGGTAACAGGTACTAGGAAGCGAAAGCATAAACATTTCAAACAAATAAGATGACTGTTTTAAAGGATGATTTAATTTTGCAAAAATGAAACAGACTTTGGCAATTCAATTGTGTGATGAAGAAAAAATGATTTTGAAGTTCAATATAAGTGGGACAGGTCTCTATATTTATTTGTTAGCTTGGGGATGATTGGGAAGTTACTTTACTCCAGTGAATGTCAGTTTACTTCTCTGAACCACTGTAACAATCACATGTTCACATTTATATCGCAGACTTATTTTGACAACTAAGTTAACAAGTGAAGGCACCACATGGGTGAGTGGCCTACAACCTGTGAGCTAAGATTATTTACCTGTAAGCTTACTTATCTATTCCAAAGTAACTGAGAAAGCTGATAATAAGTGAGCCCCTGGGATTCACTTAAAGGAAACTGTGTGAGCAGAAAAAAAATTAGATAATTGCAGATGGATAAAAACTTCTAAGTTTTTTCTAAGAAAGAAAAGTTCTTCCAAAACATCAAGCATTTTTCTTAGTGATAACTGACTAAGGAAGCGTATTATATTACCACATTGCTTAATAAGAAGGAAAACGCCCTGGTAATGACCTTTCATCAGATAACTCTCTGCACACTAGCATTCAGTGGCTTGACCCTGAGATTGCAGAGATTGTGTTCCATGAAATTTTTGACCTTCCTTTTTATTTTTCTTTTCAGTTTCTGCTTTTTCAGTTTTCAAGGCTGCTACTGTCTGTAAAAGGAAAATCAATTGCTTCGTGCTAACAAGTCAGTGATACAAAATGAAAAGCAAAATCGATGGTAATCACTCAGCAACTTGATTTTTAAAAATATCATTTTGAAAGCCAGTTTCATGACTCATGAACATTGCAGTGTGGACCAAGTTATACCACCTTCCTTTCTCTATTTTTTAATTGGAAGAATGATAACAAGGGATCATCAAGGAAGTGACTCAGTATGAACCGATGACTCGTTAACGTTAAAATTTCCAGTTTCAGTAAGAGAAAAGTGTCTTTCTGCAAAGTCCAGTTAGGTCTAAGACCGTTTCCCATCGTTATATTGCTATATTGCCTCTTTCTCTGTCTCACATTTAATGAAGGAAGCGTTAATGACGTCAACAATAGAAGATAGAGACAACAAAGAAAACTCCATGTCTATGATGAGGAAGGATTTACATGTGATGATTCCCACTGGATGGAGTGAGTGATATTGTTAAAATATTGCCAATGGAAAGCCAATTTGCCAGTGTATAAACATCAGGATTTCCTTATCTTATGGTAATATCTATTCTCGTTTGACCCATACATTTTTAGTCTTCTTTTACGATTAGGGGATATTTATCTTTCTTTTTTTATTCTATATAATAATCTCGGCATGATGGTTGCTCTTAATGCTATACATGACCAGAGTTAGATCAATATAAAGACACTTGTCTGGACCTGTAAGAAAGTTACCAGGGAAGATTAGTGAAGGTTCAGACCTATACTGAGAGTGGGTGGTGCCTTACCCCTTGCTTTTCTGGGAAAATGCCCCCTGGCTGGTGGCCTGCTCTTCCTGCTTTGCCTCAAGTGCAGCTGCTACTGCCTTCTGCTAGCATCGGGCTCCAACATCTTCTGCCTTCCTACATGGAACAGAAGGGCCTCTGACATACTCAGCTTTATGGGCTCAGCAGATAGCAGGTTCTCAGTCTCCCCAACATGCACATAGTCATTGTGGGGATACCCAGCTTTATCACATAAGCCAACCGAATAAATCCCTTTTATAAGAGCAACACCACCTCCACACACACCTTATTAGTTCTGTTCCTCTAGGCCTTGCCTAGAAAATCTAGTAGCCTATCAGTTGGGATAGATACAGCAACTGCTCTTAACCCAGGCCTTTAAAATCAATGTTAACTCAATAAATGAACTTGTTAGTGAGCTTTGTGACCCTTGGATGAGATACAACACCCATGAAGGAAAAGGAAAAAAAAAAAACATCACTCAGTGGTGATAGGACGCCGTAGCCTAGAACCAACTGGAAATGAGGGTCATAATACAAAACAGTATTTGTGCTGTTGAACATTTGAGAAAACATGCTATTTTCAAAAGGGTCCCCAGTACATATGGCAAAGGCACTCATCACTCACAATAGACATTTGTACTGTTAGAATGCACCCTCAAGGAATTGGAAAAAGCAGTTCCAATACCACAGTAGAGGGTAGACACTAAGTCTCCTCTTAGTAAAGGAGAATCCAAGCTTAGTTTATTTATTCTGTGACATTGGGAGGCATCTTGGGCCAATGAGATTGAGCTAGCCCAAGTATTTTCCATCTGTGTTCCATTTACCCTGAGATCTCAGGAAGAACAGTATTGACCCTTCCACTACAAATATGCCATTATGACTGAAAATGATCAACTTTTACATCAAAATGGGCTTCTCATGTATTACCTACAAAGTTACAGTTCAAAGATGTTACTTGGAAAGATTTGACTTCTGGCTCCATTTTGCTTCTTTCTCAGCTTTGTAGCCATGAAAACCTCTCCTAGACTTTCCTAGTGTTCTCACCCCTAAAATAAAAACCCTGTTGTCAGCCCCTTAGCATTACTGAATGGTTCTTAACTTACCACATCCAGTCTTCCAAAAGTAAGTGAGACAGTGACTAATTTGAAGAGAAAATTATCATCTTAAAGATTTAAATTTCTTTTCCTAAAACAAATTTTTAACACCCTTTCTCAATATCATGCTTTCTCCGTGAAATCTCTAAGGAGTTCTAGCGTGTTTTCTTTCAATTTATGTATTTCATATCAGTAAAAAGTAATGATACTGTTTTATTTGTTGACAGGAGTGAAAGGAAATTTATTAATCATCTGTATTATAACTTGTAGCTAAAAGTGTGAAAAATAATTAACTACCCAAATTACAATATAGAACCTAAATTCAATGATTTTCCTTTCTTTTGCAGGATGAGAGATATATCTGCCAAATGAGGCAACAATTTATGAAATGTGTTTGCTGCCCAGCCACTCAATATCGACCCATAAATTAACAAACCAAATGTTTGAGGGAGTTTATCAGCAAACGTGAGGTGCATTTGTTATATTTTTTTTTTATTTTCTGAAACTGAGCTTATATTTTTGTAATTTATATAAATAACGGCTCTCACATGGAGGAGGGGACAGAAGTTTCATCTTTTCCTAGAATCTCACCTTGAACTTGGCTTCCTTGCATAGTTGCAACTCTTACTTATTCACAGCCTACTTGATATGTTCTTTTGTTGCTGCATAAAAGTTCACACACAGACGTTGTGTGCAGACGTTGGCTTCACAAGCACAGCAAAGTCAACACTGTAACTTGAAATTATGTGTTCATTGTTTAATTGAAAAATCTCCTTGTTGACATCAGAAGTTTTCTGTAGAGCTTGTCTGTTACCCTTATAATGTGGGAATTGTTTTTCATACTGCTTCATACTGAGTAAACAGACTAACTTCATTATAAGATCATGTTAACCTATGACTCTTAATTGTTCTTGATTCAAATGTGTAAATAGCCACCATTCCAAGCTCCTGTGTTTAGGTGGTTTCTTAACAGTTTTTATCAGGAGTGGATGGGTTCAGGCAGACCCTGTTGGCCATTATTGTGGGCAAATACACTACAATGATGTCACTCCTGGTCTCCAAATATCTCTATGTAATTCAACAGCTCCTTTGTGGCCTGCAAAAAAAGGTGCATTCTTTCCAACACCTCTTACCAATTTCTTTAGAAAATGGCACCAACAGAACTCTGCATCTTTTAATTCTGCTTTGTAGAGTTGAATGCTATGAGTGCTCTTGGGAATAAAATTTTAAACAACAACAAGGAGTAAGCATGCCCTCATCAAGCATGTTCTAGTGACTGTAAGTGGTAAATATCCAAATAAGGAATGACGTAGACAGACCCCTGGTGAAAAAGGCTGACAAACATCACAGAGGATGATGATAGAGACTGCTCTTGTAGGGTGGTGTGTTAGTTGAGGTAGTCGTGGATGGTCTTATGATTGGACTATCTGTAGGAAGAAGGTCCCAGAAAAAGGAAGAAGTCCCAGGGAGGAAGGCTGTTTGGAACATTTCCAAAACAGCAAGTCAGACAGAATATCAAGGACAGAAGGTCCAAAGATATACAAAGTATTAGTGTAGGGACTGAAAATTTTGTAGGACTTGAGAGAACACTTTTAGGGTTTATACTTTTATCATGAGATATTGTTATTTTATGTGATCATTATAATTTAATTATGTTCTGGGACATTTGTTCTATGATTTTAAAATATTATTATTATTTATATTAATGTATTGTCTGCATGTAGGTAGGTGCACCCATGTCATGCAATGCCAATGGAGGTCAGAAGAGGTCTTCGGATCCCCTGGAACTAGAGTTACAGATGATTGTTAACTACTAGGTGATAGGAATTGAACCCATGTCCTCTGCAAGAGTGGGCAGTGCTGTTAACTGCTAAGCCATCTCTCTAGTCCCTATTCTATGATTCTTATCATGTGAGTGAGTCATTGGAAAATTTTGAGCATTTGAGTGCCATGATCTGAATTAGATTTTGTAAGGGTTTCTCTGTCAACTATGGTCAGAATAGAACATAGATCTTTGAGAGCACGTCAAATCCCTTTCAGAGATCTGAGGAAGAGTTGATAGGCCAATAACATGAACTGATAGAGGAATAGTACAGTTGAAATTTTTGGTGTCTTTGGTCTGACACATTATTAAACTATGAATACTTCCTGTCCTCTATTCTGACCGAGATGCCAGATATTCAGCCTCCAGTGCTGTGATCAAAGGCTGTCTCTTCCCTCATTTTCTAAGGGCCACAAACCGACCTGAGCTCCGTTAGTTCTTTCTGTTTGGGTTACTTCATTATTTTGGCAACACTTACTTGCATTAATTCACTCATGTTTTTCTTACTAGTCAGAGTATCATCTTCACAGAAGTACTGATTTGTAAAAATAGTTCATTTCCCTGTCTCCAATTTAGAAAATACATCTAGGTGTCAGAGAGATCACATCTCACTAGAACATCAGTGATCTGTAAGTCTTAGACACGGATGGGCCAAGTCCTTTCCTTCGTATGTGACTTTGGAACAGAATACACCCAGGTTTCTTGGAATAGAATTTTCACACTTGTTCTCAGTTTCCCCTACACACTGCCTAGGACAGTCAGTGAAGTGGGGATGGGTGGGTGGGGGATAGTGGTGAGGTGCTAGGAGAAAGCGGGGATCTGAATTTGATCAAAACACATTATATGAAATTCTTGTATCAATAAATTTTAATAAATATTTCTCTGTCTCAAAAAATGTTATATGGTCTAGCTGGGTACAGTGATGCATACCTATTACAGAAGTGCCAAAGGATAGTGTGAATTCAGGAATTACAGACTAGCCTGGGAAACAGAACTTTAGCAACATTCCATCTCAGTAAACAAACAAAAAACCTCAAAACATGTATATATAGACAGAGCTAGAGATAAACACACAAATGCACACATACATGCATAAAAATACACATATTCACTCACACACACATACATACAAACACATATACACATATACACATATACTCATACACATATACAAATACATACACAGACACACATATACACACACATACACTCACACACCCATACACACATTCACACACATACACAAATGCACACACAGACACAGACACATTCACATACACACATATACACATTCACACACTATAGAAATATACACAGAGACACATACGCATACCCATATATACACACATACATACACACATACAGACATATATACACACATGCAAATACACACACTCACACATATATATACACAGATAAATATATTCATACCTGCATAAACACACATGCACATACACACACATGCATTGGGAACACTATATATGCTGGGCAAATCAACGAATATCTCAAAGTATAGAATGGAAAATATTCTTGTCTATGATAAAAAAAAATCACATTCTCTAGGGAAAGGATGCCAGCCTCATTCTCAGAAATTTAGAAGGGACCATAATGAGTATGTCTATCATTTCCACAGAATACAGAATGGGTTTCAATGTCCCTCCTTGTAGGTCACAGTGAAAATGTAATTCTGCAGGTAAGGAAATATGTCACCTTGTAAAAATTCACAGGGAGTCTCTATTGAGTTCCCCTGTGTGTGTGTGAACAATGAACACAATGAAGCAGCTGTCTTTATTGTTCTGTGCTAAGGTCAGGGAAGCAAGGTGAACAGACAAGAAGTCCAAAGCACAGAACTGCCTTCTAAGATGTCTCTCTAGGCCTCTAGATGCACAAGATGGTGCAGCCATTTCAAACATGTGGTTGTTAGTACATTTTATATCTCTGTGTGTGCTGAGTCACGGTCTGTTGTGCTTACTGTTGAGTCCTCCAGGCCAGAGGGCTCAGAGGGACTCTCCTGGCTCTGCCTCCCCTCGAACATGGGGGTGCTGGGATTATAGGCATATCCTTGCTATGTGCCTGGTTATACATGAGTCCTGGGGATCTAAACTCGGGTTCTCATGCTTGCATGGCAGGTAGTTTACCATTGAGACATCTCTCCAGATCTATTTCTGGTTTTATTTTCTATTTGCTTTAATACTAGGGTCATTGTGAGTAAATTAGAGGAGTGCTAATGCCTAATCATTTGGTGTCATATAATCTGTGTTCCCAAGGGAGTGTTATGTCACCTTGTAATAATTCATCAAGGGGATTGGATGTCACATGAGGAACGATCACACTAACACCCCTTTCTAGAGGAGTGACAGTAGCCACTGCCTCTGTCGCCTTCAACTCTCCAGGTAATCCAAAGATATCCATGTCAGCAAGCTTCTTAAGATATATGTTGGGGAAAATTCTGGAAGGGTTAATTCAGGAGTATTTGGAAAACAAAATATAGCAACAACAAGGGGAAGGGCAGGTTTTAACAGGTTGAAAATTATTACAGATAAGTACATGGTTCTATTTTAGTCAGGTTTTCTACCTACCTGCAAAATTGCAATGTGGGGAAAAATAAGAGCGATTTATGAGAATGATATTTGGATATTTGGGAGTAGCTTGACTGTAAGCTCAGTGCATGAGTGGAGATAGCTACCAAGCATACTAATTTGATCTTAGGTTACATATTGGAAGCGAATTCCAAGAAAGAAAGACTATATCCCATTTTCCAGGTATGGAGAGAGATTACACAGGGATCACTGACTTCCATTAGACTGCATCTTCAGAGTGGACACACCCAGAGGAGAGCAGTTAAAATGGAGAAATTCAAAGCAAGGGAGAAGTCCCGGAAGAAAGCGGGGAAAGATGAAAGGTCCGTGGATGTGAGCTCCACCATACAGAACAATAGACAGGGAAAGGTCCATGGACATGAGCTACACTATACAGAACAACAGACAGGACCAGGAGATTCTGGAAAGATCTTTACCATGGACGTGAGATACACCATAGAGAACAATAGACAGGACCAAGGAACTCTGGAAAGATCTTTAGAGCTGAAGCTGGAACAATTGGATTGAAAAATAGTGGGCAAAATTTTAGGTAAATAATATGAATATTTTAGAATATTTCCACTCATGTGGGGGACTTTGTGAAGGAATTGAAACAGCAGGTGGGAGTCAGAAGCAGTCAGGTTTTCTTTTCTTCTTTGGCTTGACTTCTCCCCACATTGTAGGGCAATGAAAAAGAAAAACATCTCCTGGGGTGCAGGGTGTTTCTCGGTTTCCTTCTGACTCTGTTTTATGATTTTGTTTTAATTTTACGATAATAATATTCATTTGGCATTGACCATCGAAGGGTATTTTTAGTTAATTTGGAAATTATTAACAGTTAAAATTAAAATTGTACTAATAATAGGAAATATTCAGACTATAATTTCCACAGCAATTTTAGGAGATAAGGAGATGAAATACATGATGGTTAGTGAGTTACCTTTCTGGCTAATTCCATCTCTGGATATTCATAAGCGGCTCTAAATATGAAACCCATTTTTCTACCTCCAAACTTTGAAGATTCACTTTTCCTCTTACAGTTTGTGAATGTCACTAAATGAACTGTGACCAAGAGCTATAAGACTTGACAGACACAAATGTGATACTTATAATGTACTAATTTCTATCCTATGTGCTTTATATGACTGCTACACAACAAGCCTGTGTTAGTTACTTTTCTGTTCTTGTGATAGAACATCATGACAAAGGTACTTAATGGAAGGAAGAGTTTATTTGGGCTGATGATTCCAGAGCATCAAGTGTCCATCATTACTAGGGACTCATGGCAGGAGGCAACTCACATCTTCAAGCACCCTTGGGAAGAGATAAAGAGCAAACTTCAAGTGTGGTGAGTCTATGAACTCTGAAAGCTCAAACCTAGTAACATGCACCCTCCGCACCTTCTGGGAATTCCAGGACCATACCATGATGACTAACAATCTATAACTCTAGTTCCAGGGGACTCCAACATCCTCTTATGACCTCAACTGGCATTACAGGATATAGGTGCACTTTACATATATGCATATATTTACATATATGCAATATTCATACATATAAAATAAAAATAATAACTAAAATATTTTTTAAATTCTCTCAAGGTCTTGTTGGTATATCAGAGATTCAACTCACCTCTCCTTTCAACCATTGAGCATCACGAGCAATACAGCATCCCTGTACTCCTGAACCTTGAACTGTTAATTCAGAATATTAAGCTACAATGGTGATTTGTCTGTTTTACAGTGCCTGACTTATAGTGACTCCAACTGTTTATGCACTTGAATTAGTTTTATAGCTTCTAGAAACATGTTGGGTTACCTCTCAAAAGGAGACCTGGACTTTTATACACAGTTAAAGCTCACGCATGTGATGCAAAGAGAAAACATTGCAGTCAGAAACTGCTGAAGTTCAAACAGCAGGATGAGCCTCTGGAATTAGCTAGTTCCATTTCTATAACTCTAAACTGTTGAGGTTAATTTGGGGGTGAGCATCATTCATGGAAACTTCTTCAGGGACTAGCTACCTGGATCTGTTCCAAGTATCATGAAGTGGTGCCCAGGTGCTTCCAAATCATGATATTGCCATGCCATCCTTCTGCTGTTAGTGACCATTGTGTTCCACCAACAGAGGCTGCCAAGCTAATTACAGTGTGCCAACAAGTAAAACCTGTACAAATATCCAACAGGCTCCACGCTGAACTTTATCTGTGGTCTAGTATGTCAAGGGCCTTTGAAAACTCCTACTGGCAAGACAAAGCCTCCTTCCTTCTTCCTCATAGTTAAGTGAAACCCGAAGGGGCGCTTCAAAATTGCAAACCTAAGTCCTTCCATGTGCTCAGAGGTGTGTGTGCCTCCAACGACTGTCAAGTTCAGCCATGTCCCGAAGTACCCAGGAGATGTCTCTGGTGCCCATGAACTTGATTTGGAAATGATTAAACAGAGAGAAGCAGGAAACCACAGTGACTCTTGCTGAGTTAAAAAGTTCACTTCTTCGAATAAAGATTTCATTAAGACTCTAGAGCTTGGATATAGAACTGTCACTTTTAAAATGTACTCGCTTGAGTGCTTCTACTCTGATGGACCTTTGAAAGACTTCTGTGCCAGAGCAGGGAAGGAGAGGGCTACCCCAAGCATATTTTACAGTGACAGGTCTGAATATTTAGTGTGAATGGAATCACTGTATCCTAAACCCCAAAGTAAATGTGGGAGCCGAGATGAGGTATTCTGTCAGTCTAAGCTTTCAAATAAAATTGTCACAGGGAATTGCCTGGAATAGCCAAACCTAATTGCAGAAAAGGACTGTAGCAAGACCAGGGAAGTATGAAGTAAGCCATTTCTATTCCATGAATCATTGGTCGGCGGAGATTATCTATGAAATACTGAAAGTCCAAAGTTAAATTGCCCATGATTGATTTGGCATGGAAATAGACTGCTATTTGTTTTATTTGATTCATGTATATGTATATGAATCTCTAAGTCATAGCTAGGCTTGGTTTCTTTATTGCATTTGCAAAAACTGCTATGCAGAGAAAGTATAAGATCTCTGTTTAGGTTTCACACATTCCCTACAACTGAAGGATCAACCCAAGACATAGCTGATGTTATTTCAGGTTGTACATTAAGGGTGTGTTGGGGGGAAGGATGGGTCATAGTGGCCAATTCCACACCCTCATTCCCCAAGCGCTGCTGTCTCAATATTTTCATACATGATGTATATTTGATTGACATCTAGGCAGTTTTTGCTCTATCTCTAATAAAAGGGAGAAGCAAGTATGAAAAGGCAGAGCTTTGGAATTTGTCTTTTTATAATAAAAATAATTTGGATGCACAGGAAAGGAAACTGACGTGTGTAGGAATGATGTGGAAATACTGAAGGACAGTATTTCCTTCAGTATTTTGAGAGGATGTTGCTCCTTCATCACTTGAGAGGGTGTTGCTCCTTCATCAATCCCCGAAAGTAGAAATACTATTGACTGAAACTCCTCATCCATGTTTGTAGGGTCTGAGGATTCTCATTGCTGTCCTTTTCCGGGGCACATCATTGAGTTTATCATAATTGATCAGCTCTTATTTTTGCACTGACATAAAATCATCTCTACTTCTCAGTGTATCATTGTGTTATGGTTAATCCTTGGTGATTATAAAATGCATGCTTCGTATGCTTTCCTTCCTTTCAGTGAGAACACCTCGTCCTCAATTCCTGTACTCATCTGAAATACAATAGATCATCAACTGCCATTTCCACAATGTACATTCAAATCTTCAGAATTATTCTTCTTATTCAGACATGGAGGCACTTGCCTATAATCCATAACTTGAGAAGTAGAGGCACGAAGATCAAGAATTCAAAACCAGTCTCAACTTTATACACAGTCTGAGGTCAGAATGGCCTACATGAGATTCCGTCCCCAAGAATCACACATATATCACACACTCTTCCTGCCTATGATTACATCCTTTCACCAATTTTCAGTCCTTCCTCTCCCCTTTGTTAGTAAGCTTTAATTTCTAAGAAAATAGTTGAAGTAACAAATAAAGTCTCCCACCATCCTCTCTGAGGGTACTCATCCCCAAACCTAAGAATCTTCCACAGCCCCCCACCTCCCAGAGGTTTATGCCCAGTGGGGCAAGGTCTGAACATGCAGATCTTGGAAAATCCGTTAACCATCTACCACCCAGCCTCTGGTAGCAATCATTCTACTTGCTACTCCTACTAGGTGCACATATTTAGACTCAGCCTAAGAGTGAGATGGTACAGCTTCTCTATACATGGTGTCCTTTTAGGTTTATCCATGTAGTCAGATATGATTTAATTCTTTACATAAATTGTAGTATTTCATTGTGTATATAGGATACATTTCCTTCAACTACCCATCCATAGATAAGTAAACTCCATACACTGGCTATATGAATAACCCTGCAACAAACATGGGCCTATGGAGGTCTATATAACATGCTGCTTTCAATTCCTGTGGATGTGCACAGTCATTGGATTTCTGGGTGATATGATCATTCTATCTGTAGCTCTTGTTTTGTGAATCCCCAAAGCTGTTTCTATGAGGGCTGTACAGATTTACATTCTAACCAGCAGTGTATAGGAAAGCGTCTTTCTCCTCCTGTTTGCCAACATTTCTTATTGTTCTTTGCAGATAATAGCCATTCTGACTGGATGAAATGATACCTCACTGTGGCTTTGATTTGCATTTCCCTCGTGATTAGTGGTGTTCAGCATTTTCCTTCTAATTTGTCAGTTGTTTTTCCATCGTCTTTGGTGGAATGTCTTTGTAGAACTCTTGCCAATTTTCTAAGTTAGATTGCCTGGTTGTTTTTGTTGTGATGCTGTTTGAATTACTTATATATTTGGACATTTAATTCTTTGGTGGATGAAGAGCTTGTAGTATTTTCTCCCACTTTTATCTCTTTGCTTTCTTGTTTTCCCTTGCACAGCAAAACCTTTTTAGTTTGTGATCCCATTTGCTGTTTTCCATTGCACAGCCTGTACTTTTGATGGTTATACTATTTTTTTCCAGACCAATGTCCTGAAATATACTATAGTTATTTTGAACTTAAGACATCAAATGTGATAAACATCAATATTATCCCCCAGACTAGCTTCTCCTTTGGCTGTTCCCATCCTGGTGAATGCTAGCAGTGAAGTCCAAAGCCTTGTTTGGAGTCTCGTGGATGAACGTTCTTCTTTGTCTTGTAATGCAGAATTTCACACCAGAACATCCTGGTCATCTTATTCTAAAGAGTCTGTTACAAATCTAACTACTCATCACATTCTGTTAATATTCTCTTGGCTTAAGTGTCTGTTGTTTCTTACCTGGATCTGTTCATCTGTTCGTTTGCCTCTTAAGTGCTTTTCCTCAATTAACACTTGTACCCTTAAAATCTATTCATGCAGCACGTCAAAAAGCCTTTAAAAGTAAAGTTAGGATTATATCACTCCTCTAACACCTCCAAAAGTTCTCTGCTTCAAAGGAGATGATACACGGCCTTCCCAAAGCCTACAAAAGACTGTGAAATTTGGCACTTTTGACTCCATCTCCTATGAACCTCTCTCTTTTATATTTGCTCTAGTGATGGTCTTCTTGCCCTTTCTCCAAGGAGCTGATTGTGTCTTTGTCTGAGGAACTTTCCATTAGTTGTACCATCTAAGACTTCCTCAGACAAGCTACATACTTTCTTTAGATCTTTACCCAAAGTCAAGTTTCTTAGTGAGTTCAATCCTGGAGATCCAATTTAAAGTTTCAGCTCTCTTATCCTCAACATTTTCTCTTCTTTTCCCCACTAGCATATGAGCTCCTTGAGGTAGAAATCTAGCTCATTTTGTTTTTTGTAGCCTTCCAAATGTTTATGATGGTTTTCGGCATACAGAAGCTTGAAATGAGAACATGAAATGTGCGTAAACAGAATTAGTTTTAGCAAGAATTTAATTGACTAATCCATAAACTGAAAACAATTTCCTCAAATAATAGCCAATAGATTTTGTTGTACTCACTTGAAATAAATCGAATATTTTTTCCTTAAGTGTAGACAGAGCAGTCATGGTAAAGATCTTCATGACCTTCAGTAGTCCTCTGGTTTGTTTCTCAAAAATATTTTATGATATTCAGGAGAGAGGGCCAACAGTCCCTTTGACAAAATCATACAATGTGCATCATAGGGAAGTTATCATTTTTGACAGAAAGCATTTAACTTTTATACTCGGAGGAGAAAATTCTTGCTATTTTTAGCTGCATTCTATTGATGTGAAGTTCATATACATTATAATCTCAAAATATTGCATATTTTTCTTTAAAAATTACATTTCCTTTCTTCCATCATTGAACCACAAAATGATATGGCTAGCTGTATTTAATTTTAAATTTCCTGGACTATTTTGCTTATGTTTCTTTTCAATTTGGGATCAATATTAACACTGCTTAAAATGTTTCTAATCCATTTCATAAGAATAATACATGTGATTCTAACTTTATCTATATAATTAAGCTTTCTTTAGAATAGTACATTACTTTAAAAGTATGAAGCATCAATGTTTTTAAAAATTATATTGGAAAATCTTTGTTCAGAAAGTAAAAAGCATATCTCTGCTATATTTCTCCACATGAATAAAATTGTAAAATCATAATTAAAATCTTCTCCACAGTATTGTATTAATTACAGTCTTGGAGTTCAATTGTAGGTTTTGACAACAATAGTTTCTTCTGGAGGAAAATCAAAGATGTGGAACAGAGGTTGTGGATGTCCCAAGAAAGCCTGCTATACAACAATAATGGACACTGGTGGAAGGTTCTCACACTCTTGAGTAAAACAGCTTTTCCCTTCGTGAAGGAGGTAGGGAAGATGTGACATTTGAATAAAGTTTTACATTTTGAACAAGCAATAAAAATAAAATTAAAGGTTACATTTCTGGAGTTATGATTGATAACAAGTACTCAGTTTAACTGTACTTTATAGGTTAGGTAAGCTGTTTAAATTAAAAAGTGACCTATGCAAATATTCAGTCTTCAAAAGAAAGGAAAGTTAATAGCTTCTCTTTGCAACTTCAGGAAACCTGATGGGATTTTGTATTTCTAGAGAGCTGAGAAAATAGAGGGATATATTTTGCAGTGCCTTCATACGAGAGGGGTTTGAGAATTTGTTTTCTTGAAGGCATGCTGCTGTAACGACAACTAAAGCGTTCCCTTGGATTTTGCAGCACGTTTGAAATATAGTTTATTACAATCAATTATATTGCAAGACACCATAGCTGGTCTCTGAGGAAGAGTTTGTGAAATACACCCTTCTGTCTACAGATCCTCCACAATTAACAATTCCTCTAGAGAATCACCTGGTTACTCAATTAAGAGAGCTAGTGATGGTTCTGTAACTATGAGACAACTACGTATGAGATTACATTTTGCGGCATAAATTTTCAGTTGTCTGCTGTGGCATTATGAGTAATCCAAAATCTGGAGTAATTTTCTATCCTGTTGCTTATGAGACTATTTCAACTGCATTTTCATTGGCAATAAAACATCCTACAGGGGAAACGAGTGTGACCTAAGTGAGTTCAATGCCTATCTCTCTATTTACACACTTAAAACATTTAAATAATTAATTCATCAAATAGTCCATCAAAATGCCATTTTGCTTCCAAAAGTTTTTCCTTTTACCTCAAAGTTTGGCAGAATCTATTCTTTAATTACC
The DNA here is from genome assembly GCA_035773235.1 of Eospalax fontanierii. NCBI lineage: Eukaryota > Metazoa > Chordata > Mammalia > Rodentia > Spalacidae > Eospalax > Eospalax fontanierii. Next base: position 18,121,132 of record CM069543.1, read on the forward strand.
AAGACTACGTTTTCAGACATTGACATATTTCTTTTAAGCTGCATCTATTAGTTCACTAAATGTACTTGGACATTCTGTCTAGTTGGATTTTCCATATTGTAGTGTCTTCCTCCAAAACACATTCACTACCAAACCAATAAACAGTTGAGAATTCTATAGAGATACTAACTACAATGAAATTATTTTGTTTGAGAAAGTGATGAATATTTCAAATTAGTAATTGAAATTTTGATTGCATATATTTAAGTTTTACATCATGATATTTTTATATACACTTAACACATAGTCAAATTTTACTACAGTCAAGCAGATTCACGTGATTAACATTTTACCTATTTACTCTGTTTTTTGGTAATATGAACACCTAAAACATACCTTCCTACTAAATCTCTGGCATACAAAATACTATTTTAATTATGGTCCTTTTGTTGAGCTTTATATTGATTTATTTTCCATATCTATAATTTAGTATCATTTCCAATTTCCAATTTTAATACATGTAGGAAAGAGGCATCTCTCCTCAGGCTTTCTCTTTTTTTTTCTTCTTTACTTTTTTTTAGTCATTTGACAGGGTCTCCCTGTAGCTCGAGCTGGCCTGGAACTCACTAGGTAGACCAGGCTGTCCTTGAACTCACAAAGATAGGCCTGCCTCTTCCTCCCAAGGACTGGGATTAAAGGTATGAGCCACCATGCCCAGCTCAGACTTTTTCTTTTAATCATACTTTTCCAGATATATAGTCACATTATATAGGCATTTTAACTCAACCATGTTCCAACATATAATTCAATAGTGTATGTATAGTAAATAGAGCTCAACTTTAGTGTTGGTACTTAGTAAATAACAACAAAAAAAGACATGCATGTTTGTGTAAGATCAGAAGTTCCAAAAATGTACATAAAACTTCTACCACAGATCAAGACACAAAGAAACACTGTATTAAATATCCTACTAGGTCATTAATATTTGTGGTCAGTACTATTTCCATTACTAATTAAAATATATTGTACCTCAAATTTTCTCATGTGTTTCAAACAAACATCAACACACACACACACACACACACACATATGTAATATTAATATAGAGAACTGATCAATTTGTTAGGTAACAAATTTTCCCCCAGAAATTTCTAAATTTTTAAATATATTATGATACTTATTGTATAAGTCCTCAGGCATGCGTTTGGAAAACAATGTACAAAGAATAAACTGAAGGGTGTGTTTAATAATATAAGTGGTATTAAGATTAACTTGCATTCTAGTACAGTGTAGACATGTGATAAACCTTTCCTAAGTTTGAAAACAAATAAAAATACCTCAGAGAGGTGACTTTAATGTAATATACACTTTATAAAATAAAAATTAAGGACTCCATTCATATGCAAACTGATTTTAGCATACTATACAATTCTTGTCTCATATTTAATTTATATAAGATTCTGTGTTGGAGGTCATTGCATATTAATAAATACAGAATTTGCTCTTTCTTCTCATAGTGTTATGACATTTTTGTTTGCATTCTACTAGCTTGCTACTGATGAGCATTTGGACTGTTTACCATCTTTGTTAATAAAAAATGGCACACAAAGTACCTTTACCCATTTGACTTTTATGTGGATAATTCACATTGTTTTTCATTTATGTCTCTTTATAGCTTGGGAATACATTCATATCTTTGTCTTCCTCTATTGATAAGGAAATTGAGATTCAAATAAGCTATGTTACTTATCCACATACATATATTTAATACACAGAAATATTCCATATGTTCTGCCCGAGTCTGCCTCACTCAAAAAAGGAAAAATCTACTTTTACAGGAAATTCAAATAAAACCAAAGTCAAAACACAGCAAAAGCATAAATGTGCCTTGGTCACTAAAATGACATATACTATTATGAGTTGATCTTTACATAATATAAAGTGTTTTAAGTAACCCACAGGTGTTCTACAGACATCAAACACTGGGTATGTGATTAACAGAATCCTGACAATGTTGGTACATAATAAATACATTTAATAAATATAGATGACACAAGATACATATGCATATGCAAAATCAGAAATTATAAAACACTTTGAGTTTTCAGTGCATTACTATTTGTGTCAGGAATATTCAGGTTGGAGAAATAATTGTCGGAAACACCATTATTTAGAAGTATTCTAATCTCATTTAGAGCTCACTTTCTTTCTCCTGGGAAGGTGTTTCTCAATTATATTTCTAGGGCTTAAGGTTTCCAAATAGTTTTCTAATATGTTTCTGAATATGATAGCTGTTACTGTTGAAACCTAATCTACATGAGTAATTTAATTGTAGTAATTTACTCCTCCGGAATACAGAAAAATAATTTGATTAATTTAGCTTTCATTCATTAGATAGAAGCATTCACTTCACTGGAAGCACATCTGTTATATTTGGAAACATATATGGCTTTTTGCTTTGACAACTGCCAGAACTACCCTATTCAAAGGCATGATGATCTATTACTGAATTTGAAAGGGAAAACCACAAAAAATTTACAAGCACACTACAGAAAGATGTCAAAATTTCCCAGAAGAGGTAGATGTGACTGAATAGTTTAAGTATACTGCCATGAACCTAAATGCAAATGCGTAAACTCATGAATTGGAATGAAGTAACACTTCTTTAAGGATGCAAATTTAAAAGGAAACATTAAAATAATAAAATCTGCCATTTTTTCCTCCACTGAGAAAATTATTTATCAGTTGGAAAATAATGATGGAAAAAAAGTATATTTGATGTAGAAATGGTATTGCAAACTCCCCCAAGATATGTCAGTTGGTATTTTAATAACCCTATAGAAAAACTGTTGAAATTAGTCATATTTATTTCATGTAGTTAAATATTCATTAAATCAGAGCATGTTGTGGAAGAAAATGAGAAAATCAATTTATTGTCAAGAACATTGTAAAACTCAGATTCAATGTTCGATTTTATTCCATAGGTTGAAATAATTTATTTGTTTATATATATGTCTTTCAGGGAACATTGTGGTCAGATATACCAGGGGATTAGGACTATACATTTTAAATACTCAGAGAAATGACCCGTGTTTTGAAGTTATTTGAAAGAATCATTAAAAATACAAAGCCCTAAGTGACACATCTACATTGGAACCTCTGCACCAAAGGCCTAAGGAATATAACAGAACAGGGTGGGGGGGGGGTGGAGAGTATACTAATACATCCCTCAGCTCTCAGCAACGCAGCTTTCCCATACAACAACGTAGGAAACACAAAGGTCATGCCTGGCTAAATTTAGAGAATAAGAGAGTGCAGAATGCTTGTCCCTAGTTAGGAATCCTATATTAAACTTTGCTGACCCATGGTTCATGGACTTTTGCAGAAGAGGGGGTGGAAAGATTGTAAAGAGCCAGGGTTGTTGCATGACCATAGGGAAACAGAAGCTTTCAGGTCTCTGGGAACTTGCTCTGCAACAATGGTGTGAGCATGCAGAAGACCCATGTTGACTCAATCAGACAGACACAGTACAGAATGAAGGAAACGGACTGCAGGCCCCAACTCTAGCCAAGAAACTATTGACAAATGATTACTGCTGATCAGGGAAGAGTAGATCTTCTTTAAGGGAGTGACTCTAGATAGGCTGGCTAGAGTCCAGGGGATGAACTTGCATGGAGGGATATCTAGGTACAAATGCTTGACCAGATCGGACTTAACATATATGACAGAATGCATGAAATTCAGTGAGTGGGGGAACAGGGGTCCGGATGGGACTGGGTCTAAATTTTATTACAATCTACTACATGAAATGCATGAAAAATCAAAACATATTTTAAAAATACAAAGGTATTATGTGTGCATTGTTGGTAGTTTAGAAATTATAGAAGTTTCGGGGAAGGAAACAGAGAGAGATGCAGAGCTTAAGAGCCACGGCTGCTCTTGCCGAGCACCCAGGTTCAGGTCCCAACACCCACATGATGGCTAGCAACCATCCATAACTTCAATTCCAGGGGATTCAACACCCTCTTCTAACCTCCCTGAGCACTGCATGACAGGTGCACTTACATGCATGCGGGCCGTGCACTCATACACATAAAATAAAAATAATAGATAAAATATTTTTTAAAAAGAAGGGAATGAAAAGCCCCAATAATGCATAATCCCTACTATTTTTAGTAACTATCATTAATAAATTGATTCTTTTCTCTATATGACATATTCCAATTCATATTAGAATACTTTGCACAGTTATATAAAGAGTACAAAGGATCATTTCATAAACCATCGGTTTTATGTATTTTATGAATCTATTTCTTTTGTCACTTATCGGTTTCTAATTTTGGCGTGCTTTTAGTACTGTTGGGGAGTGTGCTTCTAGGTGAATGCAGAGGTCTGAGGACAGCCAGCTGGGTTGGGTTCTTTCCATCCCCTGTGTAAATTCTGGGGCTTGAACTCAGGTCATTAGGCTTGGTCATCAAGTTTGCATAGCAACTTTTTTACCCACTGAGCTGTCTCAGTGACCCCTAATAGATCAACTTCTGTACCCCGAGATTTGGAGACTTAAGGGTGGACATATATGCAAGGGATTTAGGGGATGGGCGAAGTGGGCAGAACAACTTTTTACATTGTCCTTTTTTATTTTTAAGCTATGCTTTTAGCCAACTTGAAGTCCTTACTTCTGATTCTTCCTTATTTTGTAATAGCTCCTTCCTTCCCAGAATTTCTGTGGTAAGACCTGTCTGAACACTTATTCCTACAACTCCTTCATTGTTCTTCAAATGTGAATTCAAAAGCAATCTAGAGCCAGGTGTGGTGGCTCATGCCTTTAATCCCCGCACTTTGGGAGAGAGGGGCAGAAGCAGATGGATCTCTGTGAGATGGAGGATAGCCTGGTCTACATAATGAGTTCCAGGCCAGCTGGGGCTACAGGGAGACTGTCATAAAATGACCCCCCCCCTCCTAAAAAAAGGAAAAATCAATCCAGCATTCACAGAGCTTGGAAGTAGTCCATGTATGTTATTCTCCACATGGTCTCTTATGTTCTTTTTTCTTGTACAATTTGAGAACTTCGTTTAATAGAATGATGACTATTCTATATTAATAGCAAAAATTTGGATCCTGAGTTGTCTGCCTTTTTGTTCCTTTTAAATCCAAGATGTGCAGTCACTCATTCAGATTTTCTTTGGCACAGAGACCGAAGACTGGTTGTATGATCTGAAGTAAGAACTCAGACAATCTACGTATGTGGAAGCTAATATTACTGACAATGGTTACTTACATGCCTTCTGAAAGATTCAAATGAGATGACGTATTTGAAACTTCTTAGTACAAAGCTTGTAAACAGTAAACACAACGATGTAAGTCTCTTTAATTTATTATGTGAGAGGGAATTTTCAATATCATCTAGATTTACCCTTACTTTTACATATGGAAGAACTAAGGTCCAGTGAAATCTAAGTGCTGACTGCATAAATAGTCTCACATTGTAATCACAGATGATATTAGATCAAAAGTAAAATAAAAAACATATTTTGAAGTTGTGCTCCATCCAAACATTCCATTAGATGCACAATAGAAAGTACAAACAAAGTGGTGGTAAGCCATCTACATGGCGACATGAATTCTATTTATTTACTGACTCTGTTGTTCTATGTATGTTGCCTAGGACATGATGTTACACCTTGAAGAGGATGCCCAGAGCTTGTCTTGGATATGTGCTGTGCCTTCTCTGAGATCAGGGTTTGTTTTTTTTGTTTTTTCCTTAACTCCTCATAATCAGTCGCAGAACATGGCAGATATTATGCAAACCCCTTCCTGGGAGATGGAGTTGTTTGATTGTTCAACTAACTGGCTCAAGAAGCCAAGTAGCGCCCTGAAGACCTTGAGAGCTCCATGGTGAACTTTCACACTTCCACCCAGGACTCCTCTCCTTGCTGCTTCATTCGAAAGTTCAAAATACTCCCACTCTGATGACTCTACCAACCTTGTAGAGTTAATAAATCTGGTTACAGTTAATTTCATCTCTCCCTTGGCTTTATACAATTCTAGATTGCCTTTAGGTCCTTGAACATGCTAAGCAAGTGCTCTACTGCTGAGCTCTATCCCCTCCTTTATTTTTAAAAACACTTTCTTCACTCTATATCACATGAACTGGCCTCAAACTCAGGCTCCTTAGCTACCTGAGTGCTGAGATGACACAAGTGTACTACCATGACTAGAGACATTAGCTTTTGAGAGGATCAGAACTAACACATCTTACAAAGCTCACATCCCACTTCATCTACTAGAAAATAACCTTCTTTTTCAAAAAGATTTCACTTATTATTTAATGCATATGAGTATATTGCCTGTATGTAATTAAGTGCACCTGTGTCATTCAGTGCCCACAGATGTCAGAAGAAGGCATCATATTACCCTGGAACCGGAGTTGCAGATGGCTGTTTATCTGCCATGTGGGTGCTGTGAATAGAACCCCGGTCTCTGCAAGAGCAGTCATACCACTGAGTCGTCTCTCCAGTCCAAAAATAACCTTCTAGATGCCCAATAACTAGTCAAAGTCTGTGTTTTCCATATGTCGGAGAATTCATACTGGAGATTCTTTCAATCATTACATAGTAAGTACACTATAGCAGGTACGTGATTATGAATACATAAGCAAGTAAGCCACCCAAATCCACCGGTAATGTTTACTCTGCACTCTCTGATCTTTAAATGTTTTTGGAGTAAATGGAATGTATGTGCAGATGTGGGAGTTAAAGCTGATATTAAGATATAGAGTTTTTTTTCCTAAATTATTTGACAGATAATATAAGCAGGCACAAGTAGACTTAAGCAGTCGGGCATTCCGAGGGAAGACAGAATTGCGGAAAGTGGGGCTGACGAGATGGTTCAGTGAGTAAATGCACTTGCTGCCAAGTCTGAGTATTTGAGTTCAATTCCTGAGAACCACATTGTAAAAAGAGAGAACTGACCACTTAAAGCTGTTCTGAGACCTCTGCATTCATCACCTTCATTAGCACTTGCCCACAAACACATATACATATATGCACACAAAATCAAATGTAATAAACATGTAGAAAAATAAGTAAGGAAAGAGCAATGTTCTTCACACAGCCAGTTTTCAATGTGCCCTGGGCATGACTGCAGACTCAATACACACATGCATGCACGCACTGAAAGATTATTCCCTTTCTGTGAAGAGGTATAATGATATTCATTAGTGGTAGGGTTTTTGTCAATGTACATCATTCCAATCAGTTCTGAAAACAATTACTATGTGGGGAAAACTTCCCTTCTACCATAAAAATGCAATCCTTAGAAGCCGAAAGACAGAATGAGTACATCACTAGGACACTAAAAATACAAAGAAAGAGGAAATTTCGCGTTTCTATGAGGGTGGCTTCTGGGAGAAAATGTGATCTGAGTTGAGCCCTCACAAGTGAGCACAGAAAAGATAAAAGAAAAAAAAGTGTCATAGATGGAAGTGACATCATAACTTGTGGGCTCCTGAGTGCTTTGTGACATACCAGGTATTTCAAACAATAACTAATGCATCCATTAGAGCACTGATGCGGGTTTGGCTGAGGGGAGGGACGTGAAGTTCAGAGACGTGAATTAACATGCACACGATGTGCTTCCTAAGCAACGGGGTGAATACAGCTGTGGCTTGTAATAGCACACCTGCCTCTCGCTATTCAGGCACCCCGGGTACTGTGGGTTGTGTAACTTATTACTGTATTATTAGGTAGGACTGTTGGAGATTTGTTTCTCAGAATTCAGATTATTATCTTTATCCTTAAAAGCAGGGGTGAGGGGAGGAGAGAAAGGGGGAGAGAGAAAGAGAGAACGAATACTAGAGTGCACATTTCTATTACGTACTATGTTATTAGATGCTTTATATGCAAGATAAAGCGTAAACAACCTGTGATTGTAGGTACTTTACAATATAGCTCTTTATGACTTCTGTATCTACAATGCCCTTTAACTCCAGAAATAGGCAATGAGGCCTATTGACCTGGCTTATCATGTAGAAAAGATACCTTCAATAACTCCAGTGTTGATGTTGCTTAATGCTGCCGTGTAAGCAAACCAAGCTACCACAATCTTCATCAGAACAATTGTGGCTACTTACAAGTGACCTTCAAAGCCAGATATGTTGACATGCCCTGGTAGGGAAAGTGATTGGACCTTCTGAGAGTCCAGCAACTCTCTTCTGTGATTCCCTGCTTTATGGACTTGGATTTCTACCCAAGCTGCTCCTGGTCTCAAGGTCTCAAGGTCATGGGAGGAGCACCGAGAGACTGGCCGTTAACTGAAGGGGCATTTCATCCTTGTGCCTATAGGGGAATTCTGGTGGGGCTGACTTCTATGTCTTACCATGTGATGTTCCTCTTTGATGAATGTGGTCTACCAAGAGAGTGTGAGAACTTCCTGAGAATGACTGATGGACCAGAGAGTATATCACTGTCTCTGAAATTAGTATGCATGTAGGGAACAGGCTTGTAAGGGAGTTGGGACAGAAGTTGCATTGGAGGGTAAGATGTTAGGTCTGCAACCAATGCTAATATATGTGCTCAGGAAAACAGACAAACAAACATGTCTGCAAAGGGCAGGTGCCCCTGCATGTGAAAAAGCCATGTGAATGTGGGCTTCCACAGTAGGCTTTGAGCTGCGGAGAACAGCGGATGAAATCAAAGATGAACAGAGATGTGAGCCTGCCATAGAAGGCTAAAGGGACACAGGAAACAGAAGAGCACAAATTAGGCATCTGCTAAGTATCTCCTTCTAGGATCGCCAAACTCAGAGTCCATGGGAAGAACCTAAATTTGGGGAAGGTGGAGATTAAGGAGAAAACATAGCAAAGGCCACTTGTTAGGAATGGGTGGTGGGTGAGCATTCAGATGCCCCCCAGTCCACTGCAAAAAATTTCAGTATATAGGGGGCTGGAGAGATGGCTCAGTGGTTAAGAGTACTGGCTGTTCTTACAGAAGACCTGTGTTATGTTCCTGGTACCCACATGGCGGCTAACAACTCTCTGTAACTCCAGTTTCAGAGGAAACTGACACTCCCTTCTGACCTCCATGGGCATTACAGGACATTTACATACATGCAAAGTTGGAAAAGTCCCAGTATCAGAGGTTGGCTACCTCCCCATGAGCTGTTGGCCTAGGATGGGTGCCCAAGGACTCCTTAAAGTCATCATCACTGCTGTTGGTTACATGACAGAACTAGGTGGTGACATTCTATTCATGAAAACACTGCATGCTTGGTTATAGGACATGAAGGAGTCAGATTGGGACAGAGTTGGAAGCTCCCTCACTGCTGACTTTCATGGCACCAGAGAGCATTAGGCAGTCTTAGGGAGAGTGTGTCAACCATCATACTCAGCTAGGAACTCTGCACGCTGCATTACCAAAACGCCAGGCAAACTGTGCCCATGACAGTGGTGGACATGCCAGTGAACAACTTTCCAACTAAATTTCAGACCCACTACATGGGTGGCAATTCTTGTCTGGTACTGTGGTCCCCATCAGGAGCCTATGTCTAGGGAGGTCAGAAGTTCAAGGAGAAGCTGTTGCTATTTTGTTGAGTAGATCTGAAGAGATCTAACTGTTTATGCAATAGATTATTTATGCTTTCAGCCTTGATCAGGAGATCTTCTTCTGCAGTATTTGTTACTATAGAGACTTCTATTCAGTCCAACTGCTGAATAATTGAGTGATGCCTGGCATGGTGGTATATACCTTTAATCCAAGCACTCAGGAGTCAGAGGCAGGTAGGTCTCCAAGAGCTCAAAGCCACTGTGGTCTACAAAATGAGTTCCAAGACAGCCAGGGCTACATAGTGAGAACTTGTCTCAAAAAAAAGTGAGTTTTTCTGTGACATAGTTGCCTGATTCTCCAATATAAATAGAAGAAAATATACATATCATCCCCTCCCAAGGCTCAGGGAGCATCATGAAGGAGGGGGTAAAAGAACTAGAGGAAGGCATAGGGAGTTGTAGAATGCTGCCACCCTCTCATCATGCCCATTGTCAAGATCAGGTGGGAACATTCAGTGCATCTTCTAATAGGGAATGTTGAAGGAAGGGCTGGAGGAGGGTCACTAGACCTCAGCCTCTCCCTGTTGTTCTCCCAGCAATCTGTATGTAATTCTGCCATGACTACACAAGGTCTCATGATAAAAAGGTTTGCAGAGGATGAAGGTTGGAAAAAGTAAGCCCAATAAACGCATTAGCTCAAACTCAGCATCTTAGAATTGGGTGGAATTGTTACTTACTTTGGTTTGCTTAGTGAGCTATCAGAGTGAGTAGACATTAGTTCATGACTTCCTGGGAGTTCCCACCACTGCAGAATAGAGAGTAATAAGTCCAGTACATATGCATATATGTCAAGAGACAGATAAGGAACATGACCTCCGAGATGAAGAGGGAAGAGAAAGCACTACAGGAAAAGTGGAGGGCTTTTCAAAGTCAGTGAAACTACAAACACAGATCTTACTAGGAGTGCCAGCAGCAGTTAAGTGAAGCAGATTCCTTCTTGTGAAGTTTTCAGAAACTTTGCTGAGGGGAACAACCTTGTAAGATGCAAAAGGAGAATATGATCATAAATATATTGATGTAAAAAGAAACCAAAACAAACAAAACTAGTATGGCCCTAAAGGGCTCTTCACAGTGAAATGATAGAATTTGCCAGGATTATCATTTCTGAAAGAACTTTTATCTGAGAAGGCGGCTTCTTGGTAGAGTGTTTTAACTATAAGCAAGAACATATCACACTCAGTTGAGGTGAATAATGAGTCCTTTAATCTGTCACCATGACGGTCAGTGGCATTTACTAAGTGACCCACATGTGTAGAGTGCTATAAAACGAACAGAAAGCCCAGGACTATTCTTGTGCGTTTATGGCCCCACAAAGGAGATAAGAGAGACTATAGAATCTTAATCTCTAGTAAGGCAGACATGTGCCAGATAGACACTATGAAGAGACCTAATGTAAGTGTTCGGAAGAAGTTAATGAAGGAAGTTCGAAGAAGCTAGTGAGGTTAGATTGAAGATAGCTTCAAGAAATGAATTTTTTGTCTTGGTTATGAAAAGCTTATCTGGATGTATAAACTCTTTTATATCTTTGCCGTATCCTCTGGGCGAATGCTCCATAGAGTTGACGTGGTTGTGACTCTCTTTATTTCTCTTGTCTCATTTCCTGTACAGAACACCCTGGTCAATACTCCTTTTGCATATCTGATCCCAATCCGAATCCTGGATCACAGAACCTTCTTCCTAACACTTCATACTGTCGCCCCTCTGTCACATACCTGAGCCTTCTATCCTTGCAACCCCAGAGCATGTGACTCCTTCCCACTTTCCTACTGTAAGTGGCTAGTTACAAAACCCATTCAGTTATCTCACCTTCCTTAAAGACCTCCTGAAAGGGCTTTATAGAGGATAATAATCAATACTGTAGCAGGTTTGTATTGGATTAGTTTAACTAGTTTGGAGCTAACACCCTGAGATTATTTCTGCCTTCCTGCAGATACACATGACATTTGGAGGAGGAATGAGAATCTTCAGTAGAAAATGTGAGATATTAAATTTGCACTGGGAAGGTTGATTCAGGGCAGAGGTCCGTGGTGCACCTCTAACCCGGCTCAGGCATTTCTCTTAACCTGGCATGCTGATGAGGCAAAGCCATCTGCTGAAGTTCTCTGGTTCTCAGGTGGTTAGCTTTCAGGACCTCTGTGCCTCTCTGTCCCATGTTTACATCTGTGAGGAAACAGAGCAACTTTATCTGCAGAACAGGAGGGTCCTCTAAGGTGGAGGCTGAGAAGAGTGGAAAGGAAGTTTACAATTTAAAATCTTGATTCGAAACTGATATTTGTTTGGGGTTCTTGTTTTTTTTTTTTCTTGCTACTCAGATCTATCTCCACCCACTCAACGCCACAACTGCCTGCTTTGTATCCGTTACCAAGACAACAATGTCTTACCGGCCATGCACCAGCTACCACACTTGCTTAAGATTATGTCCCATTAGCAAATCTATGTGCATATGTAGAAGTATATGCACACACATGTGCATGTGAGGATGCACATGAGCATAAATACATAATGCGAGTTTCTAGCTTGTTTGCTGCTTGCCAACAGTGTATCTTTTTATTTTGTGTGCATTGCCTCCATGTATGTAAGTGCACCCATGCTCACGGAGATCAGAAGAGGGTGTTGGATGCCCTAGAACTGGAGTTACAGATGATTGTTAGCTGCCACATGGTTGCTGGGAATCGAAACTGGGTCTTCTGTAAGAGCAGTCCGTGCTCCTAACCCCTGAGCCATCTCTCCAGCCCAGCGTTGCATGTTTTTAACTTTGGTAAGGGGAAATAGTCTTGAACTCTCTGGTGTGGCTATTTCCCTTCAGTAGAACTCTTTGATCCCTTTTTGGCAGACACTTTCCTCCACCACATTACAATTCCTTCAGATGATAACGTTCCTGTATGCCACAGAAATTTTCACAATTTGTAATTTGAATAAATATTAGTTGAATTTATTAATCTGTTTTCCTCAAAACATGTTACATTTCAAGAAGACATCTGCTTTCCTTGTCTCTGTTTCAAGTCTGGAACATTTTAGATGGCTGATCTAACGTCAGGAAAATGATGATGAAAAGACAGTTTCATCTCTTCTATAACCTTCTCTCTACCCGTTACTGTTGGTCTGGTGAATTTTCCTGCAGTGTGCCTAGAGCTGTTTGTCACACATCTATTCTATGCCAGTTTTGACCCCCACTACATATGTACTTGGAAGCTCTCCATCCTTTCAGAGTCCGTCCTCTGTCTCATATAAAAATCTTCCTCTTTATTTTTAGTTGTGGGTATGGACAGGCCAGAAGCTAGCATCAGGTCTCTTCTATCGCTGTCCACCATATTTTCTGAGACGAGGTGTCTCCCTGAAACTGGAGCTCACTGATTGTCAAGGCCGGCTGGCCGGGGAGCCGTATGGACCCTCCTACGTGTGCTCACTGCACCAGCAATACAGAGCTGTGCTCCTGCTCTCTGTGCAGACGCTTGGGGTTTGAGTTTAGGTCCTTCTCAAGCTCCGTCTTTAAGTACCAGCATGGCGCCTCCCTCTGTACCCATCTTCTGGTCACCTACCTGTTCTTACTTTCTCGATCCAGGTCTATGTTCATCTGCACATTTGTTCAGGGTTCATAATGTGATGAGCCCAGAGAGCCACTAGGACTTAGGTAACCCTATTTTTCTGAATCTGAGAGGAGATCTGGGCCACTTGCATTTAGTCCATAGAAAGGCAGCACAAGGGACGAGCCATCCCATAGCAAAAGTCTCTTAGTTATTCTTGGAGCCTCCAGGTTTCTCAAGCTTTGGAAACCAGTCCTGGAAGAAAAGTTCCATGATTGAGTATTTGGATGGACTAAGAAACCTTGGGCCAATAGCCAGCTGTGGACATGGTGCCTTCCCCAGAGAGCCACAGACACAGCCATGTCCCTTTTGCACTTTGCAGAGCAATCCTCACTCTATAAGCCCAGTTATTATTTCCAGATCTGAGGGCAACTTAAAAGAATAGTACACACTCCATGTTGTGCATCTTACCTCTCAAGATGGTTTTGGTGGCTATCCACCCGACAACATGCCATTCTTTCATAACTCATGTCTGCGCTCTCATATATATACTTGCAATGTGCTTCAAGAGTCTGAAAGATGAAATGTTGGATATTGATTTTCTTTTCACAGTGATACTCCTCATAGCACTTGCAGGTGGCTAGCACGTATTAGAGAGGAAGTTATGGCAAGGGGAGTATAAGAAAGAACATCACAATGATTGGAAATAGAATGCCAAGACATCATGGGATTCGTGCCACAAGTCTAGATAAGTTTGAAGAACATAAATTAGTTCTGACAAAAGTCCTTAGATGCTACAGCATCTAGATGCTGCACAGCGGTGATGCGGGAGGAGAGCAACCAGGATCATTTTCCAGGTGATAAGTGCGAGACTGAGCCTTCCTGGTGATTAAGCAAGGCAGGGAGAGTGCTTGGGATGCTGACCAATACAAAAGGCAGAGTGAAGGGAGAGAGAGAGAGATCAGCAGAATGAAGAGTTAGCAGCAAGACAGAATACAAGAATGACGCAAGTTTATAGAACAGGAAAATAATGGTTCAATTTCCTTAGCAAGCTCTCTGCCAACTGAGCTAATCTCCAGCCCTATGATTAAAGGAGTAAAGAGGAATTTAGGATTTGGTCATCCCACTGAAGCTAAATATTGAAACTGATATGCGTAGGGACGCTCTTCTAATTTTCTCAACCTAGAAACCTGAGCATCCTTCAAAAGATACCTCGACCGAAATATCTTGAGTCCAACACAACAGCTAACAAGTAGTCAGTCCTCAAATCTGTAGCATAAATAAATGAAGTGGTCGTTAATATAGGCCCTAGAGTGACTGAGATGCCATAAACGAATCTGGCAATGTTACAGCACACTTTCTCTCAGCAACTACTTCCTAGACCATCTGTCCTCTGACCAAAAAAATGGGTCTAAGCATCACTGTGCTAACACCTGTCCATCCTTTATGTCTTGGATCACTTTTTTACAGTAATTCATCCGGTATCACCATATCTTCGTTAGGTGTCTCTGATTGCCATATCACTTTGAACTTCTTCTGTGTCAGACTTCTCTTCCTGCATGGGAACTTCTTTCTATGCCTCTTCCAAATGGATTGAAACCTCAGCTCAATGACATCGATTTCATAGTTCTTCAGCAGAACAAACTTCCATTCTGTTCATGAATGAGGAGGTAATCTATGAAATCGAGACACTGCTGGTTAGATGCAATAAACTGATGAAACCAATCAAAATTTAACATGAAAATACTGTTTGCCTCCCTCACTGGAAGTATGTTATCCAGGAGAGTCACATCTGAAAGTTCCACTTGAGTACTCAAAGTGATATTAACAGTCTAAGTGACTGTCAACAAATAACTGGGTACATAACTATAATATAGTCCTATTACTAGATTCCAAGTGAACATTAAACAGAACGTAGCTAGATATCTATGTTTTCCTGGAAAATCTTGGAAAGACTAGAATATATATACTGATTATATAATAACAATATGTTATAAATTTAGTGGAATTATAATTATGAATAATATGATTATATTATATTATAATTACACTTTGAAGTCAGAGACTAAGAATATAGGAGACATGCATTTATTTAGAAATTTCTGAGTTGTGCAATGTTCTTTTCCATCATTTTTTTACATGTATTTCATATACACCAGTATCTGATTTTTGTTTTCAAACATTGAAATTAGTTTTGTTAATTACTTTCACAGCTGATTTCTACACTTCTGTATTATAATCATTTAGCGTAAGTGTTCTTTGGTCCAAGAGTGATCGTGGACACAAATATTTCTTACTCGTTTCCAGCCTTGGGGAGCTGGTCCTTAACTTCCTCAGAACTTGTTTCCTTGGGTTTTTTGGTTGGACTTTTTTTTAGTCTTCTATTCGTTCAGAACTAAAGATAATCAGGTTTGCAATGGAATTGCCTTAAATATTCCTGCCACTTGTGAAGACAAGTGTCTGAAAACATGCCTGACTGGTTCTCTTTGCTTAGAGTTGATAGTCCTCCTTTCTTGCTAGTGGGCAATGCTTTGGATCTGTCTGATTTGTGCCATAATTTGCCTCACTCTCCCTTGGATTTTGGCCCTTATAGAATAACATACTTCTTCCACAAAAGAAAATGTATGAAATATGAACACACAGTTCTCTTGAATTTGAATCAGTATTTTTTTCCGTGCCCAAACTAGATGACACATATCAGTCTTATTTTCATGATTCTTGCATCAGGAACACGATTTTCAACACTTCAATAAAACTTTTATGGAAACAAAACTACCCCACAAGCACATGTTTCAAATCTTACCTAATTAACGTGGTCTTCGTCCAGCTCTGTTCTCCTGCACATTTTGCCAGTCCCTCCAACCTGAAAGACTGCTCTGTTAGTTCCCAAAGTTCTTTGGCTTTTCTCCATTCCTCCCTATTCTCTTAGGAGATCCGTTCTCAGATGAAGTATCTTATGGAAAAGTTGGTAAGCATTCTTAGCTAACAGGGAAATGAAATTCAAAACTACAGTGAGATCTCATTTCACCCCAGTCAGAACAGCAGGCTTTAAAGAAACAGACAATAGATCCTGGAGGGAGTGAGGAACAGAGAACCTTCATGTACTTACTGGTGAGACTCCACTCCAGCCACAACTAAACCAAAAATACAACTACCACCTGACCCAGCAGTACTCCAGTACACAGCCAAAGGACCTAAATCAACATACTACAAGATACAGGAAAAATGCAAACTTATTGTCCTTTGTAGCCAAGTTATGAAATCAGATTAGATTTTCATTAATAGAAAGAATGATTTTGAAAATTTAGTATATATCCACAATAAAATTCTGCTATAATGAAGAATAACACCATGATTTGGAGGAAAGACGGATGTAATGGGGATCTTCATATTATGGTTATGCAGTTTGCCATATCTGCAAAACAGAAATAGATGTTTAAAATGTTATGCAGGTACCAGCCTACTAATACATTGATTATCATACACAGAGTGAGCCATTCAGAAAGGATATAGGCTCTTTTAAAATAACTAGATTTTTAACCCCAAATAATTTTTGCTTTCTCTAATGCAGAATGAATTGTTAACAATGCAGGTGAATGTAATTAATCACAATATTTGTTGTTTCAAAAGCTCACTATAAATCTTTGTAGAACAATAGCTTAAAAGTCCATATCTAAGTTCAGTTTATTTTAAAATGACTTTCATAAGGAGAGGATATTTTTAATATCTGGGTGAGGAGAAATATATCTTTAAGATTCAGTTTCCACTTCCTTTTAAAAAATATCAAGTTTTAAAAATTTGTGGTTTTTCTCATCTATGATAAAAGCAAGTCCTTGCAAAATACAGAATACTAGGCATTAAAGCATTTTATTTCTGAGATTTTCTAAAATGGGCTTTCCAGTTCCCTTTTTGGCATCTTTATTAAATCGTTCAGATAATTTTAGTAGGAAACATGCCATTTCATTTGGAAAATTAAATAAATTAAGATTCCCAGTTTTTCTCAGTGTTTTTTTCTATAGCACAAGTTTTGTTCTTATCGTAAAGGTGCCTTTACCTAGCAGAGAATATTTCCAGTTAGAACAAATATTTGCTATGATATATGTACTTTGAAACATTTATTATATTAAAAATAAAGAATTTAGAAAGCTGGTATTCTTGGCAAATGAAAAATTTTCCTAATAATTTAAAAACATTACATTATGGAAAATATTAAACTTTCATAGAAGAAGAGACATTGTTTAAAGTACATTATTGAGTCAGTCACCAAATTTATTTTATATAAAGCTGTTCTTTAGATTTAAGTGTTTTGAAATCAGTCCAAGAATGCCATCTCTAAATACTTAAATACATATATTTAATATAAAAATTAGGTTGACACAGTTGCTATCAGACTTAAAATTAATCACAATCATTTAAATAACTTGCCATGTTGAGGTATACTTTGCATACAATTAGTCCATTTTGAGTGCAAATGAGAAATATTTTTAAGAATATTATTTTTAATTTTTCTGATTTTCATACAGTGTAGTTTGATGGTATTTAGATCCCCTCTCCTGCATCTCTGCATCTCCCACAACTGCCCCCCTGCAATTTAATGTCCTCTCATATGTACTTAGCACAAACTATAGAGTCTGATGTGTGTCCTCCATTGTCTTTCAGTGGAGGTCCATCCACTGGGCTCACCAAGAGTTCCATCGCTATAAGACACTGTCTCGCCCCAACAACTCCCTTCACCGTCCCCAGCAGCTGTCAATTGCCAAAAATTTCTTAGATTGGGATTTCATACCCACTTCCCCATTTCTGTGCTGAAATGTGGTCTGGTTTCAGGTTGCATAAGACCTGCATATGATATCACCATTGCTGAGAGTTCATACGAGACACTGACCAGCTGGCTCACTGTTTCCTTGTGGTCATGTACCACCTCTAACTTTTCTCATTTTTTTTCTGATTCCTCTTCTGCAATGATCCCTGAGCCTTGGGAGGCAGAGGTAAGGGATGAAACCTCTGTAGCCTCTAGTTCTCTGCACATTGGCCAATTGTGGGTTTCTGTTTTAAACACCATCTGCCATATAAGGGAACTTCTGTGGTGACAGTTAAAATATGCCTTCATCCTTATGTGTAGAGGTTGCATTGAAGATGGGTCACTTAGGGTTACACATCTCATGGACACCTACTTTCTGCATTTGACCAGGTGGAACTCTGTAATAGTCTCCATCTGTTACAAAAAGAAGCTTATTTGATGAGGGGTGAAAGTACACTAGTCTGTATATATGTGGATGTATACTTAGAAGAAAGTAAGAATAGGTCTAAGGATGTGGAAAAAGTAGGATTTTTCTTGAGGATCTATGACCTCCTCTCCAGCCATGTGCAAGTGACTATGTTTACAGTACCACACATGAGTTCCTTCCCTTTGAGTGGGCTTTAATTCCAATTAGCTAGATGTTAACTACCCCCAAGATAAAAGTGCCATGTCTGCACCAATAGGCATAGTTTTTTGGGCCAGTCTTTCTTGTTTTACAAATGGCTTTACAAATAGCAAAAAATAATGTTTTCAAAGGAAATCAAGAAGATGAGTGGAGCAATTGCCATCTGTGCCACAAAAGTTCACCCTGTCCCACGTGCAAAGAGTTTCTGCATAGAGAGAAGAGGCGGAAGCTTGATTGGTAAAGTGCTCAAGGGAAGAGCAGATTGCTTCTTCTGAAAAGAAGAGCAGCAGTGACTTGTTGCATGTGCTCAGCTCCTGCTACTAGGAAAGCAAAGCTGATATCCAGAGACATTGTTTCTTACATATCAAATTGTCCAAAATACAGAAATGGAGAAATAGCCTCAGCTGGCCATGCTATGAGAGAGTGGGGACTCTAATATTCTGCTGCAGGAAAGAGAAGTGTATAAATGAGAATTTGGCAATCTGAAGCAATCTTGCATTCTCTCACTGTTAAAACTCTATCAAAAGAGAAACATTTATAAAGGAGCATCCAGATGCTCCTTACATTTAGTTTAGCCCACTTTACTTGTTATAAGCCAAAAGTAACGTCAATATCCATTGTGAGAGTCAAGTCAAGAAAACAATGGCTAATGCCACAAAGTAAAGTAGTATGCAACACCGAAGAGGGTCAATGAATCCTTATGAGTTTCTTTGTAATAATCTCAAAGCAAAAGCAATAATAAAAATGTATCTGTTATTCAGTTACTTACAAAAGAGAAATGGACACGCATACTCCTATTTGAATAATTATATCCAAGAAAAGGAATTTAAAGTCACATTTTAAAAATTTCAAAAGTATGGTTCTTCATAAAAGACTAAGTAATTCAGCAGAACAGATTTGGACAGAATCTTGACTTCTCTGATGATATTTTGTTATATTCATTAGATTTTGGAAATTTATAAATATTTTATGTAGTTGCTGGATGAAATGTTTTAAAAATGCAGTCATTAAAAATTTAGAGCAAAAAAACCCCACAACACAAAAAGAATATTTAAATTTAACTTTAGTCTGTACAAAATAATTTCACACAGTAAGGAGTATTTTCTTAAATTCCTCAGCTTCCTTCAATATTAACATTTCATATATCTCGGGAACATTTGCCATAACTGATATTGGCATAACCTTAGCAACTTCATTCTTTAGATTTTACCAGACCCCTCCCCCTGGCCTGTCTTTTCTGATCTGGAATCTAATCTCCACACTCTGCTTAAATCAGCTTCTATCTTCAGTCTCCTCTCCTCAGAGAGCTCTTCTGTCTTTCCTTGTCTTGTATAGCCGCGGCACTTTGATGAGAAAGAGTCCATTATTTTATAGAATGTTGGTCACTTTGGGTTATCCTAATGTCTTTCTATGATGAGACTGAAGGCTGGAGCCCTGTGTCATTACTGGCATGTCCTCATGGGATTACATTATGTGCTGTCTTATTCCTGACCTTGATATTTATCACTTGTTTAACATGGTGCTTGCCAGGTTTTCCCACTGTAAAATTACTCTGATGAATTTTGTTAAATGCTTTTTTGGCATCTTTGTAAGTAAGATTTTCATTTACTTTATTAAATGATTAAGTATATTAATGGATTTCCTAATGGCAAGCCATCTTTACAACACTGGAATAAACTTCGTTGTGTCATGATTCAATAGTCCCTTTAAAATACTTCACTATGAAGTAACTAGAAAATCATTTTATAGTACAGTAGATTTTCAAGGTCATTCCCCATATTATTAGAAAATATTATACTATTACTTTAGTCAATATAATGCTCTTAACAAAGCACTACCTTAGGACATGCTATCAACCACAGTCTCCATGATACTCTACTTCAAGTTGCTCCTTGGTAATTAACGTTGAGTCCACAGACTTGGTTATCAGTGTGGAGGTCATTTGCCTGTTGACATTGATGATGCTTAATGTAATTATATCTGTCTACACTACCAGCCCTTACTGAACTTGGCCGGATAGCATTTGTACCATGTAACTTTGCCATTTTTAACCTTCCAGGTCTCTTTTCCCACCCTGCTTGACTTTTGTGCCCCAGAGACTCAGCACCTATAAAAATGTGTCCATTCCCTGCCTTACCAAGCTGACAGACTCAGCTTGGACTTAGTGCAGTCAATGCTGCCTCTGGCAAGTCTGCATAACAAATAAATACAGCATCTCCTTAGTCATTCATTCATTCATCATTCATTCATTTGTTTTTCTGTTGTCCAGCTGCCGTACTAAACTACAAGATCCTTACAGGATCGGTCTGTGTTTTCTTTATCATTTAATAGCCAAGCCCTGGCATCCTACTGAACAAAAGTAAGTATTTAATGAATGTTAAGTGGAATTGAATCAAACTTGACACTTTGTAAAAGATTGTATTTGATTTTATTTGATATGACACAGTTTTTAGGAAACTACCAATTAACTCGAAGAAAAAAGACCCTTCAAATTAAAAATGTTTCTGCCATTATTTTTTGCTGCACATTTGCCTTTAATTGACTAATTTAAAGCCTTCCTTTAGTTGGTTATTTGCTCCAGAAAAGGCAAATGCTTTGACAGTCAAATTCCTTTTAATTTCATTTTGAGTCTGGAGAAATGCGGGGAAAAAAGCTCTTTATCTATGGACTTTACAAAACATTCTTATAACATCTGATACACAAATATTGATCCAGGAAGGTGTCACCTCCTGTAGTTACCCAGTGGGTTTCCACTTTGAATTGCCAAGGAAGTCTCACTGAAAAAGGAAAGGAATGTCATGTCATACGTCCTCTTTCTAATACTTTGCTGTGAAAGTCATATGGTTTTTTACGCTCTCAATAACATTTGCAGAATCTAATGTCAAAAATAGAGAAAACAGTACAGTTTAAGAAAATTCTTGCTTTTTTTGAAAAGCATTTTTATTGCTTTTACTGCTGTTTCTTTGATAATTTCACACATGTATATGGTGCAATCTAGTTACTGTAAACTCGACCATTTCTAATATGGCGTCTTATTACTGCCCCCTCTTGTCCCCTCATCCCTAGACCCTTTCCTACACTTTTGAGACCCCTTGAGACTTGAAGTGCTCAGTTGGAGTCTGCTGGGCTATTCAGTCTCTACAATTTGAGATAATGACGTCCCTCTCTCAGGATCTATCCGTAGCTAAGAGTTCAACGTGGATGGGTAGAGCTTTTTGAACCTCTCCCCAGTCCATGATTGACTGCTGACAGACCCACTCTTACGTAGGTCCACTGCGGACAGCCACAGTTGATCTGAGGTCATGACTGCATTGACCATGCAGTGCCCAGAGAACAGCATTTCACAGTCCTCCTGCCTATCCAGCTCTTACATTCTTTCTCCTCCTTCCTCTGCAATGTTCTGCAATTTACCGCCACTCACTTTTGCACCTCAAGCAACCTTATGTGTCTACGTTCACCATAGTTAATTGCAAAGGGAGACTTCTTTGATTAGGATAGCAGCATTTGCCTATAGGCATAAACATAGAATTTAGAAGGAAACATGGCATTGTGGCTATCTAACAACAGTAGTAAGCTTATCTCTAGACCCAAGACCTTCCACCCATAGGATTTTGACCAACTGTACAGCACCATGCATGAATTCCCTCCTGTAGAAAAGGCCTCATATCCAATCAAAGACCAGTTGGTTAATTCCATAACAGTCATGCCATTATTGCATTGGTGGAAAGATTTAGCCTGGCAGGTTGATATTACAGTGCTTTGGGTTGACAGCTGAGTAAGTGTTTAAAAGTTGGAAGGGAGATACACTGCATGTCTAGATAATGTTGTTCCTGAGAGCCAAGGGTTATAAAATAGAAAGGCCAGTTTCAATGGTGAGATACCTCCTGATGTGTTGTTGGTCAGGGAGGTTCACAGACAGTACAGGCTTTTGCCTTTCTTCTTAGTCATCCTCCAGAACTAGTTGATAAGACACTCGTGCTGAAGATGCCACATGCCTTGGCTACAGAGTGTAGAGAAGTAAATCTGAAAATTCTTTCCCACTTGCTAAATTCACAGTGCCTGAGTTCCTATTTAGGGTGCTGGGGAAGAAAGGGATCAGTCCATCTTGAAAATCATTTTTAACTAAGGGACCATTAGCTAATTAATCCGTAAATAATACGATTGAAAGTAAAACTGGAAAATGGATGCATTTGTTAACAGAAAATTGTTTTAAAGGTTGAATGATCAATTATTTACATCTGAAATAGCGTATATTTAAAGCATAATATTTATGTTCAGAGATGAGAATAAAGATAATAAGAGTTTTTGTCTTCATATCAATTGTTAGCATTTATTTCACAATTGCTTGGCTTTTGGTCAGTTACAATTTGTCCCCCCATCAACACTGTCCAACTACTTCAAACATTTGTACATAAAATTAGTCTGAGAAATTTTTAGATGCTGAGAGAAAAATTAAGAGGTATTCTGATTGTTTACTATACATTTAGATACAATAGCTTCATGTTAGAATTAAGTAATTCAGTGCAGAAATTTGAGACAAAAAATATGGAAATTTACACATAATTTAAAAAACTTCAGTTGCATAGAAATATTAATGGAGGAAAGAAAAATAATCCAGTCACTTAACAGTAGCAACCCACGTAATATGGCTGCCCTCCCACCCACCTAAATTTATTCCAACTGTTAGAACATTAATCTAGAAATCACCGTCTTCATCCCAAATCACATGGCTTAGGTGGCAGATAATGTAGGGAGCACATTTTTGCACAATAGGAGAGAATGTGCCTGGAAAAAAAAAAGTGAGATCTTCTTTGAAAAAAGTTGAAATCATTCACTGGAAGAAAAAAAATATATAGCTTTAATAATTAGTGTAAATAGAAAGCTGGGCTATCCAAGCCATCTTTGTATTCAGTCCGTCTGGCTGTCACACTCAGGACCTCTAAAAATCTCAAAAACTTGGAAGGAACTGAGAGTTGAAAAGGCCAATAATGGAGTTAGAGACACGGCTCCATGGTTATGAGCACGGAGTGTTATTCCAGAGGACCCAGGTTTGGTTCTCAGCACCTTCATGACGGCTTACAACCATCTGTAACTCTAGTTACAGGTGATCTGACACCCTCCTATGGCCTCCACAGGGCATTGCATGACCCAGGTGCATGTACATACATCCAGGCAAAACACTCACACACATAGAATAAAAAAATAAGTGAAAAAATTGTTAAAGGCAAATGATATCAGAATGTCTGTGTGGAATTATATTCAACTTTACCTATCTCTAGAAGAGATCAACACAAAGCCCAAGTGTCCTCAAACACAGTGCAGTGGGAGACCACACATCTTAGATATCTGCTCCAAAAACACTGCCCCTCTACTTTCAATTCCCACATGACAATGACAGTAATTATCTAATTACTTTTTAAAAGATTCAAGCTAAGATGGATAGCTTTGACTGCACCCCCCTCTAGAATTTATCTGTGTTTAGCCAAGAAAAGAAACACATACGTTTCTAGACTATATATGGACTCATTTGAAGTTGGTAGAGTAATATTTACATTTCAGACCTGAATTTAAAATTTTCTAGAAAATTCATCAGGAATATGATTTCAGAAGTCACAAATGTTCAAGGACTACTCTCTTCACATTGTTACCTGAGGAGAGCTGACAACCAGAGACAATCTCACCCATTCATGTTATTCCCACGTCACTGCTAAAATGCAGTGACCACTTTGTTATTTATCTAGGTTTTCTCTTGCTATTCTCTTCAATTTTGTTTTCCAATCGGCCAGGAATACGTAGTAGAACTTTTATGTGGGATTAATTGTATAGTTTAAACCTAAAACTTCTTATATAATGTTTGACAACCAATAAGTATTACAAAAAATTAATAGATCAATAACAGTACATTTTTCTTAACTAGGACTCCCTTGAAGACAAATTTTGTCTCCTATTGTATATGAAATAAGCCTTGTATGGAATTGGTGTGTGTTGAATGAGTACAAGAATGGCAAATTAGGTCTAGAGAGATGGCTCAGTGGTTAAGAGCACTGGCTGCTCTTAGAGAGCTGGGTTCAATTCCTGGCACTCACATAGTGACCCACACCTTCTGTAACTCCAGTTCAAGGGGCTCTGATGCCCTTTTCTGGCCTCTATTGGCACTGAATGACACAGGTGCACTTACATACCTGCAGGCAAAACACCCATACACATAAAATTTTAAAAACTTTTTTAAAGAATGGTAAATTAGACGTTATTTCTTTAATGACTGTACTTGTTTTCCAAATTTTTCCCTAGATTTTGTAAATACAAACTATATAGCTAACTTCAGAATAATGCACCCTAATAGTATCACAGTGTGGGCAGGTACTTTAGAAGATACCTGGTTCTCAATTCAAAAATTCTCACTATCATAATTCTAGCAAATGGTCAAGGACTGGAGACATGATTCAACAATTAAGAGCCCCTGCTGCTCTTTCAGAGAAATCAGGTTCCTTCCCCCAGCCCCCATAAGGTGGCTCATAATGGTCTTCTATCTTCGTCCTGAAAACTAAATAATGAACTCATTCTTCATGAAGCAGTGCATCCCACTTGATAGAATGATTTTCTCATGCTGAGAATTCATCCCATCTGTTCTCTAGTACTTAAATTTTAACTCCTTATGATTTCAGTTCCTTGTACTTACTAGGCAGATAAAAAGCATTATGACCATAACCCTAAGCATAAATGGACTATTCTGAATCCATAAAAATAATGACTACCTTGTTAGTTCTCATCTCTGTATACTGCTGTTCTGCAACCATAGTAGTGTTGAGTATGTATGGGGAGTGAGGTACTTCCTGCAGTCGTCTATGGCCACGGAGACCCAGTATGTTTTTATAAAATTCTCACTTATTGCCAACTATTTTATTCATTGGTTTAAAAAAATTTATATGAAGAACCAGAAATTAACCTAGATGACAGTTTGTGGCTCTTCCATGTCTCAGAGATAGACACAGAGCATAAACCACATTCAGTTTTATGAAATTTTGAGGATTAAGCCAAGGGCTATGTGCAAGCATGGCAAACGCTATGGACCTGGATTATATCCCCAGCCTATTTTTTTATTCTTGACATGATTTTTTTCCCATTTTGCCTTCCAAGCCATTTCATTCTTTCACTCTCCTCTTCGCAGTCGGCTTGCCCACTCTTTCATCCTTTGGTCAAAGGAATTTTCATCTCAAAATGGAGTCCAGGACTTACCACTACTCCTTCACACTCTACTTCATGTTAGCAAGAGTTTTGTTTTTTCCTAGAGTAACTTTCTTTTCAAGTGTTCCTATATACAAAGTGCATTGCAACGTGGGTGTTCAGGAAATGTCTGTTTCTAATGATCTTTAGATAGCAAAGTCCCTAAATGTGTTGTCTTGCTAATAACCTGGAACCAGAACCTATGCTTATCTCTGTGCCTCCTCCAGTCCTCATACTACAGCCATCAATGAATGGAGCCGTGAAGCAGGAATAGCAGTGAATGGAGCCGTGAAGCAGGAATAGCAGTTTGACTCCTCTCCCATCATGGTTTGCTTTGCTTCATTTCCTTACAAGTCTGGGTCGGGGAGAATTCCCCTTCGCCTTTGGGAATGTCGTACCCATGTGTTTGGCATTTTTCATATGTACGCAGCGTGATGCCACCAGTGTTTACTTTCATCTCAAAATGGCTCCAAGTTGGAGCTTCCAATATTTTCCCTGGCTTGCTCATAATAATAGTCTTAGTCAATCATACATAATGAGGCTGCTATAAATGATTTAAGACTAAGTTAATTTTAGGGAGCAGATGAGGCTATGACATAGCTGAAGCCTGTTGTTTATATTTATCCATCTATTTGTTGAGCAGTTGAGTGCTACTAAATTTATTTACTAATCCTCCCTAATTCAATTAAATGAATTATCTTCTACTCAATTAGTCAGTTGTGGCCAAAAGTTATGAAGAGTTTATTTGGGGTCTTTTGTTCATTAATAGGGTTCACCTCTGCCCAAAGGATTACCAGATGAGTAATGTGTGCTTTCAGTTAAAAAAACAAACAAAAGTGTAATGAAAGGAGACAATCTGAAAAACCAATATTATCCCAGAGTGTAATTATTTAAGATCTTTCACTATGAGAAAGGTCAAAATGCCTATTGTCCATGCTTGACTGTACATCTGATTGTACAAATAATATCAGTTCAACAAATTCTGTAGGTGACATTCAACAAAAATGATCATTGTTTCCAATTTTCTTTCTTTTAGATAACAGAAATGGACGCTCTTCTTAGTTTTGGAGGCCAAACTTCTGAGGTTAAGGTGTTACTTAGGTTAAGGTGTGTTTGATTTCTTCTAAGGGCATGAAAGAAGGCTCTGTTCTGGGCTCACTCCTTGATTTGTCGATGGCCATCTTCTCCCTGTATTTACTTCATCTTCCCTCTGTGTATAAGTCTGTGTCCAAGTTTCCTCCACTTGTAAAGACACCAGCCATATTTGATTGGAACCTCCCTTAATCACCTCATTCTAAATTATTTCCTTTTTTAAAAAAATATGAATATCATATATGAGCATAGTCTTCCCACAGTTTCTTCTCCCAATGTCACTTGAGTTCCTCCCAAGTTCCCCCACTCCCTGTCTATTTTCTGTTCATTATTGTTACATATTCATGCATACATCTACACACACACACACGATGACTTATTCAGAGATGAGAACTCAGCATCCTCTCATTCTCTGCACACTGACCATTTGTGGGTTTTGTGTTAATCATCATCTGCTGCATGAGGAGACCTCTGTGGTGAGATTTGAAAGATGCATTCATTTTATATAGAGAGACTACATTGAAAATGTGTCAATTGGGGTGAAATATTTCACAGACAAGTATCCTCTGTGTTTGACCAGCTGTGGAATTCTTTGTCGGTCTCTGTCTGTTAGACTATCATACTGTGGAGATTTCATTGGTACAGCTTTGCTATCATGCCTAGAAAGCTTTAAGTATCAACAGGTCTCTGATCTTTCTGTCTCTTCTGAGATTCCTTTCACACAGTCTTCCACAATGTTTTCTGGGCCTTTGGTATATATGTTGCATTGTACATGTGTCATTTAGGGCTGGGCACCTCACAGACACTTATTTTCTTCATTTGACCAGTTGTGTAACTTTGTCATAGTTTCATGTGATACAAAAAGAAGCTTCTTTGATGAGTGGTGAGAGGTATACATGCCTGTACTATAAGAATACATATTTATAATATAATAAGAAATTACAGGGCTAGAGAGATGGTTCAGCTGTTAAAAGCACTGACTGCTCCTACAGAAGACCTGGGTTAGATTCCCAGAACCCTCATGGTGATTAACATTTGCCCATAACTCCAGTTCCAGGGGATCTGAAGCCTCTTCTGACCTCCTTAGGCATTATACATCAAGGGTTCACTTACACACATGCAGGCAATCCACCCATACACATTAAAAACAATTTTTTTAAAAAAGAAATTATATTGATTTAGAGATGTGACAAAAGTAGGGTTTTCCTCCAAGGTCTATGCCAGCTCCAGTCAAGAATGATGGGCTATGTTTATAGTAGCATACATGAGTTCCCTCCCATTGGGTAAATTTTAAGTTCAATTAGACAGCTGCAATTACCTCCAAGATGAAAGTGCCACCAATAGAAATAGTAGAACTACTGTAGTTCATAGGTTTTACTGTTGGGTATGACCACTGATTAGTTT
The DNA here is from genome assembly GCA_035773235.1 of Eospalax fontanierii. NCBI lineage: Eukaryota > Metazoa > Chordata > Mammalia > Rodentia > Spalacidae > Eospalax > Eospalax fontanierii. The sequence goes on from CM069543.1 coordinate 18,149,382, forward strand.
TCTCAGTCTGCATCCTGCATAGTATCTTGTGATACTAGATTATAAGTGTCCCAAATCCCATCAGTCCCGTATAAATGTTCTAAAATGATAAATACCCAGAGGAAATCCAGGACAGAAAACTTAAAAGAACAATCATAAAGAAGATCAGAGAATTCAATGATTTTACAGAAAACACAACACAAAGAATTCAAAGAGGAAAGGAATAAACTTAAACTGAAGCTTAAGAAAATACAAATAGACAGCTGGATGAAATGACAGTCAGTTCAGGATTTTGAAAAGTACATTCACAAAAGAGATAGAAACATTGAAGAAAGCTCAAGCTGAAATGAAAATGGAAAAACTTATAAGCCAATTTGAAATGACAGGAGAAAATCTCAATAACAGAATGAATGAAATGGAAAATAGAATATAAAGACTACATGATAAAGTTGAAGAATTGTACTAGTCAAGCAAAAAAATCAGAAAAATTATAAAGAAAGCACAGGAATGGGATACACAGGAACTGTGGGGTACTGCAAAAAGCCAAATCTATGAATTACAGCCATACAGGAAGGAGAACAATCTCAAGTCAAGTGCATAGACCAGATTTTCAACAGGGTTACAGAAGTAAACCTTCCTAAATTAAGGGAAGACGAACCCACACAGATACAACAATCACAGAGAGTACCAAATAGGTAGGACCAGAACACAAACTCCCCATTGCATATTATTATAAAAACACTAAATATACAAACAAAGAATGAGTACTGAAAGTTGTAAGAAAAAAATAACAAGTTCCATATGAAGGAAAATGTATCAGAAAATGTATCCAGGGTAAGCATGAAGAGCCAGAAGAGTCTACAGCAATGTATTCCAAGTTCTAAATTGCCATAGATGCCAACAGTAAATCTTTCCATCACAGATGAAGAAGAAGGAAAATCTTCCATGGTACAAATAGGTTGAAAGACTTCATGTCCTCCAAACCAGCACTACAATAGGGAGTAATCAGAACAATACAAAGGACTGAAGAAAGGAACAGCCACAAACACCAAAGAGTTCACATTCTACTCAGCGACCTATGGAAGTTTGTTGAAAATAGACCAGCTATTGGGGCATAAAACAAACCTCAACAAATACAAAACCTTGAATAATTTCATATATTCTATTGGACCACAATACAATAAAGCCAGAAGTCAACAGTAAAAGAAGCTCCAGTAGCTACACAAACTCATGAGATTTAGCAACACTCTCCTAAATGATGAGTGGATCAAAGAAGAAATCAAGAAAGAAGTAAAAATATTCCTGTAACTAAATAAAATCATGAGACAACCAAACCTCTAGGATATATCAAAAGCATTCCTAAGAAGGCGGTTTATAGCTTTAAGTGCCTAAATTAAAAAATCAGAAAAAGAACAAAAAAGGAATAGTACAACTCAAGAAACTGAAAAACAAGAACAAACCAACCTAGCAGATTAAGAAGTAATAAAAAATCTGATCAGAAATAAATGAAATAGAAACAAAGAAACATAAAACAAAAAATCAATGAATCTAAAAGGTGATTCTTCAAAAAGATAAACAAGATAGACTAATCTTTCACCCAGTTAACCAAAAGAAAGAGAGAGCAAATGCAAATCAATAAAATCAAAGATGAAAGACAGCATAGCAATGCATTCTATTATAAGGAAATACTTTAAGGACATGAGAACATCTCACAGAAATGGATGAATTTCTAAATTCATTGGAGCCACCAAATTTAAATCAAGAAAAGACCAAGAATTTTCTTATAGACCAATGAGCACCTGTTTTAGAAATGGAAATTTTATCTTAACTAACTAATAGATGAGACTGTTTAAATTCTGGAATGTTTTTAAAAGAACTTAGTATAATCCCTGTAATGATCTTAGAATAATCTAATATCAGTTATGCTTTCAAAGGTGCAGTTTTTTAAACAATTTGTTAAGCAGAAAAATCTAAAGTTTTTCTTTTAAAAATTAATTTATGTTATTAATGTCATCATATGTGAAAAATCTCACTTTTCTCCTGAACAATAGATGACAATCATATTTTTTTAACCAGTACAATTTTAATAACAATGTCACCACATACATATATATATATATATATATATATCAAGCTCTTTCAGTGTACTGCTTGATAATAAACTAGTCAATAAATTGAATCTCATAGAGTATAAGTTTCAATATTTTAATATCCTCTATAGATTTTCATAAGCCATGAAAAGCAACATAATTCCAATAAAATAAGAGGGTGTGTCTAAAGCTGACTGAAGGTGTTGTTTCTGGAAATTGATTATTACTCTGAAGCTGAATAGAGTTGAGATTTGTATGTGTACCCAGTGTATCATGAACTGGACATTTAGCCAGTCTATAGTTTATTTAATCAAGCCAGACAACTAATCTAGAAAATGCAGGTTCTTCAGCGTCTCATTTAGCCTGACTGTCTGCACTGATCCTGTTGTTGGAGATCTGCCAAGTCTCTGTTTCATTTGGGCTGGGGACACAGCCCTAAGAAAATTGTATGGGAGTTATTTTGCTGTGAGGTTTTAATCTTTTAAGTTTTCCACAGAAACTTGTTTCATTAAAGTGGAAGAAACCTGTCAGAGATCTGCCTCTGTTGTTTGCAATATTCTCCAAGGTTTGGTGATCTGCTTTATGTACAGAATGCCCCCCATGACAGTTTATTCTGCTCTCCAAGCCATACTTTCTTCTGGCCTTGTTTTGAATTTGTGATGACATTGTTTTGTTTTAACTTGACATTTAATGTATGTTTTAAATTAGTTTGATTCTCATTTAAGGTAATATTTAATAATAGCCCGAGACTGTGAAAGTTTTTCCACCACTCATATGTAGAATATTTACTAGAGATGCCAAGTCATGCCACAAAAATGCTTCTGTGCCTTCAGTATCTGCTAATTTGTTCTTTAAAAAAAATGAATATTTTGACTGCAGGCAGAATCTGTCCTTTTCCTTAGCAAAAACCTATTTTCAAATTTTACCTTTGATCAGATTCACAAATACTTTAAAAGATGGCTCCGATTTTGAATAGTAATATTATTCTCAGGAATATAAATGTGATGTTTCATTTTGTGACATTTTCTTTGGGAGTAGAACATTATGGCATGACAAATGGAACTTTCTGAGCTTTTTGAATTTTTTATACTCATTTACTTTCTATTGTTCAAAATTTGAACTGAAACTGAGCTTGCCTTTTTTTCTTGCTTTAGGTTTTTTTGGGGGAGGGGAAATATTTTTCCCTAGGCATGGATCCTAATCTTTTAAAAGTTGGAAGCACATAGATTGTGATTACAGACATTTTTCATTGTAGCAGTTTTTAAATTAATAATAATTTAAACAATTATTTTATAATCCTTAACTTTTGAGGGGAAAGTAAGCTAGGACTCCCGTGAGATGATTAATTCAAGGTCACATGGGGAAGTAAGCATGGGAATTGTGTGTTCTTAATAGTCTACTAATCTTAATGAGCCTTCTCAATAGCCATGATTGATGGATTACACTTATTAAGAACTTAATATCTCTAGTAAATCGTCCCAGAACTTGGAATTTGGAAGAAAGTACATTAGACTTCATGTCTCCAGTTTCAGTAGACACTGAGTCAGTGGTTGAAGGAAATTGGACAGAAATATTTTTCCATTTGCACAGCATAACCTAGCCATTCACAGGGTGCTAGAGGCTTACTGAAGGAACAGTAGGCAGGAGAATATGCTTTTTTTACTTAGAGAGAGCAATGTCTAGTCAAAGAAATGATGATGTAACAACTGTATGAGAAGCAACAAGAGGAAGTTGAAAGAGATGCAAACTGAGATCTCTAATTTGTAGATAAAAGGATAAAATTGGAAGCATCAGTTGAGTGAGGTAACCCAGACCCAGGAAGACGAGCACTGCGTTCTCTCCTATTTGTGATTCCTAGTTCTGAATCATTAGGTTTGAATGCATGACCTGGAGGAAGCCAAGAAGCCGGAAAAGCAGACATATACTTTGGGGACAGGAAGAAGAGTTCTAAACGGGCGTAGTAGGTCAAGTTGCTCTGCAGGGGGAAAAGGAAACCTCTCTTGCAGTTGTTGCCCAAGTTAGTTCAAAAGACCCCCAAACAATAAAATCTATTTCCACTGCTCTTGGTTGCTTACCAGAACTTGAAGGTACCAACCTATTGCTGAAGACACCACATACTTTGGGGACAGGACTTGAAGGAATTATGCTGGAATTGACCCAAACTTCCTCTCTGAGGACTAGCTCTCACAGTATTAGGAGGTGCTGTGTAAGCTGTCAAGGGAGAAAAGCAATCAATAGTCCTACTCAACAGTGAAGCCTACCAACCACAGCAATTACCAGTCCTGCAAGATATCTCTGATGGTGCAGTAGTGGCACTTTTATCTTATGGTAAGCAGCACCTGTCTAATTGGACTTAAGGCCCACTCAATATGGGGGAATTCATCACGTCTGGTATTATAAACCTAGCCAACTACATATGGCTGGAGAAGTCATAGACCCTAGTGGAGAAATGACTGTTACTATTTTACTAAATCAATAATGGTTTCTAAATGAATTCAAAACACATACCCACAGATAAATGTAGCTCTCAGCCGTATCAAAGAAGTTTATTTTAACAATACAAAATGGCTACTACCGAGATCCACAACTGGTCAAAATGCACAGAATAGGTGACCATGGGGTACACAGTACAATCAGTACAGCTTTAACAGAACTCCTAATGCACAGCCCCAATCAGTACAATCAGTACAGCTTTAACAGAACTCCTAAGTCCAAGGCTCAAGAAACATCTTGGAAGAAGAGGAGGAAAAATTGTAAAACGCAAGTGACTGGGATGCCTTCTGTGAGACAGTGTCTTCTATGTATGTCAGAGAAGTTGCATCCATGAAATCTCAGCAATATAGTGGCCTAAACAAGACCTGTATAATGACCCCACCAATCCATATTCCAAAGGGAGTGAAGGAAATTTAGCAAAGAACCACCTGCTGATGAAGAGCTGTAGGAATCCATGACTGCTGAAGAAGAGGAATCACTTTTCTCTAGAGGCAATAGCAATAACCCCCAATAGGTTAGCTAATCCCAAGCGTCACCCAAACCCATGTAAAAGTAGCACTAAACTCCATAGGACTCACAAATATATATATATATATATATATATATATATATATCCTAATGTAACAGCAGGAACCAGGAAAATGGAAAGGAACCCAAGAGGTAAAAGAAAAGAAGGAACCTAAGAGAGAAGACTAGTAGGAAACAGGTGTTACTAAGGAAGAAATAGATAAAAAGGAGGTATTTAAATGAGGAGGGGGAAGGAGGGTTATACAAAGAACTTTGGGGGTAAAGGGAAAGAAGGAGCTCAAGAGAGGTGGGGCCTTAGAAGGTTAGTATTAACAAGGGAGAATTGGGAATACTTTAAATGGGGAAGGCATGGAGGGAAGGTTAGAGAGAGAACAAGAGAGTGGGAGGAAGGGGGAGAGAGAGAGAGAGAGAGAGAGAGAGAGAGAGGAGAATCATATTAAACTAACAACCTAATGACAAATCCCACATAGAGTATCTCTACATGAGCCTATGTGTATAGTTCAAGGCTACATAACAAGAAACAGTGCCAGACAGGAGAAACCTTCCTTTGAGTTGCTGGCCAAGGTGGTCCAAGAGACTCCCCAAATTACACAGGCTATTGTCACAGCCTTTGACTGCCTCCCAAAACTTGTAGGACCCTATTGTTGAAGAAAGGACATACTTCAGAGTCTGGATTTGGAGCAATGAGCTGGAAGTGACAATGAAGCCACTTTCCATGAAGGCTAGATCTTTGTCCTTACAAAATAATCATTATTTGAAATATTGCTTCATTGACTATCTCCTAGTAGTCAAAGAACAATTGGTAATAATTATAATGAGGGATTCCATTAAAGGTTGTATATGTCGAGGTGTTTACATAATAAGTTTTGAGAAAAGTTTGGTTAAAAGTATAAAGTGTAGAGTGACAGATTTCACTGAGTTGGCCTTTCAGAACAAATTATTTTGTTCATTTCACTTGTAAGTTCCATGAAAATCTAGGTACTTACAGCTAAGAAACTAGGACCCTTCCTCCCTTCCATGTTACTGCACTAGAAAATATCCACTTCTCAGAGCTGGGGGAAAAATGATCTAGATTTTATACCCTCAAACTCAGCCTCACTGTTAACTGTGTGATCTCAGACATGGACAGCTGAACCTGCCTAAACCTTACCACATTATCCCAAAGTGTGGACAGTGCTTTGATCCTGCAGTGCTGTTGTCAAAAAATAATAATGAGATTAGGGATTGTGGAAGCAGGCAGTGGAGGGCCTGCCCATGGTGGGTGGGGGGTCTCTACTCGCACTCAGTCTGTAATGCTGGAAAACGCTTGTTCTCATTTAAAGCGCTGAGGCTGCTGTCCCATGTAAACCTTATCACAGGGTTCATCAGACAGTGAGTCTGCTGTTTTTTTTGGCACAAAGTATGTACTATAAATTTTCTAAATGAACAAAGGAGGGAATGGGTGTGGCCTGTGGATGAGTAATCAAGGCAGCCTGTGTATGTTAGCCACCTAATTTACTGTACTCAAACTACGAAAGTCACTATATTCTGGAGAATTTACAAAATTTACCAGTGAATTGGGTATGTGTTGCCTCACCATGCCAGTGACAAAATTTGGAAGCTTGGTTAGGTGAATCTTTCTAATCACAGGCCTGTGTTCTCCACATGTTTAATGCTCTTTAATATAGAACAAAAACCATTCTCATTGTTTGACTTCTTTTTTTGAAATTCTCAATTATTTCCTTAATCATTAACACTTAGGCAAACAAGAAAAAATAAATCTTTTTTTGTGTGTTTTTTTCTTTTTTCTTGGTAGTTACTGGAGGCAAAAATACACTAACCATTTTTAAAGACTATCTTACTGGCAGACTTCTAAACCCAGTATCAATCCAAGGATCATCAAGGACAGCAGCTGCAGTCCAAGACGAACTGGTGGAAGGCTCATGGAGGTCAATCTATGCTTCATGAGGTGGATCTGAGAATCCATCCAGGTTTCTACGACTGTATCTAATGTGCTTTACACTGTACTCCACTCTGCCTCATAACCCAAATGTACAATCTGGGGAGTTTTTAGTTTCCAGGGGGTTTGGCTTCTGAAGAAACTCCTCTGTGTCACAGTATACAGACATGGTAGGATACTCGTGATAAGCCTGCTTTTCACAAGGGCTGCGAACCACTTTACAGCGTAGTGCTCTCAGAATACGACAATGTCATCCAGGATGCAGTGTTCGTTTCAGTTCGTTTCATGGCACTGAAAGCCATGGTGTGAGCACCATCGATTTCTCAGATCAAAAGGGAAGAGGAAATTAGTTTTAGATCCAAATGAATTACAGAAAGTTAAATTATTACTAACTATATTTACCTCACTCTTCCATGCTGGATGAAGTCATTCCCAGAAAATATGTTGAAAACCAATTTTCCTCCTGAATTTAGGGGATAGATTCCTTTTTCCTGTTTTGAGATTATATTAGAGAAAGAGAGCAAATTGATAAATCTCTCGCAACAATGTAGAGTTTTGTGTTTTCCATCACTTTAGAGTCATAGGAAAGATACAAAATCATCACATGACACTATTGATGTTCAAAATTTAACCTCAACCATCAGGTTTAAAATGCACTGGACTAAAATATAAGCACTTCCATACTCCAGGACTGGTGTTATCTCAAAACTCAGTTATATGATGCTTTCCGCTGGACTGATTAGGGCAGACCACAAAGCTGAAGGAATTTCCTGACTAAGAAAGAACAAATGGCAATTGTGTTATGATACCAAGAGCTTAAAAGTAATTATCTTAATAGGAGCTTTGATACTGTGGAAGATGAAAACATATCGGGTTTGCTTTGAGCATGTTGGTAAAATTTCATTTGAATTAGTAATTTCCTACAGCTCTGCTAATGCAGGTGGCATTCGCATGCAGAGCTTCTAAAATGTCAGTACTGTGCTTCCCCAAATGCCTGAAATAGAGCAAGCTCTGAGGAAGTCGTTGTGGAGTTAACAAATGAATGAAAAATAATTCAATGAACTTTTCTTATTTTCCACTAAGACAACATCTCAGACTATATTGTGTGGTTCTGATGAGTTCTTTTCTTCGTGGAACATGTTGTGAATGGCTTGTTCTCTTTCGTAGCAGTAAAGACCCATTTTTTGTTTTGTTTTGTGTCTGAAGTGTGCACATGTTGAACATCTGGATGCTGCAGCATCAAAGCCCGTCGACACAGCCAATAGACATTCTTTTTTGCTCATAACCAAACACAAGGCATGTTTGCCTTTTATTGAGCTGCTTCTTAACATGGTGAAGAGAATCAGTCTCTGATCAATAAATAACAAATCATCTGTTTCATAAATCAGACCTGTCAATGTCACATGGTGCCCCTTGCTGCCGCCTCTCGTCTGTGCTTGTTCAGGCCTGGTAGCGTCTGGCTAATACAAAAGGATTCTCAAGCTTCTGACAGTTGTTTGGATATTCATTCAATACTGCTCAAGTTTCTGTAGCTGTTTAAACTTATCACACACACACACACACACATACACACACACACACACACACACACACTTCTTCCTTCCTCTGTACTTTTGAACAAAACACTCCAACTCACATAAAGAGAAAGGAACAGGTTGAGAAGAAAAAATGTATTCAAATGAAGGTCAGTTGCCCATTTGACAATCCTTAGGTCACATCTGTACTGTGATAACTATATGTCCTGTAAAACTGCATGTTTTTTTACCTCTGGAATTATGAATCAAACAGTAATAACATGAATATAAACTCATAATTTTATTTTAACTTATTCATTTGTAAATAATATTTACTACAACAACTAATGTTTGCTACGCTTCTTTATAGTCCCTTCCTTGGGTTGTCGATGATAATTCACTACTTTGGATGCTAGGGATACAGGTTTAGCATTCTCAAGGTTATTGGTTTGTATTCCACCATCACCACAACTAAAATCTCATGTGCCAATCCTGTTAATGCTTATAGTTTGTATATGACGGGTTGTGTGGGAGTAGATGCAGATGGACTCCAAAACTGAATGAGAGACCACAAGAGGGGTGCTGAGCAAAGGGGAGCCTGTGGAACATCATGTGTGAGATGGAAGTAGAAAGGAGGCTCCTCGGGGCAGAAGGGCTCAAGGGGAGGGGAAGGGTTGCAGGAAAAAGGGGACTAGACAGCAACATTTTGTTTGGAATATGCTGAAATGAAAACTAATTCTATGTAAGTTAACAAAGGGAATAAGCAAAGTAAACAATAAAAATTTTTAAATAATAATACACTGCCTAATTTTCTCTACAAACACTTTCAAAATGGGTGCAGTTATTAGATGCTGAAGGATGAGAAACAGAAGGTTAGCACTGGCTCTGCTTTACGTGTGTGACATGAGAACCCAGAAAGTCCGTTTCCAGAGTCCGCTCTAGAAGTTGCTATCTGTATGCCCACTCTTTCAATTTAGAAAAGCCTTCACTCATCCTTTCTCAACCAAACTCCGTGCTTTCTTCAATGCGCATATCATTTTCTTAAAGAAACAATCCCACTATTTCTAGAGCCATATAATCTCTTCAGCCTTCATGAATATGATCTACCCCTAGTTACATCTTCTTTGCTCTTGAGTGGTTCCTAGGTTTATTCTTATATGAGTCCAAGCATAACACCCTGTAAGTTCTTTATAAGTAGGCAATATCCTTCCTCAGGAACATAACAGCACCATGCACAGAGGGATTCATCAATTTGGTTAGTATTGAGATGGTATTTGTAGTTCTTGCTGATACTGTGAAAATGCCTGAACATTATCAATGGTTGAATTTGCTCAGGCTGCTTGGTTCCTGAAGCACTTGGTGCTTTAGTCTGTGTAGTAGTTTTTAAGTATTTGTGAATTAGAGTTGTACTAATGAGTTTTTAATTAAGAGAGGTGTACAGTGTTAATTCAGTGACTGAGAGTAAATTTGATAGAAAGATCCCCTAAATTGCTGCATCATCATTACTATGAATGGTTGATACGATTTTCAGCGACTCAAAATAAGTTCAGCTTTTTCTACTCCTCTGAAGTCATTGCAAACATTTAAGTTTCATATTCAAACATGTAAGGGTTGACAGTTAAATGTGTGTTTCTTGGCATTTATTTATTCAGAGCTGCAAGTAAACCTCTTGCAAATATACCAAAAGAGAATGGGGTCATTTCTTCTTCTTCCAGCATGTCTGTCCTTTCCTTTTCTATGACATCTCATTTCAACTTTCATTTACTTTCTCTCCAAAATCCTTCAGTATAGTACTCACTTCCCAGAGTTCAATGGCAAGCAATGTCTGGCTGTTTATATTTGATTCACATGGTATTTTAACAGTTAAGTTACAATCAGATTGCTATATACGTTACCAATTTATTTAACTTTCTGCCTGGTTTCTCTTTGTAAATGAAGAATATAACACTAACATAATTTTCTTGTACTGAGAATTTAGCAAGCTAGTATTTTAAAGCATCTACACCAGAACCTGACACACTGTAGTCTAACAGTGTTTGCTAAATGAATAAATAATGCTACATTTGGATTGAGAATTTATCCAAAGCCTTCTATGCACTTACAAACTAAGCTTCATAAAACCCATGCAGAGTGATTACACTGCTGGATACTGTGGCACAGTGACAAACCATATATCTGAGTTGACTATAACCCTGATTTTCTCCTTGTCATTCCTCCACTGCAATATTCCTACTGTACAATAAAGAACTATTTCCTGACGACATCTTTCCTTGATGGTTTTATATAGCCTTTTACCTCAACACAACAACACCTTAACTGTGATTAGTCTGCCTTCTTATTCCTCAGTATTGTGATAGCACCTGAACCTCAGTTCACCCACTGTCTTTTTCGAGTGGATGCTCGGAAGGGCTTGGGATTAAACAACGTGCATTGTATGAACCCGGACAGGCCACTAATTGCTCGTGGCACAAGCTGCTTGTCTCATTAGCTTCCTGGTTCTGTCATCATTGTAAGTTGTCTGTTTTGTCTTGAATTTAATCCATCTGTGGAAACAACACAGCACGGTATTTCCTACATCTTATTGTATTCCTTGAACTTAATCTACTTCTTATTAAATTTGGCTTCTGCCTCATTCACTCCATTCATTGACTTTCTATGTAATAAGTTATTTTAAGCCAATCATATTCACTGTGTTTAGATAATCAAAATCGATAGTTTCCCCCTTGCAAGTCATAGGAGGTTTCAACTTTTTACTTTTTTTTAATTTGGAGAACTTCAGAGCTAAAGCTGATCCCAGTGGCAATTCACAGAGTAATTTCACACAAACGACTCATGGCAGGTGTATAAATATGAACCTCTTTCCTTAGTCCCTGAGCCAGACGCCATTTTTCTTATCACTTATACGAATGCTGTTTTTACTAAATCAATTTGTTGGGTATGTCTTCATGCAGTCAAGGACTGAAATTTCCCCTCAATGTCTGTGTTGGTATTTCTTTGAGAAGGCTTAATAAGTTGTATTCATATCAAATGTATTATACATTTATATACTTTTAAAATTTTTATTTAAAATTTATTTTTTATTTTATGTACATGAGTGGATTTATTGCCTGCATGCATGTAAGTGCACCCATGTCATACAATATTCATGGAGTTCAGAAGAGGGTGTTGAATCCCTTGGAACTGGAGTTATGGATGGTTGTTAGCTGCTACATAAGTTCTGGGAATCAAACCTAGATCCAATATACAAAATTTTTGCATATTTTATTTATTATTTTAATGTGCATGCAAGTATTGTCTGTGCATATGTAAGCACACCAGAGTCATGCAATGCCTGTGGATGTCAGAAGAGGGCATCTGATCTCCTGTAACTGGAATTACAGATGGTTGTTAGCCACCATGTGGATGCTTGGAATCAAACCTAGGTCCTCTGCACAGTGTTCTTAAGAGCTGAACCATCTCACCAGTCCCATTACTTAAATACACTAAAAACTTAATGCATTTAATGCTTTAATTCACAAAAATGTGTTATTACCATATTGTAGCTATTGCAAGGGTGATGTACTTGATATTTATAAAATCAGATTATGAGTGCTAAAATAAGTGAGCGTTAGAAACTGGTAAAACACTGGGAGTGACACAACATTCTTATAACATAAACAAATTATGCTTTTAGATTAGAACTACAGGTCAAAGCAGAACAGTACAAAGACTTCTAAATTTATCACCCATTTAAGACATGTCTGAAGGGAATATTTACATTTAAGCATTTAGTACTTCTTGTGCATACTTCTTAATGCTTCGTCTTTGACACCTTAGTTCTCTAAATTCATCTGATTTCTTTCCTACTCTCATTGTAAATAATTTAATCCCTTTCTAACCTTAGGCACAGGTCTGCTTTTTTGTCTTAGCATCCCAGATCTCTGGCACTCTTAGTCCAGACCCACCCACTGCACTCTAATCCCCTGCAATCAACCCAGCTCAATTTCTCAGTCTAGCTTGTTAGACCCTTCACAGGATGTCCACATGCATACCTTGCCCTTGATCTCCTGAGACCAGCCTTCTACACTGGCTGTCCCCACTCCCACCTTGCCTTGGATTCCAGACACCAGCCTTCTTCCCTGGTAAGTCTGATCCTGCGCACTGTGCATTTACTCCCCTACAGCCTGAACAAGCCCAATTTCCCAGACCCCTTAGCCTGTTCTTCTTCTAGCCTTGGGCACAGGCTTGCATTTGCTCTTAGACCCTAGATTTCTGGACTACCCTCTTAACTCCAGGTTGTGGTGAACTCTTCAGTTCATGTGATGCCCATCTGTACCTTGAATCCATCTGCAGCCCTTCCCATGGGAAGGGGTCTGGGAAATTGGGCTTGTTCGTGCTGTAGGGGAGTAAATGAAGCTCCCTCATGCAACAGAGGACCAAGAACACAAAGATCACAAATGGCCAAAGTTTAGAGAGTTAAGAGTGAAGAATGTAGATCTTTGGACAGGATTCCCATATTAAATTCCACCCATCCAGGGCTCAGGAACCAGTGCAGAAGAGGGAGTGGAAAGACTATAAGAGCCAGGGAGGAAGTGCATGATTATATGGAAATAGAGTTCTACAAGTTCCTGGGACCCTTCCCATGTGGACCTGCATCTATGGTGTCAACATGCACAAGACCCATACAAACTCTAGATGAAAAATACCTAGTGTAGAACTGGAGAAATGGGCAGCAGACCCCAATCTTAGCTGAAGAAATACTGGCAGCTGATTAATGCTGGGTGAGGAAGTATGGATCCTCTTGAGGCAAGGGACTGTGCAAAGGCTGACTAGACCTCTGATGAACACCACTGGGAAGTTTCTGGTGACACTAGTTTAGTGTGGTGAACCTTGGCAAGAATGGTATAATGTATGAGGTCTGGTGGGGGATATGAGAGAGTGCCAGTGGGGAAGGGAGTATAAAGATGATTAAAACTGGTTGAGATGTTCTGCATGAAATGCGAAAAAGTCAAGAAAAAATTTACAAAACAAAAGAAATTTCAAGAAAAAGACAGAAATTAACATTTATTCTTTGAAATGTTCAAACCTGAAGATAATATGCTTTCATCAAACCGACTTCTCGTTATATCCCTCCAGACCCCCAAACCTGTCTCTTTTGTGACTTCCTTTCCTTTTATTTTTATTTCTAATATTATTTGTAAAGTTTAATTTTACTTTTCTTTGGTTATATATGTGTGGATGTGTCACATTGGTGATTGTGCTTCTATGCCAGAAGGTCAGACCCTGTGGAGCTGAAGTTGCAGGCGGCTGTTCGCTACCCAATGTGGGTGCTAGGAACCAAACTCTGATCCTTTTAGTGACTGGTAAGCACTTGTAACCATTGAGTCATCTCTCCAGTACAGATCACATCATTATTAGCATCTTTGATGAGTCCAGTTAGTGACACTTGAGACACGGATCCCGGGCCATCCCCTGGGAAATGGAAACCCTACCAGCTGCTTCCTCAAAGAAAAGTGACAGGAAGCCACTGTCAATGGCACTCACGCTTGGGATAGGGCCTCAGGAGTGTTTGTCATTCCATGCTGGAACTTCGACTGACTTGATCTTGTACACGTCTGTGAAGCAGCTCTGGCTGCTCTGAGATGATGTATACATGAGACCAGCCATTTCAGGAAGTCAGCATTTCACAGCCCTGTTCTCCACACTCTAGCTTTTACACCCTTTCCACTCCATCTTCCATTAAGTTCCTGAGCCTTGGATGGAGGGAGGTTCATATAAAATGACCCCTGTATGGCCAAGTTTTCACAGTCACTTTGATCAGTATGAGCCTCTACATTAACCAGTATCCACTCCAAAGCTGTTTCTCTAATAAATCTATTTGTATAAACATAAATGTTTTGAAAGCACTTTGACAGCATAAATATTTAGAAAAATAACACCAGCCTGTTCCTCACCTGGGGCCTATTTTCTCCTCAGTCATGAATTTTGACCAGCTTTATAACACCAAACATGAAATCCCTTCTGTGAAGCAGTCCCTAAATCCCACGAAAAAGTGGTTGGTTTCCTCTATAACTGTCACACCATTGCAACAGTGGGTACCAATTTGTCTGACTTGCCAGTATTGCAACATGTAGGGTCTAATGCCTAGTAAGACCACTGATGTCTTTTCCCCCACAGTAGTCTATGTAGCACATTCAGGACTATGAAAGATAGCCAGAAGGGAGAGGGTTTTCTGATCACTTTGAGATTGATTTTTCAGTGTTCTGAAACCCAAGTATTGGTATCTTTAGTAATAGGGTCTTAATACTTAATTATGGTGGGAAACCAAGAGCAATTACAATAATCTGTGTTTGGGGTGCCTCCAGAGCATCCCTGATCAACAACTTACAGGGAAGTATCTCACCCCTGGAACTCAGATTTTCATTTTCATTTAGTAGGCTGTCTTCTGGGAGTCATAGTGTCCAGCCATGCAGGGCACCTCTGGTCAAACTCCTTTCTTATATTACTATATTTTTAAAATTATCTAATTTCCGTAAGTCTTCTTCATGCAGATTTACTTTCAGCTGACCTACCCCTTACACCATCCTCTTCCACATCACCCTGCCCCTCCCCACTACTTAAATTTTAATCCAGTGTATCTCTCCCCTACCACACACATTCATTCATGTCATCTGTGTTCTATTCTCTTGAATTATATTTTTACTTGGGTTGCATGATGATAGGCTTTTGTGTATCTTTTAATAAACCACTCCTTTTGGTTGAGCATTCCCACACCCCCTGTGTCCTCACCCCCAACTCTTACCTGTTTAAATATTTATTCTCTCAGGATTCTCACCCTGTACTCTCATTTTACATATATCACAATCAAAACTTCAAAAATTCAATACTAGGATATCACAAATAAGCTTTGTATAATTTTTATAATTGTCATATTTTTCTCTAGCTCTTCTTAAGGGACGGATATATTTACAATGTAGTATGTGTCTATAATTTAATTTCTCTTTTAATTAATTAATACTATCAATCTAATTTTGATATATTTCATTATATACTTAGTTTTAATCATGCTTGTATAGCATATAATGTATACATATATATATATAATATGTCATGTATGGAAGTTATATAGCATATACTGACATTTAAATGATTAGCATGCTCTCCAATTTAAGTTGG
Organism: Eospalax fontanierii; assembly: GCA_035773235.1. NCBI lineage: Eukaryota > Metazoa > Chordata > Mammalia > Rodentia > Spalacidae > Eospalax > Eospalax fontanierii. The sequence continues at coordinate 18,165,080 of CM069543.1, forward strand.
ATCATACTAAATATCTTTTACAAATTGATCTTATTCCTCAATATTTTATTTGTGGTATTTACCCACATAGATATGAGCAGTTCTAATTCATTTATGTAAATTGCTTTATTATGTTTAATTATATTGATCCATCATTATCCAAGGGAGAATGTGCTAAGACAGTCCATGAATACCAAAATCTGCAGATGCTCAAGTCCCTTTTACAGGAGAGAACAGTATATGCATATAAAAGAATAGTAATGCATAGCCTGTTGCATACTAAATAGTTCTCTAGATTTATCAAGTACTTAATAAAATGTAAATACTATGTAAATCATTGTTTTACTGTATGGTTTAGGGGATAATGACAAGAAAAATCTCTACATGTTCATTACAAATGCAATACTTTTCTGAATATTCCCAATCTCTAATGGCTGGAGCTCATGCATGGATACTGAGGGCCAACTGAGCATACATTCATCAGTTTGTGAATTCATTAGTATATCAATTTTTTTGTTGCTGTGATAAAATAACATGGTATGGCGGCAGGCAGCCACAGTAGGAGGTTAGTTGATCACACATCATGATACAGGAAGCAGAGACAGTAAGCCAGGTGATGGGTGAGACTATACATTCCCAAAGTTTATCTTGGTGACATATGTCCTCCAGCAAGCCGCCACATCCTAAAGATTCCACAACTTCTCCATACAACTCTATCCAATGCAGACCAACTGTTCTCCTTCAAACCTCAATTGTCGAATGGTGAAGTGTTTCATCTTAACTGTGAGTTTTCTTCAAAACATTAGTATCCACTGTTTAAATGTTCTTGTTAAATCTGGCTTGTGGATATGCAGCATGGACGTAGTCTAATAAGGAAGTTATTAGCCTGAAGTGTATGCGTCAATCCTCTATGGTTGCACTTTTCTTGTTTTTTTTTTTTTTTTTTCTACTTACTGTCAATTCTGGTCCAACAAACTAAACAAAGAATTCCAGGAATAAGCAGTTGATAAGTTTAAAGTTGCATGCTACTCTGAGGAGCAGGACGAATTCTCATAGCATCCCACTCTGTCAACATGGCATGTGAATCACCTCATTTCATCATGTTCACACTGGGTACTTCACCTGCCCTGGAAAGACATATGTTAGTGATACATCTACTTTCAGTGGATGTCTTTCTGATATGTTCTCAGAAATGCAACAAAACCTAAAGCTTATAATACATAGCAGGAACTGTGTTAAACCATCTTACATATCAAGAAGAATGACTATAGTTAAGTGATTTTGAGAAACATTTGCATAAATTTTAATACAATGTATTGCTATAATCCTTCTCGTTTATTGTTGCTAACCAGCTCCTTTGCCTAATTTATAGATTTAATGTTATCATATGCATGTGTGTCTGGAAAACAATATATGTAGGTTCCAGAACACATATGGCCTAAAGATTTAGGAATCCACTGAAAGTCTTCACATTTACGCCATTAGAGCAAACAACTCAGTTTTTAGCATACTCTTAGTTATGTAACTATTGGAGTCATTTAATTTTAGAACATTTTATGATTTTATCATTCCATTAAGAAAACCTCATGCCTATCAGCCATCATTGTCCATCTATTCTAATCCATAACAATAGGCAAATATGAGACTGGTTTCTTCCTTATAAATGTGCCCATTTTGGCTAATTGATATAAATGAGATCATCCAATTTGTGGCTGGATTCTTTCAGTTAGTATAATATCTTGAAGGTTAACCCATGTCATCGGATGTATCTATACTACATTCTCTTATTTTGCCAAATATTATCCCATTGTGTAACAACTCTATGAGGTTTTTACCCATGCACTCTTAATGGACATGGGAATTGCTTTCAACTTTGTCTCTTAAGCTGCAGCTATGAAAATCATGTACAAGTTGTCTGTGTGTGTGTGTGTGTGTGTGTGAATTCCTAGAAGTAAAATTGCCATATAATAAGTTGAAATTGAATGTTTTAAGTAACCATAAGACTATTCTCCAAAAAGACAACACAGTTTTACAATCCAGCTGGTAACTCAATAGCATGCTGATTTTGTCACAAACTTGGCAGTATTTAGTATCTGTTTTTACATATCTTACTGGAGTCCTTTCAGTAGATGTAAATTGTATCTCATTGTTAGATTTGCACTTCAATAAATAATAATATTGAGCATATTTTCATATAATTTTAAAAGTTTATGTCTTTTTAGACAAATGTTGTATTGCCATTTTTTTTAGTTATTTTTCTTGTTGATCTTACTGAGTTTTCATTCCTGATAAATATTTTTATATATTATCTACACATAATTCATTGAACACATGCTTAACAAAAATATTACTAAGTATTTTAGCATTCTTTTACAATATATATTTTCATGGAAAGTTTGTGTATTTCATATAATACCTCTTCATCATAGTTAACCCCCAATTTATCTCAACTCCCCATAGCTTCCCCATCAGATTCCATGCATTCTGTGATATATGTAAAGGCCTAGCAAGTCAAGATTGTATCCTTAGATCTCTTTTGGTATGAGTTCATCCACTGGAGCCTGGTCAGCCCCTTAAAGACGGTCATCTCTCCCTCATCCAGTAGTGGTCAGCTGCTGGTACCTCATCAGCTAAGGTTTGGGATTTCCATTTCTATGCTGGTTTTTGTCTGGTTTGAGTTTGCATGGGTCTTGTGCATGCTGTCACCATTGCTGTAAGTTCATATGAGTAAGTTCCCAGCAGCCTGGAAGACTCTGTTTCCTCATGGTCATCCACTACCCCTGGCTCTTCCAGTCTTTCTGCTCCCTCTTCTGCAAAGATGGCTGATCCTTGGGTAGCAGAGGTGTGATTTAGGCATGCTGTCCATGGACATGCTCTCTACAGTCTCTCACTCTCCACAGTTTGGCCAGATATGGCTTTCTGTGTTAATCACCCACTGTTGCACAATGAAGTTTTGCTGGTGAGAGTTGAGAGACATTATTTTATAAAATTTTATTAGTGCTTCTTCCAAAGTTCAAAATTATTTAATTCTGATAAAGTCCGATTTAATCTGCTTTACTTTAGCGCGTGTTTGGGTATCCCTAAGTATTCACTAGTTAATCCAAAGTCAAAAAGATTTATTTCTCTATTTTTTCTAAGATTTAAAAATTCATTCGCTGCTTACGTTTAAGTCTATGATTGATTTTGAATTCATTGCTGTTTGTATAAAGTTCTTGTCCACTTTTATTTTGTATGTATGGAGAGTCCAGAGCAATTTATTGAGAAGACTATCCTTGCCATGTTGAAGATTTTCAGCATCATTGTAAAAGTTTAATTTTCCATAAAGAGAAGAGTTTATTTCTGTCCTGTTAATTCTGCTCCCTCACTCAGTATTGCATGGCCTTGAATTCTACAGCCTTACAGCAAGGATTAAATCACAATGTGTGAGTCTCCCGTTTGGTGCTTTTTCAAGGATGTATTAGTTACCCTGGATTCCTTACATTTAAGATCAGCATGTCAATGACATTAGTTGAAAGAATATAGGCATCTTGACATTATGCAGCTTTCTTACTTGTGAAAATGGGACGTTTCTCTTGTTTAGACCTGGTGATATGTTCAACAGTGTTTTGAAGTTTTCACTGTATATATTTTACAGTTTCACTGAAATTTTTGCTAAAGATTTTATTCAGTTTATGGCTTTGCTTAATTTTGTACTGGAATGTCCACTGCAAGTGTGCACAGCTGATTTTTATGCAACAATCTTACCTGTGTTAGTTCTAGGGGTTTTGGGTTGATTTCCTTCAATTTTCTATTTAGAATACATCATTTGCAAATAAACGGAGTTATTTGTAAGATGGATGTCTTTGTTCCTTGTTTCTTTTCAAATCCCTTGACTAGAGCTTGCAGTACAATATTGAATTGAAGTGAAAAGAGCAGACATCCTTGTCTGGTCCTGAGCGTGGCAACTCATCTAGCCTTCACGGTGAAGTCAGATGCCAGAGCATGCTCTTCATAATGCAGTTTATGTTTGAAAAGGTTCCATTATTTTCCTCGATTGCCTAGCTTTTTTAATCATAAAATGTATTTGATATTACAAAATATGTTTCTATGTCTATTGAGATGATTTATGTGGGCTTTTATCTTTTATTCTAGGTCTTTTTTCCCTCTCTCATAAGGTTGCTATAACAAATTGCATAAACTTTTGGGCTTAAGGAAACATAAATTTATCTTTCCTAATTCTAGAGGTCAGCAGTCAAAAATCAAGGTGCCAGCCAGACTATACTCCCTCCAAGGTTCAAAGAAAGAAGTCTCCCTTGGTTCTTCTGACTCCTGTGGTATCCCATGTCTTATGACTCCAATCTCCAACTGTGAGGGACTTGCCTTTATGTTCTTTCCAATTCCTTCTCCTCTAATCCCTACTTCAAATCTTTCTCTTTCTTTTGCTATTAGATTTAGAGGTCACTCAGATCCACTATGACTGTAAATCAAAGCCTCCTATTTACATCTATCTGCAAAGGCATTTTACAAATATGTTTGTATTCTCAGTTCCTGGAGGTAGAAAAATTTGAGGAGCAGGGCAACATTGAACCTACTACATATGGTGCAAATATGCTGATTTGGATTTAAATATTAAAATAACCCTCATAAATACAGTCCTGTGATGAACTTCCTGATCTTTGTAGATTATCATCATATGTATTCCTAGATACTTCTTATTAGTATTTTCTTGAGAAATGTTGTGTCTGTATTCAAGAAAAAATGATTTACAGAGTGTTCATTTTCTTATATATTTGCATGGTTTATATGTTAAAATAATACTAACCTCATAAAATGAGTCGAAAAACGGCTTCTTTGTCCCTCTTCTTCCAAAGACCATGTGAAGAATGGCTATTAATTTTTCTTTAAATGTATGACAGTACTCATCAGTCAAGGAATTTTTTGCTTCCAGACTCCACTGTGTGTTGGCTTACTTATGGACGAGGTGCTTGGGATGGCACTAATGGCTTAAATGTAAGCAAGGTAAGTGTTGTAACACTGAGCTGTATCTGCAGCACCTAGTACTCAGTCACTTACTTGACTTTCTTCTGACTTGGTTTAGCTAAAGGTCTATCATCTTTCAGATGGTACAGCCAAAAATCTTTTAGGGTTTGTTCCTTTTTCTCTCTTTTGTGTTAATCCTTCCTTTAATATTAGTTATTGTCTTCATCCTGAGTTTCTCATATTTAGCTTTTTTTTTCACCAGTGTTTTAAGGTAAAGGTTTACCTTGCCAATGTAAACTATAACTATTATAATACAGACATTTAAAGATCTAGTCTAACCACTAAAGCCTTGCTTAGTTGTACCCTATAAGTTTGATGTGTTGTTTTATAATTTGATTTATGTCAATGTATTTTCAAATTTCATTTTTTGGCTTATTCTGTAACTAGATTGTTATTTAGGAGAGTATTAATTTTCACCTCATTGTGATTTCCTAAAATTTCCTATTATTGAATTTTCACTCATTTTGCTTAGAAAAATGTGCCTTGAATTTTAGATTTAGGAAGGCTTGCTTATGGCCTACTACAAGATCACTTATGAAAATTTTTTTCACATCTAAGGTTTTATATTCAATTTTTGGTAAACTCTTCAAACATTACTGCTTCTGGTTGAGGTTTAAATCTTTGTTGAATTTCTTCCTAGTTATACTAGAGACTTTTAAATGTGAGGCATTTAGGCTGTCAGCAAGGTGGTAGTTTGAACAGAAATGTCCCTTATTGGTTCAACTATTTGAACACTTGGCCCCCATTCATGGCATGGTTTGGGGAGGTCATGGAATCTTTAGGAGGCATAACCATGCTGGAGGAAGCATGTCATTGGGAGTAGGCTCTGAGAGTTCATGATCTCATGGGACTTCCACTTCCGGCTTTCTTCTTCCTCTGTTTGCCTCTGAAGACGCTCTCTCTCATCTTCTGTTACTGTGCACTGATGACTGCCCCGCCTCCCAGTCAGGAGAGACTCCTGTCTGTCTCGAACTGTGTGCCCAAATGAGCTATCTCTTCTATAAGTTTCCTTTGGTCAGGGTGTTTTATCATAGCAGCAGGAAAGAAACTGTATGTGGTCTATTTAGGTCTCATTAAACTGTGTTTCTGTGATCAGTGTCATCAGTTTTTGCTGAGAGTATTTTGGGAGTTCCATTGTTAGGAGCATTTGTATGAATTATCATTAGATGATATAGTGCTCTATAGGAGATGATCAATTACTTTATCATAAATGCCTATATTAGTAAATATTTTCTCTATTTTGTTACTAATTTCATCATCCCAGGTCTTTCATTAATGTGCGCACGGCACATTTTTTTATCTTAGTTTTCATCCTCTTGATCATTTAAAGAAGTGTGTCATAAAAATTACTATGTATGTGCATTGCTCATTTTTCAAATCTGTTCTAATGGCATCTTAAATACATTTACATTTAATATAAGGCCTTATGTGAGGTTTGCTACCTGCAATTTTTCAGATGCTTTTGTATTTGCTATCTTTGTTCTGCATTGTTTCCACATTTTGTGATAAGTAGTTATTGTCTAGTAGACTGCTTTAGCTATATTTTTCTTTACCCTTGATTTTATTAATTTCCTGAATCGTTGACTATGGACTAAATTTCTATCTCAAACTTTAAACACCCTGCTTTTCATTAGTACTAACTTCCAGTAGTAGGCAGAAGCTCTGATCTCCTCTTCCTTTGTGTGGTAACAATCATGTAAACTGCAACTTTATATAAGCCCATCAACATAAGTTTATAAATATTTCTGTGCTGAACATGTTTTAAAAAATATTTTGTTGTTTATTTTTATTTTGTGTGTATGAATTTATTGCTTGCATGTATGTAAGTGCACCCATGTTATACAACATCCACCAAGGCCAGAAGAGTTCTTTGAAGTGTGAAGCCGTTAACATCTCTCTGTGGTTACCTTAGTGATCAGTTTGCAATTGATCAAATTTATACAATTTTCTTTCACCTCTGCTTGAACAGCCTGAGAGGTAGTATCAGCACTCAGGGATATTAGAAACTCACTTTTGCCTTCACATGATGTGTTGGGAAAGTCTCGGAATCAGCCGGTGGCTAGAGGCTGAGACCTTTTCTGTCTTCTCCTGGGCATGTACTCAGCTATGCACATGTGCACACCTCTCTGCCTCCCTGGGACAGCCAGCTTCTCAACGCCTTACAGAACTCTTGTGTTCTCCAAATCTTCCTGTCAAATTTTTGCCTAAGCCCCTGTTTACCTGAACTGGGACTTCAGACTTAGGCAGGCTCAGTGCTCACTGATTTTTGCTGAATATTTCCTGTGAGTGCTCTCTGGAGATAGGTCTTTTTCTGTAGAGTGAGTTCCCAGATAGATCAAATAATGACACAACCCGACAAGCAGACATTTCAAGGGAGATGACTGACTAGTCAAATAGTTCATTTGCTCTAGAGATGGACATTTTTGAGACCTCAGCCTGGGCTTCCCTTCCTGTATTTGTACAGCTTGTTTGTCACCAATAGTAGAATTTTGAGACTGAAAGAATTCTGCAGAGCTGAAGAAAGGGTGAGGACAAAGGTAAAGTCAGAATTCAAATCACGGTTATTATTATGAAAGTAAAGTTATTTTTCTTGAGGAGACATTCCTCATATTTTTCCATGGCTTTGACTAATTTCTGGGACTTGCAGAAGTTACTCTTGACAAGTTTTACTGTTTTTCTTACTTTGGGACAGGATTTATCGACCTCATGACAGCATTATAGAAGTCCCGTAGCCTACTGAAGTTTTGATTTGATACCATTAGGGATCGTTTTTTGGAGAAAGGGTCTTCCTGTAGCCCCAGCTGGCCTGCTACTCGCTATGTATACCAGGCTGGTTTTGATCTCACAGAGATCCACCTGCCTCTGCCTCCTGAGTGCTGGGAGTAAGGAGTGCACCACTGTTTCCAGCCCCAACTAAAGATATATTTTTTTATCTAAGCTGTCTGTCCTGGGAGCTGACTGAATGGAGAAATGCTTGTTCAGAGAGTAACAGTACAAATATGCGGTAGGGGCATAATCATAGCCTTTAGCAAAGGTCAATGTTCATTTAATTCGTAAAAATAGAATCAGATATGCTAGAAGTGATGGTACACACCTGTAATCCCAAACATGCATAATGTGGAGGAAGAAAGATGTCTAATTCAATGCCAGTCTAGATAACAACAGCAAGACCTCCTCTGAAAAAAAGAATTGTATGTATACAACTTCCTACGCATATGTGTTCCTTTACAACTAACTGTTAAATTGTAATATGAGGAAATGTGCTGCTAGACATGAATGTGCAAACTCGATCAAACACAATGTACCTATCTTGTACATTATATTCATTACGTTACTGTTACTATGATAAAAAATATTCTGACCAAAGCCAACTTGAGAAAGAAAGAGTTAATTGACATCTGACAGTCAAGTGACAGTTCAGCATTGAGGGAGATCAGGGCAGGAATTGAGGCTCACTGGCCTGCTTCCCCTGGCTTACTCAACTATGTTTCTTATACATCCCACCTGCCCAGGGATGGCACTGCCCACAATGGACTGGGCACTCCCACATCAACCAACAATTAAGAAAATGCTTCAGAAAACTGCCTGCTTATCTGTATGATGGAAGAAATTCCTTAATTAAGGTTCTTTTTTCCCCAGGTGACTCTAGTGTGTATGTCAAGCTGACCAAAACGAAACAGCATATGTGTTTAAGCTGGACCAATATGAGCACTGAACTAGACTATCAGTTCTCTTAGGGGTGAATGCCAATCAGGTGCAAAGATTTAGAAGACAGCAAGAGTCACAAAACACCTGAGGGAAACTGTCACAGTGTTGCTATGGAACCTACAAAATATTAGACCTACAAAATTTGAAGACTAGAGGAGTCTCCGTGTGGAATTTGTAACTACAGGCATCCTGAACACACATTCCTATGTTTCTATGCAGTCGTTTGATTTCTCTTCACAGAGGTAATGTTTCTGTTTTGTAACACAATAGTCACTGGGTAGCCCAGGCAACATCAGGAGGTGAAGAAGCAATTTTCAATGGAAATCACAAAGGAATTTTGTTTCAGCATAATAGAACGGAGTTTTACCAAGGAGCCTAAAGTTGCAGCCTGCTGCTGTTAGTCTTGATATAACACTGGACTGCTTTGCCAGAAGAAATATTCGAGACACAGGTATTAGTTATATCAAAATGATTTAAAACTACATTTCAACTAATATTGATCTGGCCACTGCCTAATGTGCTATATTCCTGGAATCACCCGGCCTCTTGTGTATCATACAAGCTTCTTTTCCACCAAAAATCAATTTTTAAAGCAATTATTTCCTAAATAAAATGCCACCTTGTAGAGTTTATTTTTAACATCCAGGTAAAATCTGTCTCTATATAAATTTTGAAAGAGCTGTGGCCCTACTATAAATCCAAAATTCAGAAAGCTTAGTAGTAAAAAGATACTAGACTTCATCTTCTGTGGGTGAATATTTGCTAAAAATTTGGCATGTCTTCTTTGACTCTAAGTTTTAATTACGTCATAATTCATCATTAATGACCTTTCAAATATTTGGTAGTAGCATTTAATTTCTCTAGCATTTAAGTCCTAATAATCATGAAGTGAGAAAATTATGGAATTGCATAATTCAAGACTTTCTAGTGATTATGCAATATAACAGACTCTTGTGCAAGGCATAACTCCCTGCCTAGCTACAGATCATTTTTGAGTGTCTTACTTTGAAGCTCAAATCTAGTTCTTCTATCTAAAATGCAACCTAGTAATTATATATCAGTCTTTAAAGTCATATTTTATTGATTTAACTGCTATGAAAGCTGAAAAAAAATCTCAAAGCTGAAATTTTTAAATATGACTAGCTTGAGAATTAGCTTGGAAATGTTGGAAAGCTTTTTATAAAATTGTGTGCAGTCGGTGAAAGCAAAATGAAACTATGTGATCATCAGTCTTTGAAACATTACTGGCGACTTAAAAAAAAAACGCAGGTGCTAGACAGACAGTTTTAATGAGTCCTGTTTTTTTACTGAATTTTTGCAGTTTTTATACAATATAGTTTGATGGTTTTTAGATTCCCTTTCTCCATCTGCTCCTACCTCCACTGCCCACAAACAACCTATATATATATATATATATATAGGACATATCCATATATATATCCTACAGAATCTGATTTTTTTCCTATATGTCCTTCAATTTGGTCCATCCATTGGGCCCACCAAGACATCACTGTACACTCTCTTTCCCCCTCTCAGTAGTCATCAGTTGACAAAAGTTCCTTAAGCTGGGTTTGGATTTCTTATTTATGTCCCCATGTCTGTGATGGGATTTTGTCTTACTGAGCTTGCATGGGACTTGTGCATGCTGTCACCACTGGTGTGAGTTCATGGATAACTGACCAGATGCCTGGAAGACTCTTCCTTATTCACATCCATCCTCACTGGCTTTTATAATCTTTCCACCACCTCTTCTGCATTGCTCCCTGAGCCTTGAGAGGCAGAAGTTTGAAATAGCTGTCCTGCTCAGAAATAAGCACTCTGCAGTCTCCTGTTCTCTGCACATTGGCCAATTAGATTTCTGTGATAATCACCACCTAATATTTAAGAAAACTTCTCTGGTCAGAGTTGAGAGATATATTAATCCCATATGTAAGGTTGCATTGAAGATGTGTCACTTAGGGTGAAGTATCTCAGAGACAATTATTATCTGCATTTGACCAGTTCTGAAGCTCTGTAATTTTCTCCATCTATTTCAAAAATAAACTTCTTTGATGAGGGGGTGAAAGGGAAACGTGAATGTATATATGAGAATGTATATTTAGAATAAAATAAGGAAGTACATTAGGGATGTGGCAGAAGCAGGTGTTCTCTAGCATCACGACCTCTCTAGCCATGTGTGTTTGACTATGTTTACCACACACAAATTCCTTCCCATTGAATGAGCCTTAATTCCTATTAGACAACTGTTGATTACCCCCAAGATAAAAGTGCAACTGCTTCACCAATAGGCATATTTTGCTGGACCAGTCATTGTTGTTTTTTAAGTTTTACAGCTGGTAGGACCATTGATTATTTTTCTCCCTTCTCAGCTTGTTCAGTATCTTCTGATATCATGAGATCTATTATTCAGGGAGGAGGCTTCCAGTTCTAGCTTGATTACAACAAGTACTGTGTCCAAAGTGTGACCAGCTTCAACAATAAAGTCTTAATTTCAAGTTCTGAGAGGTAATCAAGGGTTGTGACAATAGCCTGTGTTATTTTGGGATTCTCTTGGTCTACCCTGATCAACAAACTCAAAGGGAGGTTTCTCTTGCCTGGCACTGTGTTTTTTGTTATATAGTTTTCAGCTATACACATGCATTCGTATATTTATTTTATGTTTATTTTTAGTAGGACTAGAACTTGTTTTTTTCGTATCATCCAAGGCTCAGCTATTAGTAAGTGAAGACTGAGACTCAGACTCAAAACAACAAACATGGTATGTTCTCTCTCATTTGTGGATCTCAGCTCCAAATCCCTAGATATGAGTATATGTCCCTATGTAACCTCAGGACCAAGGAAAATGAAAAGAATCGTGAGAATAAAGGGGAAGAAGGAGCTCAAGAGAGTGGGCTGGTAGATTCTGGGTCTTATTAAAGGATAATGGAAAGGGGGAAGTACATTAACAGAGGAGCCCTATGTTCTGATCCAACTCATACACATCAGCCCTAGAGTTTTTAGACCTCTTACTTCCACAACAAAGGAGACTTTGCAGATTTGCCTACAATTAAGACATTGGAATTTTTTCTGAAGAAGCAAAAGGGATACAAAGGTGCAGACACCTACATCTTAACTCATTACAATCGGTACTGAACTTCTATATGACACACTTCTAGGATAATAAATTTGTTTTAAGTTGTTTTGGACAGTTTCTGACAACAGAAGCACACAGTACTAATAGCATAGCTTCCCATTTTATCTACATGCCAAGAGCGTTGACTCCATGTCTTCCAGATTTAGTTCTGCTTAACTTCTTAGCAACATCCATTTGAAATCTAATTTCAGAATAACACAGTAAACAAGGATAATTACTGCTGGCGTGGGTGTCAATTACAAATCTTTTCAGGAGGGTTAAAATAGACCCATACAGTGGGCTAGACAAAAACATAAAAGATCTGAAGACCATGAAGGACTATGAAAGCTCACCTTGTGGCCCTATTCCAGGCTTTTGTAAACTATGCTGATAAGTCAAGACCAAAAAAGTTAGCTTTTGCTGAAGGGATCTTTGACTTGCAGTGCAGACCAGGGCATACACTTCACCCCAACCTCTGTAGGCCACTGAAGTCCAGAGAGTCAGACATGTCTTGATTTGAACTCTCGATTCTGAGTGTGCTCCACAGGTGAGCAGGGTCGGAGTACCATTCTCAGTCTTTGAGAGGTGACATTTCTAAATATTTCAGTATAAGGGTCATTTCCCATAAAGAACTAATTTGTACATTTGAAATTAAAATGTTCATATTTTTAATGAGAACTCATTTCTTTTCATGAAGATGTACAAAGAGAATAAGAAAGTTAAATGCTCCAAAATCTTTTAACCCTGAGGTTTTCTGCTCTCTCCTTGCTTAACAAGGTCAATGAACAAAACTGTACTAACGCTGTCTAAGCGAATAGTTACATAGTAGTTCATGCCAGGCCACGGACCATTGCAATCCCTTTTGATCTATTTTCCCTCCTTCCTTGAAACCTTTACTAAACAGCTATGATGGGCACAAATTGGGTTGATCTCTGAATGAGTGGGTTTAGTGCATGTGATCTCTCAATTACTGCAAAAACAAGAACCCTCAGAATTTTCGAATACCCAACAGCTGTATGTATTCTATTTAGGAATATTTACACTGGACTCTAATTGAAGAAGCGAATTTACTTAAAATCATATTTTGGCCTGAATCTTATAATTATTATAGAAATAGGATCGTTGCACTGCCTCTTTCTAATATCTATAATAATACTTGACACACCCAGGTCATTTTTCACAAAGAATCTCAGATCTTTAAAAATATTTATCCCTAATGTTACTCCTAGTCCTTCTGTAGACGGGTAGTGACATCAAAACATTATTTCATATTAAGTTCGCATAGTGAGTTGGAGGATGGGGCTCAAATATGAAATAGTAGAATATTTCTATCTGAAGTGATTCATATATTAACTCATCTTCTAAGTTATGGAGCCATTTTGTTCCAGGGAAATCTTTTAAAATGAGCATTTCATTGCTTTTCTATGATCTTTATGAAGTTTTTATCGTCTTTGCATCATGGATGAAGTGAGACCCAACTGGTGCTTGCACAGCAGCTGCAGTGGGAGGAAGCAGGTGGTGTTCTGCAAAGAGGGGTGTGAGCAGCGGTTCTGGCCATTTTGCAGGAGCCAAGATTTAAAAGATTTGCTTTTCATACGCAGTATTTCTCCCAACTGCTGTGCACGGAGACCTGACCGACCTGACAGTTGAACACAAGCTAACGCGGCATGCTATCCTACTTTCGGAGGCTATGGTCTCTCTCTGTACTGAAAGCTCTCCCTTCAGAAGCACCAAAAGTTTCCTTCAGACATATTTTAGCTTTCAAATGGTTGCTGAAATGTATTTGTAGAGTGAAACTTTAATTGAGAGCATTCTTAGTAGATTTGACCCGGCCGTGATCTATTAACCATATTTCCTAGAAGCAAACTTACTTTCTGTTATGGCTCAAGGATGCACCCCAAAAGTTTATGCACTAGAAATTTAGGTGCCGATCAATCCCCATGAATGAATTAAAGCTGTTCTTCCAGAAATAGGTTACTTCTTGCAAGAGTGACTTTATTATAAAAATGGGCATTTTACACATGTATTCTCTCCCTGCATCTTAACTGATTACAATCTGTATTGCGCTTGTATATGACACACTTCTAGGATAAGACAGTTCTGTTTTAAGTTGTTGCTATAATGCAACACAAAGGGCCTTGCCAGATTCTAATGCGATTTTTTGAATTTCCTAGCTGATAAAATAGGAAACTAAATGAATTTGTTTTCTTTATAAATTACTCAGTCTGTGGTATTATGCCATAGCAACAACCAAAACAGAGCAGGATTCAACTGAAATTTAATTTCATGTATTTTGATATATTATGCTTATGTGTTTGTTTCCCTGTAAGTTACTTAGAAGAGGTGATTTATCGATGTTTGGAGCAAAAAATTTTGAAGAGAAGTTTTTAAAAATCACAGTGGGTTTTACCTATTCACTCCTGTGCTTTTTATCCTTTTCCAGTGTAGTTTGATAATATTTCACTGATGAGCAGATTAAGTCGGGTTTTTTAATTGAACTCTTCAGTTCTTGTATTTGTAGCTTTTCATCTTATGGAAAGACACTTTTCTCTTTTGCCCTTATAATCTGGTTTCTCAGAGAAGCTGTACCCTAGAAATTTGTGTGAGTGTACATATATTTCCTGCCTATGCATGTCTTTGGTGAAACTTTTATATTCTAGACAGGGAAGAAATCTAGGATGTGATTTTTCAAGGAAAAATCACACTTATAGAAACTACCTGTGGATGAGTAAAAAGACAGAGAAGGCAGTGTAAGCTGAATATTAGCTCTACTTTAGTAGTTTTCAGAGTAAATTGGTCGAGTCAAGATGCTAGTGTTTCTTTTTCTTGGGAAATTTGTAACATAAAGTTTATGGAGAGTCACAGCAAAAACACAGAACATTTCATACTTATTAAGCATAGTCAACTCTGGAATTCCTCTGTGTCATAGAATATTATGGAAGAGGTGCTAGGACATTTTTTAATGGTTTAGTCACCCAACATATGGTGTTTTATTGGTCTCTTTACTGCACAAAACACAAGTTAATATTTTATAGGCTTCTAGTAAAGTAATGGGCAAGATTTCAAGGCATGGTGCAAATGTGAGTGCCTAAATACGTTCATTACTAAAATTGAAAAGTTATAAAGGGTTTCACAGCAATGAACCCAAAGCAATCCATGTCTTTATCAGACATCTACCTAAGGAGAATTCCAATTAATAAAATGCATAGGGCAGAGTGCTGTCACAGTCTTCAGCTGCCGTATTCACTAGCATCTCTTCCATCAGCAATTATGACGTCAGCATAAACACGTTCTCATTTATTTGAGAATAATGTCACTGGCAAAAGGTCTGGCACAAAACTCTTAACTTTGAATTGAAATTCAAATCTGAATTGAAAATCACAATCTGCCTTAGACCCATAACAGGAAATCTGAAAATCTTTCTTTCCCAAACGCTTTTTAAGTTAAGCTATGACAGGAACAAATGTGTCCACAGGTAAAGTCTCTTTAAGATGTTATTAGTAGTGAGTAAAGATACAAATGATACGACTTGGGAAAGGGTGTATTCATCCCCTAACATCTCTTAAAGCTAAATTACATAGAATTCTCTGGTTAAAGAAGGTATTTTCGGTCTGAATTCTCTATGCAATTATATTAATGTTCAGTTTCACTTGGGAGCATCAGTCCTATTGTGACCAAAAATGTTATAGTTAAAGTAAGGAATGGAAACCTAGCCTAGTATTACCATGGTGTGGTGGTTTTTAATCCAGGTTTTGAAGGAGTAAGAAACTAAGTTTAACATTTTACTTATAAAAGACTTATAAAAAGTAATCTCTTGATTTTTGCTAAATATTCAAATCTGCTCCAGAGATAGTACATATGTTCCAAATTTTCTGCTACTTTTACAAATAATTCTTTAATTTCTGCATTTCAGGGTGGAGTTTATACATGCCCTTACCTGTTCAGAGAAATCTATTTCTAATACCAATAATCAATCTTTGTTTGGTCTACAGTATTTTTTTGTCTCTGTCAACTCACTGAGATGTCTTTTACCAAAACTGGAAGACTGCCTTGATTTCTACCCTGATTTGCTGTGAAAACCTAGTGATGCAAAGAAGTCGAGATGGCAGAGTTTTCCCAGGGTCTCCTCATGTTCTTCGTCCCAGATCTCCCCCTTTTCCAAAGTGTTGTGTTTTGTGTCAATATTTTATCATCCAGAAAAGAATAGATTGGAGAAATCTTAGCACCACCTCTAACCTTGAAAATATGATGCTGGTAACTAGATTGCCCTTGAAAAAGATTCCAAGAGCTTTAGTATGCCTCTGGAACATTAAATACAAATAAATGTGTGTGTGGAGGGGAGTGTATTGGTGAATGTGTGTGTGTATATGTGTGTGTGTATGTGTGTTTATTTGTGAATGTATGTATATGTGTGTGTGTGCATGTGTGTGTATGTGAGATGCCACATAGCAGTGAGTGAGCTATTTGTTTTCAATTTTATTTTAGCTCAACAAAAATTTTCAACCTTTGGTCTTTTTACATATCCCTCTGTGACTAGAAATGGTCTTTAACTTTTCCTTCTATATTCCTAACAAACAGAAACATTTTCATTTGACGGGAACATAGAACATACTGAAGATTAAAGCCTTGGGAAAAGTGCTTCTGCAAGACTGGGGATGTGGACACATTTCCTCATAGGAGAATTTCTCATTGCCCAAGATGCACAGAGGTCAACTGAGACACACAATACCAATAGCTCACTGTATTTTCCCCTTTCACACTCAGATTCTGTAACTGTTTGCTCACCACTAATTTAGAGCAGTGACTGAGTTCTGTGTGAGGAACCAGCAGGAGAAGAGGGACTGGGAGGGGACGAGGATCCCTGACCCACACAGCAGAACCACAGTCCCTCAGAGAAGATTCCATTTTCCAAAACACTGAAAGGGGCCTATCAAGTGTTTCTTCTAACACTATACCATGTAATCCTTGACAAGACTCTGTTAAGCAGAATTTTCTCCATCTAGTATGTTTCAAATGTTATCTTAATTCCAAATTAATATTTTAAACAGCTTATAAATTGTACCACATCCATGGCTGTCCAAATTTCTTTTCTCTTAATTAGGCCATGGCAGTATTTAAGTAGGAAAAGCGTGTCCTTTGGGGTCAGATACTTTAATTGGAAAAGCAATTTCAACTCCAAATAGTGATCAATCTTAGAAATTTTCCACAGTTTTTGTAATCCCATATTGACACATGTGAAGAAATCCTGAGTGAGGTTTTCATGGAAAGGGGACACAACTTGGCAAATGATGAAAAAGAATAAGCGATATGAAATATCTTGGCTTTATATAAGAAATGAAGAACTTGTAGATTAATGTAGTTAAGATTCAGGAAGAAAATCAAGATCTACTTGGGAGACATGCCAAGCATTGAAATGAGAATCTGATCATAAACCAAATAAAATCCTTACTTTTGGTAGAAGTGCAATTTACATGAAGAAAATAAATAAATAAATAAAGTAGTACAAGGTGAAAGTGTTTTGCTATTGTTAACCAATGTTATGGTGGAAGATCATTGAAATAAATTCTGAACAGTCTACAAAATGCATTTGGTGAACACAGTAATAGCAATTTGATATTGAATCCTGAACCCTTGGTCCCCAGTCTTTCTTATTCTGCTCTGGTCTTCTTTTTTATAGTATTCAAAACTTTCTTAGAAGTTGTTTACATTTAATTCTGTGTATCATGATTTGTCTTGACCAGATAGAATGTAAGCTTTGTAAACACTGACATAGATGGTGTGCCCACTGATGCATTTGAAAACCTAGAATAGGGCATTTGGTACTTTTCAGGAAATGTTTATATAAACAAGAAGCTACAAAAAGACCTTTAATCATTTATGTAGCATGAATGAGTATCCACTTGTATTGTATGTGGGTGCCCTTGAACACCAGAAGTTGGTGTCAGATCCCCTGAACTAGAATCATAGGTGGAAGAAAGTCACCTGGTGTGGAGTCTGAGAACCCAACTCTGGTCCTCTTCAAGAATAGCAAGCCCTCTTAACCTCTGAGTCATCTTTCCAGTTCCTGATAAGAAGACTTTTAAAGACATTATAAAGTAAGCCGTCTGGGATATGAGCAAAAGACCTGGGCATATATGTCTCTATAGATAATACACAGATGGTAAACACGCATTGCTGTGGTTATAAGGGCTACACTGAGGAATCCTTTGATGGTGGAGTGTTCTGTGCTTCGATTACATCAATGTTAATATCCTGGTTAAGGAATTGTACTATAGTCCTACGTATAAGATATTACCTTTGAGGGAAAATGAGTAAATGAAGCAGGACATTTCTCTCCATGTGTCTCAGAATTGCATGTGAATCTACAATGTCAAAATGAAAAGTTTAATTTTAAAAAGTGGGCATGGAATGGACACTTTTTCTCAGAAGTAGTGTTCACATGACACTCCTGTGAAACAGACAAGCGTGTTAGTGCACTGCATCGATTAAGCCCTTTGATCCTGAAAACACTCGGAGGCAGAGATCACGTGTTCTTTATCTGTTTATATATAATGGATTGAGCTTTAAGCAACTTATGTGAAATCAGTGTATTATGTGATGGAACTGCTTTTAGTTCATTTCAAAGTTGAAAACACAGAATACTCAAATGAGCCTATCATCTGGTTTCAATAATTGTCAATTCATGATGTCTTTGTTTTTAATCTAAATCTTTGCATTCTCCTGACCTTTGGTTTATTTTGAAGAAATATCCATATCATATATTTTAAATGTAATTCAGAAACTAGCTCTATGAAATAAGGACCCTTTTATAAAACATACCCTGAAAGTTTGACCACACCTATAAAAATACACAATAATTCTTCAGTATTATCTAATACACTGGACAGATGTTTTAACTCAGGCCACATGATTTCACAGTGATGTTTTAGCCTATAAGTTAACTACAGATCTAACCACCCAGAGTTAGAGAATGAATATAGAGTTTTAGAACAGAAGATTTTGATAAAGAATTACTTTAGGCTAAGCAGGATTAATTTATGTCATTGTATTGATAAGCTAGGGTAGCGTCTTGAATTTAAACCAAGTTCTACATTAATCTTTGATTTCTTATGTTGAATCATTGGTGGTTATTTTTTCTACCTAGGTTTACATAATTTTATAACTATTTCACTGTCCAAATGATTTTTTCAGATTCTGTGCCATTGACCTTTGCAGAATTCGTCTCACTCCTTAGTTACTAATTTCTAAATATATCACTCCAATAGTACATTTTTCTTTGACTTAGATCATTGCTAAGACTTGTAACCTTAAATGCTTAATAATGTAGCATAGTATGTATCTAGTATGCCTATGCAAGGTAAGAAACTGGAATTTAAAAAGATTTGTATTTTCCACATTTTCTTTTTATGCAGATTTATACCTTGAAAACAGCTTTGCATTTTGAAGATTAGCAATGAGCTTCCATTTGCCGTGTTTTCAGCTGGGTAGTATTCTATTAGTAAACCCCCAAAGGAACAAATGGTTCCATCCATATTTCACAGTTACAAAACTCGAGGATCAGAAGCATGAAGATACTTATGATCTTTGTTTTAAAATACCATCAGCACTTTGTTTTAAAACATTTTATTTGTCAAGACATGAAATGTTTACTAACAGATAAGAACTATTCACATTAATCATCAAAACTAAATTATTTTAAAAATAATATTTGATTTCTCAATACTTAAAGACTGATAAAGAGGAAAAGGTGAAAAAGGAGGTGTTGGTGGCACTAGCATATTCCAAAATACAGAGATTTTAAACATGTATTTATTATATGTATTTCATATAAAATATTCTAATCATCTTTATACCTGTCTCCCATCCATATCCCTGTAGAGCCCCCACAGAATACTTGTGGTCTTGTAGGTGACAGAATCTAGGAATTCTGAGTCTGAGTGTACTATGCTAGGAGTTAAACTCAAGCTTCATACGTGACAGACAAGTGTTCCAGTGTTGAGCCTTAGCCCCTACCCTTAACACACATTTTGTATGTCAAAATGATGCTCACATGAACTCACAGCAACGATGACAGCATGCACAAGTCCCATGCAAGCTCAAACCAGACAAGATCCAAGCAGACATATGAGGAATTGGTTGGGAAACTCCAGCCGGGCCTACAGAACTATTGGCGACAGATGGCCGCTGGGAGAAGGAGAGTCCGTCTCTTTCAAGGACCTGACTCCTAGTGGGTTAGCCAGGCTCCATTGATGGGCCCATACTGAAGGACATTTGGGGATGCAAGTTACACTCTATAGGCCTTATTATATACTAAATAGAGTACATTAAATCAGGCAGGGGCAGTGAGGGGAGGTACGATTAAATGATATTGTATAAAATCTCAAAAATTTAAAAAAACATCAAATTGAGAAGTGGTAACAATAGGAAACATTAAAAGACAATTTAGAAATAGAAATGGGTAGCTGAGTGTATTTAAATAATATGGATAAATTGAGCTGAATCAAGACGTAGATCACAGTCCCTACAGTTCAATAATAACTATCTAATTCCATTAAAACCAACTGATGAGATGCCCTGTCTAGATAGACTTCCTGTTAAATGATAGCTTCAAGAAGAGGCTACAAATCACAGTCCGAAGTTTGATTTGTATAACATTCATGAGCTTAAAACTAACTCCATATTATTTGCAACTCGTGAATTTAGACAACGTGGAGCATTACATCAACTTACGTATTGAAGAAGGTAGCTGCTGTTGGGCTGTATTCCCACCAGGCAGATAAATGCAGTTTTGGATTTCACAGCTTTCCTTTTCTAGGAAATCTGGGGGATATAATCCATTGCTAATTGCTTTGATTATGACTTTCCTAACCTCTAATCTCCATGACCTTTTCTAAGTCCATTTTGGACTTAATGAGCCATATTAGTAAAGTTTACACTGTCCTTTTGATATGACTTTCTAAGATGTCCTTATGAATTAAGATATTTTTTGTTCAAACTCTGTTCCTTTATACTACAGGAGGTTGAAGACCTGACACCTTTATCTTAAACTTTGCCATCTATTTGCATAATTGTGCTTTAAGCCATGTTTATGTCTCTGGGCATTTGAAACTTTCAAATACTACGGTTTCATTTTTAATGGTGAATTCCCTTTGCATTTTACTGCAAATATTTTAAAGTCCTTATGCTCAGAAAATACTAATTCAAATGGTAACCAGGATTGAAAACTATGAATGTGAATCCTTCTGGGGGATTCAATTGAAAAAATCACTAAGAACAACTTTGTAATTAGACCATCTCAACGTGGTAAAAAGAACCCCCATTGAAAGGATGGGGAAAAGGATTTCCAGAATACACTGAACCAAAACACTAACAGTTTCCAACAGTCTGCAGAGTGACTCACCACTGAAGGGCTATTGGTAAGAAGAAGAAAACTGCCTTCTCAGAATGGAAGTTTGGACTCACATAAGAAAGCTTTTATTTTAATTCAATTATTTTGCATTTCACACAGAACCTTTCAATCAAACTCAATCATCTCTATGCCCGCTTTCCACCAGAACCCTCTCCCATAGGACCCAAACTGGAATCCATACATTCTTCATCTCTTTTAAGGCCAACTGTGTTGTGTTAAAGTTCCTTAGTGCAGCCTATCAGGAGTAGCCAGCTTTAGGAAGATCAGTTCGTCCTCACCTAACAGTAATCAGCTGCCAACACTTCAACCAACATTGGGATCTGCTAGCCATATCTCAGGTCCATGCTGGGGTTTTGTCCACTTGAGTTTGCATGAGTCTTGAGCCCATGCCGAAGCCATCAATGTAGGTTCATATGAACAGGATCCCAGGAACTTGTAGGATCCTATTTTCATATGGTCATACACCTCCTAACCGGCTCTAACAACCCCCACCCCCTTCTGCAATATTCCCTGAGCCCTGAGTGAGTGAAACAATATAGGAATCCTGTCCCGGGACCCACACTTTGCAGACTCCTAACATCCCTGCTTTGGCCCTTTGTGACCTTTTCTCTTATTGGCACTCTGTTGCATTAGGGAGCTTCATTAATGAGGGATGAAAGATTCATGAATGTCCTCTTTACCCCTTGTTCTATGTTGGATGAGTCTATGTTGGTTGAGGATGTGCTGCTGAGGTATGGGCGATTCATACACAATGTTGGTGTGTGACCAATTGTGGTACTCTGTACTAGTCTCTACTAGTCTCCATCTGGTGCAAAAGAAGCTTCTTTGATGAGTGGTGACGGGGACACTTGATTTTATATATATATATATATATATATATATATATATATATATATATATATATATCACATTAGCCTAGGGATGTGATAGCCTTGGTGATTTCTCTAAGATCTATGACCTCTTCAGCCATGTGTATTTGACTATGATTACAGTACCACACATGGCCTTCCTCACTTTGAGTGCTCTCTAAGACCAATTAGGTGGTTGTTGATTTCTCCCAAGATAAAAGTGGCATTACTACACCAGTGTCAAGTGCTGTGGCAGTCATCAATGTGGTTATTTGGTCATAAAGCTGGTGTTGGGCCATCAATTGATGTTCTCTCTTAGCTGCTTGCATAGAGCTCTCCAGCGATACATGAGCTAGCCTTCAGAGGAAGTGGCTTCCAGGTCAGTTCCAGCTCCATTGCTCCAAATCTGCTGTCTGAAGTACGTCCTGTCTTCAGGAACAGGGCCTTACCTTCAAGTTCTGGGAGGCAATCAAGAGCTATGGCAACAGCCTGTGTAATTTGGGGAGTCTCTTGGACCACTCTGACCAAGAACTCAAAGGAAGATTTCTCCTGTCTGGCACTGTTTATTGTTATGCAGACTTCAGCTATGAAAATGGACTCATGTAGAGGTATTGCATGTGGAATTAGGCATTAATTTCTTAGAGTAATATGATTCCATCTGGTGTTTTACACCAGGTAGGCACTATTTATCTCTCCTCTCTCTCTCCCTGTATAACCCTCACTTAATGCCTTCCCTTACAATGTCCCCATTTTCTCTGTCTCCCTTGATAATACCAGTCTTTTATAGCCTCACTTCTCTTGAGCTCCTTCTTTCCATTTATCCTCACAGTTCCTTGTAAAACACCCCCTCTCCTTCTCATTTAAATACCCCCTTTTAATTTCTCCCTTAGTAACACCTGTCTCCTACTATTCTCTTTCAGGTACTCTCTTTCTCTTTACCTCCCTGGTTCCTTTCCAATTTCCCTGGTTCCTGCAGTTATACCAGGATATATACTTACATATAAGGATTTCATGCTAGGATCCACAAATGAGGGAGAACATCCGTCCTTTGTTTTTTTCTGAGTCTGTGTTATTTCACTTACCATAACAGTTTCTAGTTCCATCAATTTACCTGCAAATATCATAATTTCATCTTTTCTTTCAGCTGAGTAGAACTCCATTGCATTAATGTACCATATTATCATTATGTAATAATCAGTCGAGGGACACTTGGGGTTGCTTTCATCTCTTAGCTATTGTGAAAACAGCAGCAACAAACATGGATGTAAAATATCTCTGCAATAGGGTGAGTCCTTTGAGCATATGCCTAGGAGTGGTATAACCAGATCAAATGGTCGATTCCTTTTTAGTTTTTTTCACTTTGATTGTGATTGCATTGAATCCATATATTTCTTTTGGGAGGACAGTCATTTTCACAATATTAGTTCTTCCAACCCATGTGCATGGGAGGTCCTTCCATCTTCTGATGTTCTTATCAATCTCTTTCTTTAACAATCTAAAATTTTCATTGTAGAGATCTTTAATGTCTTTGGTCAAGTTTATTCTGACCAAATTTTTTTTGAGAATATTTTGAACGTAAGGATCTCCTTGTACTGTTTCTCTAATTGCTTGTTATTGGTATATAGAAAAGCTATTGATTTTTATAGATTGGTTTGTGACCTTCCACTTTATTAAAAGTGTTAATCATTTCTAGGAGTTTTCTGGTGGAATTTTTGGCATATCTTACCACCTAAGAAACCTTTTAAAAGCAGGACCTGAAAGAAAGGTCATGCAGATTGGGATTAGTGAACCATATCACGGAAGAAAATTCTAGAGCATGAATGAAATAAAAACAATGCAAAATTCTGAATCCTAGTATGGCATTAAAGATAACAAGGACAGGGTTCTAAGATTCAAGAATGCTCTACCTTGTAAGAATTTTATTTGGTTATTGCAATATGGAATAGCTGCAAGTGTGTGTGTGTGTGTGTGTGTGTGTGTGTGTGTGTGTGTGTGTCGTGTCTATGAGTGTATTGATGACTCTCTAAGTGAAAACAAACACATTAGGGGAACAATGGGAGTAAAATTTTTCCCAAATTAAATTTCTTGAAATTAAGGAAAGGCATACCCATACAAGTACAAGAAGCACATAGAACACCAAATAGACAACACTAGAAAAGAAACTCCCCCAGGGCACAGTAAAAATATTAAATGTACAGAACATCAAGGAAACACTGAAAGCTGTAAGAGAAAAAAACAAATCACATACAAAGGAAAGCCCATCAGAATTACAACTGACTTGTTAATATGAACTATGAAAGCCAGAAGAACCTGAACCAAAGTATTCCCAGTTCTAAATAGAGGTCAATCTAGAATACTTTACCCAGCAAAACTGTCTGTCATAGTTGAACAAGAAAGAAGAATCTTCCATGACATGAACGGGCTGAAAGAATTCATGCCTACCAGTACAATTAGAGAATACTTGAAGCAGAACAAAGAACTGAGGAAAAGAATGACTATAACTAAGAATCAGTGGAAAGAAACTAAATAAAGGTGTAAAGATGGGACACAAAATTAGATCAACGTTGCAAAAAGAAATTAAAATGACAGCAACCAATGCACATCTTTCAATAATAACTCTAAAATTCAATGGCCTGAACTTCCTAGTGAAAAGACATGGGTTAGTTAAGAGGATTAAGAGAAAAAAATCCATCATTTTGTTGTCTGCAATCAACTCATCTCAGCTTCAATTAAAGGCACTACCTTAAGATGAAAGAATGAAAACAATTATTACAAGCAAATGTCACTAAGAAACAAGTAGCAGTCATAATTCTAATATCTGACAAAATAGACTTCAAGCTAAAACTAACCAGAAGAGATAAAGGAGGTCACTTCATTCTGATCAAAGGAACAACTAACCCAAAATATATTATAATCATGAACTTGTTTGTACCAAACTCTGATGCACTCAATTTCATAAAAATGGGTCTATAATATTTTAAGACACAGATTAATCTCAACTCAGAATCTGAGGGGACTTCAGTAACCCACTCTCTCCATTAGACAGGTCAACCAGACAAAGAATATACAGAGAGACATCTTAATTAAATGATATCATACATCAAATGAACATTATAGACATCTACTGAACATTCTGCCCAAGCATCAAAGAATACATTTTCTATTCAGTAGCACATATGGAAGTTTCTCTAAAATTTATGATACCAGGGCATGATAAAAACTTCAAAAAATGAAATAATTCCATGCAGTCTATCAAACCACAAGGCAACAAAGCTTAAAATAAACACCAAAAAAGCTCTAGTAACTACACAGGTTCATGGAGTCAAAGAAGAAATTGAGAAAGAAACAAATTATTTTTGGAACTAATCGAAAAGGATAATACAATGCAACAAAACCTCTGGTACACTTTAAAATCAGTCCTAAGAGGGAACTTTATAATTCTAAGTTCCTACCTTAAAAAATCAGAAAGTACAAATAAATGAAAGTACAAATAAACTCGAAATTGCAATTCAAATCTCTGGCAAGGCAAGAATAAATGAAACCCAATTTTAACATATAAGAAGAAATAATAAATATCAGAGCAGAAATTAATGAAATAGAAACAAAGACAGCAATAAATATAAAGAGTCAATGAATCCAAGAACTGGTTTTTTAGACGTTATAAGGGAATATTCCAAATTAGAAGAAAATTACAAACTCACAGATCCAAAAAGCCCCTAAAATCCCAAGGTAAAAAACACAAGAGCATAAGACTTATATTAGAACACATTGTAAATTACTTAAACCAAGTGATCAAGACAAATCTTTAGTCTAAAAGTAGACCGTCATACTTTAGTTGTTGAGAAATAAATATTACATCAAATTGTTACTTGAAACAATGCAAACTGGAAGATAGTGGAGTGCTATCTTCTAAGAATTGAATTAAAATAAAATATTTTAAAAATAAAATTCTTAAAGCTCTTTATAAGAAAAATTAAGATATAAAGATCTGTAGACATACAAAATTTTAAAGAGTCCAACAGCAGCAAATCTGTACCACAAGGCAACATGAACTTTTGAACACAAGAATAATTAGGCAAGATTAAAAACCACAAAATTTCAGTTAATGTTGTGCCTGCCCTTTCAGTCCTTCCTGTACAAACTGGAGTCCCCTACAAAGTTTACTAAACCTTAAGATCATTTCAACAATGTGACCTGATCATCCCAAAGTCTTCATTCTCTCAAAATTATGTCTATGACCATCAAACAAAATTCCAAGTCAGAGAAACTGAAAGCTGACACAATGTGCATCTCCCCAACACTGTGCTTTACTCATTAGTTCAGTTCATAGCCGGCTGCAGTTTCTGACACTGTCACTGTAGGCAACTTCTGACCAGACAAGCAACATCTCGCTTCTTTGTTTTCCTGACCGAGGGTATAACTGCACTTTGGGCTCTCCCGAGGTGACTGACTCCTGTATGGTGCCTGTATAGCAGCACTTGTCTTTCATCATCCCTGTGTATCCCTTGGCTACTCGGGCATTAGGTAACTGCCTTATCACTGGTTTTCATACTTGCATTTTCTAAGACATTCGCCCCATAGTGAATTCTACTGCTTCACAAATTAAGTTTCACTGCTTGTTAACCTTGATGGTGACTTTCAAGTACTAGCTTCTGAGAATCTACTCTCCATAATTGATGGCTTTAAAATATACTTCATTCTATTTATCTTTGGCCACACTCTTTTAGAGTCTACAGTAGATCACCTTTCAATATACTTGGCTCTCATTCAAAGGTCTTTACCATCCCATGCCTCTCACACTCACACATGGAATACTATAAAGCAAGTAAAATGGATATTAATGAAAATATATCAATCAAGAAATAGCCAGTATTTGAATATATCTCAAATATTTCCATTCTAAGTAACTCAATATTCCTTGGAGTCTTAGTTCCCAAGCATATGAGGAAATAAAATAATTATTCAACTCACCATCCCAGGTACATCATGGCAGCATGACCTTAGAGAACTGGTCATACCATATCCACAGTCAAAAGCAGAGAGCAGTGAGTTCATGCATGCTCTGTGTTCCTGATTCTGGGCAGATGTAACATTCTCCCTCAAGATCCTATCACTGTAACTTCTCTAATATGATGGACTGTAACCTGGAACTGTGTACTGAGTGAAATAAACATTTTCTTCCATCACTTGCTTTCGTCAGGATATTTTGTCACAGCAACAAGAAGCAAAATTAAGACATTTGGTCTCATTCAGACTCACAATAATTAAAAATGCTGTCATTTTCAAGTAGTATTAAAGATTATAGTTTTTTTGTCTCAGTCCAAAATTGCCCATGTCTATGCAGCACATCTACAATGCAATCTCTACAGCTAAGACTCATGTAACATAGAGCCAGTGGTAAAAAGGACACTAGTGAATCTCTCAACTCTCATTAATGCAACTCCTTCAAGCAACAGAGAGCCAGGAACACAAAAGGTCACAAATGGCCAAAGCATGGAGATTAGGAGTCTGCAGAGTGTGGGTCCCTGGACAGGACTCTTATATTAAGCTTCACTCACCCAGGACTCAGGGACCATTGCGAAAGAGGGGGCAGAAAGATTGTAAGAGCCAGTGAGGAGGTGTGTGAAAATATGCAAACAGAATCCTACAAGCTCCTGGGACCCTGCTCATATGAACCCACAACAGTCATTTCGGCATGCTCAACATCCATGCAAACTCAAGCAGACAAAAACACCAAAACCGAGCATGGCACTGGAGATATGGGCAGTAGACCCCAATTTTTGCTGAGGAAATATTGGTGGCTGATTACTGTTGCTGTGTGAGGATGAGCTAATCTTCTTAAAGCAAGGGACTCTGGGTAGCCTGACTAGACCTCAGTGGATGAACTTGCACTGAGGTCATTTGTGGACACTTACTTGACGCAATAGACCTTAACACAGATGAAAGAATGTGTGGATTCCAGTTGGGAGGCTGTGGGAGGTGCTGGTGAGGAAGGGGTATAAAGGTGATTAAGATTGATTGAGATGTTCTATATGAGACACACAATGATTAATAGAAAAACCAAACAAAAAAAAACACTGTCATTTTCAAGTAGCAGTAAAGATTATTGCTTTTTTTTTAATTTCCATCCAAATTTGCCTTTACATGATAAAAACACTTAATGAATAGCAACTAATTATTATTTTTAAATTAAAAAGTATATTAATTCAACATATATGAAGATATGATCTCTCTGTACTAGTTGAAATAATATGCTAAGCTATCTGTGTCTTGGGTCTAATAAGTCTCAGAAGCTCTATGTATTTAGGTCTCAGTTAAAACAAGCTTATCATTGTCATTTCAAATGTTTTCCAATTTCCAAGTGAAAATAAAATGTGATTTTAATTTTTAATCTTGATAAGTGTCATTATTACTTCTGTGTTCCAAACTTCCATGAAAACACATATCTACACTTTACATGGAATTTTAGAAAGTGTCTATTATGTATATTTTAAATATAAAACTTATGTTACTTTCTATTTTGGATTTTTCTGTAATTTTTAATGCCTCCTGTCACATTAGACTGGCAAAATACTCAGTACTCAAAAACACATGATCACCATCATGACTATGACACCAATCCCAAAGCCATGCCGTCTTTATTTTTGTAAATGCTCAATAAATATGTATCACACAGTAAGTGACTCCAACAACAGAAACACATATTTTCAGTAAAAAGAACAATAACAATTACATTTTTATTTTGACATTTAAGAGACACTTGACATTTAAAAGGCTTGCTGTAATTTAAAGCATGAAGTAGAATGCCTGAATTCTGATCCATGGGTAAATCATGCAAATTTTAAGGCTGAACACATTTTGGAAGTCAAAATAGAACTCTGTTAATGGTAAATGCACAGAAATCACAGAACTTGGATTCGTTTTGGACTAAGCAGCCAGTTCCCTGAGAATGGAGGCTATGGACTAGAAAGACAGCACATTGGTCCTGGCCACACCTGGCTTATGCTTGCTGCCAAGGAAGGCTTAAAGCAATGTGAGACAGGGTCTTAGCTCTAGGGAACATTATAGCTCACTCAGTAAACTGGATTGACATATGAAGATCAACAGTCTAGATTATCTCCTATTTTATTTATGAAAAACATCATAACAAACACTGATGTCCAAGAATCTCTGGGTATATTCACTGACTGTCCTTCAGTTGGTTCCCAGGACTGGTTCAGTTGCATAATGCGGTAGAATGCGGTAGATCTATCTTCAGCTTCCTGAGGAGTATTTTTGAAGAGTCTTCATACTGATTTTCACAGTGGCCAGAGTAGGAAAAAAAAAAACAAAAAAAAAACTGTTCCTGAAAATAAAAGGGGTAACCAGGAGAGAGAATATGTTCAAAGCACAGCACTTATTTGTATAAAAATCTCCTTAAGTAACAAAGTTTGATGTACAATGAAAATAAAAATATGATTATTTACTGTATTTAAAACAAAAATAAGTGGCTCAAGCAGTCTTCTCATCAAGAAGCCACACCAGGTGAAGGTGTGGCTGTCCCCAGAGGTTCTGGCAGCCATCAAGAAGGGCATATGCCTCAGGCTTCCCTTAGAGAGGTGCTGTGTGGACTGCAGTTTTCAGCTGACCCATCTGCCTCTTTGGAATTTACTGCAGAGTTCATGTGAATCCCCCGCCCCCCCGCCCGCCATTACAGACTAAGAACCAGCCAGGCATTTGTTTCTTCAGGGATCATCACTGTGGGAGGTATCTCAGCCTGCAGAAGTCTTCCTCAGAGCTGCTCTCAGTCTGAGGGCCTTGTCCCTCACTTTGTCACTTCTCCTCACTGACCAGATTAAGAAGCCTCTTTTACTGAGAATCCTGCTTTCAGATCTGCTTCTTCCAGGACCTGAACAGAAATAGATGCCATTAAAAATCTAAAGCATTAGAGGCAAGTATGTACAATTCATGGAAAAGTATTTGAGAAGAATCCATCATCCAATCAGATTTTAAAAAGGAAAAGAAATGTTCAAGGCAGCAGATGGATATGCAGTAAAGAAGGAATTGACCTGAGCTAGCCACTGCATGACATGGAAGAATCCACAGGAAGGAGGAGCTGACGCTGGTCACGGGGTTATCATTGTGGGCAGGAACGGGGCATTGGCTGAAAGCACAGTGAAGCAAATTCTGATGTGGAATTACTGACCTTGCCTCTCACCCAACATAAAAACATTAGCTAGCTCGGCATCACCTCTGTAAATATCAACCCATGTCCCAACACTGCCCAATGATTGCCATAACAGTAAAAATCAGATTGAGCTGAATTAAATTGTACTTTTTAGAAACCAAAAAATACTGTGTGAAATATTGTCAATCTTTTTTTGGATTCAACAGTCATGTAGTCATAAAGCAAACAATATATTGTATCAGCTTTTAAAAATAGCACTGACTCATCATTGAGAAAAATATATAATCATATGACTACCAATCAGTGTGATTAACTAGCAGGATAACTTGAATCTTGATAGTAACGTGAAAACATAAATGTGAGATTTTCAGAGTTGCATGTGAAAGGGAAGCGGAGGGATGACAAGGCCTTATGAGTCTGGCTCTCTGTGAATCTTGAGAAGAAGCAAAACTTGGGTTGTGTTTCCAGATGCACAGCAAATCTTCACAGGTACAGAGGTGATGTCAAGAGAAGTCATAAGAATAACAGTGTCAGTATGTCAAATTCTATCTATACAGAAGGAAGTCAACTTTACATAACAGTGAACATTTAGAAAGAGATGAAACCATTAATTTCTCTTTCTCCATGGAGCAGATAGCAGATGTGTTAATGGTTCCAAATTTGGGGCTTTTTTATTCAAATCATCAAGGTTCCCTTTGGGCAGTAGTGTGAGAGTTTAGAACCTGATCAGGTAAGCTGAACTTGTACAAAGTAATCTTTTAATATTCATTCAATGGAAAACATTAAGATAATTCCATGACCTTGTAAAAATTATTCAAAGCTTTAGAAAAGCTAGAGGATAAATACACATAAAACTGAAAATATAAAACATTAAAATGACCACGGATTTAGCACATTATATTTAAAGCATTAGAAATGTTGAAAAGCAAATGTTTCATTTCTTTGTATGAGTCTCAGCAAGGGTTTTTTTAGGACCAGAGTAGGTGGCTCAATAGGTAAGAACAGTTGTGTGGGGAACAGGACCAACGGAGTGTGAATTCCCACACCTAGGTAAAAGCAGTGATGTGTAACCCCAATGTTGGGGGCGTGGGTGCAGAGAGAGGCCGATCACAGGGAGCTTGCTGGCTACCAGCCAAGCCTAAAGGACAAGCTTCAGGTTCAGTGAGACATCTTGTCTCACAAACTGTAAGGTAGAGAATAATAGAGACATCATTCTCTGGCAGAAGCATGCATGCACATGGACACTCACACATGTCTGCATACAGCACAAATGCTGGACATGGACGTCTATATTAGAACAACTGTCTAGTATGCCCAACACCCTAGCTTCTAGCCCAAGAACCATCTAACAAAAGAGCAAGTGTGAGTTGTCTGAAAAATACTCAAACTCTCCACTGGACAGCTTATAGCACAGTAAGCACGTTTTCTGTGCCTTGACAAATTCTGATCTTCCTTTCCAAGTCTGGGTCTATTCCACTAACTCCAGAACTTCTATGTGCTTTCCACATTGAAATATTTTGTTAATTCTTGAGTCTAATGTTTTTTTCTAGTCCTTTCTCAACATGCACACTCTTTCTGTCAAATCATTTTTTTTGTTCATATCAATAAGTGTACCTCACTATTCCCCTGGCTAGACTCCAAAATGGCCACAATGTCAACATAACCAATTCTCCTATAACTTCATTTATTTTCAATTTGAATTGAATAATATGCATTATCACTCCAGCTTTCTTTGGGGAACATTCATCATTGTTGCTGAATTTTCTTGTTGAAAGGCCATTTATGTGAAATGTCACATGGGTTTATCACCAGGACTCCAGGAGGCAACACAACAAAAGATGTTACCTTATGGATGGGACCCAGAAACCAGATGAGCAGACATCAGTCAAGACAGATTTTGGAAGACATAATGTAATTGGATAATGACCAGAGTGTGGACATCTTTTACTGATGCAGCTATTTGTGGACAAAAAGGCAGTAGACTTGGTGTTTGTGCAGTTATTCATAGTTAAAATACAGTGGCAACTCAAGCTGGTCAAAATTCCAGCATGGTCAAGGAGCAGCTCCTGACCCAATGGAGAAGCTGTTGACTAGTGATGATGGCTGATGGAGGGTGGCTCATTCTCCTCTGAGATTTTGACTGCTGAAGGTGGCCCACGCCCCAATGAATGGCCTCACACACAGGCACATAGAAAGAAGCAACATTAACTGGCCTCGGGGTGTAAGTAACAACCACCAAAAGGCTGTGAGGGAGATTGTATGAAGGACGGTAGGGGGCATCTGAGGGAGGCAATGGTAGGTAAATACGATGCGAAATACATTGTAGAAATGTAAAAAGTCTTCAAACAATAAATTAAAAATAATTTAAGAAAATTTAAACAGCATTTAAAGAAATGCTTTTTGAAAATCCCCACATGGTTAACCCCTGTGCCAACCTGTTAGTCATTATATTGGAGGAGGCTAGATTACTGGAGCCAGAGGACACTGCAATCAGCAGATGTCCACCTTGTTCTTGTATGCAAAATAGTGACTGGGAATTGATCAAAGATGTTAAGGAAAAGAAAGTGGTGGTTTTGAATATTTACTTATATTTGAGCAGTGAAAACCACATATCTTTATTATCAGTGTCTTCTTAGAAGGCCTCAGTTGATGTTGAATCGAATTTATAACCTTCTGTCTCTTTAAAAACTATTTTTCATGAGAAAGGAGTGAACAATTTCTTTCTTAGGTTTCTTTCTTATTTCTACAGCTTTGGTAAAGTACCAAGGACCATGTCTCTTTTTTTCTTTTTTTTTCCTAAAGAGAAAGAAACAAATGTCAGGCTTCAGTTTTAATTAAGCAATTAACTAAAATGTTATATAGAAAAGACAAGAAAAAAGTTCAATTGGGTAATTTAATTTTAATTGAATGAAATAAGTTAGTGGAGACTAGACGCTGCTCTGTGAGCTTTTCATGGGGCCGAGAATGGATTTTGACAGCAGAGGCAAAGGTAACACTGAGTCTAATTCCATTTAATTAGCAATGCACAGCCCTTCTCAACAGAAAAGCAATACTCTTATTAAATAATACCAAAAGTGCAATGAATTTTGGCCTAAAGTAATGATGATGTGACCCCTACAGATAAACATTTCCCAAGTGTATTATTGGTGCATTCAGAAGGGAATGTTTAAAAAAGAATCACAATACCTTCCGTTTCACTGGGAAGGAAATATCACCATAGATTCCCCTATACATACACACACACACACGCACACACACAGGAAAAATAGGTATCCTAGGAAAATAGCAAACAGATTTCAACACTGAGTCTTCTTGGTACGATGACCAACTTATTGATTATTCGACTTTTAGATAAAGATTGTATTGACATGTATCCACACAGTATAAGTATGGTGTTCACTGGGTTCTCAGAAAGGAAATACATTTTGAGATGCAATATTAAGGTTGAGAAATAGAACAGCATTGTACCAGAGTTGCCATGGATTCCTTTGAAAGGGCAAACATGGTTTTCACACTCAGAACTGTGGATTATATAAAATTCCAAACCAAACAAAACTACACAGAATCATAACCATAACTTTTGGATTCTGTTCTTTTAAGCCCCAAATTCAGTTATGAGGAGTTCTTAACACTACTGCGTGCCTTCATTGCTATGTTACATTAGATTTACAAAGCACAATGCATTTATTCCTTTTAATACATGTAGCTATCTGCTTACTTCACTTGTATAAAGTGTGATGGACATTCTGTGAAGAAGTGAGCGAATTTCTTTGGGGTATCCACCTGGGAGTAGAACTGTTGACAATGTATAAGCACAGCTTTCTTTGAAGCTTCCAGAATTCCACTAGCAGTGAATATAAGTTCAGTTGTTCCAGATTTGTGTCAGCACTTAGAATGAATGTCTCATTCTAGGCAGTTCTCCTGGGTGTATAAACACATGGCACCATGGTTTTAATTTCTCCTTTTTTATTATGACTAATGAAGTTATGCAATCCTACACTCTTTTCATGTTTATTGACATTATGGGCATTCTTTTGAGAAATACCTGTTTTAATTCTTTTAAGGATTTGTATGAGGCCTATTCCTATTTTATTAACATAAGGACGCTCCTGTATGCTGAATCTGCCTCTCTTAATAGATGTGTGCTATGTCTTGTCATGCAGCTTAAATTTCTACTGCTATTACATTTTCTAAGAACTTTTTAAATTTTAAAGTAATACAGATTTCCAGATTTCATTTTAGAGCCTACAATGACATTTTTGAAAACTGTTTGTATACCTACATTGATAGTTAAGATAGACATCTAACTTGATTGGATTGAGAAGTACCTAGGTGATTAGTAAAGCCCATTTCTGGACGTCATTGTGATAGGAGTTCCAGAGAGGATTAAATAAGTGGGAACAACATGCCCAGAGGCTAGATACCCAGATGGAACAAAGGATGGTGGGGAGAAGTCACCTACCACAGGCATTGTCTGCTTCCTGGCCACCCTGATGTAAGCTGCTCTGCTTTGCATGCCCTCCCTGCGCCAATGAATTAAAACACGAACCAAAATAAAATGTTCCTCCCTTAAGATGCTCTACTCAGACACTTTGTCAGAATGACAAACACAAAATTTCAACCTGCATTCACAGAGCTGGTCTTTATTACTTCCAGGGAACTTTGTTTGCCACTCTGTGTTCCCATGCACTGGGATTTGACTTTTGTATGTGATATGAGAAAGGAGAGGTAAATAATTGCTATTGTTCCCTCCTCAAGCTCACCATATTCATTGCACATTGTAAACTAAGAAAATTCTAGCAAATTCTGGTTGTAAAGGTCAGAGTCTTATACTTGAAGGAAAATTCTGCAGAATAACAATCAAAATAGATAGGAATCTTGAGACAGAGAGAGAACTTCTGGGAATTGAGAAGTTTTGGTGGTTGAAGAGAAACAATCTTGAAATGTATCTTAGAAGAAAACTACAAGAATGAGCAGCAAGCACTGTATTGCAAGACCAATAATCCCAAGAACCACAGTGCTTGTAATAGAGACTCCTGTCCCAGATTCAGCACTCTTAATTTTAAAATAACATAGCAATTCATTATTACATGAAATCTCTTAAGAAATTTTAAGTAAGCAACACAGTATTATTACTAACAGTATGATGCTGTAGAGCTTTTATCTAGAACTTTTCTTAAACAACTGAAACTCTTGTCCTTTGAATAACAGTTCTCCATTTTGCCCATCATCCATGCTCTGAAAGCAGTCATTCATTCTCTACTTCTCGGAGTTTCACTGTTTAGATAGCAGTGGTTATTCATCACAGTAACAGAAGACAGTCATATAATGATAGAAAAGTTATCTTGGCTCATGTCCTTTAACAGCACAGGAACCTTTGTTTGTTTAGGAAAACTCTTCCTATTTAAACATAGAAAACAAGAGAATAAAGAGAAGGGTGTATGTGTGTGTGTGGAGTCAAGTTCTAAAACAAGACATGAATCTTAAGGCACATTGTGTTCTTGAAAATACACAAGGAGAATATAGCAACAAAGCCAAGGGAAACAAGCAAGGACTTCAAAGGAGCTAAAAGAAATCTACACAACAATGAAGCTTTGAAAGTTTAACATCAGCCAGACAGAGTCAACAGGCCTTGTAAACTTTCTATTCTCTGACTCTTCATTCAAAAAATGATAATAATTGGGGCTCTATAGTGCTGTAAAATAAGATCATCAGTTTTTTCTTATTTTTTTGACATCACGATATAAAAGTTAGAATTTCTCCTACATGTAAAGATTCATTCTATCTTCCCTCTTAAGATCCATTTTTGTTTTGCTTTTGTATCTGTTCTGCTTTGTTTGAGAAAAGGTCTTTCACTTTGTTGTAAAGACCCTAGGTTAGGCTACAAAGACTGTCTCTAGTTCCTTCTATCCTTTCTTGAACTTCAGCAAATCTGGCTTTCACACCATTCATCCACCATTCATGCTCTTGTTGAGTTCCCAATGGTATTCATTCGGGCTAAGATCAATCATCAAGCTCAGGCTTCACTTTGGTCTCGGACAAAGCTGACATCTTCAAGGCAACACAATCCCACCATTGTTCTTCAATATCTTTTTCCAATTCCTTATGTTCCTCCTGTGCTCTCAAAACTACCAGAACACCTCAGGACTCATTTCAGTTCCATCTTCAGTCCACATACTTTCTCTTTGAAATTGCGATGAGGTTCATGACTTGTGATTTTTTTTCCTATGACCTTCTGTCTATACAAACACTTTACATTACAGACTCGTTTTCCAAACTCTAAGCTCTTATTCCTATTTGTCTGCTTACATCTTTATTTAAATGTCCAATATTCAATGTGAACATCATGGCTTAGCCCATACAAAACACGCCTGATTGGCATACTGATTATTTTGAGCTAAAACATCAACTGCAGAAATTACTCTGTTCTTACCATCTTCTACCAAAAGCAGATCAGAAAAATCCCTTGAAAAGGCTTCCTTTTCTACTAAGAACCAAACATTCTTATTACCAAAGACTGGAATTTAATGCTGAAAGTAGACTTGAACAAAAACATGTTACAATAACCCCTATCTTTGTTAGTTTCCCTAATGTATTTCCTTGTTTCTGTCTCCCAGATTACAGTCCTTAATCCAAGACAAGAGACAGTCAATTAAACTTGGTTACATCGTCTTTCCAAAATTATTTATTTTTTAATTATATGTATATGTGTGTACTATTGTGGGCATGTACATGTCTGTACAGGTGCCTATGGAATCCAGAAAAGTGTCCTGGATCCTCTGAGCTAGAGTTACAGGTGATCATGAGTCACCTTCCATGGGTGCTGGGAATTGAACTCAGGTCCCCTGCAAGAGCAGTAACTGCTTTTAACCTCTGAGTCATCTCTTTATCCCTACCTGTGATCTTTATGTCCTACAAAAGTCATTGTCTTATTTAAATGTTATTTTAATCTGGATTCACAAAAGCCAGCCAATATCGGTTTTATATTTATATCTTAGTGCAAACCTTTTGAATACTACTAATCTGCTATCATGTTAATAAAGTCACTCTGTGTTAATCAGGTTTGCCTCCTGCAAGCACGCTATCAACTAGAACATAGGCAAAAATACATGTGCAAAATTATGGTTTTAAAATAGTTGGCAAATACATGAGTGTGTTTGCTTAAAATTTTCATCTCAGGCATGACAACATTTTATGTGTCTGAAACTATTTTTCTATGGTTTTGACTCTGGGCAGCTAATATGTGACAATGCATTTGATATCTAAAGGAAATTAGACATTTGGAATGTGTCAAAACATACAGTGGTCAATAGCATTCTATTAAATGACATGCATTCAAATTCTGGTAGAATGTGCACTGAGATTTCATAACCATGTAGAGCTAAAATGTGCTGTAGTATTGTCACTCAGAGTGCCTTTTGCAGACTTCTATTAAAGTTTTTTGTTGAATATTAATTATTATTTGCAGTTAAGAACTTATGCATTTGTCATCACTACAAATTTCATTCCATTAAATTGAATATCTACATTAAAATAATTTGTATCATGTCTAAATATCCCCCAAGAGGGAAGGGATGATAGAACGTAATAGAAGATGTCTTCTCCCTTTTCCTGTTCATCTTCGTGAATCACAGTCACAATTATTCAGAAGCGAACTAAAGATAAATTGTTGTAAGGCTATTTGTTATATCTTTTTGTAAAAGATAGCAGAAACACGTAATCTTTATGAGACTCTTGGTTGGCTATGGAGAATTTCAGATGATAATAACATCCAAATGAAATTGTTACTTTTGTAGGACATAAAAGATTAAAGGTGATATGACCAAGTTTAATTGACTGGCTCTTGTCACAAAATAGTCTGTGAATAATGGTGTGACTTCTTAAATAGTACTCTGGATAAGTAGAATTGAGAAGAAAAATGTATGCATTAGGAAAAAATCATGGATTCAACAACTAGATTCCATTTCTACTTCTGATGTGAAGATTACTCACTAAGAAAATATAATACATTTCTTTAAAGACTCCTGTCTCCATTCATGAAAATATAAAAACCATATGAGAAAACATGATTTTAAGGTGAAGAACTCTTTAATCTTATATCAATCAAAGATTAGAGCATGAACTTATGAATCCTTTCTTAGGAAAAAAAAAACACAAAACAAACCAACAATAATGTAATTCCTGGCTATGTTCACTGAAAAGTTTAAATCTCAACTCTGAGCCTAAATATTACTTTCAACAAAGATTCGTCCTAGGACAAGAATTTCACAGGCTAAGTCTGAAAAATCCTGTTCTATTAGGAAGCAAGAGAATTCTCCATGACATCTAGAGTCTTGTTGAAATGCCTTAGAAACCAACTTCAAACAAGATGGACTGTTAAAGATAGCGTGGATGTCAATATTTTTAAATGCATAAAGTATGTTAATATTCCTGAATCAAAAATGAGACCATGAATGACTGGTACAGACAGTTTACAAGTTTAGATTGGTACCTCAATTTACAAGTCACCACTTACACTGCCCATTACTGTGAGGAAATAGTCTTTCAACACACGCAACAGGAAGAAGAACACACCACCACTCATCATTTGAATCTGAGGGGAAAACAGGGTTAACAGGGACTTTCAATCCTTCCCACTACTGTATCACCCCATCTACACTAATGCTACACAGTTGGCAATGGAAGTATTCACTGAATGAATGACTGATTGAATGTCTTATTGGGCCTTATTGGGACTATAACACACAATTCTGTACTTTCTTGTCCTTGATGGCTTAATCCAGTTAGAACAATTAATGCCAAAACATTAAAAACTTTGGAAAAAATTGGAAGTGCTAAATCAAATTTCTGTAATTGATTAAGTCTTGCTTGCACACTGTTTGATCTTTAGATTTAGTCTTAAGCTCTCAATGAAAAGATTAGATTTTGAATTTTTGTCTATAGTGCTTTTACATTATTACTATTTAACATACTGCAGGATTACAGTGGTACTTTATTTACATTTTCTTTCCCGTCATCAGGGACTCTCTTACTGATGCCCTTGGAGAAGTGTGATTGCCCCCAAAGCAATCTTTTTTCAGTGTTTTGTTGAATTTGAATTGAGATTCCGTATAGTAAATTGGAAAGTTGTTCAAAATTGACTCCAGGCATCGTAAGAACCCTAAAGCTTCCAAGGGACTTGGTAAAATCTAAAAACTCAATACCTCCTGAAGGAAAACCACATGTCAGACATATTATTCTGTGTTATTGTGTGGGTGGGTTTTTTTTGTTGTTGTTCTAATTCAATTTGAAATCAAAGAAGAATCATATCCCAAGGAATTGGGATTATTTTTCTCTAATAATAATTCTAGAAATAAGGAAAGCAAGATGAAGATGATTGGCATAATTAAAATAGCACACAATTTTAGATATGATGCAATAGTTACATTTCATTTATAAGGAATAGTGTGATCTTATGAGGTCTGGAACATATATGCCTGTGGAAATAATCTTTGATGCTGTTGCAAGAACACTGACTAAGCTAATAATATTTTGGAATTAAATTATTAAATTTCATAATACTGTACTATAGACACAGTTCCTATTTTCATGATCCATGCTTATTATCATAATGTTTTGATAACAATATGTTTATATCTGGGAACATTATGGCCTACTTTTCCATAGTCTGAATGTTGAGGCAGTTTTCTATCCTTTTATGTTGTTTTCCCCTCATATATAATAAATTACAATAAATTAGTTATGTTTAAGTGAAAACATGCAAAAACATATATATGCATACACACATATATACACACATATATTTATAATCCATTTTTATTCAGCCTTATAGGTCATAACATTACATATTGCATCACATGAAGAAGAATGTAATAGGATCACTATTTCTTTTGTGTATTCAAAGTGCCAGATCCAGAGAGTATAATGAAACATGGCTTTCTCTATAGTCCTTTTGTTATATCTCACATCACAAATTTTATAATATCAGGTAAGCAAGTTAGACTTAAAGGAACCAACGAAAACTGCTGCTGTGTATTGTTAGCTATGTCTCCCGAAGGTCAGAATGCTTCCTTAGGCTAAATGTCATGGAAGTTACAGATAGATTCTTCCCACTTTCAGAAGCTAAGGTACCAGGGCACTTTCTCAACTGCCACAAATTTACACTAAAAAGGTTTTAATCCCTAAGAGATCTGATATCCTGTGGGCTTTTCAAAAGGTTCATGGGAATAGCTTGAAGAAGAAATCCAGTCCACCATATTTTGGAAGGGATAAAATATCCTTTATGAATATACTGCCTCCATCATAAATCCTCTGAAAAACACAGAGTCTTCGCTATTCCAGCCCAGATGTTGGAACAGCACATTCCAATTACACTTTGGAGTGCTTGCGTTGCATTGCTAATCACTTGTACTTAAGCTGTCTGTCTCTAGAATGAATTCTTTCATTCCAGATGAAAGGACACAGGAATGCCCTTCCCCAGCATACCCTGGACAGCAGATCGTTCAAGTTAATCATTTATGTCTTGCTGAGTTCACACTGGACTTGGGGGTCAAGTCCACTCTGCTGTCTTCTCTGTAGTGTGTCTCACAGCAATGGGACAATCCTGATTAATCCTAATTAATTACAACTCATTAATAAAATATGATTTCCCAGTCTTACGTCTACCACAGTGTGTTTTGTTCATAGTTCTACCATCTCTTTGTGTTCACTGTCTCTCCACTGCTCTAAACACTCCACAAAGGAGGGGCCCATTTCATGCATATTCTGAAAGGAAAGGCACCTGGTCATGCAAATAGTTTCTAAAAAACTGAAGAAACCCCAAAGTTCTGCTATGCGTTACTGACCCTTTTTAATCGAAGAACCATGGATATTATATAAATATTTCTTTCCTTATAAATATTAAATATTAGAAAGCCTACAACCTGTCGCCTTGTTTTCATTTTAAGGCCAGAACTATGCCTAACATTAAATTCTCATAAATGCTTATTGAAGGATTTAATAAATTACTGTGAATGAATAAAAATAGCCTCAAAAAGGCTAAGCGTGAGCTAAAAAGGATGCCAACTTGTACTTGACCTGTGACATGATTAGTACAATCTGTTGCTTGTGGTGCTCAGGTCAGTTCAAATGCCTTGTGCTTACATGAGTCAGTAAAGCAGATCAGTTGTGTGTTGACTCTTCCGTTTGAATTAGCATCTCCTCCCTTTTTCTCCTCTTTGTGCTGAGTCAGAGGGATATCATCTCCACCACACCTCTGAGTGGCCCCACTTAGTGTGCACAGTCCAGAAAGAGAAACCAGAATGGAGTCTACCGCACTTCTCGTTAGGCCCCTTGCCTGCTTTTCATTAGGCCTGCTGCCTCTGTCTCATTAGGCCTGCTGCCTGGTTTTCATGAGTCTCACTTCTAAGCTTCATTAGGCCTGCTGCCTTGCTTTTATTAGGCACATTACCTGATTCTTATTAGGCCTGAGGCCTGATTGCTTTTTGAACCCTGGCGCATGCTGCCATATTTATTGACATGGCCGATCCATTGGTTGTTGACTCTCTTTCTCCAAATCCGTGATAACCAGAACCAATAAATTCCTCAGACCCAAAGAGAGACATAGGAAAAAGATGTTCCCAATAAATGCATGTTTTGAAACCTAAGCTTCACCTAGGCACCCCCATCCATTATCATTCATTAGCTCTTATAGGTTTGAACTTAATGTAACATTACCTTTTCAAATCAGTCACATCACTTGAAACACCCTAGCAGCAGAATGAATAAATCAAAGCCGATGTCATTAGTTTGAATGCATTTGAATTGGAACAAAAATAATTTGAATGATGTTATTAGGTTAATTAAATATTTTATTTTCTATTATGTTTATTTATTATACATTGGGAAATCAGTGATCTTTGTCGCAATGTCTCTTTGGTAATTACAAAAGAGAATATACCTTAATGTCCCTAATTTATTCACATGAAAAGTGAATCATATATTCAAGTCATTTCAATCTAAAGCTAATATATGAATCAAAAGAAAATAGCATCATATTTGCATAGACTTTCACAATCTTGCATAATTTACATATATATCAGCCAGCCATGAAATAATTTTTCACTTTGTATAAGGCAACTCTTTGTATATTCTTAAGTGGATTGAAGTTTTAATTTATCAGATTTAAACATAAAAATTTTATTCTCTTTTAAAATATGAAAGAAAATATTTAATTTCTATAGGTAACATGTTCCACATATTAATCAATTAAATTAATATACTCTGATCATTTTAGTATACATTTATTTTATAAATATATTTATAACAACTCCTGGGTATTTGTAATGTTATAATTTATATAAACAATATTGACATGCTTGTAAAATAACTTGAATTAAAAAGTACATTTTCAAATTGTTTAAAGTTATTGATTTTGTAATAAAATTAGATAATAATATTCCAAACTTGTTTATTAGAACTTTTTTTATAGTTACAGGAACTAACAAAAGTACATACAGTTGTTCCGCATTTCCTAATTCCAAGTGCAATTCAAGTTTTTGATGCCGTTTAAAGAAGTTAAACTCGTTTCCTTTAAAACCAGGTACTAATCTATCCATACCCTTAACTGAGGGTGCTTTAAACATGGCTCAGTAACGACTTGATTCATGGTCTTCCATGCATTCAGTGAAAGCTTCTCACTGTAATGGGATTAAGTTACAACTTTAATATTGTTTTTTGACTGTGGTTTTTTTTTTGTTGTTGTTATTTTATTAAAAGAAAAAAGTGCAAGAAGAAATATGTCATTGAGATTGATTGTAATGGCCGGCTGTTAGGGTCTCTGTGGCGGTGTTAGAGCCTCTGCCTAAGGTGCACTAAGAGTGCCAAGCCTCAGAGCAACTCAGCTCATCCTAAAAACCACCATGGCCTGGAGTGAATGCTGCAATTTAAAAATCTCCCAGAGACCCATTATTTGCAAATCATTGACACAACAAACTATAACAGCCCTGGTCCTCCTTGTCAATGCATGCTTGGGGAGCTGTTCATCCGCTGAAACTTGCATGCTCAATAACTTTCCATACTAAAAATCCTTATGAAATTTCTGAAGAAAATGAATCAGTGCGCATGGGCCAGAATACACTTTAAACATTAAAAGTAAGAAAATTAAAACTGATCAGGCCAAGGCACTGCATATGGGAAAGGGTCCTTACAAGCCCAAAGTAACTTTTCGCATCTCTGTATTGCTTCAAATAAGGCCAACTGGTTATTCAATTTTCTTGCAATAAAAAGCATTGGAAACATCCCTGTTGGCACTCCCTCTCCTCTCTTCCCATTAAGATCTTAAAAATAAACTAATGGCATTCCCTGTAAACTTGAGGAGAGAAAAAATACCACTCTGGAGTTTCAATGTATCTGCCAAGTTTAACCACACAGAGAAATTTCATGCTGAGACATCAGATTTTTAAAACAAAGGACGGATAGTGTCCAAACAGAACTAGGTTATCTGTCTTTAG
The DNA here is from genome assembly GCA_035773235.1 of Eospalax fontanierii. NCBI lineage: Eukaryota > Metazoa > Chordata > Mammalia > Rodentia > Spalacidae > Eospalax > Eospalax fontanierii. Next base: position 18,208,812 of record CM069543.1, read on the forward strand.
CCAGATACAGATACTACTCTGCAGACAGATGGAGTAGTATCTTCTCGGTTGACTATTTCTTGATTGGTAGAGTCACTATTGCCCCAAAATGCAGTGTCATTGGGAAGCCTGTCCAGATTTTTGACAAAAGGTAAAACTATCCTCTTAATACAGCAGAAATGTAGAGGCATTTAGAATAGAAATTTAGGTGCATAGACAGGAAAATGAGGAATTTGTTTGATGGTGAAGAAGGAAGACCCTGGAATCAGAAAACCAATGAAGCCAATAACTGTGACAAAAGCCAATCTGTGCAGAAAGATTGTCCCAGAACACAGATAAAAATGCTGATCTGGATCCTTGGACATATCAAGGGTCACTATTGTATTCACATATGGAAATAGACTTTTCCTCCTAAGAACCTCCTTAGATGTTAGTTTTTATCCCTGTGTCAACAAGAAAGATATAAACATTGAAAGAGTGAATACTAAGTAGCAGAATTATTATTCCACATTTCATCTTTTAGTTCTTTGTTAAACTATTTCAGTAACATCTAATGCTAACTCACTTTAGTAAAATAGCTACAATTTCAATTTAGTTTTTATTTCTGCTATTTTATCCTGGTAGTTCAATTCCTTTTTATTATAAGTTCTTTTTTGGAAAATGTCCTACATGGATGTAATGCACCTGATTATTCTCTTACCTGCCCTTCTCACTACCCTACTAACCCCCTCAGATTCATAACCTTTGGCTTTGTTTGAGGATCCATAAGAGCCATCTGCACTGGATTGTGACTATCCACTGGTGGCTGGTGGGGTCACCAGAGGGTAACCAACTGACAGCACTGCCTCCCTGAGTTTGTCAGAGGGAATCAGTTCATCTGAGAAGGCCAGGTCTTAGAAGTTACTTCTTAAAATACACCAACACCTGTGTCTACTTCAACTTCCGAACAAGTGAAGCAGAAGATAAGATTTAACTCAGTCTCCACTGTAGAAAGAAATCCTAGTCACAGGTTGGCTGACTCTTCCATCAAATATTCCATATATACTCAGAATTCTCATGCCTGGATGTTTTCTCTGGGACTTGAAAAGGTAAAGGTACAGATTATACATCTACAAATATATGCTATATAGTATGCTATATAGGTGATACAGTGCCTTAGTTTCAAAATTCTTTTGACTTCCAAGGGATATTTGTAAATAATTTGTCTCTATTTTCTGTAGAGAGGGAGGATATGAATGACATTTAGAAGGAACAACCTTGGTTCTCTGGTGCACAGTCCAAAAGGCATGACATAGCTTCTCCCCTCAAAAGATCTGTGTGACCCAAAACACCAGTGACATTCAGACTGAGAAAAGTTGTACAGATGACATTGATCTAGCAAACAGAGCAACATATTGTTTATAGTTATGGATATAAATGTTGATGTAAATTTATACCTAGAAGGCATCTATAGCAACATCCAAGTATCTATTTTTGTTCCTCTCAACAAACAGAATCAACCTTGTTATAAATTTATGTTTCTGCTCTTTTAGAAGATGCAGCTTTCTCTTCGTCCTGTTTCATTCATTTCTCATATCTTGATCATTTTCTTGCTATTTCTCTATATATTCTGCTCTTTACTGCTCCATTTGCAAAAACAGTTTCATTGATCGTTAATAAATTAATCAGTTTATGAAATACTTATTTTAAATATTCCATTTTTATGATATCTAACATTTATTTGAGAATTTCATACATGACTGTTATATTTTCATTATTTCTATCCCTCTCACTCCCCTTCAATTTCTTTTCCTCTTCTATATTATTGTTACATATACATGCATACATACATACATACATTTGTAATACACACATATAAAGCACTGAGTCCATTTAGTGGTGCTCATGTGTACATGTATTTATGGCTGACCTCTTGGAATTAGATAACCTATCCGGGAGCTGATCCCTGGAGAAAACTGGTTCTCCCTTCCTCAGCATCCATTGATTGCCTGTAGCTCTTCCTCTGGAGGTGAGAGTCTGTGAAATTCTGCCCCTCTCCCACATTGGCTGTCAACTGGTGTTGTCATAGATTTTGTTTTCTTTTTTGTCAGATAATATAGAATTTCTGTTTTCCATTTAAACTGATGAGTCATGTAAGTATGCATTTTAAACTTTCCAAAAGTAGAATTTCAACAGAACAAAATAAAACAGCAGTTTCTTACTGATTTCCTGTTTTAACTGTTGATGATCAGAGCACAGTCCCTAGCTCACAATTCTGAAAGTTGTTGCATTGGTGGGAACACTCTAAGCTAATTTTCCCAAATGCTCTGGGAATGATGCTAGGCTGCCACGCTCTGTAGACATACATGTATTAATACTATGTTACCTTCTTAATGTCGGCTCAGATCCCCCTATCTTTATAAGTCAAATTTACAGATTTTAATACTAGGTATTAATTTTATGGATTGATTTTTTCTTTTGCATTTTCCCTTTTTTCTTTCCAGAATTTGGGTAATGTGACTAAGATGATTGAGAATTTTAGATATTTCTGCTTAACTTTAATTGCTATGTACATTCCTCTCCTATTGTTTTGATGGGAGCCCTCCAAAGCCAGGTGCTGCTAAGACGATAGTCTTCTAGGTCACCTCTTTCTGTCTTAATGGCAGTGTTTCTGTGGCAGCTTTCTCTTCATCTGTATTTGCAAAGTATTTTTGTTCCTTAATTTTTGTCCTTGTGGTTTGGTTTTTCTTTTAGATGTGAGTTAAAATATAGAGCACCCTTCTGTTTTATTTTCCAACCAGTTGGAAAAGTTTGGTTAATATTATGTGAGTTAGGTCCGTGAATGCTGTATTAGTTGAAGCATATCATAGTTGTACTCTTATCATCATGGCGTGTGTTCTCGGCTTACAAACCTTTTTGTTTCTCTGTGAACACATCTTCCACTCACCCTCTTCTGTCTTCTGTGGGGAATGACAGGGTTTTCTTTGCTACTTCCCATGATGGTTCTATCACTTTGGACGCTGAACTTTGTTCTTTTTGTCTGTAACTCACATTTTTAACATACTAAACCTTTCAAAAAGAACCGAGACCTGGATGCACGATCCATGCAGCCAGTCAGTGAGCAGGTGGCTTCACTCAGTTTCTACTTGTCCGTAAGTATCTCCGGATGCATTTTCCAAATCTATTTCTTACAAAGCTCTGTGGAGACATGTCTTAGTCTATGGCTTCAGTTTTCAACTTGTACTTCCTAATCTGATGTGGTACGTTATTGATTCCCAGGATTCAACATACACCAAATATCCAGCTTTTCTCTATAATTGTGGGCTTAAGGTAAAAGACAACTTTAGCTTCTAGCTCTGAATTTTGTTTCTATTTTATTTATAATTGCAGAACAACATATCGAAGAACACCACTTCCTTGTACCATATTGGCTAATTTTAGCATCTTTTTCAATTTTTTGTTTTATTGATTTAACATACCAAAGCTGGGTTGATCTTTTGGCAATAATCAGTTATAGTTACTTTTATACAGAACATACAGATAAGGTTATGGCAACCAACAAAAGAACTGTTCAGTATTCACAGTTCTTAACTGTAGGTATGGAAGGAATGGGAACACTTGAGTAGCTATGACAGTTGTAGAGTGATGTGCCTTTGCCTCTGGGAGGAGGACAGAAGAAGAAATAATGGGCCATGCAGCAATGCTCTACTGAAGGGAGAAATAAATTGGTAGATTGTGTAGAACCAAGGAGAGAATGTGTTCATGGACAGCAGAAAATAATTTCCTTTCCTTTGAAAGTAATTTTACATGTCACACTGTTATAACAGAATGTCCACTTTGAGAAAATATCCATTGTTTCTGGACTATTGGAGTCTGCAAGTCACTTTGGTATGCTTAATTTTTCTTGTTAAGTTGCATCTTTAAATATCTTTAGATTTATTTATTCTTATTTTATATATATGAATTTTTTTTTGCCTGCATGTAAATGTATCCATGTCATGCAATGCTTTCCAAGGCCAGAAAAGGGTATGTCATCCCCTGGAACTGGAGTTAATCATGGTTGTTAGTCCTCATTTGAAGTTGGGAACTGAACCCAGGTCCTCCGTAAGAGCAGCCAGTGCTTTAACCACTGAGCTATCTCTTCACCCCACTATTATGTTGTTTTGATGTAATGCTCTTTCAAAAGTATGAGTATAAAAGTATAAACTGTCATTGGCTTACTAAAAGAATCACATATGCAAATACATCATGCAAATTTAATGAATAATCTATTTTTGTTTTATGTGTGTATGAGTGATTGTCTATATGCATGTATGTGCACTGTGTGCCAGTAATGCCCATGGAGGCCAGAAGAGGGCATCATATCCACTGGAACTGGAGTTACAGATGGTTGTGAGCTGCTGTGTAGGCACTGGGAACTAAGAGATATTTCTTCATCTAAAATTGGGATCTGCTGCCCAGATTGTATGCTAGGTTTTTGTCTGCTTAAGTTTGGATGGGTCCCATGCATGCTGTCACCATTGCTGTAGGTTCTTACAAACAGGGCTCCAGGAGTTCATAGGACCTTATCCCATATGTTACACACCTCCCTCCTCTTTCCACTCCCTCTTCCTCAGTGTTCCCTGAGCCCTGCGTGGAAGTTTAGTATAGGAGTCCTGTCCAAGACTCTTAATCTCTATACTTTGGTCATTTTGATCTTTTGTGTTCCTGACCTTCCGTTACATGAGGGAGCTTCATTAATGAGAACTGAGAGATTCATTAGTGAGCTCTTTACCCCTTGATCTATGTTTCATGGGTCTTAGGTGTAGAGTTTGCATTGTAGATGTGCCACTTATGTGTGGACAATTCACAGACACTGAGTGTGACCAGTTGTGGTACTCTGTAGTCGTCTCCATCTGGTGCATAAGAAGCTTCATCAGTGAGTGGTGACTGGATATTTGTCTGTAAATATAAGGATACGTATTTTGCACATAGTAAGAAAATTATATTAGTTTAGAAATGTGACAGTATTGGGTTTTTTCTCTAAGATCTGTGACCTCTCCAACCATGAGTATTTGGCTATGTTTACTGTACAACACATGTGAATCAATGATCCAACAGCAGCTTCAAGACCAAATGACCACATCAATGACCAGCACAGCACATGACATTGGTGTAGTAGCTGCACTTTGATCTTGGGAGCAGCAACACTAATTCATTGGACTAAAAGCCCACTCAGTGGGAGAAAACTCTTGTGTGGTAATGTTCATCCCATTTGAGAGTTATATTTTATTATTGAGTTGAAATAAACAGTGAGAATACAGATCACAATACATAGTATAAGACCTTTTCTCATGCTTAAAACCATGTTTTCCTACACACATAAAATAAGGTAAACTAGAGCGCCTGGAAAGACGGCTCAGTGGTTAAGATCACTGGCTGCTTTCGCAGAAGAACAAAGTTCAATTCCCTGCACCCACCCAAATGGTGGCTAACATCCTTCCATAAACTCCAGTTCCAAGGGATCCGATGCCTTCTTCTGATCTCCACAGGCAATTGCACGACAGGAGTGCACCTGCCTACATGGAGGCAACACACTCATATACATAAATACATAAAATAAAAATAATAATTAAAATATTTTTAAAAGGAAATTAATGGGCCAAAAGAAATCTTTCTGTTTCTTGGACAGGTCGGCCTTGACTGGGTCTCTAATCAGCTCCCTCATGTAAGAGTGTTCTCTACTGTTGACTGGTATCACACCCAGAGGATCTGAGGACACATTGAGAGAGGCACTAGAACATAAATGGATCAAAGCTATGACATGTCATTTCAGGATGGGCTCAATGTGACTATAGTACAACTGTTGTAGCAGGTGTTGTGAGGCTGCTTCTGTGTATAGACCAATTAAGTAAATAGGTCTATCTTCACAGGACTCATCTCCTGTAACTAATCTACTCTGTCATGGTATCAGGAAAGCAGCCTCAGACAAAATATAAATAGAAAGGTAAGCTATGTTCCAACAGAACATTTTCAGGAAAAAGTGACCAGCTGGATCTCTTACATGGGCCCTTCCTTGCTGGTCCATTAGATGTCTTCAGTGGACTCTCAAGTAAGGTATTATGTTTCCTCAAACTTTTCTCAGGTTTTGAGTAATATGATGGAACACCTGGGGTAGCTACCTATATAAAGAAATGAGGTTTAATTAGTTCATGGTTTTGGAGAGTCTTCTGCTTGAGCTGCGTTGGCTGCACCCTGTCACCATGAACACTAATGGCAGGGACACCTGTGGAAACAGGCAAGTGATGACACTGGGGACCAGAAGAAAAGAGAATGAGGACAGTCAAGGTTCCGTTTTCTGCTTTCTCATGAACCCTCTCTTCAGAGCTTGGGGGAATACAGTAACCAAGAGGTAGCTTATAAACTACTTCACATCATCAGAACCAAATGCCTTCCAATATCCTCTACTTTCCAACAGTGCTGCCTGGGACGAAGCATTTAACCACGGGGAGCCCTTGGAGGACACTCAGAGCACAGGCAGGGCACAGGCAAACCACAGGAGGCAGGTGAACTTATCACCATTCCACTTGTTGTGCAAGTGTATTTCAAAAGGTTCTAATCCCAAAGAGACGTGAAACACAGATGTGAAAAGTGGGTTTTCCTGCCTTCTAGGATACATAGATCATGACTAATGAATAACACACAATTGCTAGTCATTCAAGGACGATCTGGAATTGGATCACTGTTATCCACGCAAACAAGTTCTCTTGACCTTTAAAATATTATCCAACGTGTTCTACTTAGAAGTTCCCTCTCATCCAGATGTATAGAGCCTGAAGTAATGTGGAAAACTAGAAATTTTCTGGTACATTGCACTGAGGGTGAACCACTGAAGATAATTTAGGTCCAAAAGTAACTATATTGTCCTTAAAATTTCATGCTTTATCTATCTATATATCCTAAATGGATAGAATAATCACCAACTATATTTGACTTTTGTAGCTCATGTATTTTATACTTACCAAGGAGAGAATCAATATAATTGCTCAAAGAATTATAGTCTACCAAAGAAAAGTACGGATAAAGAAGAACACAGATTAATCTACTAGCAATACTTATATCACCAGAAATTGCTGAGTCTAAATTTTTTGACCTGGTGAAATAAGAAAATATCAAAAATATCAGCAAAGCTACTTGAACATCAAAACCCAGGTAAGTTCAATTTACCAAGCAGCAAACCGTAGCTCATTACTGCAATATGCAGCCCAAGTGGCTAACGTAGTCTGTAATTCTTCTAGAAGAGCTCATACCCAATCCCAAAGGCATTTTGTAAGGGTATGGTACAATAAGAAATGTACCATTTTATTCTTCCATAACATGTGCTGTCATGCGAATAGAAATGAGATTCGTAGTCTAGTATCCACATACTATAAATATAGGCACAAACAGAGAAAAGTCATGTTACATAAAATCGTATGGGAGCTGTGCTTATTCAAAAGAAAGGAAATGACTGAGAAAGGTAAGAATTCAGAGCAGTTTTCTAGCAAATTTTCTTTAAACAAATCATACAAGTAAAAAAAAATACTTTTAATATCCCTATTTAGAAAATCAAAAATTAGTTCCTTTTATCTAACTCTATAACTAAGTATACCAGCTCATATAATTATTAGGTTTCTACCGCATTTCATATGACATGAGTTGGTTTATCGTAAAAATTCTGCTTTAAAAAGAAGTAGAACATAAGGCTAATTGATTAGATAACTTAGGTCTCACTTCTTTTCATTAAAGTTACACACACAAAACATTAAAAAAATGACTTGTCTTCCCTGTAGAATTGCCATCGTTACTTGGGAAATGACACTGCATGTAATCAGAACATGAGTTATTCCCTTGAGACCTACATGCCTATATTGGATTTGAAGTACAGTCTAGCAACATATATGTCAGGAACTAGGGTGATTAAATGGATAGTTAATGACCATTCTAACTTTTTGGACTACCCTGGCAAACAACTAACAGGGAGGTTTCCTGTGTCTGGAATTGTTTCTTGTTATGTAGCCTTCAGCTATATACATGGACTCATGTAGAGATATTATATGTGTAATATTTCAGTAGACTTTTGAAATAATGCATTTCCCTCTAGGTTTTCATACCAGCTTAAGCGGTATTTATCTATCCTCTCCCTCTTCCTGTCTAACCCTCTCTCGTCCCTCCTCAGTTAAAGCACCCCTATTTCTCCTTCATTAATACCTGTCTCCTCTGGTTCCCCCTCTTGGGAGCTCCTTCTTCTTTACCCGATGGTTCACTGTATAACCCTCTCTCTTCCCTCCCAATTTAAGGTATTTCCCCATGGTAACTAACACCTGTCTCCTACTAATGTTTCAAGTAACATACCTTGCTGTAGTTAGGTGACTCTTTTCTCTCCTCTCAAATAAATAACTATCAGACATAGTAGTCTGCTAGGTCATGCAACTTGTATTAAGCTGATTTATTGACTCAACAGTCAGTCAACAGGTAGGATGAAGTACATTTTTTTCTAATAAAGGAACTTGTATATACTGTTGGAAAATGGCCAGTTTTCTGACATATTCCCATTTGAAGTTTAACTTTCCAAACAGATAAACATGCATATTTATGATCAATATTTTATAGCTAAATATATAAATACAGTATCAGAAACTGAGTGGTATTTTAGCATTTGTTCTCTTCCACTTAACTATTAAGGATTATTCTTATCAGTATGCTTTACCACAGCAAATCATAATTTAATTTCTGACACTCAAGCATGGCTATGTATTGCCACAAGAGTATGTCTTTACCAATTACTGTATAAATCTCCACAATGTCAGCTGCTTTTAAAATACAACTGTAATTCTCTCTTTCTTTTTATCTCTTTCTCTCTCTTTTTCTGTGACGGTATATAGTAAGAGTTTCTCGCTATATAGTCCCTGCTGGCCTGGAATTCACTATGTAGATCAGGCTGACTTGAACTCAGATATCAACTTGACTCTGCCTCCTGAGTGCTGGCATTAAAGGCATGTGCAACCACATCTGGCCCATCATTTTTCTTTCCTGATCGTCCCTTCTTTTCTCAAGCTGGGTGATCGATGTTATGGCAGTAGCAGCTGCAGTCACCATAACGTGACTTCAAGTTGTGAATGAAGACAACGGAGCAGAGAATACTGGTTCCTGCAAAGTGACAAACCCACCAGCCTTGAAGGGGTATGTAAGGTCAGGTGCATGACAGGGAAATTACATTCTGACCTCTTGAGGTGAGTATCATATAGTAGTTTTAGATAGATAGATGATAGACAGATACATGATAGATGATAGATAGATATATGATAGATGATAGATACATTATAGATGAAAGGTGATACATAGATGGTAGACAGATGATAGATTGATAAAGATACATATATATATATATATATATATATATATAACCACATAATGAATTATATTCTCTATAGGTCAATTAATGGTCTCTGTAGATGTCTAGTTGGACTCGTGGAGATGAAGCTGGATGCTTCTGAGAGGGAAGGTTCCACCTGGCACACTGCTTCTCACAGTTGGTTTCCCTGGAGGGTATATGCTGATTTTCTAGTCTTTTCCTTGAAGCCCTCTTCCTTTCAGTCCTCTGAGCATACCTGTTATTCCCTTCCATTCTCTGATTTCTGATTGCTTTTCCTTTGGTCCCACCCACATTATAAGCTATAGTTGCTTTCCAAAAGATCCTAAGACAGTGTGCATTTTCTCTAAGGCACACATGCTACAAATGCAGTAAGACTGCATGCCCATGCTCATGACAGGAATCATCCTAAAGTGAATGCAGCAGAGAAGCAGTAGAAGTTTGATGAATTGGTGGACAAATGGATGCCTTAAGAATGTCATATTGTGTTAATAACTGCTGTCATACCAGAATATAGTAATTTTTTCCCTTATAACACACTCTGATATTCCTTTCACAGCCTTCCTTGTCTAACCCTTTGAAATAGTATTCCAAATGCATTTTGATATTTTCATTTCAGTTAACCTAGAGTGGATTTTTTTTCTTAGTTTTTCAAATAAATTATCATTTTGAGATGAATTTGATTAATGAAGGTGTTCCTATTATTTCACTAAAGAATAAGGGGTAAAATGAAAAATTTAAAAATAAATCTAAATATTCAACCAGAGGCCAATATGTTAAGAGACAAAAATGACACTTCTGATCTTCAGCATCCTAGGAGTCAGTTGATAAGTTGCCACAATGTGACAGGGCGCGTAGAGAAATATAAGAAACACACCATCCTCATTATTGGAAAGAAGGAAGCAGTTTTAAAGAAACATCCCAGGTCCTGAATCCTGCCGGGAAGGGCTCCCATGAGACAATGCACGTGTGCAAAGGGCAGGGCACTGTGTGGTGGCAATGTCATCCAATGCACAGAAAGTGCAGAATTTAAATGTCTCTATAGCCGAGACTCGACATTGGATTTGATAAAGTGAAAGGTGTAATGGAGAAGTGAAATTCAGTGAAAGTGACTGGCCTGACGGCGTCTAATCTGATCAAAGATGAACGTCTGAGTTTTCTAAGGAAGAGGAAAAATGGCAAGTGACTCAGAGGACCCCTTTGGGCTTGCCTTGGAGAAACTGTTACTAGGAACCACAGAGTTTTCAGGTAGGAGAGATGGATTAAATTCTTTCTGATAATAGATTTTTAAAGACAAATTCCTGGGCTTTAAAAACAAATTGCATGTCAGTGACATGATTTTTATGTGAATTAAGGCTTTATACATTGTTTTCACTGAAATGGAGAAAGTCTCACCTTTTGAAGTCTATCAGAAAGACAAATAAGAAAACTGCTTTTGTTTCACACCAAAAAAAGCTCTTGAATATATCCTATACAAAAGCATAGAACTATCCCACTGTTTTACCTGGATGGGGGTAAGACGGGTTTGAAAGAATGGTTTCACCACCATCCAGGGTAAAAAAAAACATGTCTACATGAGCTGATTAGATATTGACCACATGGCTGTTGAGCAAGGTCAGGAAGAAGTGACTACCTTTCCTCACTACCATATTTTGGGGTTCCCCATGTTGGGTGCCATATATACTGAGAAAACTGAGGTTCTATCTTCAAGTTCTTACTATCATTAATACAATAATTTAAAAACAGACTCAAAAGGAAGTTCTGGAAGGATTTTATTAGAGTTGAAGAGAAAAGCAGCCAGGCAGACAAGGTGTAAATCATGGCAGCTGTCCAAAGATAGAATATAGATGAGAAGAGAGAAAATAATGCCTTTCATTATAAGCAGCCACGTAGTACAGAGGCTTCAAAGAAAGAATGACGAAGCCCAGAGGATCTGGGAAAACAAGCTCAGGCTTTGGAAGAGAGATTAACAAAAGAAAAATTAGAATTTTCTGAGTAACTCGGAAAAGCAGGCAGAATTGGCAGAGCTACAAGCGGAAGCTCTGTAAGCAACTGATGGTGGGAGTCTGGGGAGGGCAAGTACAGTGTCTCCTTAAAGGGGACTGATTGTTCCTTCCACTTCCTTAAAATTGTTTACATCAATCAGCTTTCCTGAGGGGTTACCTCTTGGTCAAGTGTTCAGGTGACAGCCCCCAGCTAGATATCTCTTAACATAGGATATAATGGTTTGTAATGTACTAATCTTTGGAGCAGTCCAGAATTTCAGGTCTCCCAGGGTCAGAGGTAGAGAGATCCCATTCTTTTGACATGAAAGAAATAGTTTTCTGTTAATAGGCCTTTTAAGAGTCTAATGTCTTAAATGGCCCCTAATGATGCTGTAACTGTAGTTTTCCCTACTGGAGATCTGAGACCTTGAAATCATTTGGGAAATGACCTAAACTTGAGGAATAGCCATAACTCATTCCAACCACGAAACTCTAGAGCTCCAAATCCAATGGTCTTCATCTTAAAGCATTACTATCTAGACTGTAGTTTTAGACACACAATCAAGTATATCATATAGGTAAAGATGATTATTTTAGGAGAAGAGAGATAAGAATTCAGAGCTCCCTTCTGGCATTCCCAGATTCTGGTCAGGACAGAAATAAAGAAATTTCCTGCTTCTGGTCAAGGACAAAAGTTAGAACATTCAACTTCAAGGTTCTTGTATCTTGAACTTCCCAGCCAGTTTCTATCTCCTGGTCTCATCACTGTGCAGCCCTTCTCTAGAGGCAGGTCTCATATCACACAGTTGTTACGGATGCACTCACCTAGTTCCCAATGAAGAATCAGCGCTGTCAGCAGAAAAGACACATTTTTCTCTTTGTTTCACTCAGGCAGATAGTGACTGATGGCCTTCTTGGTACAAGGACCCCTTAGTGGACAGAGACCAGCAAACTCAGTCCATTATCATGTGTAGAAGACCTTTGGTTATGCCATTACAAGGATAAATGACTCCCACCACTAATGTCCTGATGATGCTCAAATAAAACCACTTGCCCTGTAAAACAGGCAAAGATTTTCTGCCATTTTCTGAGCATTTGAAATACATCATGGCAGTAAATTTAGGGATTGTACTTTACAAGGTACATCTTAGTACCTAATGGATTCCATACAACATAGTTAACACTTAAATGGTGATAGGAAAGTAAATATTAATCTCCCTAGTCAATTAGTCTAAATAGAATTGTTACCATAAAGTAGACAAGTTTTTGTTTGTTTGACTTTTTGGAGTTTTCTTGAAACAGGATCTGTAGCCCTAGGTGGCTTGGAACTCCCCCCCCCGCCCCCCCCCCGTGTGTGTGTGTGTGTGTGTGTATATATATATATATATATATATATATATATATATATATATATATATATATATCTGTATCAGGATGACCTTGATCTCACAAAGATCCACCTGCCTTGGTCTCCTGAGTGCTGGGATTAAAGTCATGCATCACCATGCCCATCCTATAAACAAATCTTTAGATAGCTGTTTCACCCTGTGTCAAAAGCAAATTCGCAAACAAATCTGTAATTATGGACTGGACACTGTATCTGGTATCTTAAATGCAAAACCTTTCTGGCCTTTTAATTTGATTGGAACCACAGAGGGATTAGAACCAAGATATTTTACATTTGAGTCAAATAGATAAAGTAATCCAGGCACAGAACAAACTAAGCAAAGATGTGTCTTACTGAGGGTTGGTGGGTGATGTGCATAAGAAACCTCAGTAGAGGCTATGAAATGGCTCACTACTTCAGGGCACATGATGCTCTTCCTGAGTTCCCACATTGGGTGGCTCATAACCACAAAAAATTTCAGTTCCATTGGGTCTAATTTATCCTTCTTGTCTTCTCTGTACCTACACATTTGTAGCATATTACACACATGGACACACACACACACACACACACACACAAGAATAAAAATAAAATTTGCTTTTTAAAAAAGAAAGCAAACTCCTCTGTTTTCACACCTCTGGTGTACGGAGAAGCTGGAATGTATTTTGATATTTATGCTTCTGCCCCAAATATGTCCAGAAACTGAATGTTGTGATTACGTAGTTAAATAATCTGGGAACTGTAGGAGATAGTGGGCATAGGAAGGGAGCTCTGAGAAACTGCTGTGTTATGAAATGGAGAAATCCAGGCAGGCAGTGGAATACGTGCATCAGTTATTGAATCACTGGAAACTGATATGCAAATGATCCAGTTAGTATCTAAGAAGCAGCTGTGCTAATTTCTTGTTGTGGATGAGCAACTTAACTGAACGCTGGAGCTTCAAACAACATAACTGTTTGACCCTGCAGTTCTGGGATCCCCAGTTTAGCATTGGACTTTTTGGCCTAAATGAAATAAAAGCATAAACAGGGCTTTTATGGAAGAATCTGTTTCTCCAGCTTCCTTGTTTTTCAACCTAATTTCCTCCATTTCTAAACCCGATTTCATCTGTCTGAGTCCTTTGAAGCCTGCCATTCCTCTGACTTCTCTGCCTCCTAGTTCTAAGAATCCTAGTGATTCACCTCAGCCCATCTGAATCTCCAACTCGTCTCTCCATCTCAAGTCAGCTTATATCCAAATTCACTTTGATCTCCAAACTTTACTTCCCTTTGTCTGAATCAATAAATTCACAGAATCCAGGATATATAGTGTAAAATCTTTGTGGGTGAAGAAAAAACCATGTTTCTGCCTGACATATCATCTGTCTCAAATACATATATATGAATACATAAATTCCTATAAAGTTGCTTTATTCCTTAAATCCTAAAATTAGATCTGGCTTTTGTATAGAATGCCACTTGGCCTCTTGCCTGGCTCTGTTATCCCTATCTATTCTCTGACCCAGATAAACCAGGTTCATGCCCAGTTTCCACTTATATAGATGTTATGAGTTCAAGGCCTCCACTTTAGAATTTATGGCAAACACTGCCCTTCAAAGCTCAAATACTATCAATTCCAGTGTAGTTTTTATTGTTACATTTCATACCCACATGAACCCAAAGCATAATTTATTCACCCGATTCTCATGGGCATCACTAACATGACCATCCATTCCCCAGGCAGAGCGCTATCAGAGGATAGAAATGATCATTATCACCTCTCTAGCACGTCCTGTGATCTTCATTTAACAACGCTCTTAGTAGAAAGATCTGATCTGTAAATACGGAAGGAATCTGATTCCATGTATTGGGTACAGCCCCACAGAACAGCACATTGCTCATCCCCAGACAATCTTTATGTATTTCATACACAAAGAAAGCTAAACAGCATAACTTCAGCATCTCCTCATCTTGGTTCTTTTTATTCAGTGTACAAGAGGGACAACACAGCTTGTCACCAAGTAGAGTAATAAATTGACATGGGTTGCCCAGAGGATGTGTAGTACTAGAGGGAGCAAGACCTACCTGAGAAGGGGACAGAATGACAAAGGTAAATGAGTAAAAAGCCACAGTAGAAACGATCATGCAAATGTCAGGCGGAAATGCACCTGCCTATAGATCTTATTTCATTTTATGGGTGGCAGGGAACAAGTCTTAACCAGGATGGGGAAAGTCAGCAGTATTCCCTGTTTCCCAGATGGACATTCCAATATTAACATCTTATTCAGATATCTTTTTCTCAGAAAATAGCACTGGAGATCTTTTAAAATCTTGATTCTATATCCTTTCGAAATGCATTTGAAGGAAAGGATATAGATATCAAATGTTTACACTCACTCACTCACTGAGAAAACACTTTAATTTGCCCCCAAACATTAAATTAGGTGGGAGTTACATAATTTAAGATGAGCAATAAAAATCATAAATGAAAATCTGAAGGCTGATTCAAAAATTATTGCATACTTCAAGACACATTAAACAAAGTATGGGGTCCTTTTGTAGTCAGGGTCTGTATGAGTACACAGGCTATATGCCAAAAAACTCAGCTTTCATTATGTTTTTAGGCATAACCAGCATGAAAAATAAAATATCTCAAAACTGAAGCTCAAGAATGCTGCCCTTCGATCATCCACCTGACTATGTAGAACTCATGCTGATTTGGAGTTCAAATGAATGAGCTCATATTTCATCTCATATCATCTAATAGCTGTGTGAACATGGGAAACTGACCTAGCCTCTCTTTCATAGAAAGATAATAATAACAGCATCTGCCTAGTAGAATTTGGGGAGGATTAAACAAAGCAAGATAAATAAAGCTTTCAAAGAGTTCCTGACATGCAGTCAGGGCTTTCTAAGCATTAACTGTTATTTATTGTTCCTAATTATGAAAGGAATATCTCGACCTTTATGTTACTTCCTTGCCATTTCATAGCTACGGCGAAGCAAAGAATGAACGTCTCTGATCATAATTCATTCCATAACACTAACATCATAAAGTGGTTTGCAATAGAACTCATCCTTTTAAAACAGGAGACTTGCTAGGTCAAGGAAGCCTTCAGTACAACTCTAGAATTTGAACTGAGATTCCAAGACATGCAATTTTGACTCTAACCTTGTCTTCACTCAATTCCTCCTGTCATCATTTACATACAAGAGTCTGCTGTGTGTAAGATTCTCCACTAAACTCTCTTCAGGACTAAGAGTATAAAAACAAGCTGTGTATAACTGTATTTAATCAGGCATTACAATCACCTGCAATAGCAGGCAATATGAATCATTCTATGTGAGTTCTATAGCAGTCAAGCATGAGGAGAGAAGCCACGACGAGTCTGACTGATACGAGCGTTAAGTCTGCATGAACTGGCACACGGGCTGGACCCCTAGAATTATATAGAATTTGGATGGGAGAACACTCCAGTGTGAACAGCAGAAACAGAAACAAACTGAAAGAGGGTATTTCACAATTAGCAAAAATATTTTTAAATACTCTATCTGTTCTATACAAGACTTAAGATACCCCACAATGCCACAGAAGTTATATCAAGGTAGCCTGTTTGATTTTACTGTAGAATCACTCCAAGAGTGAACTTGGGATCTGAAGTCAGTGGATTTGACTGATGAACTAAGAAGTTGTGTTTCATCCATAGGAAGGAGGGAGGCATAGAAAAGTTACAAGTTGGGTTGAGAGCATACTAAGGGGACCCTTGAAACAGATCCCTACCTGTGTTTGAAGATGGGCTGAATGGGGTGGAGATGTGTGGGACAGACCCTTTGGAGGAAGAAAACCTGCAAAGTGATTAAAGACGTATGAGCACATTGTGACAGAAGCAATGCAAAAGGAAAAAGGGAGAGAGAAGAGTAAAAGCAACCATCGGAGAATGATTTGATTAAGACAGCAGTGGAAAGGGATGTCTGTGCAAAATAAATAGGATTTGCAGGAAATTTTTCCATGTATTTTCATTTAAGATAGATGCCAATTCTATCAAGGTTGGTTGGCACCTCCTGCTGTAAGCTTGTCCATACCAACACCACTGCCCCCAGCCATAAGAAGCAGACTGCCAGTCAGACCCTCTCTTGACTTAGGCAGACTGGAAGACTTCGAGTTGGGGAAGAGATGCAGATGTGAGCTTGTGATAAATCTCAGTGGGGCTTTCACAGAGAGAGTAACAAGCCAGGATTTGGACTAGAGAAATGAAAATAATTCAATTTGGCATTCTGGAGCTATAAAGAACCTTTCAACTGAGAATGCCTGACTAGATTCAGCTTCCAATTAGCTATGCTAATCAACCATCCAGATTGTATGGAAAACCAATCAGAATAGAAGGAAAATCACCTAATTTTAACATGTGATTTTGAAAGGTTTGTGATCATCCTCATATACATTTTAAGATAAGGCCAACCCAAATACATAGCAACTCCTCAATTCTCCAAAACTTTAGGACATGAAGAGGAATATGTGTAAATTTTTGATATATATATAAATTCTGAATGTATATATAAATACGTATATATACACATATAAAGAGTTATGTTGATTTAATAGCCAAATTTAATTTAATTATTAGATTACCCACATGTATTTTAGTTATACAAAATAAATATATAAAATGCACCCACATTTGAAATATATGAAATAATTTTATCAAACTCTATGCATGATGCTTTACACATGACCTCCCAATCAGAGGAGATTCCTTTTGAGCCATTGTCTAGGTATCCCTAAAGATGAAATGCTTCAAATTTTTCTGAATTAATTTTGGATCAAATATGATTATATTAATGGAAATTTTGACTCTAGTTTTAAGCACTTACTCATATGTCCTTATAGCATTTTTACAAGTAGTCAGAAAGAACATTTCATTTTTCATCTTCATTTTCAATCTACAAGGTAAAAATCATAACATTCATTTTTGTTTCGGTGTCTTAAAATTTTTTTAAATTTATTTTTAAAAATAAAAATACATGTTTTTTCTGCATGTATCTAAATACACCACGTGTGTACAATGCTTGTAGACACCAGAAGAAGGCATTGGATCCCCTGGAACTGAAGTTACAGACAGTTGTTTGCTGCCATGTAGGTGCTGGGAACCAAACCTGGGTTCTCTGCCAGAGCAGCAGTACCCTGAACGCTGAGCCATCTCTCCAACCCCACTGCATATTTTTGTAAAAGTGATCTTATATAGTTTAAGATGAAAAATTATTGTAAGAAAATTCATTCAAAAATAACTGAACATATTTACACCCTTATTCTTTTGCTAACTGATTTAGTCATGAGACAAGTCTAAATTTTCCAAATTAGCATTGATCAAGCTTATTACACATTTGATGCTTAAAAACAGATATTCAAGAGGCCATACATTCTATGACTGACTATGGAAGAATTCAAATATAAATCAACCCTTCCCTTTTAGCATATGGATCTTTCAAGGGTAAAAATAGCTTATATTTTGAGATAGATTAGAAGCAAATATAAATATCTAAATTTTGCAAACACTTTTCAAGCTATATAACTAAACCAAAACCTAACATTTACCAAGTCTAGCTGCCCATTCCTGGCTCCTCTTTGACCTCTACCCCTCTGGCATGGAACAGATAAGGAAATCATCCTGTCTATTGTACAAGGATAAAAAGTACAGTCAGTCAAAGAGTTTGGGCAGTCCAGTGTAAAGTGAAAACCTGGAAACTCTTTCTGCAATAAGAATTTCAGTATGGAAACAAGGGACTGTGGAATAGTAGGTGGGACCCAGCGCAGCATGGGACCTTTTCCAACATGTGACAGGCCTTATGAGGCTGCCCAACTGGCAGTGTGACTTTCCTGTCTGTAGCTTGAGAAGACTGATTGAAGCAAAGAAGTTCAAATTTTGTGGTCAGCTCTCAAAGGTTGTGTTCTAGTTTGCTTTCAATTGCTGTGACAAAACACTGACCAATACCAACTTGCAGGGGAAAGCGTTTATTCGGCTCACATCTCCCAGGTCACAGTCCATCACTGAGGGAGGCCAAAGTAGGAACTCAGGGCAGGAACCTGGAGGCAGGAGCTGGAGCACAGGACATGGCTCCATTCCCTAGAACACGCCCAGTCTGCTTTCTTATACAATACAGAACCACCTGCGATGGGCCGCACTTCCCATAATGGGCTGGGCCCTCCCACATCACTCAGGAATCAATAAAATGTCCCTCAGACACAGCCACAGGCCAATCCAATGGAGAAAATTCCTCAGTTGAGATTCCCTCTAACCAGGTGGGTCAAGTTGACAACTAAAGTTACCCTGCCCAGTATACAAAGGAGTTTGGGGGGTCTAAAGGACACAAAACATAACACTCATCTGAAATACCCAATATTGATCTTCTATATTGTTAGAACATTATTTGTTTTGCTGATGTTAAAAAGGTAGTTTTGGGTGAGGAAGGCAAGGAATAAAAGAAGGAAGGGAGGGAGGGAGGGAGGGAGAATTTAAGAGAGAGAGATAGATGAGAAAAAATTAAATGTAATGTAATGTAACTCATGGATAACCACAATTTTCTATTGGGATTATATGGAGAAGAAGAACAAAGAACTAGTTTTTATTTGTACCAAGTACAAACCAAGAATGTGCTTGTCTTTCGGGAGGCTGAGCAGATACACCTTGCAGGAAATGATTAGTTACTGGCCCATTTACTTCCATACAATCATGATTTGTCCCTTACAAGAAACTTTTAATTTGCTATGGCCAGCACGCCCATCACAAAATCTATTCACTCACATTATAGAGGACTTACGCAATGAGCAAAAGAATGTCAAAGCCTTGAGCTCTGAAGGTTAAAAACCTATAAAGTCGAGGAGCCCACTCCCTGCTTCATGTGAGAGAAACAAGGCCTGTCTTCAGAGATGGAAGATAAAAGTGGAACAGTGAGACAAGGTGAAGACCTGATTCCTCTCAGGGATTATCTTCGGGGAACTATAGATTTATTCTCCTTGAATATTAGCAAAATGTAAAAGGCATTGTAACATGTAAGCATATTTCTGTATACAGTTATTCGAGTACATGTTTATTTTGAAGAGTTGATTGTGGGGAGTGCAGTGGCTGGACCTGTGGAGGACAGAGAGCAATTTCCTGATGTTGGGTCTGTCCCTAGACCTTGTGGGCTCTGAGATTAGAGCGCAGGTGGTCAAGCTGGGCAGTAAGTATCTTTACCTGCTGAGCCCTGTCATAGGTCACAGACTAAATGTATTTACGAAAATCTTAAAACATCCCTCTGCTGAAGTAACATGTATTGAAGAGCCGTATTGAAAGGAGAATTTAGTTAGAAGAGCATTCCCTCACCAGCACGGTTTAGGAACTTGTTGGGGTCCCTGTGCTAGGGGCCAGCCCAAGGGAGACGAAGGTTTCCTCTGAAAGAGGTGGTGAATGGCATGTCAACAAACAGGCATCAGGAGCTGGATGAAAAGCAGGCGGTGGGTGAGCCACTGCAAACTTGTTTATTCACAGAAATGCAAGGGGTCTTAGAGGTCTGGTTAGCCAATTGTCTTATGGGCTGTTTCCCCGACTGCAACCAATAGTAATCTGTCCCCAGATAGATCATCTCGGTGCAGGTTCTTTCCAGATGCTGGGCAGAAGCTGGCTTGGCCAGACCGGAGTGCCCATGCCCACAGGAGCTACTCCCTTATTCCTCATAGCAGGTGGCCTGGCTAAGGCCCACACTGCATTATGCCATACAGGAACTCACTAGGAAAGTCAGTAACTAGACAAGAAGTACATTTAGCCATTAAATTTAAAAACACTGTCCACAGTAGGCAAAAAGAGACCTCGTGCAGGTATTAAGTAGATTAACTCCGGGTTGAATATTAATCTAAAGATAATTCTAAAATGTACTAGTATAAACACAATAATTTAATTAGGAATTAATGAAAAGGAATGTGCTCTACAATGTGTACTTTTCAGGAACAGAACCCCAAACTCAAAACAATCTGAAGGTACAGGAAATTGTGAGTAAGAAAGGGTAAAGAAAGGGCAAGCAGCAAAGCTGCCTGAGTCCAGGCTCTGGGTATGTGCACCTCATACTTCCTCTGCCACCCTTGGCTTTTCCCGCCTTCAAAACAGAAATCATAATGCAGGGCCATTACCACAGTCAGAGATAGCACACTATACTCATTGGTTCCAAATCCTGAACTGTGCTCCCACTTTAACAAATCAGCAGTCACGGTTTAGTCAAACGCCTCACATACAATTCCTGGCCAGTAGAAGCACTCAGGAGTGCTGGCTGCCTTGACATCAGTGTAGCATTCTGTTCATTCTCCCCTAGTCATCTCCTGCATTTCTATCATGTCCTCTACACAATGAAGATTTTCAAATGTCCCAGTGTCAGCTGCAAATCCTAACCCGGATGTGAGCATACAGAATAAACTGTCCCTGATAAGCAGTTATGAGGTGAGGCCCAGGTCCCCTGGCCATTGGCTACCCAGAAGGTAAAGCGGTAAGAAGAGCTTTTTCATAGGGTTGTTGTGAACTTATGAAGAAGCTGAGTGCAGAGATGAATCGGCTGTGAAATGGCAACCCTAAGTGACACATGTACAATGGAACGTCTACAGCTAAGGCTCACAGAACCTGGTGGAACAAGGGGTGGGGAGAACATTAATGCATCTCTCAACTCTCATCAGTGAAGCTCCCTCATAAATCAGAGGGTAATGAACATAAAAGGGTCACAAATGGCCAAAGGATAGAGAATACGAGTCCACCACCCAGGGCTCAGGGAAAGATTTTAAGAGTCTTACAAATCTCACAGGTTCCCGGGACCTTGCACATATGAACTCACAGAAGTGGTACCAGCATGCAAACACAAGCAAACAGAAACCCAGCACAGAACTGTGGAAATGGGCTACAGACTACAGTTTCAGCTGGAGAACTGCTGGGCAGCTGCTTACTGCTGGCTGAGGAAGAGCTGACCTTCTTTAAGGGAGCGATTCTACATAGGTTGACTAGACTCCAGTGGATGAACTTGCTCCGAAGGATCAGGGGATGCCAACTAGAGTAGATAGGCCTGAGCATAAAGGACAGAATGCGTAAAACCCAGTGGGGAGGGGATGAGAGGGTGCTGACTGGGAGTAAAAAGATGATGAAGATGACGTGTACGAGATATGCAAAAATCAATAAACACAGCAACTGTGTGGCCAGGTGTACACAAGCACAATTAAATGGAAGCATCGCAGACAGAGATGTATATTCATAAATTTATGTATGTACCTCCACCAATAATCAAAGAAGAGGACTAGGAACTGAGAGGAAGTGGGGGGCAGGGGAGGGGTTGATGGGGACTGGGAGGGATGGAAACAGTGCAAGACAACAACCGTCTGAAATTCTCAAAACTAAAAAAAAAAAAATCGAAATAAAAGAAGCTGTCTGATAATTGTCTGGCAATGTTGGTCGAAAACATGTTTTCAGAAAAGCGGCAGATTTGTATTTAAAACTGTGCAACCCATTCACTAGGTCTGTAAATTGCAAGGTTAATTTATCTTTCCTTCTGAACGCTCAGTTTTCAGCTTCTTGTCTGTAGAATTAAAATACTAAGAAAATCAACATAAAATAAACAGATTCATTTGTCAAAAATATGTGTGCTTTTATATACAACATATGTATATCACTTCCCTAAGGCCTGACGCATACTGTGTGTTATCATATACATGTGTGTTTATTGAGCATCTTATACACCAGGCACTCCTACACATCCTGGAGTTTTACACACAATGTATTTCAAGTCCTTGGCTCTGTGCCTCTCCTATGCCTTGCTGTGCCTCCTTTTCCTCATTTATGAACTCAAGAGAAAAATATTGTCTATTCATAGAAGTGAGTTGAGGTTTGAATGAGTTAATATGGGTGCCTGTCAGAGTGGCCAGTGGGGTAAAGTGAAGATTCTATGCTAATTTCTCTCATATGGCACCACGTAATGACAAAGACACACGTTCTGGAAGCAACAAACAGGCTCAAATTCCACACCTTGAGCAGAGGGACTATCTAGCTGTAAGCTGGAGAAAGAATATCCACTTAATGGTAGTTATGAAGGTCAAATATTCTATTAGTACAAAACTCAGTGTCTAACGCACAGTGAACCCCACATAAGTAGCTGACAACTCAAACTTAAAAATTGTGATTCTGTTTATGTGAATTACTACACAGTGGTGTCCAACTTTTGACATCATGACACAGCATTGACATCTCTAGCTATTTTAGGCTGCATCACAGCTATCCCGGGACAAATAAAATCTGTCTGTAATGTTGGAAATCAGGTCAGTGGTCTTTGGTAAATGAAAGGGAAGACTTTTTCCAAACAGTCAAGAAAGGCATTTTTGGAACGAAGGCAGTGTTCGGAATCCTGATGGGAATGCCCTTTTCCAGAGCACATTCTCATAGAAATAGATCTACCATTCTTCAGTGAAGTGGAAAAAAGGTTCCTGGCACGAAAACACTTGCTCTGGCAGTACTTAGGAAAAAAAAAGTGTTCAGGAGGAGACCAACATAGCTTCTTGCATAATATCTATAAAGTGGCCATGTTTGGGTACCATTTGTCAGTGTACATGATTAAAAGGAAGGACTCTGCAATCACATGCAGGCAAATGTGTGTGAAGAAGATGCTTAGATGTGTGATACAATAATAATCATTGGGAAGTGTTTCTTTAGAACAGAAAAGGGAAATACAAAGCATGCGCTGGGTCTGAGACCATCACTCTTCCCAACACTGGACTCCTCTGTTGTGAGTTATGGGAACTCCTGTGGCCTTGAGCTTCTAGAGTTCTCTGGGTCTATAACTTTAGAAATACCAGCCTAATCAGGAGGAGGCAGAGCTCAGAAGGGTTTTCTTCCCTTTTATTTTCTTCTTCCTTTTATTTTTAATTTAATCGTCAAACTTAATGCTAAGGAGAGGCAATTTAAAAGAAAGAAAAAAAAAAGAGCAGTTTCTCTTTGAATCCTCACCTAGAAAATCTATATCATTAAAAGCTTTATTTGTAAATTGGCAGTTTTTAGTGATTTCTTAAAACTGCTATTGTCTGTGAATATGATGTCTGATTCACTGAGGCTTAATTTGCTTTGGGGGTCTTAGAAAAAATAAACCTCACAGCAGTACCATTAGATTTCTCAAATTCCATTTGATGTAATACTCATTACCAAAAGGTTAATGTTAGATATAAAGCTAGCCTCACACGTCCATGCTACATGTTTGAATGATGGGAAGGGGGGCAAGCTTTGAGGCTAAAGACAACTTCCCTTTGAAAACTGTTGGGAAAAATGTGCTATCCAAATTCCCAGAGGCTATTTATTAACCTTAATATTATTATTATTATTATTATTATTATTATTCCAGGTTTAATTTGTTCCATTTTGCTGTTGCTCAATATGTACTTACACATACACAAAGCAGCACTAACATTTATGAAAATCTGTTATGGGGTGTAGAGACAGGTCAGGTTTGTTTTTGTTTTGTTATGTTTTGTTTTAATAACTATTGCTGCTTTTCTTCCACTTGTACCCAAAACCTTTTGTTTACCTGTGTTACCAATGATCCTTTCTGGAATCATGCAGCACACATATTGGAGAAAATTATGAAAGACAAGTCCCTCAGTTTGCTGGTATGCCTCTCTGTCTTACCACTGTGTAATATAAATGGGAATTTTGGAAGGAAGCAGCCTTGGGTCTGTGATGCTAAGTACTTGGGTGAACCCTCTTTTTTCCCTAACAGTTCCTGTTACTTCATTAATATTTGTTTACAGGCAGCCGGTGGAGGACATACTCGGCAACATCTGTTTGTGGAGCGGGTTTTCACCAAAACACAAATGGCCACTAATAGCTGCATAAAAGGAAATTATGAGAAGATTGTATCGCTAGCACACACGGCTTTTTGCTGCTGCTTTCCAGCAGTGAATATGTTTCTAGAAAAAAAAAAAGAAAGGGAGGAAGGAAGGAAGAAAAGAAACATTAAAATGAGCCGCACTGGAGTCCCCTGGCTGTGTATGTCACACATCATCATTTTGATACTGGATCGCTAAACAACTGCTTTCATGATCGATAAAGAACATTACCTTAAATCATAGCATGAATTCCCAATATCATACATAAAAATCAATAAAATGCACAAAGAACAGGACTGAAAATTTCCACTAAAACATTGCCTGCTGCTTTGGAAAATAATATTTAGTAGGTTGGATTTTGTTGTTGTTGTTGTTTTACTAATTATGAGCTCAGTGGTAGTTTATTCTGCAGTAAATCTGCTGGTGTGAGATTAAACCTGTTATTGAACAGAGTTTTGAATCTACGGCGAGGCACTCATCACTGCTGGAGAGTGAACATTGCTGTTATCTCATTTAAAAGTTGGCCAGCAAAGCAGCCCATTTGTTTAAAATGCAATTAAGCTGGTGTCTTGAAGAGAAATTAGCAAGGAGTACTTCATTTCTGAAGCATAAGAGGTCTGTTCGTAGACACATTAATCCTGCGATTTGGGACGTCGTTGCAATTTGGGACTCGGATCTGAAAAGCTGTTCTGGAACACACAAGCACAGAAGGGGAAAGCTGGGTGAGGAGAAGGGTCAGCTCTGTTCTTGATCAAAAGGATTCACGCCCACACGCCCACACCCTAGACCTGCAGAGCAGCCTCGCGTTTTCTGGGCACCAACCGAAGAAATTAGAGAGCAAGTTTAAGGAATGCCTCTGCTGAGCTAAATCAAAAGGTCAGCCATTTTTCACATAAATGTACCTACGCTGAACAACCTGCTTTTAGAAGGAAACTATAGTAATTTCACTGCTGGGTAATTGTTTTAAAAATGCTTAGTACTGAATCTGTTTTAATTTCACGATGCAATGATTACTAGAAAACAATGGGTGAATATTCGTCATGGAATGTCCCAGTGCATCCGTTACATGACGCATGAAACTGTTGTTAATGAACCGCTATACTTCTAGACTCCTTTTGTGAAAACTGTTCCTAATTCCATCAAATGGGTGAGGTTCTCAGATATATTCCCCATATATATGGCATTTTATACGAACAAAGATTTTATTTTGCTTGCAAGAGGCTAAGAGAAGCTTCACCATGCTTAACAAGTTGTCAGGTATGAATGACAATAAACGATAGAAGAAGATTGAAAAGTGAAGGAAATAACCTTCATGCTTCTAGCAAGAAACAATTGAAATTATGGTAACTGTTCACACAAACGACAGACTTTTTGATGTTGCAAACACGAGGTGTGCATCACACTTCTGTTTGACTTTTTTTCTAAAGTGACTGCCCTACAGGAAATTGGTGTGCTGTAAAAATTAAATGTATGCCATTTCTCCCCAAGACCCTTCTTGTGATTTTGGTCTGTGCTCTCAAAGGTAGAGGAATGAACAGCTCATGTGAATGCTTCCATCATGCTGCTGGAGACACCTGACTGAAACACTTCAGCACTGTAGAGCCCTGGGTGGACTCAGGGAGGCTTGTTTGTACATTAACTCTCTAAGAGCCAGTATTATTATTTTTAAAATAAATTTCCTGAAACTGTTTCTAAAATACAAGCTTTACTAGTTTGTCATTTTTATTTTTATAACAACGTAACTAATTTGTTTTCACTCTCTAATGAATCAAGTTCATCATCCTGAACTTACTTTACTTGGATCTCTCTCTCTCTCTCTCTCTCTCTCTCTCTCTCTCTCTCAGCAGAAACAGCTTTTGCTTTCAAGGGGCAAGGTAAATGCTACTGGCAAATTGAATAAAATCCCATTGAAGAAGTCAACTTTGGAACCACTTCTATAACGTTTTATTCAACTTACGCACTCAGCAGGCTAAGCTCCTTGAAGGCAGGAATCGGCTGCATCCATCTTTGCCAGCTTCCTTGTAACCATGGTCCTGGATCATGTTTAATACAGTGAATGATATTTGCACTGTGAAAGCGTGGGCTGCTTGTTATTCTCCACTTCCGGTTCTGAACAACGACAAGTGACACCTGAGCTCTTCATAAATCTCTGCCATTCTGTTTCCTAAAATGACCTTGTGTTCTTTTCACACAGCTTCTGAGGCCACTTTGGGCTGTGACCAGGCAGCTCTTTCTCTGCTAGCATGGGCGTGAGGAAGGACTTAGTCTTTTATTTCCTTGCTTTATGTCTTACTGTGATAGAGACTGAACTCGTTTTTCTGCATGAAGAGCATTATTTTTTTTCTCCTTAATTCAAACTAACGTTGATTCTAAATCTAGTCTCAATCCCATGCCACATTTGAAATGTAATTTTTAAAAGATTATTTCTTTGACTGTTCGTTTGAACACCTCTTTTTATTTTTTAAAAATTAAACAGCCAGTTTTAAATTCTCTTCACTCCCTCCTCCCCTCTCTTTTTCAGTGTATTTTCTATTGAATCCTTAACTGTGTTCTTGTCTATTTTTAACAAATTAAATTGTGAACACTATTGTGTATTAAATTTTTTTTTTTTGGTTTCTTTTTTGGCTGTTTATTTCAGCATGCTTTTAGAAGGTTGAAAGTTTACAGTCACCATGCAGGTGTATCTTCCTACTGTCCCATTTTTAATTCCTTTCACATACATATGTGAAAGATCTTCTTCACAAGTATTGCGTTCTATTTCTTTGTGGATGGAATTTTCCTGTTTAACTCTTTGTTCCACTTGGATCTTATTTTCATAAATGGCTTGAGGTCAAAATCTATATGGATCTTTATCCAAATAGCTAAACTCTGTTTATCCAAATAGCTCTGTTTACTGAGCCATTCCTTCCCCTTCCCCCAGGTGTCTTATGCCTTTTCACCTTTCACAGTTTGTGCCTGAGCTTTGTGAGTCACCTAGGAGATAGCTTTTAGGATGACACAGGAATGGCGACACAGTGAAGACATGGGGACCTGAACCTGAAGCTCTGGGCATATGTGGGGTTTGCTGTAGAATACTGACCAGCCCCAAAGATTCCGTCTATCTTTTTGCATTGTTTTAACAACATCAAAAAATTGCCTGTGTAGGAAATGAAAGTGGCCACCCCATTCAGCAAGGTCTCATTAGTGACTGGAAGCAGTAGACAATCAGAAAACAGGAAGTAGGTACAGAACTATGCATTATCATGAGGTCCTGTAGTCTATAAGTTTTGAGTTATTTGTTTTCAAAAATAGAATTACTAGACATCACACAACATAGGGAACAATATTGTGATGCATTTACCTGAGAAAGACCCAGAGCTAAAAGTCAAAGAGATACAGAGACACTAGTTACTAGAAACAGGAGGGAGATTAGAATGCACAGTTCAAAAAAGCCATACAGAATGGCAATGGCACTCAGTACCCTGGTCATGAGGGCAATGATATTGAATGAAGATACCAGCACCTTCACCAGGATGTCTAAAAATAAAAAGAATGGCAAGTGCATTTGAGTAGTGGGAAGGATGTTAAGAATCTGCAAATCTCATCTCCTGCTGGACCAGCAGAACCATTTAGAAGCAGGGTAAAGGCATCTACTACCATGTTGCTGAACCCAAAACATATCCTACGATCCAGAAACTGGACTCATTGGCATATGTGCAAAAGAAATACATTTTCACCATCACCAAATGGCTTGTGCTAGAATAGTCACAGCTCTGTATATTAAACATTAAACACAGCCCAGAAGTCTATCCCCACTCAATTGTAAGCACATCACATTATCTTCAAGGGTTAGAATACTATGTAGCAACCTCTCTGCCTCCCTCTTCCAAAATGGTCCCTGAGCACTCGGTGGGTGGAGTTTAATACAGGAGTCCTGTCTAAGGACCTCTGCAGACTCTTACACTCTATGCTTTGGCTATTTGTGACCTTTTTGTGTTTCTGGCCCTTTGTTGCATGAGGGAGCTTCATTAATGAGAGTTCAGAGATTAATTAATATACTCTTTACTCCTTGTTGTCTATTCCGTGAGCCTTAGGTGTAGAGGTTGCATTGTAGATGAGCCATTTAGACTTGGGCAATTCACAGACAATGTCTGTGTGTGATGAGTTGTGGAACTCTGTAATAGTCTCTATCTGGTGCAAAAGAAGCTTCTTGATAATTGGTAACTGGGAAACCTGTCCTTAAATATAAGGATCCACATTTTGCACATAGTAAGAAATTACATTTGTCTAAGGATGTGATTGTAAGAGTCAGGGAGGAGGCACAGGACCATATAGAAACAAAGTCCTACAAGCTCCTGGGACCTTGCTTATATGAACCGACAGCAAAGGTGTCAGCATGCTACAAGACCTTTGCAAACTCAAGCAGACACACCCCAGTGCAGAACTGTGGTATGGGCAACAATCCCTAATCTTAATCCAAGAATTATTGGCAGCTGATAACTGCTGTGTGAGAAAGATCTGATCTTCTTAAAGGAAAGGACTCTGGACAGGCTGACTAGATCTCAATGAATGAACCTGCACTGAGGGACATCTGGGGACACTAACTTGACGTGACAGGCCTTAACACAAATGAGAGAATGAATGATTTTCTGTGGGGAGGGAAGAATAAAGATGATTAAAACTGATTAAGATATGCTATATGAAATACAAAAATTCAATAAAAATATTTACAAAAGAAAGAATACTACATAGTACAGTTTCTAAAGATTACTGGCTACTGCAATCATCTGGAAGGGTGAGTTACTTCAGTCCCTTTCATGACTGGCACCCACCCCTGTATCAAAAGACAAGTTACCAAGAGAGAAGTAAAACTGATTATTTACATGTCATGGAAGATTTCACTTATTAGGTCTCTAAACCCCAGGGGCAATTTTCTAGTTTGATGTTTAAATTCAATGACACATAGTGGCTAGGCAGAAATACGTTGAGCCAAAAGGTATTAGAGGAATGAAGGAGGGAGGGATCCTCAGCACAACCTGCCCAGCCTCTATAGCATTCCTTCCCCTAAGCAAGGGGCAGGCTGTCTCTGGAAGGAGGGTGGTATCATTTTCTATCAAACAAGATACATCAGGGAATTTCTTATTTTCAATTCTTATACAGGAGGATAGAGAAAAATAGAGTAATATTCCTAGTTTCTATGACCCAGCTCAGGGAAGAGTAATTCTAGTTTCTAAGAAACCCATAGGAGAGAAAAAAAAGATCAAAGGTAGACCACAGGACTATCAAATGTCCTTAACTAATTTAAGATGCACATATTTCAAAGTACCATCTTTTGGGGGTACTGTCTTGCTGAGGTTCAACAGGTGTAAACATAACCCCCAAATTCTGATTCAGTACATCAAGAGTTTGTCCAGACTTTGAATTTCTAGCAACTACTTATGATACTGATGCTCATGGTTTCCAGATATGTAATAAGAATCTTAGGGTAGGACAACGAGAACAGACATCCAAAGCTACCAAAACCAACCGAGGCAAAACTCGACAAGCCAAACTAAAACAAACCAAAACTAGACTAGACAAATCAAAACAAACCAAAGCAAAGCCAAGCAAAGTCAACCACGCATGGTGGTGCATGCTTTGAATCCCAGAACTTGTGAGGCAGAGGCAGGCAGGATTGCCACGAGTTCAAGGCCAGGCTAGCCTACATAGGGAGTTTCAGCACAGTCAGGGCTACATCATGAAACACCATCTTGACAACAACAAAGTTACACACACCTGTATGAATCTTACAAACCTGACGCTAAACAGAGACGCCAGACACTGACACGAAGGAAACTTGATGTCACAAATCAGAGCAATGGTTTCACACAGTGGAGTTAGTAATAGAAGTCTAGATGAGCTCTTGATTGTTAATGGCTCTCATGTGTTGCTTGATGGGGGAGGGGCTTACATATACAAAACAGATGTAATATATTTACATATACATTACAGGTATGTGTGGCTAAATCAATTGGAAAAGAAATTTAAATTGAAATGTGAAAAATCTAAATAATGTACATAGAGATGGGGAGATGGTTAAGCAGGCAAAGTCTGTGTCTAAAGATCTCAGTTCAAACCCTGGGACCCACGTAGCAGAAAGAAAGAACTGACTCACACAAATTGTCTTCTGACCTCAATGTATGTATTGTGGCATGCATGTGCCACCCCACTAAATAAATAAATGTCAAAATTTTAAATATACAAATAGTATATATATACACATATACAAATACACTATACATAGTATCTCCCAGATTAAATCAGATGGTGATGTTTGTGAATTAAGAGCCAGTATGTGTAATTAAAAATCACATTTTAAGCTTCAACCAAGAGTTTCAATTATTGGAAATGAACTGAGAGCTACATCAACAGCTGCCTTTTTCTGCTTTGGGTCTGGTCCCATGATCACCATTCTAAGTGCATCCACAGAGCCAAGGATAAGGTGATCTGGGTCTGCAGCCCTCTATGTATTTAACAACAAACAGCTTTTCAAGCTGCCACACCGACAGGACATGCCAGGTGGCAGCCTCCTACAGCAGGCTGGAAAGGGGAAGAATAATTGAAGGAAGGCAAGAAGGAAACAAGGAAGGCGAGGAATTATTCCATAATTGAAGAAAAAGAAAACGCCTTCCAGCTGAGGCAGTGGAGAAGGTCTTTTTCCATGAAGGATTGTGGTCACAGAGCTCAGTCTTGAAACTCACTGTGGGGGAAGAAGAGATTTTTATCACTCTAGAGGCCTGTCCCTGCATGGGAATGCCTTCATATTGCCCCAAACTAGACTCTGAAGCTGGTTAAAAGGCTCACAGGAGTCTCTGGCCCTTTACACTCAGCTGCCACTTTGTTTCGCTGGCAGGGTCATTCTTCTTCAAAGACAGGTTAACAAGATAAAAGTAGATCCTTTCCAAGGTTAATGTCACTTTCACAGGGGGAAAAGGAAGTCTTCCCTGAAGACCCTAAATTCTCTCCAGCCACTTCCCTTGATGCTCAGGGCTTTGCACTGGCCTGAAGGTCAACCACTCCAGTTCCCAGGACCCAGCACAACCTTACCTGATTCTTGCCTTCCATGTTTCTTTCATTTATTTCTTCAAAGATGGTCTTATCAGACCCAGTAGTAATAACAGGCTCACCAATGAAAGGAAAATCTTGTCTGTATTTTTGAAACTTTAAAAATATTGAGATTGAACCGATAGGAGGTATTGGCAGGTGCTTATAATTTCAGCCTTTGGGAAGTGGAGGTAGAGGGGGTCAGGTGTTCAAGGCCAGCCACTCCTACTTGAGATCTTGTCTCAAAAGCAGTCAAGCAAATACACAGTCATCAAAATCAAAAATGGAAAAGAAGAGGAAAAAAAATAGAAAAACGGGCAAAACCTCAAAGTAAAATGCAAAATAGAGAAGAAGAATATTCCTTTAATATGGTTGTCATTTACGTAGCTCATTTTCCTGTTGTCTGTGCATAAATTAAGGATGGTGGTCATCACCATTTTATGCAAGAATATTAGGACTTTCGGTGTCTAAACATCTCTTTTCACTTACTGAAAGGGAAGCATGCAGAAATAATAGAAATTATCAACTTTGTAAGTTGAGACTCAGAAATCCACTGACAAGACTCATCAAAAACTGATGTAAACTATGGTGTGACCATTCCTGAACACATAGCTCTTGTGTGAGTCACTTTTTGTTGCTGTGACAAATACCTGAGGTAAATAGTTTAGTGTAGTTAGGATTTATGTTTACTTACAGAGGCTTCTGCCCACTGTTGAGGACTTGTGGTAAAGCGAAACCCACAGAAAGAGAGGTACTCATGTCAGAGGAAGCTGCTCACTTCCTGATGGCCAGGAAGCAGACAGAAAAAGTCTAGAGACATAGGCATAGCCATACAGCAGTCCATGGACTAATCAGTAGGTTGATCCGCTGGTGTAGTTAGCACGTCAGGATCTGACTGTCTGGCAGTACTAGCATCAGCTGGCAGCAAGCCTTCAACACACCAGCATTAGGCTTTATAACCAAACCATGATAGCTACAGAGCACTAAGAAATACACTTCTATGGAGTATTAGATACTGTGGTCCGGAGAGTTCAGGAAAATCAAGTAAGTGAAATGTAAGATGGCCTTCCTCATTAACTTTCTGTAGAAAAGCAAGAAATTAGGAAAAACAAAATATGAGAGACTCAAGGTTGCTGGACCTTGTGGTATATACCCTTAATCTCAGCACTTGGGAAGCAGAGGTAAGAAGATCTCTGAGAAAGAGAGAGGAAGAGAAGGACCTTGACCAATAACCTGAAGGGGGGTTTCTCCTGTCAGGCAGCTATGCACATGGACTCCAGTAGAGATATTGTATGCATACTTTTTCTGTATAGTTTTGTACAAATACATTTCCCTCTGGTTTTTTATACCAGCTAGACATTATCTATTTCCCTTTTCTCTCTCCCTGTATAATCTTCCCTCCCTTTCCAGTTAAAGGACCCCTATTCCCCCATTTCACGCTTGATAATAAAGGGGAAAAATCTATTACTGGAACACAGATCCAGAAAGACAGATGTTTCATGTTCTCTCTCATAACCAGATAGTAACTTTCAGTTCTTAGATATGCATGTTTAAATTTGAAAATCCAGAAAGGTCTAGAAACTAGTCAATGGCCTGGGGGAAGGGGAGGGAGGGCTCATCGGAGGGGGTAGAATGCAGAGCTGTGGAGGGGAATGGGAATAACAGGATAGGAAGGTTGAATGAGGTGGGGCGTGGGAGGGTAGGGAAGAGGACAGAGTATGGCAAGGGATGACCAACACTACAAAGCCTTTAGAGAAAGCCATCTGTAAACCTGCTACTGGAGAAGCTGTGTAAAGTATGAACACGTTCTTTATAAAAAGAGGTTAAAAGGAATTACCTTATAAAGGGGACATTTCCCCTACCGGACACTAGAGGCTTCCCGGCTAAAAGCCCAATGTGAGGAATGGGCTCCCTCTTACTAATTTAATTTATTACTTTCTTTTATGTGCTAGAGCATTTTGCTTCCATGTATGTAAGTACAACTGTGTCATGGAATGACCATAGAAGTTACCATAGAGAGTTGGATCTCCTAGAACTGGAATAAGATACAGGTGGTTAGTTGTCATGTGGGTGCTGGGAATTGAACCTAGATCTTCTATAAGAGTAATCAGTGCCCTTAATCTCTGAGCCATTCTCTATCCTTGACACCTCGATTTGAAGCTGCTGGTTAGTGATCCCATACACCCTCAAATAATACTGGATATTGTCTCTACAATTGGCTAAGCACCAGAACATGATGGTAAGAACCAACTGTTGACACTACATACATGAGTCTTAGAAAAATACAAGGAGAAATCAAGCTGGCACTGATTCCAAAGCTTCATATCTACTGACTAGCTTTTATCATGCTGGAAGGTACTGTTCATGATATCAGAAGAGAAAATTAACCATGAACCTTACCCAGCTGTGAATCCTACCAGCTACATCATAAACTGGCCTGGTAAGATACGCCCACTGCTGTGATGATGGCACAAATATTATGGGAGGAAACAACATCTTTCCAGTTGGATTTAAGGTCCACTTTATAAGATGGATCCCATACCTGACATTAATATCAGGCTGAGAAGCTTGTGGCTAGACAGGTCACAGCCAAAGTATCTATTCTGCTAAATAGATACAGTATTAAACTGACTCCTAAGGACTTATTGTTATAACTATACATTAAGACATCTCTCAAGTCTCACCATGGAAGCTTCCTTATGCAGCAGACGGTGATCAACAGAGACCCACAACTGGCCAATGTACAGAGGCTGCAAGAGTGCTTATCCCTGAATAAGACAATTTTATCAAATTTCTGCCTCTCACAGCTCAGGGATCATTATGAACGAGAGGGAGGGGAGACTGTAAGAGAGAGAGGTGGAGAATGGCCACAAGGAAGCAGAGTTTTCCAGACAGCTGGACAGTTATGTATATAAAATCACAACAGTGTGACAGCATTGACAATCCCACACAAGCTCAAGCTAGACAAAATCCCAGTTTAGACATATGTAGCAGTAGGTAAGATACCTTAACCGTACCTCAGGAACTATTGACAACTGCTGTTTGCTGGGAGAGGGACAGCAAGACTTGCTTAAGGGTGAGACTCGGTAGGTTGACCAGGCTCCAGTACATGGACCCACAGTGAGGGACATTGGGGAACACAAGTTTGACTATAGGCAGACACACACACATACACACACACACACACACACACACACACACGCACATGCACACGCACATACAGATTTAGTCTAGCTGAGGCCAGGTTCACATTACTCACAAAAACTAAAAATCCAAAGCACAACACAAGATGAATAAGAACTGAGTTACAGTTGGGTGTCAAATGTCCGCCAGAGGTCCACAGGGTCCCGTTACTAGCCCACGGTGCTACTGAAGGCAGGGAAAACCTTAGGTGATGGAGCCTAGGATCACGAATGCAGACCGCTGAGATAACACTCTAGAAGGAAATACTGGAATCTCAGGCTCTTCCTGTCTCTTTTTGGCCGACTGGGCACTGTGCATTGAACAGATCTTCTCTAGCATGAACTTTCTGCCATGACCCAGTGCTGTCCCACCGGCTTGAAAACAAGGCCAAGGAACTATAGCTGAAACCTTTGCACTCAAGGGACAAAATAAAGTCTTCCTTCTTTAAGTTGCTTGTTTCATATATGTTGCCACAACAACAACAACAAAAAATACAGACAAGAACTGCCAGTTACAGCCTGTGTTTGAGGTGGGCTGAAACTTGTAGCTCTGCTCAGCAACTTTCTTTTGTATCATCCTCCACAGCCTTCTCCCTTAATTCCTGCAGTTTAAGGAGCCTCTGGTTGATTGGTTCTGAGGAACTGTCTTTGCATATTTCTACCTAAAGAAATATGTCAGTTGAAATATATGAAATTTTATCTCCTGAAAATTAACAAGTAGAAACTTTCAGATCACCCGATGCAAAAATATTGCTGATAAATGATAAATGTAAAGATAAATACATTAGACATTAATCAGAAGAAACTGAGGGAAGGGCAGTAGGCTGTAAGTGAAGCTTCCCCTCACTTGGAAATCAGAACGCAGAGGCATCTCCCAGGGCTAGCGTGCGAAGTCACTGAAAATCTTCAGAAATGGATGGGAGACAACATTCAGCATCCTTCCAGTTCTCTGAAGGAGAGAAGGAAAAGGATGACACAGAGCAGAGATCACCTCATCATCAAACTAATGTCACATTAGTGAATTCTTGGGATATTGAGTTTTGTGCATAACTCATTTATTTCTGTGCAAGAATGCTAGTAGACTGAAGAAGTGTTGTGTAGGGGAGAGGGAGACAGGGTGAGTCGTAGAGTCAAGATTATCTTGTAAACTAGAATTTATAGCAAAGAAGAACACACAGAAATACCCCTAATACAGGAATTTCCTACACAGGTATAGGAAGAGGTTGGGTCTTAACATAGGTTCCCATCAGCCTAAGAAATCCATGGATCCTGAGTCCTGAGCCCTTGAACCTGGCTGAGATCTCACATATTGGGGTTATATGGACCTCTAGATTCAGACAAGCTACTCTGTGCAACTTAGGCGTGAATAGAGATACCTTGAAGACAGTCCACATCTTTGTGAAACAGCTCATTGGCTGGTTCAGTAGGAAACTGAAATGGTTTAGATCTTCCATGTCCTTCCCATCCCGTCATGTGTTTGAAGACTTGGCCCCAGATGGTGGAACTCTTGTGAGACTGAAGGAGAAGGGGTCTAGCTGGAGGAAGAAGGACAACATGGAGGCGGCCTTGAGGTTCCTCCTGCCTGCCTTTATTCTGCTTTCTGGTCGACTGAAAGGTGAACACGCGGCTAGAGCAAATTTCCACCAGTGATGCCACTGAGCCACCCGATGCCTTCCCTTCCCCAGGCGGTCGACTGTCTTCCCTTGAACCATGAGCCAAAGTAACCCCTTCCTCCCTTCAGTTTCTTTTTTTCAGGTAATTTGGTCACAGCAAGTTGAAAAGTAACTAATAGGAAGATATTTTACATAATCCAGAGTTGGAGACTACACAGACATAGTGATCTGGCTAGATCCAAGTCATCTAAATCTAAGACGTGTAACTGTGACTTTCTAGGGTTGGTCCTCCAGTAAAGAAGATCACAGTTTGCTAGTTTCTGAGGATGTCGAGAATAATAACAAAACTCTCTTGACTACAGCACCGGTGAGCTAGCCAGAGAAGAAAGTGAAGTCACACGCTGTTAAGGATCAAAATTGGTCAATAATATCACAATTCTTGGAATTTTGTACAATCTACAGGAAGGAACAGGCAATCCCAGAATGAGTGAGACTGAATTCCTTGCCAGTACTGATGAGCAAGTGCTCAGAGCCAGAATCAGCATGTATTTCTGTGTTGTTACAGAAGGAGGCCTCAGGGATTCAGGGCATTTCTTGAGAGTAGAAAACCATAGTCCAACTATTTCCTTAGTGGAGTAATTAAAGCTAGACTTAGTCCAGTTTATTCTAACATCAGAACAATGTTGGGAAATACATCCATACCAAATGGTTATAAGTTACAAGAAACAAGAAAAAAAAATCAAAGTGAAGTTTAGCACTAATTAACTATTATAGTATTTTAAGATAGGAAAGTGATTCATTATGCTAAGGCATTTGTATTTTTAATTAATTGTTAAACCGAGGTTTATAACTGGGATATGTTACCATGCTTTAATAAGTAATATCCCCTTGACTTGCAGTTTCTCTCATTTCTTTCTGAATAAAGATAATAGTTTCGAGATTTGTCTCCTTAGTAAGTCTCCCCTAACAAGGCCTCATTCTTTCTGCACAAAAGCCAGAAGGAGCTCTTTAAATGAGAATGAAGCCACACCCACAACATCTGAAATCTCAGTTCACTCAAACTAAGCGTCTGCAGTCAGCTCTGAGGTTCTGCATGACACTGCCCACCCACGTGTGTAGTTCTCGCCTCCTATCCCTGCCTGTCTTCTTCAGGATCAGGATCATTGGGTCTTTAGGCAACCCAAGTCCCTTCTCACTCCAGGGCCTTTGTACCAGCCTTCCCTCTGCCTCTTCTTCCCATAGATAGTTCCTTTGCTAACACTCTCAACCTAGTTTAGATGACTGCTCAGCTATCACGCTGGTAAAGTCATTGCTTTGACCCCTATTTAAATAGTCATCACACCCCAATGCTCACGCTTCCTCACTTTCCTCGTCTATGTTACCACTCTACAGTGCAAACCACATCTGACAAACCAGTGTATTTCTTCATTGTTTTTCTCCTGCCGGGTCCCTAGAACAATTCTTGATTCGAAGTAGCCCTTTGCTTTGGGGCTGCTTTAATGGAAGTCTACAAACTGAGCAATTTCTAAAGAAGAGAAGTTTGTTCTCTCACTGTGGAGGCCGGAGAGTCCAACTTCAAAGCACTTGAAGCGTAGGGCCCAGTTTCTCTTCTTGTAGGATGGGACCTTATGACTGCATCCTCTAAAAAGAGAGAACACTGGGTCCTATGACGGCAGGAAATAGGAGGGGAAGGGACTGAACTTCACCCCTTTCTAATGGCAACAATCACACCTATGACCCAAGAGAGTACAGCACAATGGCCTAGTCATGTCTTAAGATCGCTCCCCTTAATGCTATTACAGTGACAATTCAGTTTCAGCTATACCTTTGGAAGATACAATTATTCCACCCATAGCAGCCCTAAGGAGCATGTGCTGAAGCTAAACCCAGGTTGCTCTCTCAACCTGCAGGCCCAGACTTTAGTGTCAGCGATTTCTGCTTTTCCTCAAGACTCACGGCTTCTCCTTTGTTTTTGGCTCTGCTGCCTCAGTTTATCCTTTAGGGCTTAGTCTAAATTAAAGCCTGTTAACTACTCTCTTCCTAGCTCCAGTGTATTCAACAAAACATGTCACGTGTTCTTCACAGATCTTAACATGTCTGCAAATCCACGTGAATGGATCATCTTTGGAATTACAACGTGAATGCTTATCTTTTCCAATAAACCACAGATTCTGCAAGGGTTTGGCTTGCTCACCAGTGAGTCTCTAATCATGATCAAGTTATCGCCACATCACAGGCAGCTGAAGGAAAGGCACTTTGATAGAGCACTTACGAATTGAAATTCTTTTCTATGTCCTCATCCTGAATTCTGGCTGTAAGTGGGGCTGGTTGTCCCTCATAATTTCAAACTGAGAGAATGACCAGATGTTATTGTTTCGAGCATCACTGGGAACGAGATCCTAAAAGAAAAGTCTGCATATGTGATGAGAAAAGATTTTATTTAAAAAATAAAAATAATAAATAAAGAAAAGTACCTTATAAAAACTAAATCTAATTTAAACCAACCAGTAAATTAGTAAGATAAACTATTACTTTATAAACAGGAAGCTTCCGTTCTGGTAACTCAGGTGCTAACATCTCCTGAGGGCCACCGGATATCTAATAAAAGGTGTTAATAAACCACAGATTGCTTAGTCACTGCAGGATCAGGAGAGAGTGCCTAAAAGTCCCAAGGATGGTTCTTCAGCCCTGAGGACAAGGCTCACAATGGTCTTCTGGTCTCTCTTCTCATCTCCCAGGGACTGTGGGCAGTTGGACGGTGGAAAGTCAGCTTTCCATAGCTATTCACTTTTGACACAAGCCGACTATGAACTGTCAGTTTCACTAATTAAGCCCTATTCTGGTGTGTTCCCATGAAACTAGAAACCATTCTGCTAAGTGCTGTTTCCAAGTCATTCAACTCTCAGAGGACAACCTTTTCTCTTTTCTCTAAGTATTTGGGGAGCTCTTACTTTGCAATCCTATGGGCTTAGAATAACATGGAAATAAATTCTGTTACCCCCTGCTAAGGAGATGGCATTGTGTATAGCTCACTGGATACTACAGGGATATGTCTAAAAGTTACTGTTCTTTATTAACATTTTCTTTCTCCAGTGGGAAAAGCTGCTTAGAAGCCTCCCCATTCATTCTAAAGAATGACTGGTCGAGAAGTCAGGGTATATAGCCAAGCCGGGGGAAGTACGGATGAGAGCTGAGAACAATGTTGAGCCCCTGTATACTCCATTAGCTTTTTCTATACCAGAAGAACTCTTTGTTCCCTTGAGATGGGAAAGGAAGAGGTGGTGAATGATGCGCCTGTATGTATCGAGTACTGGATGATCACTTCTCTCCTGACAATTAGGTTCTCAAAG
This sequence comes from Eospalax fontanierii, assembly GCA_035773235.1. Taxonomy (NCBI): domain Eukaryota; kingdom Metazoa; phylum Chordata; class Mammalia; order Rodentia; family Spalacidae; genus Eospalax; species Eospalax fontanierii. Next base: position 18,248,593 of record CM069543.1, read on the forward strand.
AACAGACTCCTCTCACTTGCATGGCAGCCACACTGAATGAACATAAGCCCCCGATTCAGCATTATATTCCTTCCTAGCTAAGTGATGCATAATCAATATTAAGGGCTCTTCCCGTGAGCCGACAGGGAACCAGTTGCTCTGGCAGATCTGAGCAAGGCGAAGGCCTTCCCATTCTGCCCAGTTTATCTCTAGGCTTTTCCTTTTTCACATCAATGCCATAGCAAATGGGCTGAGAAAGCCAGAGTCCCACCTCTGTCCTTGCAGACAGGCTGCAGCATATCAGGGGGCTTCAACGCCTTTATGTGGTGCCTTCTGAGTCAGACTGAATAGCTCTTGGCTGAAATTGCCAATGGATAAAAGCTCTCTTTAGAAATAGCCCTTCGATGAAAAGTTTGGGAATTCTTAGGATTATAGCCCTTCAGCCAAATCCCATTATGCTCCAATTCTGTGCTTTGAACTACAGAGAAGGACCAAAGATATAGCCATTCTACAAAGGGAAGGGACATTTGTCTGGGGGTGGAGGGAGAACACGAGTGACTTTGGGCACTATCATTACAAATGAAAACACAAAGCTATTTATGTTAATTTTTGTATTTGTTTTCCTCAACAGAGGTTTCTCTGGAAAGAATGCGGCAACTCTCTGGGAGAGAGCGCAGGCACAGATGATCCTGGAGGCCTGGCAGTGAAGGAAGCTCACCATGCTGCAGGTGTCCAAGGCACTGTTTTACACACCACAAAAACTCAGGTCAAGTTCTGAGTCAGAAGATCAACCTCAGCAATTACCTGGTGTCAGGAACCTTCTCTCACACTGCCTCTCCACGTAACCTCTGACGTTCTTTTCCAGTTGTAGCTGCCGGTCCTTGACTTTCTGTTTTGTTCTTATTTACAGTTTTATTAAGCATTTCTTTGCATCCAGTCTTTAGAGATTTTAGCAGTCATTAATGGAGTAATTGTCACATTACTGCCGGGAAACCCACTACTAGTGTCATTAGAGGTCAGAAGAGGGGCTCAGGAGATTATAGAGGGGTTAAGTGAACTGCGCAGGTTCACTAAAGCTAGTAGCTAGGGCAGAGGGGATGTTCTTCAACTATGATCCTTCTCTGCCCTGAATCCATGGACTAGAAGGCCACTTCAGTTTTAACTTTTCACTTGGAGTGGTTTTGGTTGTTCACATTTGTTTATCTCGTTTTTATCATTTTCAGACTGAGTAAGGATCGTACAGAAGCTTGTAGAATGATGTTCAGAATTCGTGTTTTTCCACATATCATACTTGCAACAACTCATGTTCTAGAAATTTCTGTTGACAGTTCAAGAAGTGCAGAGAAAGAAAAGCCAAAGCATCTCTTCAGTGAGAATCTCATGCACTTGTTTGTACCGTGTGAAATGCACCCTAACCCCAAGCCAGTGTAACAAGACAATCACAGAAGAATTTGTGTACATTCTGCCTCATCCTGTGTCTCTTTTCCTTCACCACAGTCGATTTCTGACTTCTGGTGTGTTTATTTTGATACAGGGCCTCACTATATATAGGCCAGGCTAGCCTAGAACGCATGATCATTCTGCCTTTGCTCCAGAGAGTACTGGGATTAAGTGATCACAAATGAGCCCCGCCATGAAGAGCTACATCGCTGACTTGACTTTAGTTTCTCTGCATTAACAGGGGAAGGAGACGATTCTCTCATGCAGTCTCATGCTGCGGTTTTGTCCCTTCTCCAGTTGCCTGGAATACTTTCTATAAATACACCAAAAAAAAATCCATCTTCCAGATTTTTTTTCTCAGTCCCAGTTTCTTTTGGGGAGAAATGATGTGTGAATTCCTGGAATTAGACGTGACTAATAGTAACAGTTCCATGTGAATTATACATGCTATTAGTAGGTCAGTCCCTTAAAGAAATCAGAGTTAGGCTGCCCAGGATGAATTTCCTTTCCTGTAACAAAGCCCTACTTTCAATTCAAACAGAAAAGACACACTAGAGCTGAGCTTGGCAGTGCACATCCTTGATCCCAGCACTCAGCACTCAGGAGGCAGATGCACACAGATTTCCGTGAGATGGAGGCCAGCCTGAGCTACATACCTAGTTCTAGGCCAGCAGGTGCTGCAGGAAGACCCTGTCTCAGAAAAGACCAAGACAGTTAAGAAATTTTAATAATTTGAAGAAAAGATGTTTGGTCAGCCTGAAATGGTACCATCTAAGGTCCTGCTAACTCTCCAGCTCTCCTCTTCATTGGTTCTCAGGATAGCTCCTATAAATAAAACAGGTTTAAAAATAAATAGGAATTCAACCTATTCACCAAGAACAAGAAAAAATTTTTAGGTAAATAAGCATACCTACCTGGGATACAAGAGTCCTTAAAGGGAACTGAATTTCAGCTCCCTTTGCATATGCACTTCAACACTGCTCTCCCCTGCCTTAAAGAATTCTCTTAGACAAAGGGCTGGAGGTTCCATCGCAGTCCCTGGTTCCCTTTCCAAACTCATTTAAGCTTCTCTCTCTCCCTTCTGCTTCCACTCAGTGCTCTGGTCACACTGGGTGCTTCCCACAGTCTTCCTCTCTTTCCTCTCAGTCCCTCCCTTTCTCCTCCTCACACACTCCATTTCTCCATGCCAACCCTGGCTCTCAATTCTGAAGTGTCATGTCTCTCCAACATGAGGCACATCTCCCTGTCTGCTTAGCTTGGGGCTTACAGGATTTCTTCAAAGAGACCCAGTACCCTTCAGTGGTGTGCTCTTGGTGTGAAAACTGCCTCAAGTCTCAAAGCGGCATTTAGCATCATGACTCTGCTCACTGCAGTGTTGAGTGTAGCCTTCTGTGGCGGGAAAACAAGAAGCAGTCTCCTCTCTGATATGAGGGATGGACCCCAGCCTGACTGACAACAGAGTAGCCAATAGCTTAAAGGAAACGCAGGGGAGGCTGGAAGGAGGCGGAACCAACATGGCTGCTATTTGGAGGAATGGAGGGAGATTGTGACCATGGAGGGAGAAGGAAATGCCCTGTCCCAGGCCCACGCAGACAGCCAGGAACCCAGGAAGCAGCGTGCCACACCCCCGCCATCCAAGAATCTCGTGAGTGAAATGAACTGAGAGACCTGCGCCCAACTATTAGACCAGCCACCGGCAGGCAAGCGCGGCGTGCATCCCCGGGGACTTTTATAACTTTGTAGATAAATAAACCATTCTAAATGGAAAATCAGTTTCTGTTTCAATCCAGCTGGATGAACCAGGTCCCACCTGTTAAGGCGTGGAGAGTGGATTTATGCAACACCTTCTTTCCAGCTTGTCTTGCTCTGTTCATACTAGTAAAACAGTGTGCTTGTGGGCCATAGGCCAGCTTATCCTTAGAATCACCACCTTCTCATATTCAAGTAGACTTCATGGATGTGCACTCTGTGTAACTACCAGAATCCAGTACTCAGAAGGGTTCCAACATGCCTGATTCATCTCTCTGCCTTTGCTGTAAGGAATTCTAATGTAATGTCAATTAGGTTCCTGCATTCTTATTTTGCGTGAGGCCCTGCAGATCCTGTCTCCAATCCTGCCCCATTCTTAGACCTTGTTAAGATGTTCTTACCCTGCCTTGCTTTCACCTATGTCAATAATGCCTCTGAGGGTTAAGTGCTGCTGTGTGGTCTCCGTCATCTTAAAATCCCATTATCCCCGAAGCATCTAGGGAGCCCAAAGCAGCAGTTCCTGTTGTCTACGCTGTTGTAGATAAAACAGCCCTTTGATATCTTCTCTCTCACTTTAGTGGGTTGTACTTTGAGACTTCTCAGTGATCATAATTAGCCAGTGAGTTCGTAGGTCTGATACAGTAAATCCATTCTTGCTGGGTCCTGTTGGGTCTCTTAGACCCTTTTAAATTCCTTCCATAACACTTTGCCATAATAAACCAGGCATATCCACTTTTTATTATAGGCCGTCAATTTTATCCAAACTTCAAGGAGCTATCCAAGCAGTACATTAGCCCTGGCTCCAGCAGTCCTTGCCAAAATATTAAATGCTGTGTAACAGAAGCCTAACTGCATATCAATCTATCTCCTTCATCCAGTCTTTTAATCCGCCCAAGCTCAGACCCCTTAAGATCATTGTCACATATATTGTTACCTGCCTGTGAGCACAGGAACCAATTCTGTAGCACGGATTGGCACTTTCAAAGCAGGGCAGGGCTAGACTTTGTCTTTGGACACGGATCTGAAGGCCAGAGTCTGGTCAAAGAACATATCTGGAGGGAAACTGAGCATCGGCCTGCAAAGCAATCCTCTCAAGCCAATGCGTGGTGTCCAGGCAAGAGAAGCTGCACCCCACAACTGATGGGGGATGCATGCCAGCTCTATAGGCAAGGGTTTAGCATTTTCAAGGGGACTGACTCAAATGTCGCCACTGAGGTCTTGAGGACTTTTGGGTGTTCTGGATTGAAATATCATTTAGTTATTATTTGTAATTCTACTTTTATGATCAAATTCTTGTTGTGGTTTTCAGCATAGTCTCCTCACCAGCACTAGAGAAGAAGCCAGGTTTCTCTACCATGAGAAAGCTGATAGATCTTTAGTGTAAATTGTTCATTATCTTTCTTCATAGCTTTGATGATAAACAAAAATAGATGTCCATACATATTTTATATAAACATTTCCAGTACAGATTTGAACTCCATAAATTAGGACATCCTTTTCTATTTATATTTCATCTTACCGCAAGTCAGAGTCTTGCTAAATCTAGATATTGTCATCACTCCACTCCAAAATAGTAATTGTGAATATTTCCACGTGCCAAACAAAATAGCCAGTTCCATAATCACATTCTATGAATTTGTTTCTGTGAATGACTTTCAGCATCAATATTTTTCATTGTATACTTTGAAAGCAGACTCTAAGAGAAGGCTTCAAGTTCACATTTATTTGGGATGGCAAGACCAGTAAATGCCATGGCGAATAAATGGAAATGTGCCTACAGAGATGGCAGAGGCGCCAGTTAAAGGTAGAGATCAGGGTGGCAAGGTCCACCTCATTGAGAAATTCTGAGAGACACGATGTGATGTGATCTGAGTTTTCCCACCTGAGACTTGAACAAGCAGGTGTTCATCCACTTCCCCAGTTCCTACCGGGCACTGGTTTAGACTGGCTTTGCAGAGTGCTGTGCTTATCCCCGGTTCCTCTCTTGTCACTCCTTACTCCTCTTAGAGTCACACAGAGAAGAGGAAAAGAGATGACCTAAGAAAACTCTTAGGGTTGGAGAGATGGTTCAGCCTTTGGGAGCACTGAATGCTCTTGCAGAGAACCTGAGTTCGATTCCCAGCACCCACATGATGGATAACAACTCTGTAACTCTAGCTCCAGGGAATCAGACAGGCACTCTAACCTCTGAGGGCATTGCATGAAACAGGTGCACTTACATACATGCAGGCACTTGTATACATAAAAAAATAGTAAAAAAAAAATATTTAAAAAAATCAAAAGCTCTAGAGCAGAGTCCCAGGGTCTCATAGCTAGAAATAGAGCCCAGTAAAAATATTAAGTTCCAGGGTCATGTGGTAGGGCATTGAGATGCTCTCCTTGTGTTTTCCTCTTATTTCTACTATAAAGTCAACATCACACTAAATGAAGAAAAAACCGAATGCATTCCCATTAAAATAAGAACAAGACAAGGAGGTTCATGCTCTCTGTTCCTATTCAATTTGTACTTTAAGTCTTAGCTAGAGCAATAAGACACATAAAAGAGATAAGAGGCTACAAATTGGAAAGGGAGACGTCAAATTATTTTTATTTGCAGATGATATGATTCTATGTATAGAGGACCCTAAGACCCCAACAGAAAACCTATAGAGCTGAAAATACATTCAGCTAAGTAGCAGGATATGCGATTAACACCCCCAAATCAGTAGCCTTTCTATACAGCAACAAGCGTATCAAGGAAGAAGTCAAGTAAACGATCCCATTCATGATAGTCTTCAAATCTATAAGGTATTTTGGAATAAATCTAACAAAGGAAGTGAAGGACTTGTATGATAAAAAGTTTAAGACACTGAAGAAACAAAATGAAGAAGATGCCAGAAGATGGGAAGAACTTCCATGCTCATGGATCAGTGGTTTAATATTGTGACCATGGGCATCTTACTAAAAGCAATCTACAAATTCAATTTCTTAGAGAAACTGAAAAAAAATAATCTCAAATTTCATGTGGAAACATGCACAAATAAACAGGATAGCCAAAATAATCCTGAACAATAAAAGAGTTGCTGGAGACATCACCATCCCTGATCTCAAATTATACTAGAGATATAGTAGTAAAAATTCAGGGTCATGCAATAAGAACAGACACATTGATCGGTGGACCAGAACAGAGGACCCAGATTTGAATGTACACATTTAGAGCCACCTGATTTTTGATAAAGAAGTCAAAACACACACTAAAAGAAGTACTGCATATTCAACAAATGGTGCTGGTCAACTGGTGGATAGTGGCCTGTAGAAGAATGAAACTAGGTCCTTATCTCTCTCTACACACAAAACTCAGTTCCAAATGGATCAAGGACCTCAGTGTAAGAGCGGATACCCTGAATCAGACAGAGGAGAAAGTAGGGAACACACTGGCACAGGAAAGGACTGTGAACAGGACTCCTATAGCACTACCATTAAGTCCAACAATTGGCAATGGGACCCAATGAAGCTAAAACGCTTCTGTGTATCAAAGCATACCATCATTCAAGTGAAGGATCAATCTACAGAATGGAAAAAATCTTCACCCACTATACATCTAATAGAGGATTAGAATCTAGATGATAAAAAGAACTAAAATAAACCCAAACATAAAAAAATACAATGAAAAACTGGGGCAAGGAGCTGACTAGGGAGTTCTCTAAAGATGAAATATAAATGGCTGAGAAATATTTTTTAAATGTTTGACATCTCTAGTCATCATGAAATGCAGATTAAAACCACTTTGATAATTTATCTGATATCATTCAAAATGTCTAAGATCCAAAATCCAATGACAAATGCTGACAAGGATGTGGAGCAAGGGGAACTCTTATCCATGGCTGGTGGAAGTGCATACTGTGCAGCCGCTGTGGAGATCAGTGTGGAAATTCCTCAGAGATCTCTAAATTGATCTACCATATGACCTAGTCATTCCGCTCTTGGGCATATACCCCAAAGTCTCTGTACCCTGCTTCAGAAAACCCTGTTCATCCAGGTTCACTGCTGCTCATTTCATAATAGGCAGAAATTGGACACAGTCTAGACGTTCATCAACAGATGACTGTGTAGTACACATACACAACACCATATTATTCATCTCTTAAAAAATGAAATTATGAAATCACAGATAAATGGATGGAACTGGAAACAATAATCCTGAGTGAGGTAAGTCAGACCCAAAAAGTCAAATGTTGTGCTGTCTCATAGCTGGATGCTAGCTTTGAAATCTAGTATGTGCATGTTTCAATTTGAAAATCCAGAGAGGTGAAGAAAAGTAATAAATGGTCACGAGTGGGTGGGTGGGTTTCCTGGGAAGGGAAGGGTGGTAGACTGCAGTGATATGTAAAGGGAGAAGGGGACATAGATGAGATGGGGAAGGGGAGGGCCGGAAGGAAGTGTAGGTGGGAGGAACAGCAATGGACTTCGTTAGAAAAAGTCACTTTATGGGGCTGGAGAGATGACTCAGAGGTTAAGAACACTTGCTGTTCTTCCAGAGGACCTGGGTTCAATTCTCAGCACCCACCTGGCAGCTAACAACTATCCACAATTCCAGGCCAGAAGATCTGGCACCTCTTCTGACCTCCCTAGGCATTGTACAATAAGGCTGTACTTACATACATGCAGGAATGTATGTATGCAGGTGGTTCTCTTACATACATGAAAGTAAAACACTCATACAAACAAAATAAAACTAAGAAATAAAAATATATTTTAACAAAATGGTACTAGAAAGATGACTCAGCGGTTAAGAGCACTGGATGTTCTTGCAGAGGACCCAGGTTTGTTCCCAGCACTCATATGACAGCTAACAACCTTCCATAACTCCAGTTCTAGGGGATCCAACACCCTTTTCTGACCTCTGTGGGCACTGCATGAAACAGGTGCACTCACATGCATGCAAGTGATATACGCATGCACATAAAATAAAAATAACTAATAAAATGTTAAAAAAAAAGAAAACAAAAGGCCATCTGGACACCTGCCACTGAGGATACTTCTTAAAGTGATACAAATATTTTATAAAAAGAAATTTGAAGGAGTTAATTTTAACAGGAGGATGTTGCCCTTTCTAGATATCATAGGATAATGGGGTGGAGGAATCAATGTCAGAAATCGACTCCCTCTCTAGAAGCTGTTGACCAGGGGTCCTACAGACCCATCACCAGAACTGGATGGTAAGACCTTATTGACGAAGAAACTACATAGATGTGCTGTAGAACAAACAAAAAGAAATCGATCTGATGCTGACTTGAGGCCTCATCTCTACTGGCTAACATTCATAGTGCTGGGAGGAAAAATTAATCATCAACTTTATCCAGCGGTAAATTTTGTGAAGTGCAACTGGTCTGGAAAGGCATGCCCACTGTTGCAATGGTAATGTGGATATTATGAGAGTAACCATCCACTCTTTAATTAGATTGAAGGTCAGTCTCATAGGATGGAACCCATACCTGACATTGGTAATGTGCTTAGGAACCCAAGCTACACAGGTCACAAAACACAGGGGCAAGACTAACCCTAGCTTCCTACTAAATAGTTATTATATTAAACTGACTACTAATGGCTTATTGTTATTCCATAGATTAATGCATCTCTGAATTCTCATTATAGAATTCTCCTCATGCAGCAAATGGTGATTAACATACAATTTTGCATTCCTATAAAATTTCTAGACTCTGTCCCCTTTCTAGTATTGGGCCCAGGCCTGCTTTTGCCTTTCCAACTCAGACCTCTGGACTAGCTTCCTAGCCCAGAGTAGCTTAATACTCTAGTATAACTTGTCAGACCCTCCACAGACTGGTCCCATCCCCACCTTGCCCCTGGTCTCCTGATCTGCCTGCTCCAGACCTCCTGACCACCCTGGCAAATCATATCCCTTCCACTGAGTCTTGATTCTTTTGATTTTCCCTGGGTCCTTCTTCTAGCCTTGGACCCAAGACCACTCCTGCTCTTTCTGCTCCAGGGATCTGCAGTACCTTCTTAACCCAGTCCTGCCCACTGAGTCCTGTTTTCAGGACTAGATCAATTCTCCAGGAAAATGGGTAGAGGGCCCCAGCCGTAGCTGAAGAACTATTGGCAACTGATTACTGTTGGGTGAGAGAGAGTAGATCTTCTTTAAGGGGGTGGCTCTAGATAGGCTGACTAGACTCCAGAGGTTGAACTTGTACAGAGGGATATGTACAAGCACTTGACCTGAACTTAACATAACTGAGAGAGTGCACAGAGTCAAGTGGGGGGCGATATGGAGGAGTGCAGTTAGGAGAGGCGATGTAAATTTGATTAAGATAGATAATATGAAATACACAAAAATTTAATAAAAATATTTTAAAATAATATAAAATACACATAAAAATTCAAAAACAAATTCCTACAAAATATTTTCAAAATATTAAAAATCTATAATACATCTCTATTGCTATATCTATAATGCCTCTCATTTCTTCATCATTTTATAGAAAGCATTGTCTCCTTAAGGATAAATCTAGGGCCAGGAATGGTGGCACATGGCTTTAATCTCAGCGTTCGGGAGCCAGAGGTGGGCAAATTTCTGTGACATGGAGGCCCACCTAGTCTACATGGTGAGTTCCATGAATGCTGGGGCTACAGGAAGACCCTGTCTCAAAAAGACCAAAAAAGCGATAAATCTAGAATTATATCACACTTTGTCATCTCCAAGGAAGGAAGGAAGGAAGGAAGGAAGGAAGGAAGGAAGGAAGGAAGGAAGGAAGGAAGGAAGGAAGGAAGGGAGAAAGAAAGAGAAAGAGAGAGAGGGAGGGAGGGAGGAATTAGAAGAACTAGAATTTTCACTTAAAATTATTTCTTCTTTCTATTATTTCAGTTCATCTGCTTAACATTTTTTTAAACTAAGGTTTCTTCCTTGAAAAAAGCAAAGACCATCATCTTATTATAGGATTAGTTCAAAATGCATAAATTAGTATTGCACTGCAAAAGCTTATATTATGAAATTCAACATTATGTGTGAAATGGATATTTATAAAACACCTGTGGAAAATCCAACTTTTTTAAATAGAGAAAGGCTTTACCTTGAACTACTGTGAATTTTCAGAGTGAGAGGAAATGTAGGGCCCAAAAACATGCTAGTCTGAGCAATTATTTATTGGAATTTTTATGGTTTGTTCAAATTCCTCAAACTAATCACTAGCACTTTTTGCTGTGTAAAATGTTTAGCTATTTCAGTACATTAAAAAATTGATATTAATAGTATTTCTTCAATAAACATTTGTGAGCTATGTACTATTTGTTTTGTACTGAGGCAGGCTCGTGTTCATCAGACAGAAGATGACTAATCCATGGGAGTGTGTGAGTGTGTGTGTGTGTGTGTGTATCCCTGGGTGATATTTATTATGGACTTCTAAAACTTCACATTACATCCTATTTTAGAATCCAACATTCAAATAGAAAAACAAGGATTTTCTCAACTTAAATGTACTACTTGTTAACAAGAAATACAACCTAAAAACAAGGAAAATATAATTATGCTTTATCAGGGAATGAGATGGAACAAAGAACAAGATAGAGGAGGCTGAACAGAACGAAGAATGAAATGGCATTAAGATTTCTGGCAGGGAGCATAGGTCACAATAACACAGAAAGGGAGATCATTCAGGTACATAAGAATCTCCATTCAGACGATCCGTGTCCTGCATGTCCCACCACAGAGCTACCCACCCAAAGGAAAATAAGAATTAAATTCTCAAACTGCAACAAGCTTATGGAATTATTATGATGATATGTGTGGAAAAAAGGAGAGATGTGTCCAGTGTCCTGCAAGTGTATAAAGGAATTAAACACAATACAAAACACATCTACAAGGGAGGCTGTAAAAGACTTTCTAGAAGGAAATACTCTGATATTTTAGGAACTGAATAAGATATGCTTATACATAAGCAATAAATGTGCAAAGGTTATTGTACTTGCGTTGATTAAAAGATTGTTTGTTTTCTGTATCTTCCCACAATTATTTGGCTGCTTCTATCAGAACTACCTCTGCATGGGGATTTGTGAGTGGGTTGTAGGAATTTTCTGGTGTGTGGTCCCACAGGATCCTGCTTTATAATCGAATAACAATGGACCTCAAGGCTTTCCCTCAAACAACAAAAAAATGAAGCTAAAATGTGTGACGCAAAGGCAAAGCACTTAGCTGCTCTCAGGGATTCCTGCCCTGAACTCTGACCTCAGCGCATTCAGGATGACATCTAAATGCTGATTGTAAGAATCTCCTTTATACATTTTCACAGCTTCACCTCATACCTCGACTTTCTTCCTTGTTTATTTGCTTGCCAGAAAGATAGATCAACTCATCATGAACAGCGGCAGAAGCTGTAGTTCACAGCAATAAAGTAAGAAAGAAAGGCATAAAAAATAGAAATTGAAATCAAAAGATGGATGCTTATAATATAGTGCAGGGCAGGGGGTAATCCACACAGACTCCATCAGGCACAGGGCAATGAGAGTAACTTTATTAAAGTCCTCAAAAAGTCTTTAGGGTCTTCAACACAAAAAAAGTCACCAGAGACCTAAATGTATGACACAACATAACTCTAAAATTCAATTTCATACCAGTAAACTGTGGCTTATTAAAAACAGTGATCCTGGGGTGGGGGAGATAGATTTGTCTGTAAAGTGCTTGCCTTGCAAGCATGAGGACCTGAGTTCAATCCCAAGAACCTGTATTTAAAAACCATGTTCAGCGGTTCATACTTTTCCACATGATGGAAACGTAGAAACAGAAGGTCCCAAAGTTTGCTGGCCACCTATATAGGTATAGCATAGATGGTAAGTTCTAGGGCGATGAGACCCTGTCTAAGAAAACAAAGGCAAACTGTGCCTCATGAAAGACAGCTGAGGTTGCACTCTGGCCTCAGTAGGCACACACACACATACGTACATGCGCCTGCACATACAGGAACTCACATACACACATGCATAAACAAAATAAAAACAGCAACAAAAAATAAATAAAACAGAGACACTGGGCTGACTGTGTCTTGTTGCTGAAAGGGACATACAGCTTTTCTGTGCTATACAAGGAAATGAGAACAAAGATGTTAGAATCACTCAATATCACTATAATCTTTAGCTCCAGATAATGCTAATTCTTCATAAAAGTGAATTTATTTTCATAATTTAATATGGTGATCAAAACCTTAATAGCATGAACGTGTCCAAATATCCCACCATACAGACTTCAAGGACAAGCAAAAATGGCTCAAGATTTAAGGACGGTCCCCAAACCTTAGAGCAAACACCCCATGGGATCTTTAATGTCATTACAAAGCAAAAGAGAGTTTATAAGTTCCCATCTGAAACACCCCAACACAGTGAAGTACGTGACGGCTGATTTATCCCTTCTGGAAGAATGAAAGGTTGCGTTGGACCTGGTGAGATTTTAACCTGTGATCCTAGAGAATCTTCCAGAGCTTCAAACCTCAAGTTTGATGTGTAACCTACTGGTTTAAAGGAGTCTACATATTAGTACTGGAGAGTCTCACATGGTGGGTAGGTACATCAGACATCAGAGAGAGCAATTTAGTCTTCCAGACACTATATTCTCTGTTCTAATCATGAAAAGATGATCTTTTACAAGAGCTACCAAGAGGATTGTCATAGTTAAGGAGTAAAAGCACGTCACGCGGCTGGGCTGGGTTTTGACTTCGTGGAACCTCGGCCTTTGCTTAGAACATGTCTGTTATTGCTGAGTGTACCATCAAATTTTATTAAACAGTAACAGTGCTTCCTGTGTTGTACTCAAATTTGTATGAAACTGTTGAATAGGGATTATTCCTGAGTTTGACTTCTATGATCTCATTTGTCTTGATTTAGTTTGCAGTCCTCAGGATGACAGTCCACTGAGGCATTGATATAGTCAAGCAAGTTCCTAATCTCCTGGAACAGCTCCTTGGGTTAATGATCTGCAACATGGCTCCTGTCAGGAAGGAGATCTTTTTACTAACTCTTGTATCTGTCCCTCTATGATCATCTGCCCCACTGAGAGTCCAAGTTCTAGCCATCGGGACTGACTTTTCTTCCTAACAAGCTTCCCTCAGAAACCATTTTCACACTTTACACTTACATGTTACATCCGTTTGTGGAAAGAAATGGACAGAGAAAGACCAGGGACGGCTGGAAAATTTTAAAGGATGAAGGCCAAATTCAAGTGTGGGTGCTGTTGTTCTCCTGGTCTTCAATTTAAAAATCTTAATATAACCACTTTAAAAAAATGTCTAAGTCAGAAGCATTATTGTGACAGTTGGTTTAAATGTCAGCTTGCCACAAATTAGAAAGACCTGAGTTGGAAGCCTCAGCTAAGAAATTGTCTTGATTTCCTTCATTGCTGTGAGAAGCCCCACCCTTCGTGTGCGCCTGCTGGAGGCCACCTAGCTAAGAAGGGCCTGGTAGAAGATTCTTTGCCTTTTGCTGGTTTGACTTCCCTCTTGGTGCTGAGACGATCTGCCGTGTAGTTGCTGCAGATTCCATCACAGCTCTCAGAACCAGCGTTTCCAGTCTTCTATCAGTGAATAAGGACCAGTGGCTCTCCAGGAACCCTCCAGGCTTTCACAGTCAGATTGGAAGTGCCGAAGCACCATGGATAGGCAATTAGCAGGTAGGCCTCTCCAAGGTGAAACAGGCACAGTGCGACCACTCTGATTACTGAGGTACCCACTCAGCTCAAGGGCGAAGCAACTACTGGCTTCTTGGGCTCTCAGGTGTGAGACAGCTGTTACTTCAACATAAGTTGATTTAATAAATGACGTACGTACATATATCGATAAAAATAATATATATTCATCCTATGGATTCTATTCCTCTAGAGAAGCCTGCCCAATACAAGTATCCATTTTTACTAGTACTTTCTGGTGAAATTATGCTTTCAGCTCTTGTTACCATTTCTGAATAAATGGCTATATTTGCTTTGAGTAATACAATCTGGATTTTTAAAAACATTCAAAGCAAGCATACAGCTTAAAAAATCTTTTTTTTTCTTCAAAATTATCTTGCCTTTAATTTTCCTCCCTTCTTGTCTCTCCTCTTCCCTTTTAACTTCTACTCATTTTCAAGATGTCTGCTTTTACAATAATGACTTCTGTGCTGCAAATAATACCAGAAATTTGAGGTTTCACTAAAATTTTAGATGTAATACCTCACATGTCCACAACTGTCCCTGCAAGAAGGAATTAAGAGTTAGCCTCAGAAGAGAACAGTCACACGGCTACATTTAACACTCCATTTAACACCAAGTACAAATACCCCATCCCACCTAGGTCTGCATGCCATTCATCGTCTGTGCCCAGAGTCACAAGGTGAAGTACTGTGCTCAGTGACAACTACATACAAAGAACACACAACCACACAACCTAGTGTAGGGACATCTCAAATACCAGACACAGCAAGCACTCCGTTAGATTTGTAGTCTGAAATTCAAATGCAACCAGTTGCTTTACATTTTTATTTGTTAAATCTGTCCAGATGAACTGTGCTCACCGTAAAACGGGGTTGTGTAGCCTGAAATAGGAGGAGTCATACTTTTGAGGGCACAAGATTTCTGTGAAAAAGTTTTCACCTGACAGTCGTGGCAGACTTGGATCAAAGAGATTATTTTTGGCTGTAGACATGGTACTTGTCTTGATCAATAGCCATGCATTTCTTCTGTAATTCTTTGATTTTTTTAATCCCTGTGTGTGCATGCATGTGTTCAGAGGACAACCCTGGTGTCAGGTCTGGTCCGCTACCTTCCTTGAGGCAGAGTTGCGTAGTCAGGGTAACTGGCCTACACCATCCTGAGGATTCCCATATCTCCAGCTCCCATCTCACTGAAGGAAGCCCATGAACACAGACACTAGCTATCAAACCCAGCTTTACATGGTTTCTAGGGATCCAAACTCAGGTCCTTAAGCTTGCATTGCAAGCGCTTTGCCCATCAAGCTGTCTGTGCAGCCATCTTCTGTAAATCTTCATGCTTTGGGAGGAAGGACTGTAGCTGTGATCTCTATGATTGGTCTCTGTGGTAAAACATCAATGTGTATTTTCACAGTACCAGGTCAGGCAGTGAAATTCTTCAGGACTGCAAAGAGTCAGATCTCTCCACATCTCCGTGCTCCATCGTCTGTCACCAAACAAATTGGCAACTTGGTTGGAAAAGTTGAAGGTGAGTCTTAGATCTTACAGCAGTGTGTGCAGGAGCAGCAGTGTGCCAGGGGCAGCAGTCCTCCGGCTTGGGAATGGTAATGATGGAAAAGACAGGAAAATTCTAGCACAAATGATCACTGTAAGCACTAAGAAACAGAGGCTTTAAGTAGAGGGGATGTGAGATAAACTCTGGGGCATAGCATGACATTGGTGCAGGGGTGGAAGACACTCTGTGCTGCCATCCACACAGTCTAAGGAACCCAGGTCCTAGACTTCACTACAGAGAAAAATTCCAGATCTTGTCTTCATCACGAGGCACTTTGGAGTTTAAGAAGAGGAGATTTTTACACAGATTCAAGTGCAAACAAGAGTGTTAACAGACTGGTGCTTAGGAAAAGGATAGAGCACACCAAGTATGGCCAGGTTCTTCCAGAGGGCTTCCTGTGTGAGTCTTAACCACAACTGAATATGTCACTCTGGCAGCTTCTGAGGCTCCATTGTTTAAAGGGTTGCTGAAGAACTTTATTTTTCTTGTCATTTATTTATTTGGGTTTTTTATATTTGGCAAATGAGATCAAAGGTTGTTTTTTGAGGTCCCTTGAGTCAGTATTAAAGCTGATGAGGCAAAACCATAGGTCACAAGCCCCTGCCCGGGAGTCCTTACAACAGTAAATCACAGGAAATCAAGACATGTTCTGACTATAAACAAAGATCATCATCCAGTTTGGAAAATTCTTTAAAAATTACAGATTTACAACTGGGAAAAGAACATTTAAAACTCAAAGGTCATCTTCACTTAACTGTCCTTAAGCATGGTTCATTATTATTTTAGAATTCTTACTTGAAATGTCTCTAAGGTAAAAGGAAGATTGTTGCTCCGCAGGCAATCTTCACAGCAAATTATGTGCACTGTGCTGCACTCTCTTTTCAAATGGTGAGAAACTTCAGTCAGACTTTGAGTTGGGGGCTCCTTTCCCCCTCTCAGGTCCCCTTAATTTTTTGTATCTTTCTATCCTGCCTCAACAAACAGTCTTAAGTAGGTTGATAGAGATTATTGAGTACCTGGGAATGAGGGCACAACAAGCACCTTGGAATCTATCATGAATAATTAATAAAGACAAGACAGTGTTTTGAAGTCTATTTTCAAAAGAATGCTTGAGGAGCTGGACAGACGGCTCCATGGTTAAGAGCCTTTACTACCATGCTGGATAGCTTCAGTTGTCAACTCAACATACCTGGGTGGATCTAACCTCAATTCAGGAATTTCTGCCATTGGATTGGTCTGTGACTGTGTCTACGAGGCATTTTATTAGTTGATGTGTGGAGAGGGAGTGCCCAGTCCACTGTAGGCTGAGTAGGTGGTCCTGGGTTACATAAAAAAGCAGGCTGAGCAAAGCCAGTAAGCTGCATGTCTCCACAGTCTGTCCTTCAACTCCTGACTCTAGGTTCCTGCCTTGACTTCCCTTAGTGATGAACTGTGACCCAGGAGATGTAGGATAAAATGAACCCTTTCCTTCTCAAGTTGGTTTTGGTCAGTGTTTTTATCTCAGCAATTGAAAGCCAACTAGAACACCATTTTTGCAGAATATCTGAGTTTGTTTCCCAGCACCCAAATCAGGTGGCTCACAAACACCTGTGACTCTAACGCCAAGAGATGTGACACCCTCCTCTGGCCTCCACAGGCACCTGCACTCATATGCAACATATTCCCACACAGAAACATGCATGTACATGATGAAAATATAAATCTTTTTGAAAAGTTAGGTTTGAGAGTTGGGGAATTGCTGCATAGATTTTCTATTTTGCAATTCAGGTATTTATTCATGAAAGCATTGTCGGGGGGGCATGTTTGCTAGAGGCAACACTACCTTACCGATGGTTTTATTTAAAAATATTTTATAAGAAAAATTAGCCATGAACTCATTAATTTGCTGAGAAGTAAAGCACAACTTTTCATTTCATTAAACATTCATGGAGATTTGGATACACTTATGTCAGGCCCTCACATGAACTTAGAATTTAAAACCATACAGAGCCTGCTGGCTCCAATATCTTAAGCATTTTTAGGCGCTTTTAGTAATAATGGCCAAAGGCAGATAGGACATTAAGATGAGACTTGTGACTCTTGAAATATAGTTTTAGTTTGAAGAGGTAATGTACATCTATTCAATGATAACTATGTGTAGAGTATGATTCAAAGAACTTCCTGAATGTTAGATTATTTACACTTTGAAACAAAGTTTTAATGCGGCCAATAATATTCTGATTTTGCAGGTGAGGAAACTACATGGGCTGTAATGGAAGCTAGAGTTTAACAGCTCTTGTGTGGCTCTGGTCCTTAACTTGCCCGACTCCAGCATCCATTTCTAAGACAGTAAAACAAGGATCAATTCCTAAGCAAAGCAGGCTATAAAACACCGATGTGTCTTTGCATAGTTATCTAGACTTCAAAATAAGCCTTCAGGCTTACCTGGTTTTCAACGTCCAAGGAATCCAATGTTTCCCTTTCAGATTCTGTTACCTTTAGACATTTATTATATTAAAACAAAGTACAACACGACAACAATCCTACGAACCCGGAATCATTCTGGCTGAGCGTATTCCAAACTCATTCCTTCAAAATTACAAAAGGGGAAAGGTTTTATAATCATTTACTCAAAATAAAAATTAGAAATACACTGCCATAGTGGCCTAATGAAACTCATAAAACCCATGTTCTCAGTTTGATTTTTCTTTAAGGCCTACTAATATTTATTTTTACAAAAGTATCTGGCCTATGACTAAAAGATCTTTCAACATAAAAAACTGTGCTACCGAGGCTGGAGAGCTGGCTCAGCAGTTAAGAGCACTGGCTGCTCTTGCAGAGGACCTGGGTTCCATGACCAGCACCCACATGGTGGCTAATAAACATCCCTAACTCCAGTTCATGGAATCCAGTGCCCTCATCTGACCTCCATAGGCATTGCACAACTCAAGTGCACCTACCTACATGCAGGCAGTACACTCATATACATAAAAACAATAAATAAAATATTTTTAAAAATTGGAGTACCTAAATATGTTCTAAGAAATACTCCCATTAATAATGATAGGAACAAAATGTGGTTATTAAAACTAGCATAAAGTTTTACTTTATTCTGTCTTGAGTTTGAAAATCATTAATTATACTTCAAATTCACTCTAAACTGTAAAACTCTCTTGGAATAAGTTTATCTGTATTATTACATAATTTTTATAAATGGAAAACCACCTTTCCCCATCCCCTAAGCTTTAATAAAACAGGCAAATATACATCTCAATGGCAGATTAAGGCATTTTTGTAGTTAAGCCTAATTAAAATGGCAATTTTCCAATGGTTTCTTTACCAGGGAACAAGGACATCTCTGTAAAGGATAAAAAGATACCGAATGTTTGATGGGTTTGCTTCCAGTGTTTAAATGTGGTAACAGAAAACGGGGCTTGATACTGGCAAAGCTGCAAGCCACACTTGAGCCACAGTGAGTCAAACCGGAAACACTTTTTGGATTTCTGGTGTTTGGCAAGCCATTTTCGCCGTGGCCCAGACTCTTTCTCACTGTGTCCTAACATTTCATAGCCCTCACTTGAAATTGTTTTATGTAAGAGGACTTCTACACATAAGGAACTGCTTCAACGTTGGTAAACCCAACATTTCCCAAACGTAGTGACTTTGGAATCCTCTTTTCCTTTCTCTTCTCCAGCACCACCTATGAGCCCCGTTGGACCATGTTTTTCAAGGGTGTGCCCCTTGCTTTTTTAGAAGAAGGTCTTATTCATCTGTGCACACAGAGAAAGACTACTGAGGAGGTGACGTACAAAAGCGTGTTTATCTTCCACTTCTGCAGACAAGAAAGTCATAAATGGAAGTGAGGAAGGATCAGTGGCGATGAGGCATCACTTCTTGTGATTGTCCTCCAGAGGGGATCAGTGATGCTGCCTATCAGAGGAAGGGAAAAGCAAGGAAGGGAAGTCGCGGACATTTTGGGCATAAAGCCACTCATTCTTTATTTGAACCGAACTCCATTCACCTCAGTCCCTTCACGGTGCAGTTAAGTTTCAACCGATGCATTTGGGGGACATTCAGACCATAACAATTATCGCTAAGTCACAATATTCGAGTCTTGTTTTATTTCTTGAAATTACTTGCACAGAGTGACCGTACATACTCTGTGCATTAAGTTGCCAATGCAAATTCCAACGCAGGGAACAATGAGAAAGGGAACACAATCTTCTCTGGCGCCGGAGAGAGAATCTTATGCCACTTATAAAAGCTGCTGGCTTGAACTACCCTGAGCTGTGTAAATTCCCTGATCCCACCACTCCAATAATTGACTGACAACACTTTGTGACTCCAAACTATGCTACGTTCAAACTCCTTCGTTTCATAACTATCTTAATACCTAGAATAGAGGGGTCTACCTTGGAAGGTTCACTGCATCAAATTAAAGAGCTGAGGTTGCTTCAGCCCAGTCTTTCACCCCACACCTCTTAAGCTCTTGGAATTTTATCAATTAGAAAGTGAGCCTTTTTCTTTCGATTCTGTTTGTGTCCAGATGGGATTTAGCAACAGAGGACTAACAGTGACTCTCAAGTGCACACATAAAATAGGTAGTATGTGCAAAGCAAGCATTGTTACATGTTTACTCAGTCTGTGCATCTAGGATTGAGAAGTACTTCTGTCATGGGCTTTCATTTTTATATCTTACCTTACAAATAATGAGACTTTGATGTCAAGTGACTAAAAAAAAGTGCCTTGGTGAATGAATTTTTCTTTCAATGTCATCATTTTAAAATAACAAGCATTTTAAAACCATGAAAGAAAACAACAGACGGTGGGGAGGGAATTTGGTTAGGAACAAATATTTCAGATGAACAATTCGCATTTGGCAGAAGTATTTCAAAACAGCAGTTTTCGGGTTTTTTCCCCTCAGGTTGCCTGTGACACGCACTGAGCACAGAGAAGGTTTGAGTGTAGGATTATGAGAAGCGTCTCTGCACACTTTGTGGTTTGTGTCCCAAGCTAGTAAGATTCTGCTCTGACATGTAAATAATGAATATATTCTTGAAGAAGTCACTGTCCTGTTCATGCAGAAATTTTTATTCTGATTACAAATCTTTGGGGGAAAAGGTATATATTAGCATTCTTTTGAAGGACAAGTGTCTCAGAAAAATAACTGAACATTTGTAGTTTGATATTTAATACTTGGATATTTTGATTATCTTAGTGGTTAAAACAATCAGAATTGTATGCCTGTGTATGTGTGTAGCTATGACATTGAATCTACTTGGTAGGACAAAATTTTAAACTTGGATTCAGAATTGTAAATGAAAACTGCATTTATTAATATTTACTAGTCTATAGGAAAGTATTTCTAGTATCTGGAAAATTAGTAGTAGCACCACTTGTCAAGAAATTTATCCAAATATTTATCATTCAAAGATGAAAAGCTTCTAGCCAGGCACGGTGGTTCAAATATTTGATCCCAGCACCTGTGATACAGAGGCAGGTGGATCTCTGTGAAATTGTGGCCATCTTGATCTGTATAGTGAGTTCCAGGACAGCTGGGACTATAGGGAGACCCTGTCTCAAAACAAAACAAAACAAACAAACAAGAAGAAAAAAACACAAATAAAAATTTGATCACTATTTTCCCTTAAGCATTTTCTTTGTTTTTGTGTACCCAGTATAGTGTACTCATTTACTCATTTTGTATAGAAAACTAGAATATATTAGAAACTTTGAGCATTGACATTCATATATGAAAGTATGACTATCTGTTATTTTAGGAATCAAAAACTGCTCTAAATATACCTAACAGACAGGGGTTTAATATAGGGGACTGGGCTATCCCCATGTACTAGAACTTGTCTGTTTTCTTCTTTCCTCCTCCAAACAGGACTGCTGCAGAGGTACTGGGGAAGATGGACTCTTTAGGGCAGGAGGTCAGCATAGCCTGGTGGGTGATCTGGAAGTGCCATGTGTTTCTGGTTTATGTAAGAACAGCATGCTGGAAAAGGTGGCATAGGAGACTCATATACAGTCCATTGACAAAGGCAGCACATGGGAGCAGATGTGTTGGAGCAAGGCGGTAGGACAGTATGCATAGCTACCAAGCAGCTACATGAATGGGGCTTGGCAATGAGAAAATGTACAGAGACCACTAGGAGAAGACGTCTCACTGTTGGAGAAGAAATGTACAAATAAGGAAAAAAAGGTGGTAGAATAAATTCTGTGATGATAAATCGAACTGTATGGCTCTTCATGGGAGGGGAGAGGGAGAACAGTGAAGGCAAGGAGCTTCCATTAGCTGAGGCAAGAAGTTCATGCCTCAAAACTAATGGTTACAGTATAAAAATAACAAATACAATATTTAAAAAATAGAAACTTCTGTCTTGGTCCACTGTTATTCAGTAATAGGAGATTATAGTTAAATCCTTCTTAATTTTCTACATTTCCATTTTCAATTGTGATATGATGTGTTCTGTACTAAATGTTTTAATATGTTGTTACTTTTATTTTATGTATGGGTGTATTGCCAGCATGTATGTAAATGTACCTGTGTCATGCAAAGCCCATGGAGGTCAGAAGAGGGTGTGTCAAAACCCTTGGAACTGGAGTAACAGACAGTTTATAGCCACCATGTGGGTGTTGGGAATTGTTTTAATTTTTATTTATTTATGTATCTGTGTCTGTGTGAGCATATGTTTCATGTGTGTGGGTTCTCAGGAGAGACAGAAGACATTGAATTCCCTGGAACTGGAATTACAGGCAGTTGTGAGCAGCCATACATGGGTGCTGGGAACTTAACTCAGATCTTCTGAAAGAGCAGCACTAGTTCTCTTAACCAGTGAGCAATCATTCCAGCCCTTCTGCTAAGCTTAAATAACTAATATTACCCATGTTGGATATAGAACATACGGGCAAGCAGGAAGAAAAACCCAGTCCTTCCTTCCTTCCTTCCTTCCTTCCTTCCTTCCTTCCTTCCTTCCTTCCTTCCTTCCTTCCTTCCTTTCTCTTCCTTTCTTCCTTATTAGGGGGACATGATGGACTCCAGAGACAGAAGGAAATGCAGAACAGGCAGAACTCCTTCCAGTCCTGCATTATATTATGGTATTTTTGCTTGGTTGTTCCAGTAGCCTGGAAAACTTTCTTCTATGTTCCATCCTAGATAAAGGTGTAAGGAAGACAATTAAATTGATGTTTCATGAAATCATTTTACTGTTTGCCTTGTTTTGCTTTGCTTGAACGTCCTCGGAGTTGATGTGGCCATCACCATGGTCATTTCTGCCTGTCTTCCCATCTCACTTTCAACAGTGGGTGAGCACCTGATCCAGCACAGTCCATTTGGAGCACTCCTCCTGGGGCTGGGAGTCAAGACTGACAGGAGGAGACCAAGGCTCCTGATTCATGGGAGATAGTGACTCCAGCTTCACTGGAGGAGACTGGCTCACAGGAGGAACTAAGGTTCCAGCTCTCTTTCTTTTCTTAAAAACTCACTTGTTTATGCACCCATCTCAGTTCCAACTTGTACTCCTGGTTCCCTCTGAGGACCCCAGTCTCGGCTGGAAGGAGCTGGGTTCAGGATTCCACTGGCGCAGGGTTTCCGCCCACTGTGCCTGCTGGTGTAACCGGCTTCCACTGCGCTTGCTTCATCAGGCATTGCTCCACATCCGTCTCCCAAGATCCTTTAACATATTGAAAATTCAGACCAGCTCCTGACTGTCTTCGTGTTCTAGTTCTTGTGATGGGATACTAACTTTTGAAATTCCTTTACCGACATTATGCTAACAGATACTAAACGCAAGAGAAAATGAAAAAAATCTAGACCCAGGCTACACTCACCTTCCCAAACTAAGTTCATTTCTAGAACATTAAAAAAAAATTCATTATTTCTATTTTATGTGTACGAGTATATTGCCTGCATGTATGTAAGTGTACCCATGTCATTAAATGCTTGCAGAGATCAGAAAAAGGTGTTGGGTCCCCTGTAACTGCAGTTAAGGACAGTTGTTAGTCATCAAGTGGGTGCTGGGAATAGAACTGGGGCCTTCTATAAGAGCAGTCAGCTCTCTTAACTGCTGAGTCACCTCTCCAGCCACTGCCTGGACATTTTAATCAGATCAGTTATTAAGCTTTATTATTAACTTATAATTCTGCCTTTCAGACTCTCCATAAATGATTTTTGAAATATTTTCATTTTTAATTGGTACATAGTAATTGTTCATATAAGACATAGTGTGAAGTTTTAATATTTCCACACAGTACACTCTGATTATAAATCCTAGTAACTTACACAAAATCCTGTGAAATATATGATGTTTAATCATGGACTTAACTACGTAAATACTTAATACATTGGAAAATATCTCACCAGCTGATTGGGGTGATTTTGTAAAGAGAGATAGTAATCAGAATCAGGGTAACTAAGAAGGGCAGAGTTAGTCATTCCTCAGAACAGTAAAGACATTTCCCTCAAACCTCTTCTCACATTTCATCAGGAAAAATAATTTAAAAATCTTCATCTAGGGTATTCTTAATGTAAGAGGCACAACATGCTCTGATCGGCTTAAACAATGTGAAGACCAGCCTGTGCAGACAAGGCAAAAATAGGTTCCCAGAGCCTGGAAAGTCTACCTGCAGAAGAGAGGTAGGTCCAGCACATGGAAAAGCCTACCAAGAAGGAGAAATAGGAACCCCAGAATACTGAACATGCAACCAAAATAGCCATTTACCTTCAATCTATTCATACTAAGCAATTAATTAATGGTGATATCACCAGGTTACTGGAACACAGTAATTTGATTAACTCTGTGGGTCAGCCGTGAAAATGGAAATATTTATGTTAAAAATGACCCTAGAAAGAGAAGCAGGAGCTAGAAATAAGACAATCTTAGAGGCAATCAAGAACAATTTGGACCTCCAGTCATCAAAATTTGCTAGTGTTTCCATAATGAAGTGTGACTTTACATTTTTAACTTTGCAGATTTTCAATAGGCAACAGCCGTTTGATGACCAGACTTGCAGAGCGTTTGGGGAACCCTGAGTCACTCAGGATGCTCTTGGCAGGCCTGATCTTCAGACCCTAAACTTCAACTTTCTGTACCTGCTGCTCTGATTATTGTGGTTCAAAGTCAGTTGCCAACCTTCAAGTCTAGCTGATAGAAATCAAGTAAAATATATTGTGAAAAACTGCAGCCATCTCCTTTCAAACTTGTTTTCTCTTTACAGATCTGTCAGAAGCTTTATTACTGCCCTGGTTTACTTTGGGTGATGTGAGAGAAATCATATCTGCTGTTATCTTTCCTCTGCTTTGTGGGGTGCAGTCTGTTGTTTAATCTATGTTTAGATCTACAATATGATTAATTTCACACATAGTATGATATACATAGATTCCACTTTTTATCACATTTTTGTTAAAATTATTCACAAACTTATACTTCTAAATTCAGCCTTTTTTTAACAAAGAAACAAATATAAACTAACATGAATGTATCTGTCTGCCTAAAAATTATGAAAATTTTTTCGTACTTTCATATAAGTTTTATCTATGTTACATAATCCTTTTTTCTTCCCTCCCCCTTCCCTCCCTCCCTCCCTCCCTCCTTCCTTCCTTCCTTCCTTCCTTCCTTCCTTCCTTCCTTCCTTCCTTCCTTCTCTTTTTTTGTCTTTTTGAGACTGAGTCTCCATGTAGCCCCAGCTGGCCTTGGAACTCAATGTGGAGACCAGGCTGGCCTTGATCTCAGAGATTCGCTTGCCTCTGGCTCCCGAGTGCTGGAAGTACAGGTGTGTGCCACCACGCCCAGCTCTAACTAGTTTTCATCAACATTTGCTCAGACTTTTGTAATATCGCCACATGCTGGCATTTTGGTTTTTGAAAAGATTATTTGAAATTTAGATTTGATATCTGCCCCCTCCCGGAAAAAAATCCCCTCAAAACACAAAAATATCATGTTATTGAATATTTCAAAGTATCTGCTAATGACTGTTGAAATTCTAACTAATCACAAACAATGGCAGAAAAACACCTAGACAGGAACTCTGTGTCAAAACCACACAGAACAAAAGCAGAAATACTGAAAATGACTGCATTCGGAGTACTGTGCATCTTACTCTGATTAACCCACACAAAATTTATAGAGCCACATAATCTGTAAATGGAGACAATCTAATATTTTTCTGTACGACACTGTCAGAAACTTTTATGCTCGTCCCAGTAATGGCACCTCAGTCCCAGCTCTGTCTGGCGGTCCAGGACACAGAGGGCTGTCAGCTCAGGCGCCGAGAAGATGATTGTTAAGGGGATTTGCAGCGCTTTCTATTTGCCTAATAGGGAGCCTTGTGCTCAGCATTTCCTAAAGCAAAAGAAGACAGATGAAATCTCTGGGCACTTCACTGCCGCTGCCTCTCAAAGATTTCCTGTCAAAACGGCCTATGAGGGGAGAAAGGTTTTCAATAACATTTTTTTTTAACCTGGCAGGATTTCCAGCCTTGCTATGAAAAAGAGTTTGAAGGCTCTGTCTTTGTTGGGAGAAGAGGGTGAAGAAGAAAAAAATGCTACCAAAATACCAGAGCCAGTCGTGCTTAAAATAAAACAGCAATATAGCTCGGATTACCATAGCGTACACAGAAAACCAGCTTTGACTGGCACTCTAGCCATATTTTATAGAGGTGATTAGAGTTGTTTCTCCCTTCAAATGCAGAACGTGACCTTGATGTTCTTACTTCTGAACTGAAAAGCAGGAAGTGTGTTTGCCGTAAATGGTTTCAGTAGCTTGTACAGGCAGTGATCCTCAGAGGGTCCTCACCAAGAAGTGTGTCAGTCTGCTCTTGGCGTTATTACTGCCGCCCAGGCAGCCCAGAGCACCTAATACCTCAGAATGTCACATTCTGTCAGGGTGGGCCGCCGTCATGGGAGTTCCCTGGGTTCCCAGAGAAGTGCTTTCCCACTGAGAACTTTTCCACGAGTGCCAGACACGTCTGGAGACACAACCCGCGGCAGGTTGCCTTTGTGCTGTTCCTGAAAGCCTTTTTGACCCAGCCTAGTAGCATAGCTCATGGATAGGTGTTCTTCTCTCCACATGCTATGCCCTTGAATAGCGCAAAAGCAAAGAAGCTGACTAAATCAACTCGAGACTATCCTCAGAGTGGGATCTTCTGTGATGTTTGGTCCTAACCCGTCTAGGACATTTTTGGTTTTCCTAAAATTGTGAGGATAGCAAGGTAAATACTGGTGGCTAACCATTATTATTATTATTATTATTATTATTATTTTATCATTATAAAACTAAAAATACAACTTCAAATCTCTTTGGGTATTGACTAGAAGAAAACCGGGGTGAGATACTTTAAGGGTAACAATGGAACAATTGACTTTTATAGAAAAGACCCTTAAATCATTAAAAAAAAAAGGTAAACTATATTGAGTCTATTTTGTTATCATGTGAAAACATGCCATAAAGTTAAGAATATTTTTAGTGAAAAATGTAAACTCTGAAAATGTTACTATAAATATGCCTTTCTTAACTGGAAATTAAACATGTGGAATTCATTCTACTTCATCCTACCAAATAAATTGTACAACTGCACCGTTATTTTATGGTAAAATGAACGATGTTCTTTTCAGTAAATTTCTCTGATACTTCAAAAATACAGTAGCCTTTCTATTTACCCCTAACAAGCAATTGGAGCAAGAGTATATGGACACCTTCCATTTACAATAGCCTCAAAAAATTAAAATATCTTAGAACCTGACCAAAGACATTAAAGATCACTACAATGAAAATTTAAATCCTAAAAGAGAGAGACTTGGGAGGACCCCAGAAAATGGAAGGAACCCCCATGCTTATAGATCGGAAGAATTAATATTCTGATAATTACCATCATACCAAAATCAATATATATTCAGTGCAATCCCAGTCAAAATCCCCATGACATTTCTCACAGAATTAGAAAAAAAAAAATCCTAAAATTCCCATGGAAGCACAAAAGATTCCAGGTGGTCACAGCAACCCTGAGCACAAAGAGCAATGCAGGAGGGATCACCGTACCAGATTTCATACTATATTACAGAGCTATAGTCATAAAAGCAGCACGGTACTGGCACAAAAATAGACCCACAGATCAAGGGAACACAACTGAAGACCCAGACATGAGTACATGCAATTTCAGGTGCCTGATTTGACAAAATGGGCCAAGAACACTCACTGGAGGAAAGAGCATCTTCTGCAAATGGTGCTGGCAAAAGTGGACCTCCACCTGTAGGAGAACGACACCAGACCCTTATCTTTCACCTGTACAAAAGTCAACTCCAAATGGATCAAGACCTCAACATGAAACCTGCAACTCTGAAATGGTTAGAAGAAAACATTTGCAGGTACAAGATACAGGTGAAGGAAAGGACTTTCTGAATGGACATCAGTTGCTTAGGAATTGAGGTCAATAATGAACAAGTGGAACCTCATTAAACTAAATGGCTTCTGCACAGAAAAAGAAACAACCAAGAATGTGAAGAGAAAACCCACAGAGTGGGAGAAAATCTTCACCAGTGACACATCTGACAGAAGTTTAACATCTGAATATACAAAAAACTCAGAAAAGAATCAAGAAAACAAGTCACTAAATTAAAAGATGGGCTAAGGATCTGATCAGATAGTCCTCAAAAGAAGAAATAAAGATGACTAATAAACATCTTAAAAAGTGTTCAACATAGTTAATAATTAGGGAAATACACATTAAAACCACTTTAAGATTTCATCTTACCCCAGTCTGACTGGCTAAGATGAAGTGAACAAATGATACCAAATGCTGGAGAGGACGTGGGGAAAGAGGAGTGTTCATTCACTTGATGGCGGGATTGTAAACTAGTGCAGCCCTTACAGAAAGCAGCATGGAAACTCCTAAAAAACTAAAAACAAACCTACCATTTGACTCAGTGATACCACTCCTTGGCATATACCCAAAGGACTCACCTATTGCAGTGATATTTGTTCAACTATGTTTGTGACTACGCCTTTCACAATAGCTAAGGGATGGAAGCAATCTAAGTGTCCCCTCAGCAAAGCAGTGGATAATGAAAATGTGGTACATTGACACAATGGAGTTCTTACTGGACACCAGGGCAGTAGTGGCGCTTTCATCTTGGGGGCAATCAACAGCCACCTAACTGGACTTAAAGCCCTCTCAGTGGGAGGAAACTAGCCAAATACACATGGCTGAAGAGTTCATAAATCTTAGAGAAATGACTGTCACATCCCTAGACTAATGTAACTTCTTACTAAGTGCAAAATGTGTGTCCTTATATTTACAGTCAAGTATCCCAGTCACCACTCATCAAAGAAGCTTCTTTTGCACTGGAGGGAGATAATACAGAGTGCCACAGCTGTTCACACAGAGACACTGTCTGTGAATGCTCCAAACCTGAGTGGCACATCTACAATGCAACCTACAATACACCTAATGCTCACGGAACATAGAACAAGGGTACAGAGGAAACTAATGAATCTCTCAGTTCCTATTAATGAAGCTCCCTCATGCAGCAGAGGGCCAGGAACACAGAAGGGCACAAATGGCCAAAGCATGGAGATTAGGAGTCTGCAGAGTGTGGATCCCTGGACAGGACTCCTACATGAAGTTTCACTCACTGAGGGTTCAAGGACCATTGTGAAAGCTGGGGTTGAAAGATTGTAATACTCGGGTAGGAGGTGTGTGAACATATGGAAACAGAATGCCATAGCCTCCTGGTGCCCTGCTCATATGAAGCCACAACCATGGTGTTGGCATGCTCAAGACCCATGCAAACTCAAACGGACAAAAGCCCAGCATGGAACCTGGGAAATGGGCAGCAGACCCCAATCTTTGCTAAAGAAAGATTGGTAGATGATGATTGTTGGGCGAGAAAGAGCTAATCTTGTTAAAGTCAGGGACTCTGGATGGACTGCCTGGACCTCTGGATGAACTTGAACTGTGGAATATCTGAGGCCACTAACTTGATACAGATGACAGAATATATGGATTCCAAATGGGGAGCTATGGGGAGGGTGCTGGTGGGGAAGGGATTACAAAGATGATTAAGACTGAGTGAAATGTTCTGTATGAAATATACAAAGATTCAATCAAAAATTCTTTGACATGATGATGTATTTCTTTTCTGCAGAGAAGTTTTTGAAACTTATGTGTTAAATCCCTGTAACATGAACATACAACTCAGCACACTAGATAACACCAAAAAAGGAAAGGAACAAACAAACAAAGTTTCAAAAGCAGGCAGAGTAAAAGACTGACAGTCTATAGTCAAAGCATGGCCTTTTAATTGAGAGCTCCCAAGTGGAAAGAACTAAGTTTTAGAACACCAGCAGCTTTTAACAAATGGTCTCATTTTCCTAAGAAGGAGAGGAAGAGAAGTAAGAAAGGTCATGAAGTATGTGAGTTAAGGATAACAGATTATCATAGAATATTTTTGGCAGTGAATGCAAAGCCCTGAGTGAAAATAGATGATTTAGCTACAAACAGATGTGGGGATAAACACGTATGCTTTCTTCCTTAGAAGAGACTGGGTCATGGTAAAATAATTTGCAGACTCTCAAGAATAGCATCTTTTACAACAAACCACTAGTGAAACATTTAGGTATAGCAATATTTTGCTGTGTACCCACATTAAAATACCTGTAATCATCATCTATGGAAATCACACAGCATTCAAAGCGAAACAATACAGAATAATGTGGTACAATTGCTGGATGTTATAACAGTTGAAATATAAGCACAACTGAGAAGGCCTGTAGTTTGCTAGATTCTGTCAACTGATATTGCAACAACAGTGGATTCAGACATTGCCTAAAGAAGTATTTCTATGCTCTCTACAAATGAGATGGTGCTAAAATGAGAGGCAAACTCAGTTCACTTGAGCACTGGATCCTGAGACACATTAAGGAATTAAGGATAACACAGAAGATTAAATGTATTGCATCATGATGAAATCATAAGGAGAAGAACATTTTTTTCAATTGCTGATTTTCCATTTTTTAATATTTTATTTATCACTTTTATTATTTTTGTGTATAAGTATGTAAGTACATGTTGTACAATGCCTATGGAGGTCAAAAGAGTGCATAGGATCCCCCGGAACTGGAGTTATAGATGGTTAGTTACCTGGGTCCTCTGCAAGAGCAGCTGCTCTTAACTGCTGGACCTATCTCTCCAAGCATGATCTTCCCATTTTATAGGAAAGATGGTCTGTTGTATATACATGCTCCTCAGTTCTGATTGCTACGAGCACTGCATTTGACATTCATAAAGCATCATCGAAGCTTAAAGAGGCTAACATGGCTACCCGAGACAGCAGAAGTTAAATGTATGACGCCCATGCAAGGTCCAGAGGGCAGCGAAGCAAAAATTGACCCATGTGAATCCCTCAGTTCCTTTTTTAAGATTTAGCTTTATGGAGCTGGAGAGTTGGCTGAGCAGTTAAGAGCACTGGTTGCTCTTGATTCCCAGCATCCACATGGTGACTAATAACCATGCTTAACTCCAGTTCCAGCGGAATCCAGCACCCTCTTCTGACCACCATGGGCGTTGCACAACAGGGGTGCACACACACGCAATACACTCATGCACAGAAAATAAAAATAATAAATAATAGTTTTAAAGATTTAGTTTTATTAGTTTTAATTGTGTGTGTGGTGAGAGAGACAGCCAGAAAGAGAAAGAGAGAGAGAGAGAAAGAGAGAGAGAGAGAGAAAGAGAGAGAGAGAGAAATATATACATAGGTACCCACAGAGGCCAGAGGCTTCTCCTTGGAGCTGGAGCTGGAGCTACATACAGGTGGTTATGAGTTGTGAACTGCCAGACATGGGTGCTGGTAACTGAACTATATTCCTCTGCAAAAGCTGCATGGGCTGTCAAGTACTGAACTGAACTGTCTTCAGCCCCCAGATCTCTCAGTTCTGAATATAATGGCAATTGTAAAGTTTGTGGAATTGTGTGTGTGTGTGTGTATATATACATATATATATATTGCCCATTTGTCTCTTGAAACTACACGCATGGGGACAAAAACTGACAGTGAATCAATAAAGATTTTGTGGAGGGGACGGGCTTGATGATGTACTAAGAATCTTTGGTTTCATTTCAGTGGAGATCATCTCCTTCCACAACTAAAGGTGAAGTAAAGGCAGGTGTGGATCCTCCTTCCTCCCAGGCTTCTTCTACTCAGTGCTCTGCCCAGAATTGGCAAAATGTCAGAACCTGGGGAATCCATGGGTCACTAATTTGCCTTGTAACAAAACAAAAGGATATGAAAGGCTGTGCTTCCACGTTTGCATTAAGAGGAGATAATAAAAAAAGAGCAAATTATACTTTGTATCATGGGATACAAAACAATTACAAGAGAAGGAAGATGGAGATGCAAGGCTCAGTGGACCCTTTAATGAATAGTTACGAAGTATCCACCAAACAAACAGCACTCTTTCAATCCTAACAGTGGAAATCAGCCTGTTTTTATTCAAACTTTGTCAAAGGAGTGGTACGGATTTTCCCCCCACCGACTTAATGTCAGCTTTTGGAATTAATCGGCCTTCTTCGGGGCACAAGCACACACATCATAATAGCTCTTTATATTTTTCCAATCACTTCATCTGGGATTGAGTTCATCCAAGGGAGTTTCCACATACACCTGACATCAATTATTCCAGCTCCTGCTGATAACAAATTCCTGTCATAATAATTAACTTCACTCTATTACAACCAAGTTTCATAATTAACATTTTATGTGTCAAATTTTTTCCATGCACATATTTGTTATAAAAATCTTACTACTTATTAAAATTTAATTTTACTTACTATTTATAAGGATTCATCTCCGGGCTGGAGACATGGCTCAGCAGTTAGGAGCACTGACTGCTCTTGCACTGGACTCAGGATTGAGTCACAGCACCCACATATCAGCTAACAACCCTTTGTAACTCCAGTTCCAGGAAAATCTGACCGACCCCCTCTTCTGACCTCTGTGGGAATCACACAGCATCGACATCAGTGCACTTACATACTGTCAATACACCCATACTGTTGGGTCCCTCCACCAGCAAGGAAAAACCACACTCAAGATGTACCGGTTGCAAGCACCTTTATTCAGTTCTCATCCAAAACAGGAACTCCTGTTCCTGGGCTTCTTCTCCTTTTTCTATCCTATAGTTTAGCCAATCACCTAAAAGGTCAAGTCTGCAAGCAGCGGGCCTCCAATCATAATCATCACGAGCAGAGCACGAGGCATGCACGCTCTTAACAACCAATCATGCTTTCTTCCTGTAACTTTGGTAACCTCCCGGCTCTAGGAGGAAGCAGCGCAAGGCGCCATCTTTATTTCTCCCCACACCATACAGAAAAAAAAAAAGAATAAAAAATAGTGTGGGATGCCTTAGATTTAATATATCAAGTAATTTTTCTTTAAAAATAATTCTACTGTTATCTCATATTCTCTGATGGAATATTGTAAACCTTGTGTCTTAACCTCTGATCATCTTCAATTTTGAAGAATATCATAGATAGACATTTTGTCAATATGTAATTCATAAGAAAAGTAGACAAAGCCCGAACAGAATTCTCAAACATGGAAAGAACTAGATATAAACTGACACATTTGGAATCTGATACATGCGCACACACACACACACACACAGACACACACACACCTTAAGAGTAGTGTCACTGACAACTCATTAACATCATCAAAGTGCAATACGTAATGCAGTCTGGAGGAGGATATTGAGAAGGATGGGTGTGTTGTAACACTGAACTGGATGGATTCCTGACAGGCAATTTGGAAATAACCTATAAACTGACAACTTGAAAGAATTTTCTATCACAAATGATAACTTCATGTGATCAAAGATTAACTGAAAAATACAATGTCATTTTTCTTAAAGCAAGAGATGTGTGATCTGATCTTAGGGATGAATGAACTCTGGACCCTAACCATACTTTTTAATGTCCATTTGGGTCATAGTCGTGTTAAAATAAGTATTGTTTGGGAAAAAGTAAAGATTGATACTTCTCTTACCTGATTTAAAGATGTATAACTAGGCTAATACATAATCATTAAAGAATTCAGTGTTCCAAGTTGTAAGTTTTTCAATGTATACTTCTTTTCTATATACAGAAGTAGCTTGATTAAAGCTTATCTGGCACATCTTACACTTAATACTCATGGTAAAAATGACATACGGCAATATATAAAATTAATCAGTTATAGAGATGGTCACCTGAACTCATAGCTACTTGGGATACTACTGAGGCAGGAGGATTTTCAGTTAGATTCCATCCTGGGCTACACAGTGAGAGCTCTCACTATATATACTGAGCAAAGAATATAAAAAAGACCCAAAACATCTCTCTCTCTCTTTCTCTCTCTCTCTCTTATTAAAATGGAGGTAATCCTCCAATTAAGATTCTCAAGGAATGGGAGACATCACATGCTAATTCTGATCGTTTCTATTTACATTACACTTTTCCAGGATAGGCAATCCAAGAGAAATAATAAGAAAATGGGAATTAAAGGAAATGAGTTGTGTCACGTTTCCTGTCTGTCCACAAAAGTGCAAGACAGAAGCTCAACTGGGTGACTCTAAACTTCGACTGCCATGATTCTTTACAGTGCACACTGAAAAACTGTGGTCCAAATGCATGTGGCACGGAAACAGACATCTCTGAAGCTCGCAGTGCATCAGCTCTGTTACTGGGAAGCTGGCTTTCCAGTTACTTCTCGCTGAAATCCCATCATCTGCTTTTGCTTGAACAGTCTCTGACATTTCACTGACCCTCCTCTCTTACTACATTAGATTCTCAGCTGTCCTGAGTGGGGGCATATAACAAACCTTCAGCATCCTCCCTGTCTCCGACTACAGGCCTACATCAGGCAAGCTCCAAGAATACTCATCAGTGTGGCAATAGGAAACTGTGAGGCCCATGGTGAAGATCTGACTCACGTTATCTATGAATCCGCTGCAGCTGGAACTCAGGCCTGCAAAAAACAGTCTGAGGCTCCAGGCATCGAGTGACACCGATCTGGATTCTCACAGGAGCACAGATGGTTACATATGCTCACTGCAAATTTTTGCTTCAGGGAAAAATTGAGGACCATTTAAGTGACTCCGTCTGTGCATTGAACTGTCAGCTCTCAGGAACGCTGCACCAATCTTAGAGAAACTCCGAAAAGCTCACTTCAGTGAATGAATATGAATGTCCCAAAATATTAAATACCTTCCTCTTCAAAACCTACAACTGGGCTGGCTGATTCCATAATGGAATCACCAATATAATCGCAGTCATGTTCTGGTTTATTTTATTTATTACTTTTTATTTTTATGTGTAAGAGTGTTTTGCGTGAATGCATGTAAGTCCACCCATGTGGTGTAATGCCCGCAGATGTCAGAAGAGGGCTCTGAATCCCCCGGAACTTACAGTGGTTTGTTAGCTGCCATGTGGGTGCTCCACTGAGTCATCTCTCCAGTCCCATGTTCTGTTTTACAAAGCCTTAATTCTCTCCTATAGTGGGAAAATATTTATTTTAAGCAAGAAAAGGCATTTTAAAAAATTCATCCTAAGTAGAATTTTGCCTATACAAATCATCATTTATAAAAGTAGGTGACAGGCTGGGCAGATGCTCAAGGGATACAGAGCTTGCCAGGAAGTCAAAAGGACTGAGTTCGGATCTCCAGTGCTGAGTGAATGTGGCAGCATGCCTGCAGTCCCAGACTCAAAAGAAGACAGACAGACAGACGCAGGAGCAGATTAGCTAGAGAGACCGAGATTTGAGCTGGTGTGGTGACTCTGCCATAAAGGCGAAACGTGGAAGAGCAGTCCAGAAAGATTCCCGTCAGTCTCAGGACTCCACATGTCCACATGTCCATGCATACCCACATGTGCCCATACATGTGAACATGCAAACACAGGCACACCCCCCCCACAGCACATGAAAAGAAAAGCATATCTAAATTTGTACGCTTAAATTTATGAAATATAGGGGAGGTAGTTCAGTGGACAAAGGAGCTTTCTGCTAAGCCTGATGACCTGAGTTTCAAATCTTAGAACCTACAAAATTGAAAAAGACCATAGACTCTCTCAAGCTGACTCCTGACCTCCACATACGTGCCTGAGGAGGCACACTCAGCAACTAGAATGTAATAAATTTGTGCGATCTATTAGACACCCTCCTATTTGTCATATCATATTTATATAATATGCTTCCAGTATGCTTTGTACAGAGTGGTGAGATGCAGAGAACAGTGAAATCAGCACTGTTCCCATCACGTGACCAATCATGTCCACCCATGAACCTGGCATATGAAATCTAAGAAGAATGGTGTCCAGGGGAACTGTAAAGCACATCGAAGTAAAAAGCAACAGCAGAAATGAAATGTTATCCTCTTTATCTGAGCACCTGAGTAAACCCTAATTTCAAAATATTTTTTAAAATAAAACAGTATTTGAAATTTTGGAAAGTGTGCTCTCTCTCTCTCTCTCCTTTGAAAATTAATTTTTTAAAAATGTAGAATGCATCTGCCAGGTGGACTTTCCAACTCCTATCATTAAATAGTCGTTTCCATCAGATTTCAAAAGTTCCACTGTGGAAAGGTAAGATTGTGGAAGGACAATAGGGCTGAGTAAGTGCTGAGAGACAACCGGTTGAGTCTGCTGTCTGAAGCCGAGGCTGGCGGACTTTTCTGCTCCAGTAATCAAATCCTCAGCCTTCAGTGCAGCAGACCCGAGTTTCTGAGTTAATGCTATGAAGCAACACTGAATAAATACAAACGACTTAATCTTCCTTTGCAGTCATTTTCTCCATGCTGGTCTATGTAATTAGGAAAATACAAAATCTCATGTCTTGAATAGTGAATACAGCAGATTGTTAATCATTATATTGACATGGCTTATATGAAAAGTATTTAAATTCATGAGTACTCTAAGATTTCCTTCCAAGAATATTAATATAAGGACAATACCTGAAAGTGTATTACCATGTCTTAGGCTTATTGATGTGTTTATAATGTTTCCTTGGAGAATTGTTTGCATGACAAAAATTCTGGTGCAGCAAATGTTGAAGACAGATACACACACAAAAATATAAATATATATGTACATGCATATATATTGTTTACATCATAGCTGTTTTTACACACATATATACCAAGTAAATTTGGAGTTTCCAAATTTCAAGAAAAAGGGAAAATCACATATACATGAAAACACATCTTCAAATTCAAATAAAAATGTGACATATTAAAAAGGATCATTGAGTACTTCTAGTAAAGGTGATTTTATAAAATGAATTATGTGCTATATCTTATCTGCATTTTACACCGATGTAATATTGATTTTCTACAAAAAAATTAAATAAAAGATTTATGAGATGTGTAGCAAATCTTATTTGGCCAACAAATGGTAACTCTTTTGTGTCTGCCTTGTGGACAGTTGCAAAACAAAAGTTAATACTTCATGTATTTCAACAGTGTATTAGTAATTTACAGGTGTTCATCATTTGGAAGGAATTAAGATAACAAGAACAATATCAGGTAACTATTAACAAAACAATTTGCTCTACTTCCTAGCACTCATATAAACAACAAGGGCATATGTTGCTGTATGTGTTCGTGTGTTACCTATTTGTACATATGTGAAGAGATGTGTGATTTTTCTTTCAAGGATAAATTTACAAAAAAGAGCAGAAAATTGAAGGGCCAAGACATGACTTTTGAAATAAGACAGATTTTCATGACATCAAGCAACAGCGATGCCCTAAAAATGACAAAAGAGAGCAGTTTGCATCTGAGGGACCTGCTTGCACCATAGACAAGCAAAAGAATGTAAGTCTCCGAGGAGTCTGGGGAGATGCCGGGAAATCAGGGCGGGGAAACCTGGCTCTGTCTGTCTCCACAGACCAGGCAGGAACCTGGCTCCTGTCTCCACAACCTCCACCCTCTCCCTTACCTTCCAAAGTTGTCATCCTGAACTAGGGACAAGAATCAGGGAGCTCTGCCAAAGCTCTTCTTTCTCACAATCTATTCTCTCACATAATTAACTGCTTATTTGCCCTCTGATTTTATCTGAGAAACTGGCAAATTTCACTAATTTCTGCAGTTACCACATATCAATGTTAAAGAAGCATTTCATTTCCCAGATGAAAAGCTAAAAGTCTGAGTACGTGTGAGAGAGGCTGAAGACTGGGAGGTTAATAAGACTTGCCCACTCTTGCAGCCCCTTTTAGTCAATGACTTCAAAGCCCTTAAAAAGCAAAGGCTCATCGTTCTCGTTGTGCTAGAACCGAAATGAAGAAAGGTTAAGTGATTTGTTTATTTATTTATTTGTGATTTGTTTATTCTGTCCTAGCAAGTCAGTAATGGAGCTGGGAATAGGACACAGAATTTCTGATTCCTTACTCTGTCTCTGAACACTCACCTTGTTTAAATGTTCACAGTGGAAGCTCATGGCATTTACATTTAGAAAGCGGTCATCATCATGGTTCAAGAGGCACACTTCTACAATTAGAAATAGTAAGAAAAATCAAAGACTTCTGCTTTGGAGCTCAGGGTGCACTGCAAAGATACTTTGAAGAATTATAACCTATAGAATTATGGTGTTAACTGAAACATTTATTCAGTGGGTTCCCCAGTGTGGTGTCACAAACCCTGAGAACAGTTATTGTATACTGTGTGTCAGGCACTGTGCTAAGTACATGGAGTTCAGTAAACCATTTAAGACTTTCTATTCATTTGACAGTGATTCACATTTTCTGAGAACACTAAGAAATAGAAAAGTGATTTTCCCCAATCATAGGTCAAGTAAGGACTGGGGCAAGGTAGCTGAGGAAGGATGGATCTGACCTCAGAACTTCTGATCTTCTTTTCTGAAGACACCGCATTCCTCTGCCTCATCAAAATACTGACAGAGGGCTCAGGGGTTAAGAGCACTTGTTACTAGTGCAGAGGATCTGGGTTTGGTTCCCAGTACCTACATGGTGGCTAATAACATGTGTAACTTCAGTTCCAGGAGATCTGATGCCCTCTTCTGTCCTCTATAGGCACTGCATTACAAGGGTGCACTTACACACATGAAGCCAAAGTGCTCTTATGCATAAAATAAAAATAAAAATACTAACAGGCAGGTCTAGGACTAGGGAGGCAGAAAGAGAAAGATTTCTGTGAGTTCAAGGCCAGCCTGGTCTACATAAAGAATTCTAGGCCAATCAGGATTACGTAATGAGACCCTGTCTCAAAAACAAAACCAACACGTACACACACACACACACACACACACACACAAGAACAAAACAAAAAACAATTAGCTGAAAATAACTGTAATACAAATACACACAAGTTAATACAGAAAAAACATTTTGGATCTATCAAGCTTCTTAACTATGTTTTCTTATTTCTAACAGGAACACATATAACACCAATATTTTTTATTTCTAATTCAAAATCTATAAAGAACTTTAGAAGAAAGGAAACAATGTTTTTTAAAAATTCTTGTATGTTTCTAACTATTGCAACATAATGTGTCCTTTCTGCTTTGAGATGGTCAAACAGAGGAACTTTTTTAACTGAGTAATTCATCATAAATGTACATTTTGGGGTGAAGGCAAGGTTGAGATAGGGTCTGCCTATAGCCTCCACTGGCCTAGAACTCACTATCTAAACCAGACCAGCATTGATCTCACAGACCTGTGCCCTGCCTCTTCCTCCAGAGTGCTGGGATTAAAAACATGCATGTCCATTCCCAGTCTTAAAAGCTAAATTTTAACTTTTTAGATGAGAAATTTACTTCACTGCTAATTTCTAAACAACTTTATTAGATGTTGTTCAAATTTCAGATATATGTCGGAAGAGCTATGAAATGTAAGCTTAAACAAATGTGTTGATTCAAAGAAAAATAAGGAAGTAAAACATGAATATAGTATGCGATTGTTGAAACTCATACCTGTCTGTACAAACCTGGCTTCAAACTTGTCCATATCACAGACTGCTGTGACCTAAGAAACATCACTCATCTTACTGACCTCCAGTTTTCTCATGCTTAAGAATATCACTCCAGGGACTCAGGTTCACTTCCCAGTACACACATGGTGGTTAACAACAGTCATAACTCCACTTCAAGGGGATCTGACACCTTCTTCTGGTCTACACAGACACTCCATGCATGTGATACACTTACATACATGCACATAGAACATTCGTACATAAAATAAACAAAAATATCTCACAAAATGTAGTAAGAATGTCACTCTTCCTTTTCAAAGGCGTGGTAAGGATTATATAAACCTTCAGCTCTGTTAAGTAAGACGAATGTATTTGTCACTTAACAATGCCACGCTGACCATCCTCCTTGGTGTCTTCTGGATGCCAGATAAATATATTGAATGAATAAAAATACTTAGAATTCCAACATCACCACTGACATGTCATACGCTCAATATATTTTATGATACTTTTAAGCAATATTATTATTATATGTGTTGATAATGCATGCTTAATTCCAGAAAGCGTTTATCCTACTTGGAAGCTGGTGAGGTGATCTGCCACATTTTAGTAGACCTGAAACACAGCCTTAGGAAGATGCCCGTGTTTTTATTGCTTAATTGAGCTGTTAATCCCCCTAAGCAATGTTACAGGCATCATATAATGCATGTACAACCAGGAGGTAATGTTATAGAGAAATGGCTATTACATACATGCACTTTGTTCTAGGGATAGACACTGTCTCCGATGTCCAATGCTGAAATTTATACCTGCCTTTGGATATGCAGAAAGGTTAGGATACCCTAGAAGATCTGTCACCCAAAAGTGTAAAAAGAGAACATAGATGGATGTATGACCAATTGTGAATTTCAAATATAAAACAACTGTCTAAAAAGTGCCATAAAGATAATTCGTTTTAGGGGATGGAGAGATGGCTCAGCAGTTAAGAGCACTGGCTGCCTCTGCAGAGGACCCCTGTTCAGTTCCCAGCACCCACACAGTGGCTAACAACAGTACATAGCTCCACTTCCAGGGTCACTTCTGATCTCCCGCATTACAAGACACAGATGTATTTACATACATGCAGGCAATACACCCATACAGATAAAAAGTAAAATAACAATAATAAATAGAATATTTTTTAAAAAGATATCTCATTTTTCAGCGCATAATAGTAGATTTAATTCATTAGATACCTTGGTAACTATACTTTAAAATTATTCGGCCATTTCTAAGAATATAATCAGTGTCCACAGCATTCAGACAATGTTTTCTTTGATCACTAGTCTATCCTAAACAAGCACACCAGGGAGTTTATGAAAAAAGCTTTTATCAATCAGAAATGGAAATCATGAACTTGGGTTACTATTAGGACTCTACACAGTTAGACGTTTCTGTACTAGAAATGGATGTGAGTTGGGAAACATGGCAGGCGGCAACCTAACAGTGTAAACTCGCCTGTTCTGTCGGTAGCTTTCCATATTGTTTTCTTGTTTTTCTACACTTGTCACTACTAAGCCGTGAAAGGAATGGTTTACAAGTATTGCATTCACTTCTTCAAAAACTCATTTACTCATGCCTTAATCTCTTAACGCCAAGCTCCAGCACTAAGACCCAAATGAAATGCTTAAGTATCAACAGTGAGCTTTAAATAGGCAAATTCGACGATTTTCGCTAAGTCTTCCTCAAGCTTACACTTTTGCAATCAGGCTATATATGCTTTGAATGCTCCTGCCTTTTGAATTCTATATCTTGTTCTTTTCCCCTTTTTTTTCTGAAAAAGTAACATGTCCAATTTCTCCTACTTGGCTCTGTTTCTCATCCCATCTCTTAAATGTCAGATTCTTTGAGCTCTTTCATCTTTTATTCTCTTTAGGCTCCCTCGTCAGTGACCCCATGGATTTCAAGCCTTAGTTCTATACAGACAGTTTTGAACAGCATATCTTGGGAAGGAAGATGGCTCTTTCAGTAAAGTGCTTACCACACAACCATAAGGATGTATGGGCGGATCCCTCACACCTATGTAAAAGCTGGCATAGCCTTGGTTATGTATATTCCGCAGCTGGGAGACAGAGACAGACGCATCTGTGGAGTTCACTGGTCAGCAAGCCTAGTCAAGCTGTGATCTACCGGTTCAGTGTGAGATTATCTCAAAAAATAAGATGGAGAGAGATTGAGAAATATAAATATACATGTGCACACACCTGCACACATACATGCATAAACTTACATATATGTGTATGTGTGTGTGTATCATAAACCATACACACAGGAGAAGTATATCTCTATTAAGATTTCTTCCCCAAGGGGGCTGGAGAGATGGCTCAGTGGTTAAGAATACTGACTGCTCTTGCAGAGGCGCCAGGTTTGGTTCCCTGCACCTACATGGCAGCTAACAACCAACTGTAACTCCGGTTCCAGAGAAATCCGATGTCCTCTTCTGACTTCCATGACACTGGTTTATTAATAAATTCATGTAATCTTTTAAGCTAAGAAAAGTTATACTACATGTAGTTATGTTTCTCTTTTATTCCCGGCTACTCTCCTTTGCATGTTCAATGTTCTTGGCAAGTTAAGATTGCTTGAGACCCATCAAACTGCCGTTTCCTTCTCCCTCTCAAAGGAATTGTGTGTTTTGTCTTTTCTGCTTTTCCTCTTCCTCTCCCTGATCATCTTTTGAAGTCTGTCTGATTCCAAGAGTCCCAGACCAAATGCAACAACTCCTAAAGTTTGTTTAGCATTTAAATACTCTTAGATCAATTAGAGTTCTTTGTACAATGTTTATATGAGATTCATAGAGTATTGCAAATGGAACCTACCCCTGGCCCAATGGGGAAAAGCTCAGGGGCTGGCAGCACTATTAACATTTCTTTGTAATCTTACATACATGCTTAAAATATTAGGTAGCTCATAGCAGATCCTCAATCTCTGTTGAAAGAGTGAATGAATTGATAAAGCATGACTAATAGCCATAGTGTTTGACAAACATACTTCCTATAAACAGAATTCCTCGCTGATGTGGATGGGGGTGATGGGCTTTCTCCTGGCAAAGACGCTGACAAGGTATTGTAGGAGGCAATAGCCCCATCCGGAAAAATCTCCGTCCAGACCCCAATTTCTCCACAGATGTGTTTGGAAGGAGGTCAATTTCCCAATGAATTGGGGGAAAATACGAAGTTCACTGTAGCTGAGGTGCGTGCAACATGACATTATCACCTCCATAGGAACCCAGCAATTCTAGAAAGGATATCATCAAAATCAATTGCTCAACAATTCTGCTCTTGCCATGCAATTCTAGGAAATGCTATTTACAGAAACAGTTACAAAATAGACAAAGCTTTGCTTGGTCTCCAGACACTCTTATCCTAAACCAGAGGCCTCCAATTTTCTAAGCTCATTAAACTACTCTCTAATTTTATGCCTGTAACATACTGCTGTATATATGGTTTAAAACAATCACAAGATTTAGCATATTATATTGTATCTTGAAAGCTCTTTGCACACATCAAGTAATTATCCAAATAACACCCTTGTGATGCTGGTGCTATTATTCCCATTTTATAGATAAAGATATTGAGACACAAGAGATCTAATAATTTGCTCAAGGCAGTAGAGTAGACCAACTAGCTGCAGACACTGAATTAACATAGAATTTTCAGAGTCTTTGTCCTAATTTCAGACTGCAAAACTACACAGGCTGTCAGGCGCTCTTCTAGCTGCACACAGTATAATAGCCATGTGGATGTGTATTAGGTTCCATATAGTTTTGGGCAAATAACCACAGCTACTCAGTGCCCGTAATGTACACACACCCATATTGTGTAGCATTCTGCATGCAAAATAAATCAACATTATCCCTGTATGTGAGGAATTATATACCAGCTGCATAATTCTATTTAATAATCTGTTCCTCTGAAAGATAGAACATTCCACACCGTTAGCAATTTTAGTGCTTTCACAATGGGATGATTAGAAGCAAAATGGCTGGTTTGAAAAAAGTAAAATAAAAACAATTTCTGACCACGCTCATTTCGGCTCTAATACCTCACCTAAGTACTGAGGACACGATAATCCTGTACCTCATGCAAAATCAATTACATTTTAGTTCAAGATGCTCAGTGGCTGAATAGGATATTATTTTATGTCCTGAACAATATGTTGTTCCAGTTACTAAGGAAACCAGTAGCAAAAACTAAGTTTGCCATGATCTGTTCTCCAGAAACTGACTACAATGTCAGTCTCCCGGGTGTCATTACAAAGTGTTATTTGCATTTAAATTTCTTATAACCCTTAAGCAACTGATGTGTTTGTTTATGAGCATGAGAATGCTTTTTTTTTTTAGCTCAGGGGGAAAAAATTAAACATCCAACCAATACATCGATACTTAACCATTTAGAGCTACAGGGCAAGCATGTGATGTCTCTGGCTGGGTTTTTCTGTGTTGACTGTGGGTTTCCAGTGAGAGTTCCACCCCCAGCTCATAATGTGCTGCTCACTAATCACCGCTATGCACCCCGCATCAACCTGTTAACAAATGGGCGGAGTCATGTTGGCTTACACTGCTGGATGTCACAAATAACAATACAAATGAATCAATACAGCCATTTTGTACATGAGATTTCTGGAGTCTGTGACCATTCAAGGCCGTCCCCAGGTTCTTCAAGGAAGGCAAGAAAAAGCCTAGATTTTTCTTGACAGATATTTGCCTCTTTTTGTCAAAAAGAAACAAGTATTCTGATGAGTTACTGATGCTTTTATAGTTGGAAACTCTCCTGACAAACTACTCTCCTGACCAGAGATGACAAGGCCTTGACATGTTCCCATCTCCTTCAGAATATATAGAATTCCAGCTGAAGGGGGAGAGGTGGAAAGAGAAGCACCCTCCAAGGCACTGTCACCCTACAGTGAACTCTCCATCCATCCATTCTCTCACCAACCTCTTGCAGCAGTACCCTTTGTTTGGCAATTCGGGTCATTGTAGTTATGTTTATAT
Organism: Eospalax fontanierii; assembly: GCA_035773235.1. Lineage (NCBI taxonomy): Eukaryota > Metazoa > Chordata > Mammalia > Rodentia > Spalacidae > Eospalax > Eospalax fontanierii. The sequence continues at coordinate 18,292,949 of CM069543.1, forward strand.
AAAAAGCATTTCTTAGGCTTCAAATTTAGCCTGTATTTAGTGAAATAAAACCACACAAAAAATATTAAATGGACCTTTGCTAAACAAACCATCTTATGACTAAGCAATCACATAGCCCTCACCCCACCAAACTCAAAATCTAAACAGAAGCGAACAGGCTTCTTTTAGAATCTGAGACCAGCAATTCCTCTCCACAACCAAAAATATCAAATTAATATTATAACTTTCCCAAGCATGTCCATAAATTTTCATCAGTTTTTTGAAATTTTGGTCAAAAAATTATTTTAGCAAAGAAATTGTGGGCTGGTCTTCCATGTTCCTCAGATTTTCCTTCTCTCCTGTTGGAGTGAGCAGTTACATCAGGGGTACGTGTTTTGTTCCAGAATTGTGAGAATTCGTGAGAAGAAGGAACAGAGATCATGCATTCCTGGGCATCTGGGAAACCAGCACACTGGAGCTAATTCTGTGTAAGATTCTTTTACTTCCCCATCAGTTTGCCAGAAGCCTGACCCGGAGAAGCTCTTGCAACTGATCCAAGAACATAATTAAGTCTCCAGGCTCATCCCACCCTGGCTAGTCCTGTGCAAAGAATGCTCTGTGAGTCAAACAGCTTTTACTTTCATAACAAAGACTTCTGTAATGTAGGGTTAATGATTCGAGCTAGGCTTGTGTTTCTCTCCGCGGACTTGACTCTTCCAAAGGAATGGGGTGTAAACCACATTTTTTTTCCTCCCTTACATTTTCATTTTTCTTTCTTTTCTGAGGTCAGCCTTCTTTGTTTCACCTGCTTAGTCACCTGCCTTTCTTTATGTCCCTTTCTTTCTTTTCACATTGCCTCCTCTTAGAAAATGCTAAGACTGTTTCTTCCTTTGAGCCTTTGTCAGACGAATTAAATCCTCAGGCAGTGTGTGGACAGTTTTCTGATTACACTGAAAAATCATGAAATCAAAAATGTATCATACTCGGGTTTAATGAAATCCTCTGGAGTTCCTGTAAGCTCCGATGGGCTGCCAGGCGGAGCCTCCCTCATTCATGAACTGTGGGCTCCTCTGAGCGTTTTCCCACTGTTTGCCTCCTGGTTTAGGGGTTTGGAAGATGCACCTACCTGGTTTTCAAGGAAAGTCAAATCAAAGGCTAACGCTCCTGAGACAGGCTACCCTTTTCACTCTCCATTTATACATCCGTTCCCTTTCTATAATGTACGTATAATGGTCCATATAATAACAACTCAGAGGTTTGATTAATTAACTAATCAATTAATTAATTAATTAATTTATTTATGGTTCTGGGAATTGAACTCAAGAGTCTCTTGCAAGTGAAACACACACTCTTCCCATGAACTATATCTCACCATTCTTAATATCTAGTGTTAAAAATAGAAAAAAAAATACACACCCTTTGAGTCTAATAACTTGTACATGTCGCTCCTATGAAGACTGATTCAATTATAAAGTAACGGAGCATGTAAAGCAATCCCTGAAGAGAAACAAATGCAAACAGGCAGACCCCTGTAGACACACGTACAGGCACTCTGGCAAGATCACGAATATCGGAGTGAGAGTGACTGAGACAGAAACAGTTTACACTAGCAAAAAAAATAAAAAATAAAAATAAATAAATAAATAAAGCACTGTCAAAGCTAAAGTTTTGTCTTTTTACTTAAAAGGGCGCGGGGACTTATTTAGGATTTGAGAGAATATATACACCTCACAAATCATTAAAATTTCCTTTCAGAGAGTTTGATTTAAAAAAAAAAAAAAGGTACAGTTTTACCACTACAGAAGAACAGAACTAAAATTCCTCAGAGAGGAAAACTGTTGACACATACAGTTCAGAATGCAATTTAAAAGGTGCTGTTCCTAGCTTCATGGCGATGTTGAAGTCGGCTTTCTCACGAACGGAACTGCGTCTGTATGTGGCACAGGGTACAGTCTTCCCCACATATGACCAAATGTTCTTCCTAGGAAGTTATCAGGTATTTCTTTTCCTCCACTCATCTCTGCTAATGTCTTCGGGCACTTCTTTTGGATAAGGACAGGAGCCAGGCCCTCTTTGACTCAGAAGGGCTACATCTGACCCCGCAAAGCCCTTCGGTACCCTATCCAGCAGTCCGCTCTGAGCACCGGAGTCAGATTCAGCAGTCTGCGAGCCTGGTCACAGCGCTTGAAGAAGCAGCCGCAATGATCACAACCAAACCTCGGGACAGGGGTGGGCACGTCCTGAGGCGGCGGCAGGTGGTGTCAGTACACAAGTTCTTCCCTGGAGTGATAGAGAGGGTCCAGGCTTCTCATCTCTTTGCCTGGAATTCTTTCACCTTAACTATGTTTCAAAGTCCTATGAAAAATCTTCTATCTTAACCTTGGTCTGAGGTCAGGAGAAGAGTTTAGAGGGTACGTTTGTAAGTTTGCATCCTGCAGTCTCCGGGGCCTGTGCGTGCTCCAGCCAGCTGTACCTTTTGAAGTTTCAGACATTCGAACGCTTTCTAGTTACAGTTTTCTTGTTTTTTCTTCTCTCTCTTCTTTTAGTAAGAATCCAAACTCCAGCTATTACTTTTTTTTTTTTTTAACTATTTTCTCTGAAGTAAGGGCTTACACTATGCTATCTTTTAATAGCTCTCCTCATCATACAAATAAGATCATCTTTCCTACAAAGCTGCACTGATAACCTCTATGCTTGTCCGCCTGTGTAACAGAATACAATGGTAGGCAGTCAGAAATGATTACACAGGGAAGTGAATTCATTCGTATTTAAAATAAATGAATCAGAGAAGAGACAAGAAGTTTCCATTTCTGAGGGTAAAGGAGAGCTACACCCAGATAATTCTGTATTTGAATAATGATATTATTTGAAGCAAGAAACATATACTACCTGTAAAGAGACCTGGCCCTAATTCAAATGTATCTTGCAGGAGTCCTAATGTTTACATCACATAATTTTAGTTCAGAGAGTTTTGCTTCACCATGCTTGAAGGGCAATGATAATAATTCCCCATCCATAAAACCTGATTTCTTTCCCCATGTTCCAGAGAACAAGTGGGCCCTCAGATTCAGTATCTTGTAACTTTCAGTTGAAAAGAGGGAACTTAAGGTTGGCCTGTCTGTATAAGACAGAATCAGCTTCTACCCGAAATCTCACGCAAGACCAATTTGACATAACTATATGAGCTTACAGCTAACCCTCTGCAGTAATGTTAAAAACTTTATTAAATAACTGAAGAGAGAAAACCTAAAAATTAATCTATAGTGGCTAAGAAATTAGTTTCCTTAAATTCCTTTGTCTAGAGAACTAAAAATAAGATCTAACCAATCGAAAATATTTACAATTCAATGTGTAGTTTCTTTGTTTAATTTCCTTATCCTAAGGCAATAAAACATTAAGAATCACAAGAACTCTCAAAATAACAAAAATCCTAGTTCCCATAAGCAATTATCATTTCAAATTTGATTTGGAGTAATTGTCCAAAAAAAAAAAAAAAAAAAAAAAAAAACCCTGGGAATACGCCACAAGAAATCTGCAAACCAGAAGCATAAAGAAAAAAAAAAAAAAGTATTGAAATGAAACTTTTGCTTTGTGAAGCAAATCCTTGTGATTTCCCAACAGATCCATGAAAAAGCAGCAGAGAGAAGTGAGGAAAGGATAAGGGCTTTATCTTTCAAGTTTATGTCAGGATGGACTTCTTCTGATGATCTTTTCTGACATAACTTCAGGGCAAAATTAAGTCTAACCTATTCTGGGTCTGGTGGATGCTGCCACATTGGAAGACAGAGGCAGTCCGGTTGCTGCTGCTAGCCGAGTGGGGTACTAAGTAGAGCAGTATAGCTAGGCCAGTTTAGTCTGAGTTACCCGCATGCTTCAGCCCTGTCCATATATTTAGAAATGGAGAAATTGTGTTTTGAGTATCATTCAACTAACTACAGGATTTTCTGTAGGAACAGTATGTTTGAGTAAAAAACCAAAATAGTAATAATAACTAAAAACTCACCTGTACTTCTGTTAAGATACAAACACACACATCTACTTCCTCCAAATTCTTAAAGTTCACACAGACCTCATTTACTGTACATAGCTGGGAGACTGCTTTTCTATCTTAGTAAATGCAGATCAGTTGTAACAAGAGATGAAAGTCTCACAGCACGGGCTTGTGAGGTCTGGGTATTCATCCCATCTACTGTTTGTGCATGTTTGCATAGGTCAGGTAACCTTTCACATATTTCTTAATTCTCAGATAATGGAATGAATATCTCAAGAACTTGTTTCGTGAATTAAGTGGAATGCTTCAGATATGCAATCTAGGACACAGTATACAATGTGACGTGTGTAGTGCTTATTTCTAACCAGTTAAAAGAATAATTTTTCCATGAAATACTATGGATTAATAAAGAACAAGTTTTTTTTTAATTCTTTGGTTTGTTTACATTACTTTTTTCAATATTCTAATAAGTATATATAAATAAAAACAAAATGTACATTAAATAGCTAAGCGATGAGTAAATTTAAAAATATAAGACAAAAAGCCTTACTAGGAAAGTGCAAGCACAGCCAATGAAGATTTGCAGTAACTAGTAATTAGAATATTCAACTTAAAGGTCATAAAAGGATACTTTGTTAAAGATTTAGTATATTGTAAAACAGATTCCATGGTAGCCTAAAATTAAATTAATGAAAAACCTTAAAACACTCACAAAATTTCCATTCCATTTAATTAGTATGAAGCTATTTTGGACTAATAGGAGATTATTTAGCAACAAAATAATTGTTTTTATTAGTTGTATAAATAAGGAAACCATACTGCTAAAATAGGGAAGACTTCCTCACACCTGGCTTTAAGTTGACAAGATTTCAAAAGATTGCCTGGAGCTGAAGTGGAAAACTAGAAAATAGTGTCACAGTAGAAAGTATAGAAGTAGAAAGAACTTAGAACTTCAGTTTACTCTTTTAATATTGAAAAATCTCAAGTTCAGAGATGTGAAAGTTTTTTTATGCAGTTAATCCTGATTTATTTTCTAATTTAGTATATCTTCTCTGATTTCAAACTGTAAATTCAAAAAAAAAAAACAGAAAGAGAAAGAGTATTTTAAAATATATATTCTGTTACTGAAAAGTATTGAAGTCAGAATTAGTTTAAGGTAGACAGGTTATACAAAGGAAAATACTGAGATCTTTAAAGATATTTTATTCATAATGTAGTTTGCAAATACATCTATTCCTGTAGCTATCCTTACATGACTTCTTACATTTTCTAAAAAGTTCATATTTGTTTGTAATTTTTTAGTGGTATATGTGACTACATTATTTATATTATTGAAAAAAGACCCTGTAAGTGTGTGCAAATTCGTGATTTTTGAATTTGCTTTTACCTAAACATATCTACATCCTGTTTTCATTCAAGTTTTTGTATTCATATGAAATTCTGGATTTTTCAGACAAATAGTCGCTACAAATTAACCTTGTTTTTCAAAAATCTGATTCCACAAAATAAACTGAGTAATACTATTACATTCATAGCATTTGTTACTATTGAAACAGAATTATAATAATTTTGAAATCACAATAAACTACACTCAAGCTTTGTTTAAGGAAATGTAATTCATTGGAAAGCAATAAGTAAACCACGCGTTTTTGAAACATGACTGGAAGGGAAAGTCCTGAGCAGATCTTTCTACAAACCCCCATGACACTCGAGGAGATAACGTATATATTGACTCCTTCTAATATGAGAAATGGTAAATGTTTTTCTAATAGTAGTCATTTTTTTCTGTTATTTTTTAGTGTTTAAGAGACTTTATTTCCTGTGTGCTTCAGAAATATTAAACTCAAAGCCTAAAAACAGAGAAGCCTGATTTGAATAAAATGAAAATATTGTCCTGCTATAAAGAAACAAAAAGTCAAATTGGATATCAGTTATGAGTAAGACATAGCTATGATGTTTCTTTTTCACATAGGACCCACAAACGCTGAGCTTTTCCTAGCACATAGGCGCAATCCTTAAAGCAATTTCAAGAAACTTGGCTTGCACTCCATTCTTTTGCCCAGTTTCTTAGAGTGTCAACCCATCATATTTTTCTATTATACCAAAATCAAAACAGGCAATGATTATTATAGATCTTCAGGGAAAGGAAGGGCCAGGACTAGGACTCTTTGTGATAGCCACCTGTGGTCTTGTCATACAGTCCCTATGTTCTAAAGGGGAACACGGGGTGCAGATTTGGTTCAGTACGCAAAGGAGCCAGGGAGAACCTTCCTCCTATGTCTGAGCATTTGACGGAACTTAAGAACCAGCACCCAGGCACCCTTGTCATTTCAATTTTTCACACTTTAGTCCCTCTGTGTTTTATGTCTCCACGAAGACTTATCTCACCAGCCCACTGCCAGAGGATAATTCTCTGCAACAAAGCGCAGTCTGAGACTCCAACCAAATGAAAAAAAGGAAAATCCCTGAAGAGAAAAGTAACGGTCACAGCCATTTCTACGGGTCCCAATCTTGAGACCAAGGAGGAACAGATGACAGTTCACGACTACCGTAAACTGGCAGGCCAGGCCCCAAAGGGATTGGAGGTTCTGTAAGGGGATTTTGTTCGAAGAATATCTTTCTGAGCCCTCCAACAGAGAGAAAGCATTTCTTACAAGTGAGGAAGCTGGTAGGCACAACAGACAACATTTTTTCAAGCTGGGCGGACATGCAAATAGCCACCCCTGTAAGAATGTCCATTGTTGAAAATTTGGAGCATGCTTAAAATTGCACGTGAAGTATCATGGCCCATTTCTTCCATACAAGTCTGTTCATAAAATAAAATTTTATTTAGTGTAGCGTGTTTATGCCAAAATGCATCCCCAAATGCCTACACATTTAAATAATGTATTTATTACCACCTTGTATGGTGATCCAGTGTCCCAGATCACTAGGAGTCCTGAATTAATACACTGTAATGATCTCTCCCCTGAGGTGCCTTGAAGTGCCTTGTAGCTGGGCAGATTACAATGAGGGATTTGGTGTTGCATAATTAAAGGGGGGAGGCACTGGGCAGCTGCCATCCCTTGGAGGGTCTAATTTTCTTTTTCTTATTTGAAAAGAAAATCTAGAAAGTAATATTCTATGGGCAAAGTGCAAATCAGAGGGCTCTTCCAAATGTGAAAATATCTGGAAATGTGCCTGGAAGAGGTGGAGGGATGCTGAAGGACAGTGTAAGGTGAACATGTTGATCTTAGGGTGGCACTGGAACATCTTTCCATAAAAACATGAAAGCTTAGTTCTTGTTCACCTAAACATCTTCGTATAAATGAATACAATCCCCAACCACTTGGGAAAGCATTTCAAGCAGTTTCTTTACACCTAGCAAGTGACCTTCCAAACTCACCATTCCCTGGTGTATCAGCTGCTCCTACTAATACTGGAGCTTTTGTCTCCTCCCATCTGCATCACTGTCTCCCTAACACAAAAGCCAACATTTGAAGTGCAAAATAAATGTGTTAAAGGGCTTTTAAACTAAACTCACAATGATATAATCATTTAAAGGAGTTGATGTAATCATTACCAGTAATTTGTTCTTGCCAGAGATTGAAAAATGAGGCCTAACTGGGAGAGGGAGCGCCGAAGGCTGCAGCATCCTGCTTCGCACAGGACAGAAAATGCCTCTTACATATTTTTGCATAAGTTGTTCCCCTGCCTAATTGGGCAGGAGAACGGGGCAGGATTTATGGCTCTGAGTTCTCCTGAGCCACAGGTGTGGAGTGCGATTGGGACAGCTAGCCAGCTCATATCGGTCTGGAACCCAGCTTGAGCGTCTCGTTTCTAGCAGTTGGACAGATGTCACACACTCCCGGGCCTCAGAATGTGCTGTTCGCCCTGCCATAGAGATTAGCCACAGCCTGTGACGCCCCGACTTTGCTGGAAGGAATGGCGCAGGAGCTCACTGCTGTGGTATTATCCGGGCTCTATTATGTTTTTACATTTTTCAAAAATCTTTAAGCTAGATCTTTGACATTCACCTGCCTATGAAGACATGTGCCACCTGATGTGAGGCTTTGATGTGCGTTTTGAGGATTAAATAATCTAGATAGAGGGGACTGTGTTTCCAGCCAGGAAGAAAACTATGGAGAAAATTTTGCCTCCTGCTGCTAAGCTCTGTTGCCAGTCAATACCTTTTAGCTCACTCTCCTCTCTATATTTGATTTCATACATATTTACAGACTAGTTTTCCTCTTAGCGCTAATTCTTTTGAGACCAAATTAAGAACAAAGATAGCAGGAACAGGCTTCATCAAATAAAAATGTAAATATGCTGCATCTCATTTGTGCTCCAAGAACCTTTATTTAAATTTGTGTGTGAAGTGGAATAGTCTGGCTATATCATTATTAGCAGTGACTGGGAAAGTAATAACCTAATGAGTAAGTGGAAACCTTAAAGGGAAAAGTAAGCTTACACATTCTGGTAATGTAGGCTACTTTGGAAGGAGAATTTTCTGTATCTTCCAGAAGGAAAGCTAAGGTGGTTAATGTGCACTTTGATGACACCTTTCAAAGCTGTTTTTATTGTACTGCTCATCAGATCAAAAAATATTGGCTTTGACCACTGCCGCCTCACAAAGTAGAGAAAACTTATTTGAAAGTGAATAAAATGGAGGATTTTTTTTTTGGATTTTTGCCTGCTGTTTAAATACACTTCTCCTTTAGACAATAGTAAGAAAAAGCTCTGGACACTCATAAGTTACATTCTACGCAATTTTATTTTCTCTGTCTGATGTATTATCAGCAGTAGCCAGAAAATAAATCAAAGAATCATTCTAGCTGCATAAAACTTGCTATTCATCAGATACTGAGGTATGGAAGAAATACTGTTTGGTTTTTTTTTGGTGTTGTTGTTGTTATTTCTGTTTTTTTTTTTTAAATAAAGACTTGCAAAGAAAAAAATTTTAAACCTCAGTGGGAATTAATTAATATTTCTTCATTTATACCAAAGATTATTTTCAAGGATCAAAATTGCTCTAATTTGTTCTTTCAACAAAAATAATCAGTCCCAAACTGAGGATCATATCTGTGAATGTGGACTGAAATTCTCTATTTGATCTGCATGGCTCTTTCACAGCAATGTTCTAAGTGGATCAGAGTGCTATGCTGCACTGTCAATATCAACACTTTTCTGTCCTTATCTGGGTTACTCGTAATGGTCACCTGTGTAAAAAGCTTAAGGTTTTCACTGCTGTTGTTTTATGTTAGTTTATTCTATTCCTACCTTTGCCCCAAATACAAATTGTTTAACCTGTTCAAATGTTTTATCCTTCCTGACTTTGCATGAACAGCATAGCTAGTCAGTTTAGAGGCAAAGAGAAGCTGAAGGGTGGATCCTTAACACTGCACTGAAGAGCTAAAGGATCCTACAGTGTCTATGGCTCTGTGGTGGCCTCAAGTACAACACGATGAATTCCAGCTATAAAGAAAGACTATCCTATTGTGCAGATAAGAACAAGAGAGTTAAGACGGACTACTTGGAGAAATTGTTCCTTACTGAATACTTTTGTGCGTGCTTGAATGAATGACTGTCCTCTCCAGACGAAATATGTTCATGTTAATAAAAGGGGAAACTTTAAACATCTCAAGTATGAGAATAATGAAACTATCATTTCTCATCTCCAAGCCTATAATCAAAAGAGTTTGAGAATACTTTCTAAAGTGATTTATATAAATAAATGGTTCAAAATCTCAAAGGTTTCAAGGCAGTAATTAAAGGTACAACTTTTGCATTTATTTTGCCATGTCTGTCTCTGGAGGCTAATTTAGAACACTTCTCACAACAGTGTTAATTTCTTTGTGCCACATCTTACAGGATTTAAAGTTAACATCTAGGATGTCCTTGCTTTCAAATGTAGATTTTGCCTTTCTAAAACTTGCCTTGCTTCTGGAGCTGTGTGTTATGATGGGAATTCATGATCCCATACACACAGTCTCACCCACCCCCATCAGTGTACACAGAAATACAGGACTCTGTTTCTCAGTGTATTCCAGCCTTCATCTCTAAGTTTCCACAGTGGCCAGAGGACCCGAAGTGAATATCCCACCCAAACTCTTAAAATTTTGAGATCACCATCCTAATTTGAAGCAGATTCAACATTATTTTCTTGTTTCAAATCCGTAAACTGGACTAATTCTGTTTCTTGAGTTTACGAACATCTAATTAAATCATTCCATATCCATATTAGCTGCATTCAAACTTAACATTAACAGATTAGAAAGGAAAAGTGTGGTCAAAATGATCACCAGAAACTCCTGAGTACAAGATAACTTATTTCAGGCAACCCATCTTACCGCTAGCTTCCTGGAGAGTTGCAGAGCAGGGCTGGGATATTCCTGGACTTTTGTTGTCTTCTGGAAGCATCCCTCTTGGCCCCCAGGATTCTAAGTAGCCTATTTAGCATATCCCCTTTGCATGTAAAAAGGGATACACAATGTAACCTGAGGCCAAGCCCACCTTAATTAACATTTCAAATCAGAGACTCAGAGCAGATATTTTAAGGAGGTGGAAAAAAATAGCAATGAAACTGGCAGGATGGAATAAAGTCAAGCCTACGGAGGCCTAATTTACTGAGCATTATTAAACAAAGATTTCCTTAAAAGATAGCAAAGAGAGAAATGGATTTCTATGTAGAGTAATGAGCATTAAGAATCTAAGCTCAGGTCTTTCAAAATGGGAACAGCTGTGTCTCATTTTGTTTTCCTAAATAGGTTACTCCACAGGAAGAAATCTGGCAATTTAATGGGGTTACTTCTGAAGGCTTGCTTAGATGCCCATCCTTCCTGTGATACCTGCCCTCCCCCAGAAAAAGACACCTTATATTAACCCTTTGCATTTCTGTGATGCCTGTCTAGAAGTGGTTTGTGTCAGAAACAAACTGAATATTTGGAATCACTGAGTAGATCAATTCCATGCAGAAATGTTAATGGAATCAATCAAATCTCAAAGGATTTTGTTGATGTTGTTTGTAACTGTAAGCATTTTGCTCTACAGTTCACTAATCATCCAGATGACTCAGATTGTGGTAATTTGGGGTTCATTGTAGGCAATTGATGTCACGTGCACACTGTGAAAGGTACAATCTCACATACCTACACACACACCTGAAATCCAAAATACAATACATGTAATGCTACCTGTTTTCCTATTATTTATTAAAATAAATGCTTATTAAAATATAAGGTCGTGTTTTCATATACCACTTGAGTATCAAAACTGGTATAGAAAAAATCTTACTCTATATAGTGGCTGGTGAGTTGCCAGATAGTAGAAAACACATTTGCTTTCTTTCTTGTAGAAAACATACACATGGGATGGCAGAAGGGAGAATTTCTCACAAACTGATTGAATTAAGTTAATTAAATAACTATGAAGGAGACGTCAGATTGGTTGTCAGATCCTGGAGATCAACCTGGGATTGCTGTGGCAGATACAGGAGGGGCAGTGGAGTAAACAGAAGTCGACAGGTAGCCCAATCCTTGACCCTAAACCTCTGGTTGTCCATCCCAGGACCTTCCTTCCATAGAAACAGGCTGAAGGCTACCACAAGACACAGTCTGCAAGCAATGCAGGGTTTTCATAGCACTAACAGGATCTGGAGGGAGGACAGTAGCTGCTCAGTCTACTGGGCAACCATCCCGAGGTGCTGGAGATTTGAGGACCACAAAGAGCTTCTAGTTTCCTGAGTAGATAAAGAAATAAAAAAGACGGCCATCTGGAGTGAATATGTGTATTATACGTAACAATAGGCAACTACAGGCCTTAGATGCTCAAGAAACTCTTCCTTGGGGAAGAGAAACAGAAATGCAATCACCCTCAAAGTAGATGTTTCACAATTGAAGGTGAAGGATAGGAATGAGAATTTTCAGAGTGATGGAAAAGACAGGCAGCAAGAACCTGGAAGGTATGTCCTGTTCATAGGGCATAGGGCGGAGTGTATGAAGGAAAGAAAGAGGTGGAAGTCACAAAGGAAACCAGGAAGAGTGGCAAGGGATAGAAGTAAATTCAAATCGTACAAAGGTATATTTAATCCTTCGGAGTGAGGATGTATTTGTGTCTTAGAAATTTTTCCCAAAAGAGGCAGGATGGAAATCAAGAGTTAAAAGCATACTGTGCAAATGAAATAAGAGAAAATTGTTTACAGTCCTAGAAACAGCTCCTGTGGAGTAGATTCACAGACATATTTAACAGATACTATCAACAGGTAGCTTACAGTAGTTGGATAGCAGTGACAGAATACTATTAACTTGGGGCTGGAGAGATGGTTCAGTGCTTAAGGGCACTGGTTGCTCTTGCAGAGGACCCGGGTTTGATTCCCAGCACCCACATGGTGGCACACAGGGTACTTCTGTAACTTCAGTTCCCAGAGATTTCATGCTTTTTTCTGACCTTTGCTGGCATTGCACAGCACGAATGCATTTATGCACATGCTGACAATACCTTCATACACATAAAAATAAGTAAAATATTTTCTTAAATTACCATCAACTTGATGATTTATGAATAACAGAGTTAGATATCAGTAGTAGATTCTGGGAAGGCTAATATCAAAAAGCCAGAACAATCTGCTCCCATTGAGGGCCTCTTACCAAGTTGTAGATACTGTGTCTTGACATAGTTGAGTAGCTAAAGAGCCTGTTTTATAACTGCACTAGTTGCTCATGACGTCTCTGCCCCCAAACTTGTCACCTCCCACAGACCTTATCTCCCCCGCTATCACATGGAGGTTTAAATTTTCAATATATAAACTTTTGTGTGCACTACACAAAATTTGTCCCAAACCTCCAAAATTTGGATCAATTTCATATGCAAAATAACATTTGTTCTATGTAAACAATCTCCAAATCATAATGTTTTAACATCAACTCAACTTAAAGTCCAGAGTTTTGTCTAACCATCGTCTAAACTGGCTGTAAGGGAGAAGCAAGGAGCCATTCTTCCTCTAGCTGTGAACCTGTGTTTGCAAAAGCAGTAGTGACGTGGGCATAACACAGGCATTCCCACTGTAATACAAATGGGAAATCCGGAAGAGGTTATTGGCTCTGAGCAGGCCTGCAATCAGTAGTGTCTGTATTTACTCCACTCTCTGAGCTGTGGATGATCTGGAGCAGAGGCCTTGACTCCCAGACCGAGGGTGAGTAACGCTGTGTTCACGGCACTAGGCAACCCTGCTCCCAATGGCAGTTCCTGGTTCCGGTCCCACTTCAGTAGCCTCTTTGTTCATGGGGCATATGCCTATGTCTCTCTTAGACTAGAAGTTCATATTTGTGGATCTGTTAGTCTGAAACTTGGGCGGCAATGCCAATCCTAAGACAGTTTAATAATGGGATTTTTTGACTCACCAGGACACAGTGTAACCCTCTAAGGAAAGGCCGTCACGTAACCCCCATTTGCTAGGAGGAACTAATACCATTGCAGAGCCCAGTAGGGTGGGTTACCCTTGGAGCAATGGAGGAGCCCCTTAACGGAGTACAACGATACAGTGAACAGAACCTTGAGAGGTTCCGGACAGCCAGACCCTGGTAGCCTTGACTTGTAATGACTATGGGCGTCTCCATCATCTCGGAGATGGTGTGTGGGGTCATTTTAGCATTGCTCTGGAAGAGCTGCCGATCCAAGCACACTAACCCCTCACCACACTGTTGACTGGGGACATTCTTGGTGCTTTCCCTCAGCACCTTTCTCAGTTTTGGAAATAAGCCAAGGTTTTTTGCTGTTTCTCTGATTAAGAATTTTGTCTGTCCGGTTTCCCCATGGTTTTGCCTTTCACCATCAGCATTCAAGACAAACAATGCTGTGCCATTAATACCATGCTTAGAAACGACTTGTAGCAAATATCCTGATGTACCTCTCTCAAGGCTTGCGCTCCATAAAACACTGGGGTACAGATACAGTGAACACAAAGTCTTTGATACTTTATGACAAGCGATTTTCCAGTTTCCCACAGTGTGTGCCTCATCAGAAGGGTTTTTACTGTCCTTATTTCTAACCAAATTCTATTCATGATCCTCTGGATGTTCTGAGAAGTCTCTCTGGACCTCTATCGCTCTCCTCTTGTTCTGAACCCTCCCTGGAAATTCCCTGCGTGGTTTGTCTGGAAAGTTATGCTTTAGGTAGCATGTTTGGGTAATTCTGCCCATTATCCAGTTTCAAATCAGCTCCTCTTGCAACATTTCACCTCAAAAGGCAAAAGGGCCAGAGAGGACGAAGGTGAGGAATGAAGAGAGGGCTGAAGTCAGTTTTATAGTAAAGCTGCTCTCCGGATGTGGAAGCAGCTCCTGGAAAAGCACTGTGAATCCACTATGCAGGGCAGAACCCTGACGGTGATCAAACCACCCCTTATTTGGACTCCTGACCGCCAGCTTTCAACACAGTTACACTTGGGATAGAAGGAATTTGGGGAAAACATGTGGACCTTGGAAAATTTCCTTGCTCCCTTCTGGTGAGTAAGAAAGTCTTGCTAGGCCTATGATTTTCTCACTTCAGGGAAGCTGTTTAGATGTAGAGTTACTCTATAAATGTTAAGATAAGATGAAGGAACGGCACAGGATTCATTTTTAAAAATGTACCAGAAGTTAATTGAGATTTACCCTCAGTAATGCTGTATATTAATATAACACATCCAAACAAATGTTATCAACTTCATTTTATGAATGACAATGGCAAGACCATGAGAGATTAAACAACTTGCTTAAGATTAGTTAGTTATTAAATTGGCAGAACTAAACTCAAATCCAGGAAATTGGCACATCTAAAGGGCTCATTAAGTAATGTTGCCTTTCCCACTCAAGAGCAGCTGAAAATGTTCTTACCAAATTTGCTTACTAATGAATTGTTTGTTAATTAGAAGATAATGTCTGTTAACTCAGGTCATATTTTAAAATTCTTCAGAACTTCTAAACTTCCAGATTCTATCATTCCTATATAGTCTGAAACAGTAATCAGTATGCATGTATAAATGTGTCCTAGCACAAAACTGAAAATTCTAAAAATTCACAATTTTTAATTAATTTTTTTTTGGTAACTTGGTTGTGTGGTTGTTGACCATGAGCACTGAAGATGATATAATATTTTGCCATTTTAATAGGTTGGGCACATCTAAATATGATCTCTCTTAATGAGCTGAAGATCCTGTATGTAGCAACATCTGTGGTAGGTTTAGAAACCAGAGTTTTGTGCCGCAACATCAGCTTCAAGATGAGAAAACCACAAGACCCAAGAGGTATGACTTTGAGAGAAAAATAGGTACAAAAAATGTTTTACTTCAAGGCTGGAGAGATGGCTCAGCAGATTAAAGGCACTAGCTGTTCTTTCAGAAGACACAGGTTGGGTTCCCAGCACCCAATGGTGGTTAACAACCATCCCTAACTCCAGCTCCAGGGATTCAAAGCCCTCTTCTGGCCTCCCAGGGCACTGTACCCATGTGGTATAATTGCATGCCTACAGGCAAAACACTCATAATATTAAAAATAGACAAATAAAATAAATTGAAAATATTGTATTTCCTTTAAGTATTAACTACACTTTTCTTAGTTCACATTTTAAAAGATGATTAAAGTTAGCTACATTTCCTTTTGGTTCATCTGAAGAAAACAGAAACTCTTGTTTCTAACCTGAATTTGAATCCTAATACAACCCACAAGTTACTTAACACACCTCTTTGATTCTCCGAATATATTGTTAAGTCTTCATGTGATGTTTGCTCTTGTTGAAGTCCGACTTTAGGGGTGAGGAGGCTCCCTTTTCCCCATCCTCTAGCATCCTTATTTCAAGTGTCCTTTCAAACTCTCTGTCCTGAGTCAGGCTGGGTTCCTGGTTCTGTAACAGAGAGGAAGGAGAAAGCAAATGGCTGATAGCATTAAAAACATTACGCCCTTGAGATTAACTAGAAGGTAAAAGAAGTTACGATTGTTTGTCCTCAATATATCGAAATGTCTGGAGTCGGAACAAGAAGGTAGAAGCTTATCAGTGGAGAGACCAATCCCCTCTGCTTAGTAGTCTCTCAATTAGGAACTCCAGCCTGATATGTGTGTGTGTGTGTGTGTGTGTGTGTGTGTGTGTGTGTGTGTGTGTGTGTATATGTATATATATATTTTTTTAAGAGAGAGAGAGAGAAAGAGAGAGAGAGAGAGAGAGAGAGTCAAGTTCATGTCCCTAAATTCCCTTTGTTGCCAATAGTTCCTGAGGTAAGGCTGATGTGGTGGTTTGAATGTGTGAATGTCCCCTATAGGCTCTAAGTATTCAGACATTGTTCCCAGTTGATGGTACTATTCTGGGAGGTCTTAGAAGGCGTGGCCTTGCTGGAGGAAGCAGGGCACTAAGAGAAGGCTTAGAGAGTTCTTCAGCCTTGCCGGATCTCTAATCACCCTCTGCTTTCTATGCCTGCTTGAAGACGTGAGCGCTTAGCTTCTGTTCCTACTCCCACCACCTCAGCCACCATGCCTCCCCGCCATGATGAACTCTTAAGACCCTTTGGAGCCATAAGTTAAATAAACTCTCCCTTTTACAAGTTCCCTTGGTTATGGTGTTTCTATCACAGTGACTGATTAATACAACTGGAGATTTGTATCCATTCCCCATGTCTATGCTGAGTTTTTTTTTTTTAATTGCTTTTCTGATTTACTTTATTTTTATTTTATGTGTATGAGTGTTAGGTTTGCATGTGTTTAAGTGAATAAGTGTTACGAAGGACAGAAGAGGGCGTAAGATCTCCTGGAACTGGAGTTAAGCACGGTTGTTAGCCTCCATGTGGATGCTGGAATTCGAATCCCAGTCTTCTGCAAGAACAGCCAGTGTTCTTTACCACAGATCTATCTCTCTGGCCCCCTATGCTGAGATCTTGAACTAATGACTTTTACCTCATTTTGTAACCTAAACGTTAATCTATAGCTTGTTTATAGTATAGACAAGCCCAATGTACCATATCCTCATCTTGTGACCTGGGCATAGGACCTTAATCCCATATGACCCTTTCTTGCCATCCACCCAAGATAGTGTATGAACGTTTGGATCTATGACTTACATATCAGATGATGAAAGCACTGCATATAGGACATTTCTCATTGCAAACTGAGAGAAATTTATAACATCTTTTTATGCTTGTGTGTGTGTGTGTGTGTGTGTGTGTGTGTGTATGTATGTTACTCAAAATTTGTATGAGCCACAAGGAACATAATTCTCTGATAAAGATACTATTTCAGTAAATACACAGTAGGTTCTTGCTCTGGAACACAATCCCCGAAGTCTCCTAAAGGAACAGGTTCTTAGCAGTTCAGGTTCACTCTTGACTTAAAATGGATGCTAAGACACAGTGGGTTTTTTTTTTTTATTATTATTATGGTATAACTGTAATGTGGCAAAAAGTCCCTGTCGTTTCTGTTGAATGTTGTAGGGATTCAGTTTGACGATATTACTTTTCTTAGTCTCTCAGTTGACTTAGTACAGTCCTGCCTACTGGATGTTGAAAGCCCTTAATTTGATGTTCTGTTATCCATTACTTGTTGTCAGATCTTTCACTTTTACTTGATGTGTTCTTAATAAGACTCATTCAACACCAGAAGTACAGCTATCATAGATAATGTTCCCGACATTTTACATCATTTGTCAAATAGTCCTCTCTTCATTCTGGTTGTAAGAGTTAAGTAAGATGCAGAATTTTAAATATCTAGCATAATTTCCAGAGACTGATTTTATTAGATGACTATTGGTTCTTTTTCTAAATTCAGCCAAGTAATTAAGAACTTTATCCTGGGCACCTACAAGATTTAGACACTATACTCTTGCCTGAGTGATGAAATTAAATGCTAAGGACCATTGCATTCTATAAAAAGCATGGACCAGAGGTCAGTGGATAAGTAACTAACAAGTGACTCTTGCTCATTTCATTTTTTTTTTCTGATTGTGAAACCAAATGTATTATTTTCACTTGTAATTTGTGAATGGAGTCCAAGAAAGGAATCTAGAATGAACAAACAAGGAAACCCACCCAAAATAGCTGCATTGTGGTACGTTCTAGCAGACTGTGTTATGAAATTCATGCCATGAGCAGAGTTTCATAAAATGAAAGGAAGAAAATGTATAAATGCAAAAAGGTCAGAGTTTGGAAGTTCCAGTCACTAGCAGGAAACACTTTAGCGGAAGAAGCAGGAAATATTTAATGAGATGGAAACTGAAATATTTGAAGACATCTCAAATCTTTAAAAGTTCCTTCAGTAATCAGAACACATACCACATCCCAGCCATACTTAACAAAGGAAGCCATATTTAGAATTCTCGGTAGGAGATATAGGTGAATGGTCCACCTGTTACTTCTAGCACATATAAGGCCCTGGGTTCAATATCAAGACACACACACACAAACACACACACTCCCTGAAATTATGCCACCAGCTGGAAAACAAGTATTCCAAACCTATATCTGAGGAGGGCTTTTTAGATTCAGACTGTAACATTCCATGCTTGACCTTCAAAGCCTAATGGCTATTTTATAACACAAAATTCATTTATTTTAATAAATTATTTTCCATCACTGCTCCAAAGTCCAATGTTCAAAGTCTCATCATAATCTTAACTGTGAGCCATTATAAAAAGGAAAAGAAAGTCACAAATTCCAATATCCAATGATTCAGAGGAAGCCTTTCCATTCCAAAAGGATGGATAGGATCAAAGCAAGAATAGTATGGACCAACGCAGAAATTAAAGGTTGTTGCTCTGTATCTGCTCTCTGGAGCCTGTGGTTCATGGTTGTGAGTGCCAACAGACCAGGCCAGCCTTTCAGTAATCTTCTCCTGCCCATAACATTTACAGGCTGTGTCCACTGAGTGTCTGCACTTTTCCTCAACAGATAGCCCATATTACTGAAATCCTCAATATGCTGGAGTCTCCACTACAACTTAGGGTAGGTAGAGTGAGACATGACACATGCAGGTCAGGTCCAAGAGAAGTAGCAGGAGCTTAGCCAGAGCTGCAGAAAGGTAGAAACAATGATAGCCAGTAATTAAAGAAATCCCCCAGTGGAGGACAAGAAGAGCTTGTAGAATGGAAGGGTTCACTGTGTTCCATGTACAAAGAACATGTGTGTGGTTATATGCAAGTAAGTTATTTGAATTCTAAAAATAATGAGAAGCTGATGCACACTTATGGACAAAAAGTTTAAGTTTGTCACAAAGAGAAAAGAATCGCAGAGACGTCAGGTATCCTACCTGCAGCATGGCAAGGTCCATCAAAGAACCTTATCTATGGACTCCCAAGAGCCAGGAATTCACTGCAACCATCCTTTAAACAGAGCAATCATTATTCACTTGTTAGAAATAAATTTTTTTTTTGTATGTGCAATAAGTAGAAAATAGACCATCTCTGTCAGTTGCAGGAATCAAAGTTAGGTCATCTGGCTTGGCAGCCTTATCCATGGAGTTATGTAGCCAGCAGAAAGTACACTCTTTATATCCAACCAGTGAAAATAACAGAGGACAGATGATAGCAACCAATAAATCTTCAAAATGGGAGATGTGTTCGCATTATCATGTTACAGGCATAGAAAGAAATAAGTCAGTAAAAAAGATTGAGAAATCGATGCTAACTTATAACTCTAACATGATTAAAGTGTTCTCCTGTTAAGTGGGAAAAGAACTGACCATTTAAAAACCCATGCTGTATAAAAATGTTAAATTGGGGGCTGGAGAGATAGATAGCTCAGAGGTTAAGAGCACTGACTACTCTTGGAGAGAAACCTAGGTTTGATTCCCAGCACCCATGTGGAGGCTAACAACTGTTCAGTAACTCCAGTTCCAGGGGAATCCTGGTAAGTGAATGTTGCTGCTATTTTTTTAAAATTTTATATGTATTAGTGTTTGCCTGCATGTATGTAAGTGCACCCATGTCATTCAGTGCCCACGGAGGTCAGAAGAGAGTGTTGGATCCCCTGGAACTGGAGTTATACATGATTGTTAGTCATATAGCTGATGCGAACTAGGTCCTCTGGAAGAACAGCCAGTGCTTTTAACCACTGAGCCATCTCTCCGACCCCTGTTGCTGTTATTTTGAAATGTTTCTACGGGTTTAAGATTCTTCAAAATGTTAAGAAAAGAGAAATTGGAAATTTTATGAAGAAATATACAAAAGAAAGTCAAAATGTTGACTCTGATGCTGCCAATTCTAAGCTTGGCAAACCTCAGGGCTCTTTCTGAGATCCTGTAAAGAGTGACCACAGTACACAGAATCATCACGGAGGGGCAGGCTCAGCTCTGAGAGGCCCACTAGGGCATCACTACACATCTGCTCTCCACAGCACTCAAATGCCATCCTTCCTTACTATGCTCTGATGAAAGTAAGATACAAGCTCCAGACAAACACTTTACTCACCTCTAAACTGCATCTATTTAGGTAAGATGAAAACTTATCTTGAGCCAGACAGGTGTGCCTTAGGGATTTTGTAGAAAATTCAGTGTGATCAAATCTCCCAGGCACTGGGAAGGAGCAAACAGGAGATCTTGTGTGTCTCAGTTGTGTTGTCACAAGAAATTTCTAAAAACAATCAAGTTTACACCAAAGTTCATGACCCTGTTCCCTGAGAAATGAGATAATTTAGTTGGGATTCAGTTCTTCACACACACACACACACACACACACACACACACACACACACACTGACACCTGGCATGTCTAAGATCATATATGCCAAACAGTAGCCTGTGCGTAATTTTTATCAAGAAGTTATAAACCTCTGAAAATAGAGGTTAATAGAAAACCTGAAACATCCTTAATGACCAGGTTGCTACGGCAACAATTTACGCTTACCACTAGCATCAAATATCTGCTACACTGAAGGATCCTTGTCTCCTTTGATAAGTTTTCCTTGAGAGAAATAGAAGCATTAGTTGACTAGCTCAGAAGATTATTCTTTCTGTGTCACAGAATGGATGTTAGTGGGTAATCAGGTAAACTATTAAGATGGAAGACAGAAGGTGGAAGACTCTGGAATATGCTGTAACCAATGTGAACAAGAGGATCGTTATACAGCACAACACTATACATTTCAATTTACCACTTTTTCGACATGTATATGTGTCCATTGTGTGCACTTGTCTTCCTTGAGCACTCTGCATTATTTACTTATCCAGAACTTGTCAATCCCTCTACTCTAGGTAGCCATCTTGTCCTGGGCCTCAGGAACGCTGCTCAGTGCCACTGCAGGCAGGCCATCGGACCCACCCCAGTTTTAGCTTGGGTTCTGGGGATCGAAGCTCCTGTCCCATTGCTTGTGCTGCAAGTGTTCTGTCCATTGAGTTAACTCCCACCCCAACTTATAACATTTGAGAAGGAATGGCTGCAGCAGGCAAAACATTAGCAAATAAATCAATAAATTAGTAGAATTGGCCTACACAAAGGACCCATACACAGCCATTTGTTTGTGAAATCATTCAAATAATAGGCTAGAGGTATTTGTAGAGGATGTTGGAAAATACATTCTCAGTAACTGTAGACCGGTGGTTCAGAGGGTGACCCAGAGGACTCCTCTGGGTGGTCAAAATCTGGTTTGTGGTGGGATGACATTTCCCATGGGAATATGAGGTCCTTCTGTTTCTGGGAACTGTTACTAATATACTTATTCTATGTAATCAAAACCAGCCATCATTCTACTGGCCTCTTATCCTACATCCCATCATTCATCCTGTTAATTCTACAGAAAGTTTCTGGGCATTGCAAACTGTGTGGAGATGGGCTAACTATCCTGGACAGGTGTTTAGTGTTCCTTGACAGTACTTACTCATTTTAGACTCATACCAACCACTTTTAACCCTTCCCCAAATTCTCTAATCTCAAGAGGCATTAGAAATAGCAAAGCAATTCTAATCTCGTCCATAAAGAAATGGGAACAGTGAAGTCCCAGATGTTCCATCAGGCAGCAGAGCGACTGTGCAATGAGAGGCACAGCACAACAAGGTGTTTGCAGGGCCCACCCTGCCTTCAAGGAGTTCAGTATATCTGTAGAATAAATAGCTTTAGCCCAAGTACCCTCTGTGTAAAATCTGACTGGCAGCTGGGACTGGTGATCCAAACCTGTTTGCTCAGCTCCATAGGATGATGTGGCAGGAGGATCACAAGTTCAAGGTCAGCCCGGGCAATTTAGTGAGACACTGTCTTAAAATAAAAAGTGAAAACGAAACAAAGGCTGGGGATATATCTCAGTTATGGAGCTCTTGCTTACATGTGCAAGGGCCTGTCCGAAGTCCTTAGAACTTTGGAGTAGAAAAAGTCACTAAAATCATTCAGTAATGGGAAGAATAATTTGTTGAAATTAGTTGATCAATTGTACCTAATAAATATGTCTTCATTGGGGAGGATTATCCTGAGTGACTTAAGCTTTGAGCTTGAAGAAAATATAATCAGAATCTCTGCAGTTTCTGGGCTCAAATACTGGGTGGGGGCATAGTGTATACTGAAAAGAAATAAGTCTTGGGCAATTGAGTCCTGTTTCCTTTTTCTTAAGACTTATTTTTAGCCTGTGGTGATGACATTGGTTCTCACCTTTATCCCAGCACTCAGGGAGGCAGAGACAGGTAGAACTCAATCAGGTGAGATTGAGACCAGCCTATTCTACATGGCAAGTTCCAGGCAAACGGGAAAAATCAAAGGGAAGAAAGAAAGAAAGAAAGAAAGAAAGAAAGAAAGAAAGAAAGAAAGAAAGAAAGAAAGGAAGGAAGGAAGGAAGGAAGGAAGGAAGGAAGGAAGGAAGGAAGGAAGGAAGGGAAGGAGGGAAGGAAGATTGATTTACTTTTATTAATTAAAAAATGTGTGGGTCTGAGGGCCTGTGTATAGTTATGTGCTCATGAGTGCGGGTGCCCATGGAAGCCAGGAGCTTTGGGTCCCCCTGGAGCTGAAGTTACAGGCAGCTGTGAGCTGCCCAGTACGGGTGCTGAGATTCAAACTCATGCCCTCCTCATAAGAGCCGTAGGTACAATTAACCACTGAGTTATCTTTCTAGCCCCATAAGTCCTGTTCTCTGTTCATTGACTTTGCATATATCTGTAGGCGTGTTACTTAAATATGACTTGTTTTGTAGATTAACTAGTACTTAACTCCAATATACTCTGAAAATTAAGCAAGAAAAAATATTGACTTTAATTTAATTGCTTTTTAATGTATTTTATTTATTATTTTAATTTTATGTGTATGAGTATATTGTATGTATGTGTGTGTAAGTGCACCCATGTCATTCAGTGCTTATGGAGGCCAGAAGAATGTGTCAGATCCCTGAAACTGGAGTTATGGATGGTTGTTAGTCACCATATGGGAGTTGGGAACTGAACCTGGGTCCTCTGCAAGAGCAGTCATTCTCTTCTTCACTGCTAGGTCATCTCTCCAGACCCGACTTTAATATAATTCTTTTACGAAGATAAATCGAACCCAACAACGTTTACAACCCTATTAGTTTTTTGTACATAACTTAACACTTAAACAACAGTTTCTGTCCTCTGGGAGTTAAGCATGACAGAAGTCACAGGGAGATATGACTTACAAGTCACATGTCCATGGACAAAATATTAGTGTTTTTTAAATCTGTACTGTCAGCCTACCTAATAATAAACATCTACAGTAATACTAGTCCTGAGGTACTCAGACCTGGGTTCAGGGAAAGTGATGTAGTTATTAGATTCACAGGATATGAATATCTGGCCTCTTCACACATTTGCATTGAAGTAAAGTGATTGTGATAAGTGACTATGGGTTTGGGATTCAGGGAAATTCAAGTAATAAATCATCAACTTGAAAGGACAATGGTAGCAGGTCCAGCTACAGTGGCTCAGAGTGTTTGGCAGGCTAAGGACAGTCATTCCCAGGTGAGAGCTGGCACTCTCATGCATGCAGGACAGTGTAAACTTAATGTGAAGACAATCAACCTCATGAACAAGACTTGTTAAATTCTTATGGAGAGACATTTCTCAGCCTTCAAAAGACAGATGATACCATCTCAATTAACCTGGACTTTCAGTGGCACAAACTGCAGTTTTCCATAGAAATCTATCTTTTTATCATCTTCCTGAACAGTTTTCTCACCTCTCTTGTAGGAAATATTTTCCTGCAGTTGGAACATAGTTTTGAGTATCCCTTGCCTATCTTAACCTGGGCTTAAGATTTTGCTTATGCACCTCCATACTCAAGCCCTGCTTTCTCAAGCTGCACATCACATGACTCAGATTGAACCCTGCGGGTGAGGACAAGATTCTAGGGAACAGGAGAGAAACAGCATGGATGAGCCCTGGGCCCCTCAGTGAACATACATTCCAGGCTCACCATAACCTGACAGTACAGCTGTTACTTATTGTGCAATTCACTTCTCCACTCTATAAACATCTTATCTTTTACATTGCGGTTTAATCTTGCTATGTGAGGCTTCCAATCTCTGAGACCTAGGATGTGCTAATTTCTATTCTTGGGTGGCTGAAAAGGCACCTCTATGCTTTCTGAGTCCTGGAAGTGTACAGAGGAGGTTCCTGTAGGAAGCCCATTTTAGTTACTGCACTTCTCCGGTAACGACAAAATAATGTGCCCCACATCAAGTGGTACTTCTAAATGAGTGTCTAGAATATCATGGAAATGGAGCATGTGTGGATGACATTAAGTGGTTGGTATTGCTTACATCTCAGGAGCCAGGAATTGTTCAGTGTGAGCTTGATAAATTAGGGAAATTGGCAGGGAAAACCAGGGGAAAGCAAATAGGGTAGTGTAAGATGTGACAGTCAGAAGCTAGAAACACACGGTGGAGATCAAAGAGGAGCTGTCTTCATCAACACAACTGCACCAGGAAGTCTGGAGTGATCTCAGGCCCAGGACTGAACACCAGTCAGCAAAACGGGGTTGTAATTTAAAGGCCCGAGATGGTCGTATATTAAGAGGAGGGTGACATGCCAGGTCCTGGAAGCCATATTTCTTCCCTGCCAGAAATGCTGAAGACCTTATTAAAGGACAGTGTCCACTTTTATTCTCAATGTTTTAGGAATAATGTGGCAACACTGGAGAGAGTCCAACACAGAGCAACAGAAATGATGCAAGAGTGGGGGAAAAAAAGGCTGAGAGGTAAGGTTAATGACTAGGATTGTTTAGCCTGAAGGAGCAGGATGGCTGAAGGGTGACTTACAATCCGTGTGAATACATCCCTGGCTATTATAATGAGCATTCTAACTAGCTGTTCCACATGGATAGTAAATCCAGCTATGGTGTTTAGTGATGGGCCCCCTATGAATTATCAGGATTCAGTAAGGCCATCAGGATGGAGTCTCCATGACTGAGAAAACGTTGAGTTTAGAGAAGGAAAATGCAGGTATGGTTCCTCTCTCTCACTCTGCAATGGCTTGCACTAAGGGCTTTGAACTAAGAAGCCCATTACAACATGAAAGCCTTTGACCTTGAGCTAGAACGATGTGCTCAAATGTAGCCCTTTTCATTAAAATGTATACAGCTTGTGGTGTTGTGTTTTTAGCAATATAAGATGGATTATTCCAAATAGTAGTCTGGATGTGACCCACATTCTGCCTATGGGTAGAGTTATCTCAGCCAAGAAACTACAGCAGACAGAGTATGACACACATTCCAAACACAGTCATACTAAACAGTCAAACCGCATTGCAAGTGGAGAAGGCCAGAATTCCAAGTTCATAGTCCTCCCAGGTTGTATCATTTATTATGTAAAGACCAAATAGGGTCCTTGTTTTCTAGATGCCCAGATTTGTTTTTTTATTAGTCAGGGCTTTCTAAAGGAGCAGAACTGATAAGATGAATATCTATGGAGATGTATTAGATTGGCTTACAGGAAAAAGTCCAAATAATCCAGCAATGGCTGCACCATACTGGAGTGGCTAAGAACCCATCCTAGTTCAGTGCACCGAGCCGGGTGTCTCGGCAGTTCCCATCTGGTACTGAGGGACTGGAGGACTCCCAGAGAGCTGCTGGTCTTCAACCTTCGTTGAATTCCCAAGAAGCTGACTCTGGTATCAGAAGACAAACACTCCAGTGTGAGGAAACACAAGTAGGCAGAAAGCCAAAGCTCCCTTCCGTCATGTCCTTTTATATGGACTGCGACCAGAAGGTTCTGCCCACATTTTGGGTGGGTTGTCCAGCTTCAGATAATCTAATAATAAGTCTCTCACATTTCAGTTAATTCCAGATCCAGTCAAGCTGACAACACACTTCTTCTACATCTATAGAAACTGACTGAGATGAAATTTCCTCTTATCCTCTGGCTGAAAAGGGCAATATATTTGGGGAACTGAATTTGGACTTGTAGCTTAGACTGAAAACCTCTAATTTTCTAGCTTTTTAGTGGAAACATCTTCCCAATTATTTTCCAATACTTGATGATGGTGGCTGCAGCAGAACAGGTTTCCTGGGAAACAGATTCTGAAATGAAGTGTTACATGCAGATGCTTTATCTTCAGGGAGCAATAACTACAATAGAGAAGAAATCAGGTTTAGGCAGAAGGAAAAACTACAATCCCATAGGAGTCTCTGGAGCCACGATGTCCTTTAAAACTTTGTTGAATTAGGGAAGGAACATCAGGCCATAGAATTCTGAATACATCAGTAACAGAGTACAGGGAGTTTCTAGAAAGGAAATAGAGTCCCCATCCCCATCAGTGTGGATAAGCTATTCTAACTTCTGCAAATATTCACAGTCCCTTATGCTGGCTAGCCACTTAGAAGATAACCTGAAATCTCACAGTAATCTTGCTTTGAAAAGTGATTTAGCATCATCACTCAGCAAGCCTCAGCGTGCTATAGCTTAGAACCATCTCGAGAAGACACTTATTGTCTGAGTTTATACTGCTCAGGGAATCAGAAACCCCTGCCTTTTCCCATGTCTGGAACTGCATAGACATTCTACGCCACCATCCCATTGGGTAGCCTTGCAAAGCAAACTTGAGCCATTGGAGTGCCTGAGTTAAATTTACAAGGTTCTGTTCATTATACAGGATAAGTAAGACAAATTGAGGAACTGAGAGTGAGTCAGTCAAGAGCCAGGAGATCCAAGAATGTGCCTCGGGATACCGGGGGCATGGCCAGCTGTGTGGGAATTCAAGTGGGCACCAGGACTGAAGGCAGGCATTCAGGCCATTGAAAAAAGAATGACATCAAATTTAAAAGCTGCTGCCTTGAAAGGAAACAATCAAGAGAGTGACAGGATGACCTATAAAGTGGGAGAAAATGCTCACCAGATATTTGTCTACCAGAGAGTTACTAGTCAGAATGCAGAAAGAACTCAAATGCTTAACAAAAACAGCCTCAACTAATCTCAGAAGAAACACTAATGAGCAATAAATACATGAAAAACTTCTCATGGAAATGCTAATCTAAGTCACATGAGATACCACCTCATCCTAGTAGCTATGGTCAGAAGACCAAAATCCAACAAACGCTGGTGAAGAAGAGAAAAAGGAGCCTTGACACATAGCTGGGAAGACTCTAAGTTAGCACATTCACTGTGAAGAACTGTGTGAAAGTTTTTTTACAAACAAACAATTAAAACAACACAGTAGGACTACCATATTACCTAAATACCACACTCCACATGTGTGAGAGTATATCTGAAGGGACTGGAGGCAGCCTAACAAGGAGATATCTGCACACTTGTGATTTCTGAGGCAGTATTTACAGTAGCTAAGATATGGGTTCAAACTGATTGCCCATAAACAAATGAATGAATAACAAAAACTGTGGCCCATATACACAGTGGAGTATTAGAATGAGATCCTGTCATTTACAAACAAATGGATGGAGCTGGAGAACGCAATGTTAAGTGAAATAAGGCAGACAGAATTTCGAATGCTGAATGTTCTCATATGGAAGCCAAAGGAGTCAACTTCAAGTTGCCATAATATTTATGAGAGACTGGGAATGATGTAAGGGATATTGTGAGATTTGAAAAAATGAAAATTGGATGAGATCAATGCAAGCTACATACATGCATGAAAGTATCACATCAAGTCTCATGAATACATACATTTAATATATGTTAATAAATTTTTTAAAATAGTGTAAACAGAGAAGATATTAGGACAAGCTCCCTTAGATATTATCTGACATTGAAAAAACTAAATTTACATAATGATCTGAGAATGCTAAACGGAGATTAGCTCTCCGCTGAGATAGGTTATAACCACAGTGCAACTTCTCAAATGCCTGCTAAATGCTACAAATTCGTTCATACTGGAAAGCAAGATCGAACAAGTATGTTACCTTTTAGCAGTCCTCCGTGATCTTAAAGTTAGGGTAACTGTCGTGGAAAGACAGATCTTGTTGAGACCAATACAGAAAGAACATCTATGAAGTTCAAAATGAGGGATCCTTTAAAGTTCATTCAATTCAGCCACCTGTCATATGCATTAGAGTTAAGCAAAAGTGTTTATTGAATCTGGCCATTATCTCCAAAGTTGTTATTCAAATCTATCCCTACTTCTCCTCACCACATGTCTGCTAGGCAGTTGCTACGGAGATATGTAAGTGAGAAAACTGCATCTCACAGAGATCTGGATATATTCCCAGGTCACATAGCCAGTAAATAGCTAAGCTGGAATCAATACCTAGGTCTGCTTGATTTGACCTGTGAACCTGCACATTTATACTGAACTACAATACTTAGATAGGTAACACTGGAGCATTCTGTTTTTTAACTGAGAAAGAATGCTGTTATTCTTTGACCACAGTAAAGATCCTGACTGAATCTACCATTTAACTTCTGTCATCTGATACGTCATTTAAAGATATTTGGAACCTGTAATATTAAAAGTTCATATAAATGCAAAATATCCCTCCAAACTCTTTCATCTCAAATGTGGTCATTGGGGGCTGGAGAGATGGCTCAGTGGTTAAAGGCACTTGTGCATACAAAGGATTCCTAGCACTTACATGGTGGCTAACAACCATCCATAACTCCAGATTCAAGGGATCCAACACCCTTTCCTGACCTCTGCAGACACTGTATGATGCAGGTGCACTTACATACTTGTAGGAAATACACTCAAACACATAAAATACAAATAAAATATTTTAAAAATAAAATGTAGATCCCATTCTCCTTCTAGCATTGGGCACAGGACTGGTTTTGCTCTTTACACAACAGATCCTTGGAGTACACTCTTAGTCCAGAGTCACCCACTGCATCCCAAGATCCTATACTGAGACTAGCTCAATTTTTCAGTCTATTTTGTTAGAGCCTTCACAGTCTAGTCCCACCCCAGAATCACCTGTAACTGCCTTAGACCAGCCATCTCCCCTGACTATCCCCTCCCCTAACCTGCTGTAGATTCCTGTGACCAGTTTTCTTCCCTGAACTTTAAAGAAAGAGAATGATGAGGACACCAGAAGATGGAAGTACCTCCCATGTTCATGAATTGGAAGAACTAATATTGTGAAAATGAACATTCAACCAAAAGCAATATAGAAATCAAAATCCCCATGACATTCTTCAAAGAAGTAGGAAAAAAAATAAAATCCTAAAATTCATATGAAAGCAGAAATGATCCTGGATAGGCAAAGTAACACTGAGCACAAAGAGCAATGCAGGGGATTACTATTCCAGATTTCAAATGGTATTACAGAGTGGTAGTCATAAAAACAGCATGATACTGGCATAGAAATAGACCTATAGATCAATGGAACATAATTGAAGACCCAAACATGAGTACATGCAATTTCAGTCCTGATATTTGACAAAAGGGCCAAGAACACTCACTGGAGGAAAGACAACATCTTCAGCAAATGATGTTGGCAAAACTGGATCTCCACCTTTAGAAAAATTAAATTAGACTCTTATCTTTCATCTTGTACAAAAGCCTGCTTCAATAGATCAAAGACCTCAAAGTGAAACCTGAAACACTGAAACTGTTGGAAGAAAGCCTTGGCAGTTACCTACAGGATCTAGGTATAGGAAAGGACAGAAGTTGCTCTGGAATTAAGGTCAACAATCAACACAGGGGACCTCATTAAACTAAAAAGCTTCTGTAGAGCAAAAGAAACAACCAAGGAAGTGAAGAGAAAACCCACAGAGTGGGAGAAAATCTTCACCAGTGACACATCTGACAGAGGTTAAATATCCAGAATATACAAAGAACTTAAAAAACAAAGAATCAAGAAAACAAGTGACCTGATTAAAAGATGGACTAAAATTCTGAATAGGTAATTATCAAAAGAAGACATAAAGATGTCCATGAAACATTTTTAAAATGCTCAGTATCATTAATAATTACGGAAATGAAAATTAAAACCTCTTTAGGATTCCATCTTACCCCAGTCAGACTGGCTAAGATCAAGAGAACAAATACTACTAAATGCTGGAGAGTATGTGGGGAAAGAAGATCATTCATTCACTGCTGGTGGGATTGCAAACTTGTGCAATCCCTATGGAAAGCAACGTGGAAAACTCTTAAAAAACTAAAAATGAATCTTCCATTGGACCTGGTTATGCCAGTCTATGCAGTATTCCCAAAGGACTCATCCTATTGCAGAGATACTTGTACAACAATGTTTGTTGCTGCTCTTTTCACAATAACTAAGAGATAGAAGCAACCTAAGTGTCTTTCACCTGATGAGTGGATAATGAAAATGTGGTATATTTACACAATGGAGTACTACTCACTGGTAAAGAAAGATGGAATCATGACATTTGCAGGTATTTGGATAGAATTAAAAACTTCTAAGTGAAGTCACACAGACTCAGAAAAAAACAAAGGACCCTAGCACCAAACCCTTATATGTGAGCATGTATCCTGATGTAATGCAGGAACCAGGACAATGGAAAGCAGGGGTGGTAAAGGGAGAGAATGAACCCAGCAGAGAACAACAGTGGGAGGCAAGAGTTAGTAAGGGAGAAATAAATAAAATTGGGGTATTTAAATGGGAGGAGGGAGGAAGGGTTATATAGGGAGCTATGGGCATGAAGGGAAAGAAAGAGTTCAAGAGAGCTGAGGCCATAAGAAACCGGTATTATCAAGGGAGAAATGGGGAAAATGAGGATGTTATAAATGGGAATGTCATGGAGGGATGATTAGACAGGGAGAGAGTAAGAGAGAAGACATACATAATGCCTAGCTGGTGTAAACCATCAAAGGCATGATATTAATCTAACAACCTAATGACAAATTCCACACATCATATTTCTACATGAGACCATGTGAGTAGCTGAAAGGAAACAGTGCCAGAGAAGAGAACCTTCCTTTGAATTGTTGGCCAGGGTGGTCCAAAAGACTAACAAAATTACAGAGGCTATTGCCCCAGTCCTTGATTGCCTCTCAGTGCTTGAAGTTAAGATTCGATTGTTGAAAATAGGACATACTTCAGAGACTGGGTTTGGAACAGTGGAGCTAGAACTGACCTGGAATTCACATCCCCTGAAGGCTAGCTCTCATAGCTCTGGAGAGCACTATGCAAGCCGCTAGGGGAAAAGATCAATTGCTGGACCAACACCAGCTTCATGACTAACTAACCACATCGATGCCCAACAGAGCACTTGATACTGGTTCAGTAGTGACACTTTTATCTTGGAGGCAATCGAGAATTACCCACTTGGTCTAGAAGCCCACTCAATGGGAGGAAACTCGTGTGTGGTACTGTAATCATAACAAAATACACTAGGCTGAAGAGGTCATAGATCTTACAGAAATCCTGAAGGCTGTTACATGTCTAGGCTAATGCAACTTCTTATTAAGTTCTTATTAAATATATATCCTTATACTTACAATCAAATATCCCAGTTACCACTAATCAAAGAAGCTTCTTTTTCACCAGAGACTACTACAGAGTACCACAGCTGGTCACACACAGACATTGTCTGTGAACTGCCCAAACCTAACCAGTACATCTCTAATGCAACCTCTACACCTAAGGCTCAGGCAACAAAGAACAAGGGGCAAAGAGGACACTAATGAATCTCTCAACTTTCATACATGAAGCTCCCTCATGCAACAAAGGATCAATAACAAAATAGGTCAGAAATGATCAAAGCAGGGAGATTAGGAATCTGCAGAATGTAGGTTCCTGGACAGGACTCCTATATTAATCTTCACTCACCCATGGCTCAGGAACCATTGTGGAAGAGGGGGCAGAAAGACTGCAGGAGCCAGGGAGGAGGTGTTGTGTGTGACCATATGGAAATAGAATTCTACAAGCTCCTGGGAACCTGCTCATGTGAACCCAGAGCAATGATGCTGGCATGCTCAAGACCCATGCAAACTCACACAGACAAAAACCCAGCATGGAACAGGGGAAATGGGTGGGAAACCCGTCTTTGCTGAAGGAATATTGGCAGCTGGTTACTGTTGGGTTAGGATGAGCTAATCTTCTTAAAGTAAGGGACTCTGCATAGGTTGACTAAACCTCAGTCGATGAACCTGCACTGAAGAACATTTGGGGACACTAAGTTGACACAATAGACCTTAACACAGATGAAAGGATGTGTGGATTCCAGTGGGGGGTGCTGTGGGGATCCTGGGAAGGGGAATGGAGTATAATGATGATTAAGATTATTGAGATGGTCTGTATGAAATGCACAATGATTCAATAAAAAATTTAAAAAATAAAATGCAGTTTGAAGCTGGGCAAAATATATATGATGTTTTCCCTAGAATATGAGTAATCTTGGAGTCCTGGAGACCCAGTGCTTTTCCAAATAAGGCACATTTGAAGCACTGTTGAACAAAGAACATTGAAAGATGAAATTAGTAAATCCTGTCCAAAATTTTCTTTACATTTTCATTTGGGGTGTGTGTGTGTGTGTGTGTGTGTGTGTGTGTGTGTACAATTTTCAGGAGTCATTTCTGTCAGTTCTGTCCTTCAACCACCTGTGGCCCAGAGATCAAACTCATGTCATCCGTGTTGGCAATAGGTGCCTGCTCACTGAACCATCTTGCTAGTCTCTAACCAACCACAATTATTGGTGTAGTATATTTTTAAAATTTGTTTTATTTCCTAATAAACTCTTTTTTATTTATGTGTTGCTGCCTTTCTTTTTTGTTGATCTTTTAAGTCTGCCTTTGTTGCTGTGTTTTTAAAAAACATTAGATATACAAAGCTATATTAATGATACTTTTTACCTAATCATTATATATATTTATGTGTATATAGGAGAGAGAATATTGTACAAACAGAATAGTATGCATTCTTGCATGTACAGTTTGATGAGTTTTTCAAAATCCAAAAGTATTTTTGTACACAGCCCTTTACTGTTTTTAATTAGATTCCATAGGTGTTGTGTTTCTTTTGGAAGGAAACACACACTTGAGATTTGTCCTGGCTCCTTCTTTATTTTCCATCTCCAAGTAGAGGCAAGCGGCTGGTAATCTCAGATGTTAAAGAGAGGAGCAAAGACTTTCTTTTGACAGGATAAAGGTGAGAAAATCTAAGAATATAAAGTACGTTAAGGCACACTGAAGGACTTGAAAATTCCCAAGTACAAATATATATTGTCAGTAGAAAAAGTAATAACTTGAAAGAGAAGAGGTTACGAGAAATTGTATTAATCTGTTTCAGTCATTTTGGAAAGTAATCTTGGAGAGACTACAAATGTGAGAGAAATTTCAGAAATGGAAGTGGCGGGAAGGGTCAACTACTGGTCATGAGCGCAGGAGAGAAGGGAGGCGCAGGCTCTGGGTTTTGAATTCGGGATGTCGGAAAGAGATGGACACCACTGATAGCAAGCCGGATTGAGAGCAGGCTGGTTTTGGAGGGGACACAGTGAAGGGTTAGCACACTACAGTGTCAGCAATTTCACTTGCCTTACAAAGAGTACACCGGAGGGAAGCTAAAAATATTGTATTTACCTTTTGAAACAGACAGCAGATGCTCCTGAGGGCGTTGGGTGGCACTGAGACAGAAGCAATTCTTGAGGCTACCTTTTCCTTTCAATAAGGGTCAAGGATAAAGCCAGGGAATGCCTAAACAGAAGCTACATCAGGAGCATATGTAAACAAAGTTACATAACAAAATGGCAAGAACAGAAGGGAAAGACGGCGTGCAGAGGAAAGGCCCGCCCGTGGATCAGAAGGAAACACTGAGCTTTCCGATAGAAGAGCAAACCGAGCTCTGAGCTCTGTCTGACTTTCTTCAGCACCTAGGACAACGGATCACACTGGAATAGGGGTCAGGGAAGAAGTCTTGGATTCTTCCACACAGCTGAGAAGACCAAAAGCTGCAAATCACTGATGAGAACAAGAACAAGTTGTGTCAAGCCGCAGTGAAGGCCCAGCTGATGGCGGATAGCTGGAACTGTAGTGGAACCAAGCAACCTGTCTGTGTGACTTTCTCCTGCAATGTGTGGCAGCCTGGGACTGGGAGCTGGGAAGGCAGATGATGCTACTTACCCATTCTTGGGGATTAGAATGGCAGCTCTGGGGCAAGAGAGTGTGACAATCTAATAAAATGACTGACCCCAGCGTCAAGGCTGCTTAGGCAAGCAAATGAAGCCAGAAGAGGGACTGATGAACTGAGACAGTAGTGAGATACCAAGGGATGGCTAGTAATAATGAGGTTGAGACACAGATTTCATTAGAAGCGGAGACATGAGAGACTTCTAATGATAGGCACGTGTGTGCAAAGTCTGCTGCATTTGTGTTTAAACTAGAATGGAAGAGAAAGGGGACACTGGGATATTACTAGGGTCTGAAGATTTGGAGTAGGATTGGCCTCACACTAAGCCTGTTTGTTATTTGTTTAAAAACCAGTTTGCAGAGTTAATCTCAAGGATTATATATTGGGTAAACCTGACAATTACTGATTACAGCAATTTTAAAATTTGTACCTGGTTTATAAATCATGAAATCCTTTTTAATAAATTCTGATAAGAATTCTCTTAGTTTTTACAATCAACAGTAGTCACTTTTGCTTTAAAGATGTTTACATTACACATAGAGCAGTTTAGTAATTTACCTTTTAGTTTCTTTACTCATGGCTGTGACTAATAATCTGACAAGAAGCTACTTAAGGATGGAAAGGTTTGCTTGACTCACCGTTTGAGAATACAGTCCATCATGGCAGCAGAAGCAAGAGCTATCCAGTCAGAGTGTATCCACTTCCAGAAAGCAGTGAACAGTGAATCTGCTGCTTCCTCTTCTGCTTCATACTCAGCCTTGAATCCCAGCCTGGGAAATGATGCCACCCATGTTCAGAGTGAGTCTTCCTATTTGAATTAACCCACTCTGAGACCTACTCACAGACATAATCAGAGGTTAGTCTCCTAGGCAGTTCTAGATCCTATCAAGTTGACAATCAATACTAATGATTAGGATGGTTGAGGTCATCAATAGAGAAAAAGGCAGGAGGAACCCTGACCAAATAACTTCAAAGGCAAGCATTTCTTTAAAGATGCTACCCTGAGTCTGGCTTAGAGTTTTGTCACTTGCCTTTGGCTTAAAATGCTTCTGTTGTTCTCCTAAGGCTCAGGATCTATGAACTCATGCCCATTTCTACAGCTGACTTTTTCTTAGTTTAAAAATGAACGCGTGTTTAATTATACTCTTATACTTTGTAAATACAGTCGTCGATTTGTTATTGATAAACAGATGCAGCCTTAATTTTCAGCATGATTATTTGAGTACATAAGCTTTATCTTCCCAGTGGTTGAATGCAGAGACTGTAAGAATGAAAAGAATGTTCTTATGTATGATGTAATTGACTTGGCTGCTGTTAATTCAGACCACGGGATCTAAATGTACTCATTTGTTCCTTTTCAGTATGGGAGAAAGAATGCATAGGAGGAAGTGGTTC
The DNA here is from genome assembly GCA_035773235.1 of Eospalax fontanierii. Taxonomy (NCBI): domain Eukaryota; kingdom Metazoa; phylum Chordata; class Mammalia; order Rodentia; family Spalacidae; genus Eospalax; species Eospalax fontanierii. Next base: position 18,328,704 of record CM069543.1, read on the forward strand.
TGCACATCCACAACTGAGAAGATGGCGGTAGATTACAGCAGATGTTTAAAGTTCCCATCCAAACTGTGCTGGACTCTGAGCTTCCCTTTGATGGTTTGGCTCAGGCTGTAAACTGAAAAGAGGCTTACATTGGGGTAATCTTGCCCATGATAGGCTGATGGTCAGGGATAGTGTCTTTGTGTTCTCAGGTTCTGTTCTAGCTGGTCTTAAAACTTCTTCAGACCACCTTTTCCATAGGAAGTTCCCTTAAGTTGTACTCAACTATTAGTAAGTAAAAGGCTGATGAAAATCATCCTTGTGTGGGTACTGAAAGACTGCCACGTGAGGTTGGTCCACCAAATGACAGGAAAGGTGATCACATCAGCATTAAAAAAATGACTTTTCACACTTCCTCTTAGTCTGGGTAAGTAGAGAGTTTCAGAAGAAAAGCACCAAAAATGGTCCTAATAGGTCAACATTTTCAGGCCTTGCTGAGATCCAGATAAAGAATACTTGGTAACCAGAATGTTAACCTCAGCTCTTTCCTCAGCCTCTTTTTACGTATCTCCCTGGTTAAAATGCTTCTCTCTACTTAAGAGTAAAACTTTTCTTTGTTGAACTTCAGTTTTAATTTTTAAACTTTTGTGTATCAATAAAGATCAAGAAGTTAAATAACTGTAAACTAAGGTCTTAGAGACACTTCTTCCCATTCTTTGTGTTGTGATCACACTGTTGACCTCTGTCTATATCTAGATTATTCATTATACTACATGAAGGAAAAGTGTCCAACCTGCACACACTACACATAACAGTTCTGTATAGCCAGGGACAGCAACGAATGTGGCTCAACACAAAATCATAAACTTCCTTTAAACATTTTGAGATTTTTTTTTCTTGTGATTCTTTTGGGAACTTGATTGTATGGTTTTCCTGTGTGAACTTTACAGATGACAAAGTCATGTTTCAGTGTCAAAGGTTGGACATGTCTCCAGGAAGAACTAACATGAAGCATCATGGAAGGCTGAAGGAAATGGGAAAAAGAAGAAGAAAATTCATTTGCAGCCTGAGATATGGAAGCGTCATTTGCTATGCAAAGAGTGAACTAGTGTGCAAGTATCAAAGACAGTATGATAATAAACTTGTTATTTATTCAAGCATTTTATGGAAAAACAAATGTGAGGATCGGCAGTTTAGGAATCTTTGCACACTTAAAGACAACTAGTCATTTTAAGTTATTTATGCTCAAGGAGGTAAAGAATAACAAGCTGTGCTTTAGAAACTCTCCAATGCCTTCTTTTGAATCGAATTTGGAATATATTGAGCTCACTGTATGGGCCTTTGACAACATCTAGAATGGGGAAATGATCTGCATTGACCCAGAATAAGTAAAGTATGTACCACACTCAAATGGGAATTGATGTTGATTTCCTCACTTTTTGATAGAGAGCACTGGATTTGTTCATCTTCGCCCTTCCAATGTAAACAATTAATTACATTTTACTCAAATTGTCTTCACTCAACCAATGTGACAAGGTAAATGAGTAACTACTTAAGAGTCAAGGTATAAGGGCTACAGACCTTAACAGTTTGCCTCATTTGAGCACCTATCTGCACATATCAACCCAAATTCCCATGATTTAAACTCATCCTCTGATACAATAATAGTTCTTGAGTTCTGAAAATCTATTCTGAACTAATTGGCCTCATCTGCAAACATCTGGCTTTGTGCTAGATTACCTCTAAACCTCTCCTTATTTCTAAAATGGATGTTGGCCTGGGAGTGTCCTGCCTGAGCACAGCCTATCATAGTATCAGCAGGTGTGATGCAAGTTGTCATGGGATAAATGCAACCAGTAGTCCTACCAAAGCCTGGAGAAGTCATAGACTCCAGAGCAAAACCTGCTACTACCGCTTTCCTGATCCAATATGGTTTCTACTTGTATTATAAATACCTGTACCCAGAGATAAGTGTTGCTTTCATCCCTTATGATAGAGGTCTCTTTTTAAACAGATGCACACTATTATGGAGATCCACAACTATGGAAAATAAAGAGAATAAGTGACCTTGGAGGCCAACTGATGAATCAACAGTGCAATGCTGGCATCCAAGGCTCAGGGACACTGTGGGATGTGGGAAAAGGGCCAGAGACTGCAAAAGCCAGAAGGTCTCCAGTTCTGCTGTCAGACAGGAGAGAAGTTGATCTCTTCCAGAAGTCTGGCCTTATGAAATGTCCCCTATTCATGTTGACTTGTCAGCTGGAGGAGTCATGATGCAAGTCTTCTTCAGGCTACCACATTTCATAAGGCCAGACCTCTGGAAGAGGTGTTCCAGGTAATCAATAGCAGCCAAGACAGGGAAAATCAATGCTCTTCAGGAATGAACTACCTGATAAATTTTCTATTCCCAAGTGATGATCCCTAAAAGCATGTGCTTAGGAGCACCACTAAATGAACTCCGGAGGGTAGATAGATAGATAGATAGACTGAGAGATGATAGATAAATGATAGATAATCATTTATACATAATAATTAAAGAAGAAGTCATGAATTTGAGAGAGACTGGAATACTTCAGAGGAATTAGATGGAGAAGTAATGGGTAGAAATGATTTAAATACAATGCTCATGTATGAAATTCTTTAAAAACATTTTTATTAAAAAATGGCTCTTGGTCTGGAAAATACCTGGTTTATAAAAGTTGATTGTAACAAATTCAATTTTAGAGTCTGCTCCCATTCTTAAATAGAAAATTATATGAGTTAAGATTCAGAGTTTTGCCACATGATAATTTCATTCAACCATCAAATTATTGTTGATTATTTAATTATGGCATGATGAATAACAAGTTATTGAATATTTGAAGTCACTTTTCTTCTGGATATTTTGAGAACCTATAATTAGCTGTAAAATCAATACCAACAACTAGCAAAAAAAGTGAAATTAGGGAGGTTATGCTATGTACCATGGTAGAGTGTTCAAAAATCCCTTTTCAGCCTTAAATATAACATTTACAATAACTTATGTTTAAAAAAATAAGCTACAGCATTTTTTATTTCCTATTAGTGAGGAAATATTTTGCATGTATGAAGTATCTCCACTCTCAGGAGGTATTTACCTTCCTTGTGGCATATACAAGAAACTAACCATGGAACTGTGAGCTGGGCTTTCTTTGTTTGACATTGCTATACGGGATCTATGTTTCAAAGCCAATTTTGATGCTTAGAATAAAGGGAATTGAGAGCATGAATGGAAGAGAGTGACTAGCAATAAAAGAGGTAATCTTCTCTAAGCTTTTATGAGAGGGCTTGTTCACTAAGAACCGGGTTTAACCATGGTATGAGTTTCTTGCTGCTATGACTGGATAATAGCAACTGAAAAAGGAAGGGCATACTTTGGCTCCCAGTTTAAGAAGGTCTACAGTCCTCCATGGCAGAGAAGGCCAGGCAGCAAGAGGCTGAGGCAGATGCTCACAGAAGATGCTCACATGATTTCTGATTTTATTTCTATCCAGGGTCCCAGCCCACTGGAAGGTGTGGCCCACATTTAAGGTGGATCTTCCCACCTTAGATAAGCAGTCAAGAATCTTTCACACAGACATACACACAGGTTTGTCTTTGATGTGAATATAGGTCTTGTCAACTTGACAGTGAATAAAAAGCATTTGACCATCTTAGTGAAAAATTAAGTTTGGAAATATATGTTACACTCTATGATGAAATCAATATCTGTAAATATATTCATTCTAACTGAACATTATTAATAATTTTAGGGTGTTTATAAATTCTTAAATAGAATTATCTTGAAGAAGAGTTTCAAAACTAATTTTTAAGGATTTTGTATGCCCAATTAGTTTGTAGTTCCTTATTTTGCAATTAAATGTTTTAAAATGTAAATCTCTGAGTATATTATAATTTTTTCTTCTCTTTTTAGCATTAAGGATGACTTGTATTCACTTTAGTTTTTCAGAGATAATGGTGCTAAAAGATGGAAGCAACCTAAGTGTCCCTCAGTTGACCAGTAGATAATGAAAATGTGGTACATTTACACAAGAGAGTTCCACTCAGCAGAAAAGAGGAAATCATAACATTTTCAGTTAAATAGATGGAACTAGAATGTGTTATACTAAGTCAAGTAACACAGACTCTGAAAAACAAATGATTAATGTTCTCCCTCCTTTGTGGATCCTAGCACCAAATCCTTATATACAAGTATCCCAATCACCACTAGTCAAAGAAGCTTCTTTTCAACAGAGATTATTACAGAGTTCCACAACTGGTCATGCGCAGAAATAGTCTGTAAATTGCCCAAGCCTAATTGAGAAATCTACAATGCAACCTCTACACCCAAGTCTCTAGGAACATAGAACAAGGGATAAAGAGAACACAAAGGCATCTTTCAACAATGAAGCTCCCACATACAATAGAAGCCAGGAACATGAAAGATCACAAATGACCAAAACTTACAGAATAGGAGTCTACATAGTGTGCGTCCCTTATCAGGACTCCTATATTAAAATCCACCCACTGAGGGCTCAGGGACCAGTGTAGAAGAAGGAGAAGAAAGATTGTAAGAGCCAGTGAGGAGATGTATGATCATATGAAATTAGAGTCCTACAGGCTTCTGGGCTGCTCACATGAACCTACAGCCATGGTGTCAGCATGCACAAGACCCATGCAAACACAAGCAAAAAAAAAAACCTCAGCATAGAACTGATGAAATTGACCGCAGGCCCCAGTCTTAGTCAAAGAATTACTGGCAGCTGATTACTTCTGGGTAAGGAAGAACTGATCTTCTTAAAGGAAGTGACTCTGGATAGGCTGACTAAACCTCAGTGGATGGATGAACTTGAATTGAGCAAGTCTGGAGACACTAACCTTATAATAGGCCTTAACGCAAATGACAGAATGTACAAAATCTGACATGTGTTGGAGAGTGGGCTGTGGGCAGGTGCCAGTGGAAAGAGAGCATAATAAAGAGATTAAGATGTTCAGTATGAAATACACAGAAATTCAATCAAAAATATTATAATTTGTTTCTTCTCTTTTTAACATTAAGTATGACTTGAGTTCACTTTAGTTTTTCAAAGACAGCTATTATATTGTAATTAAAAATTTAAACTCTTTTGCTATAATATTAAATTTGTTAATTGCCATATAGGTATAATTATTCTGATAAACTGCTTCTAGACTTATACATATATGCTAGACATCTGTAGAGTGTAATGCATTATATAAATATATAATATCAGCAAGTAGCTTTAGGTAGCAGTCTATAAAGTTCAAAAGATCAATTTTGATCTATTACTTCATTAAACTGAAATGATTCTAAATGACATTAGGAAAGGATATATACTCTGTTGTGTATTCAGCAGTTTGAAAGTCTGTAACATATATGTATGTACAATCATCAGTGATTCTTTACTAAGATCATTTCAGTTTTTATGGTTCCTCAACACTGAGCATTTTCTATGACTCTATCAGATAGTTGTAGATGGTGTATCTATGTTCCAATCTGAAAATGATAGGAAAGGCTCCAAACATGAGAAAAGCTCTTGCCAATCTGACTTATCTCAATTTCACATTCTTTTGTGTTTGGTTTGTGATGCCTGCTTTCTGTGTGAAGTAACTTCCAAGTTTTCAAATGCAAGCAGTTAAGAAACAAAATATTTACACCATTTTAACTTGTGTTTCCTGTATACCTAGATACAATACAGATGCTAAGTCACTGGTCTGAAAGAGCTTCCACAAATCTATAATAAAATAATTAAATTAGTGAGCTGTGTTTAGATCAGAGACCCTGGGTTGCCAACTCCTAAGAACTTGGGGAATTCAGAACCACAGAAGGATCATTTGGACTCCATTTGGCAGAGACGTCAGAAATTCACGGCTCTTGGGAGCGTCCTTTTCCAATAACATTTATAGCTCTAGATGGAAGCGAAAAGCACCATATGTTAAGAGTTTCCGGCAAAGCTTCCTGGTAAGAGAGGAAATAAATTCAACTTGTCACATCTGCTCGTGGGCCAGTCAAGTAGGATTTTATCACAGCCTTAAGTGGTTTACAAAACTGTCCTGTTATCGACTGAAGGGGCTTTACTTTTCAGGAGTTTTCATACTGATGTTCATAATCTAAATCATTAAACTATTTTTCTTCTGTGGACTTTAGCGGCATGTATCATCCTGTGCTTCTGAGGAAGGAGAATTATTCAAAGCAGTTCAGCTAACATTCTCATTCCCATGGCGTTGTCTTCCCAGTTCTCTATGACTTAACAGCTCAAGAGCCTACAGCTCTCAATTCTCCCTCAGTTTCGACCCATGAGCCCTTATATTTTGCGTAATTTAAGATGGGAATAGCATTTAATATGACTAAATTGATTATCCACCATTGGCCTAAATCCCAATTGGCCTAATCCAAGACAAAGACCCACAGGGTCAGAATAAATGTTCTATTTTTTATTTTATTTTATTTTATTTTTTTTGCCATAAGTATAGGTAGATCACAGGAAAGGTGTTAAATCTTGCATTGTGAATCACATGTTTTCCCTCCAAAATGATTCATATTTTTGACCCTTATAATTAAACAAAGCATTGTGGCCATTTCAGATTTCTATCATAAGCGGACTCCTTTTTAGTCTGCAGATGAACTGGAGGTAGAGAGCCACACATAAGCATTACCTTCTCCTAACTAAGCACAAATTAAGTCCATAGCAGTTGTTTCTGTTCTGCACCACAAATAAGTTCTCAACTTACTAATTCACAGTGATCAAACTTATTAGTAGAGTTCCTATTATTTTAGAAAATGAAGACTGGTTGAAATAAAATCTGCTACTTTAGATATGTCTAATTCTGTAGGCAATGATGGGGGAAGGAATGTAGCAGAGTCTCAGAGTGTCTTACAGTTGTGAAATTCCTAGCATGTGTTTATATTTATATATGAGTCATTTCTACAGATTAAATAAAAAAATCATAAAGTTCCAGTAAATCAGAGTGAAAGGAAAACAATGTGGATAATAAGAGAGAAAGATTTGACATACTTGCCTATAAATGTATGAAAGTATGCCAGAGAGTGGGCTGTGTTCCTGGCAACCAAAATAAATGAATGATTCAGTTTCTTTTCAATGTGAGATTGAATTGTTGGAAGATTAGACTTCCAAAGAGATAGAAAATTCTCATGAGAATCTTTACAGAAAATGGAATAATTGCATCAGCACCATCCTAATACCACCTGTTTTGTTACATTTCTTATTGCTGTAAGAAATAACCCAATAAAAGCCACCTAAGACAGGACAGATGCATTTTGGCTCCTTTCAGAGGGAACAGTCTATCATAGCTGGGAAGGCATGGTGGTGGGAGGCTGAGGCTAATCTTTACATCTTAACGAACCAGGAAACAGAAAGCAGAAGCTATAACCAGAAGCAGGTATTACCTTCAAGTCCACCTCTCAGTGACCTATGTCTGCCAGCTAGGCACCATATCTCGAAGGTCCTGCAACTTGTCCAAACAGTGCAACTAGCTAGGTGTCAAGAGTTCGATTATATGAGCCTGTGGAGAGTATTTCATATTGAAACCATAAAACCATCCCAGTACGTCCACCACTCCTAAAGCTTGGGGACATTCGTATGTTTCATGGAGAAGTTTCTTAAACTTACTAAGATGTTATACCATTGCTGTGTTGCATAATTCTGACTTCTAAGTTTTTATTGGTTCTACAGAGAAAAGAAGCCAAAGCATCAATTATAATATTAAAAGATGTAAACCATAATTATAGCAGTGACTAGTAACAAAATTTGTGGTGATCACCTTCCATGAAGGCCATGGAAATTTCTACCACAGATCCTTGACAGCAATATTCCCTGTGAAGAAGATTCAGCCCTCAGTAGTTACAGAGACTTTGCTTGTGGTTGCTGTGCTCATTTTGGACAAACCCTTCCAACATCTATTCAATGCCTTTTCTTTAGTAGTAGATCTACAGGCTCTTTTTTGTCCTGTTTTATAGCTAGGTTTGACTATACAGACATGACATGTGTAATTTTGTTGTTATTTCTTTAAATGTACTTGCCTTGAACATGCTTTCTCTCTCTCTCATCACAACTAAAAAAATGGTAATTCCAGGAGCAAAGTTGGAAGCTAAGTGTTGAGGAAACAGTTGTCTCACAAATATGTATTTCTCACATTGAGACTGTTTAGTGAGCAAGAAATTAAAAAAAAAAAAACTAGCTTATTTAATATGGTGTCTCTTAAGCAAATTAAAAGAAAATGAAAGCCTTTAGCCAAGTCAGGTGTGATGACACACACCTTTAATCCCAGCACTCTGAAGACAGAGGCAGATAGATCTCTGTGAGATCTAGGCCTATCTCGTCTACATAGTGAGTTCCAGGCCAGCTGGGGCTTCTGGGAGACCTGTCTCAAAACAACACCCCGCCAACAAGTAAACCAAATAAAACTTACCACCCAATAAACATTTTATATAATACCAGTGTTTATAGTACTATGATTTTGAACTAGAACATTGAAAAGAATAAAAACTGGGTGTCTAGAGACACAGTAAAATTTCATAAAGGTAAAAAATTTTGTAATGTGAATGAAACTATCAGTGGTAATTTCAAGTTAAAAGCAGCAACAGTTTGCAAGAATTTCCTTTTGTTTCAGTGTGTGTGTGTTTGATTCTCTCTGCTTCTTTCACTTCTGTTTTTCCTCTGTTCCTTGATATCATTGTGAGAAACTAGTTTGTACAAAACCTTTCAGAAGGCACAACGTACAGCTAAGCAATACAAAACTTAGGACTGGGAATGTGTCTAAATGGTAGAGTCCTTGCCCAGTACATGTGAGGTTCTGAGGTTGCATTCCAGTATTGAAGATCAAAACAAAGTCAAAAGTAGCCAAATGAAAGAAAAATGTGAAGTTTATGTCTGGCCATGGATGCTCACTTGGGAAGTTGTCCAGTTTTAAAGTTTTTCAAATACAACAGAAAGCACTACAATTGATGACTAATTTTTTTGTTCTTCTGCAGAAATCAGCACCGTTATCTACATCCATGTCTGAATATAGGCAGAGAAACTGCTGCTAATATATGCTCTCCCATTTCTCTACTTTCTTCTCAGTCTCAAAACTGACAATTATATATGTTCTTTGATGCCTCAAGAAAACCAACCGTCTGGATACTAAACGTAGCAAGCACTCCAGACTGACAAGAAAGGTTAAAATACATGCGGAAAGCCATTGAATTCAGGGAGACAGTAGATTGTATTTCCATGTTTACATGCATGTGCTAATATGCTTTCTATAGGTCAGGTGCTCTGCCATCTTAGTCTTCTAAGAACACTGTAGTACGTGATATTTGGATTGCTATTTTAAAGATGAAAAAACGCAAGTCTAAGGAGAGTGATCCTTCAAAGGCCAGATAGCTCTTAAGTGCCTTCAAATCTACCAGTTTGTGTCTGAAAGCACTCATGTCAATGAGTACATGGTATACTCTTACATTTTGCCCAAAACTGTAAATATGCCCTTCCGGGACTGAGGAGGGGGCTTAGCCGTGTAACCACGGTCTGTGTTCCCTTGCGCCCTATTTATCCTCTTTTTATTATCCAAGATTCACATAATAGTCATTGTGCTGGAGACCTGCCTGACTTTGGCCTTGTCCTGCCATCCCCCCACCACAGCCCCCAATAAAAGATTCCCAGAGAGATTGCCTGAGGGACTGTCAGAATGGAAAGATTATAGTTTCCCCCTAATTTTCAAAGCTGAGCTAAACAGTAACAGTGTTTTAAGTTCTGCGACCTTCCATGCAATGCCACCAGAAATAGAGGTGCTTATGTTGGCTGTCTGCGTTTATGATTCTTCCTTTCCTTTGAACTACCTGGAATGTTAGACCCATTAAGAAATAATGTGTTCATTCAAGAAACGCACTCAAAATAATCGAACATCTCCTCCAGGTCCGAGTGTGTTAATTTTTTTTCTTCTTTGAAGAAATCTGGTTGGAGATCGCATCCATTGTGCTGAAGATGAAAAAGAAGTCATTTCCAGACTGTCACTAAGTAACAATTGCAGAGATATAAAGGTAGTTGAAAAAGCTTGAGAGCGGGCAAGAGATTTAAATCATCAGACTTATCACCCATCACATATCTGATTCCCTCTCTCCTTGCACTGGGATCCTGTGAAAGAAGCCAAACCCCATTTCAAGGAGCATCACTGTTAAAGCCCTGCTTCCCCAGAAGATAGGAAGTACCATGATTAGGGGCAGGATTTCAGAATTTCTGAGTGAATAACAATAAAAACTGAATGAAGCTCTTAAAACATGATAGCAAATTGATTTCAATGTAACAATACTAAATGCTTTTAAGGCTGCAAGGGTAGGCCATGAAGAATAGAACTGGCAGGTCAGACAGTCCATGACTTGATTGTAAACTTCTAGTATGGATGACACGCACCAGTGTGGACTGCATGGCATGGCAGTTGCCTTCTTCACTCTTATTTAATTTTTCAACAGCTATTCCTACTCATCACATCTGAGATGCGGCCTTAGGAAATAGAAGACACAGAACCCAGGGCCGAGGTCCAAACCTGTGTGGCTGTGAAAACAACACAAAGGCCCTTAGGGCCAGCAAGAAGTGAGTAAGTGGAAGAGAGAGGTGCTGTACTAAAACCTCTTTGAAGCATTATAACATAGTGTATTTTTAAGTTGTGTTGGTATTTCTTTTCCTAAATCTATTTGGTTTTGAAACTCAGCTTTACTATTTGCCAGTCATATAGTCTTGTGTAATCTCTCTTTCTCTTTCTCTTTCTCTCTCTCTCTCTCTCTCTCTCTCTGTCTCTCTTAATTAAGTATAATATTATATGTATGTAACTGGCATCTATTTATAAATTTATAATCTATCTATCTCATTAAACTGTGAGGTTTAAATGGTTAAATGCTAAAGTAACGCCTGGCTTATAGTAAATGCTAAACAAAGGGTAGTTATTATTAATTCTGAATGTTCTAAATTTCTGAATTTTGTCCAATTATGATAAATGAAAAAGATGAATGTCAAGATGAATATACACTTACTATTCTGCATACATTGTCGAAGAAGAAAGCTGTGCCCTTGATAATTAAGGTTTTCTTGTGCTTGAGTGTTTGCTGTGGTAGGGATGACAAGGAATAAATTCTCTTCAGCCTTGAGTGTACTGGGAGAGCTCCCACTGTCTACAGGAAGAGGCTGGTCACCGGGACTATTCAGAATAAAACAATCAGAATATGGATGCTCCTTGATTGTGTTTACTCTATTGGAAGAAAATTATCCATTATTTTTATTTTATGTGTACCAGTGTATTGCCTGCATGTGTCTAAGTGCACCTGTGTTGTGCAATGCCCCTGGAGGTCAGAAAAGGGTGTTGAATCCCCTGGAACTGGAGTTACAAGCTATTGTTAGCACCAAGTGGATGTTGAAAACTCAATTGGGTCCTCTGCAAGAGCAATCAGTGCTTTTAACCACTGAGCCATTTCTCCAGCCCTAATTTTGTAAATTTTAAACTTCCATATAACTAATTTACCACCATCCAGGAGTGGGCAGAGGATCAACTAAGATACTTTGATGGTATAACAATCCTTTGTCCAATCAAATGTTCCCAAGGTGCTAGGACATATTTGATTATCAAAGGCTTTCTTCTACACATATATAATATGTGTAGTTAACATATTTTACTTATATAAGTTTTAGAAATCACATACACACACACACACACACACACACATTTGGGACACTGTCCTCATTAGGGACTTGTGCTAAAGGCAGTATTTCTTTCCTAATGTATAATTTTTATGAAATTTTGTTTCATTCAGAACATCTTAATCATCTTTATACATCCACCAAATCTGCACTCATTGTCCTACCCCTACAGCATTTCATGCATTCTATAATAAATATTAAAGCCCTGTAAGTCATTAGTGTACCCAGACATCCCTCAGTGCAAGTTCATCATCCGGGGTCTAGACAGCCTATATAGAGTCTTTCCCTTAGATCAACTCCCCCTCACCCAGCAGTAATCAGCTGCCAAAATGTATTTGACTAAGGTAGTAGTCTGTTTCCCATTTCCTCAGTTCTGTACTGAGTTCTTGTCCGATTCAGTTTGCATGGGTCTTGAACATGCTGACACCATTGCTGTAGGTTCATATGAGCAAGGCCTCAGGGGCCTGAAGGACTCTGTTTCGATATGGTTATTTACCTCTTCCCTGACTCTTACAATCTTTCCACTCCCTAGTCTACAATGGTACCTGAGCACTGGGTGGTTGAATTTTAATGTAAGAGTCCTGTCCAGAGACCAACACTCTGAAGACTCTTATTCTTTACACTTTGACCATTTGAGGTCTTTTGTGTCATCACCCTCTGTTACATTAGGAGACAACACAGAAGTTACTTAGAAGAAAAGCCCTAAAGGACAAGTAGCCTTTAAGTAGACAGATGTGGGAGCAGAAGGTAGCAGGTCATGTTCTCAGGGCACACCATTAGAGAACCTTGAGAATTAACAGACATACATATATTCAAACTCATTTTATCTACTATGATTCATCTGTATTTTTCAAATATTTTTAAAAGGAAAACAAACCATTGCAAACTAAAAATGATTGTTACAGAAGAAATTCTCCAACAGGTGATGTAAAGGTTCTTAATGACACTGGGATACTTAGTGAACAGTTGATGAGTAGCTGCAAACACGGATGTAGCTTTTTGTTTGTGTTTAGTAGATTCAAATAGAGAAGTGCGTTCATTGGGTTGACACATTGTACCCCTAAAGAAAAATCAGTCATGGGATGAGGAGATAGCTCAGTAAATAACATGCTTGCTATGTAAGCATGAGGACTTGTTTGATCCCCCAGTACCCAGTTAACAATAACCAGCTAGAGTGGTGCACCCCTTTAATCTCAGTACTTGTGAGGCAGAGGCAGATGTATCTCTGTGAGATTCAGGCTGGCTGGTCTATGTAATGAGTTCCAGCCTGTTGGCGTTAGGGAGAGTACAGAGAGACCTTATCTCAAAACGATAATGTAATAATAATAATAATTAATAATAATAATAATAATAATAATAAAGAAGTATCCATGTACAGCATGCATTCCTGGAATTTCAACATTGGGGAGATAGACAGGAAGGTCCTGGGGGCTGCTGGCCAGCTAACCTAGACAAATTGATGGGCTCCAGTTTTAGTGAGAGAGCCCTTATCTCTAAAAATGAATTGAGGAAACTACTGAGGAAGAAATCACTTGGCCTCTGACAGGCACACAAACACACATTCAAGTGCACCTGTGCATGCACATGCACACACACACACACACACAAACCACACATGTACGTGCAGAAGTATCTGTCTTAACTACCTCAGACACATGATCATTTTGGCGTTCATGTCTATCAGGCAGGTCACAAGTTCTGAGCAAGTCCCTGGGGAGTGCCTGACTATTAGGAAATTCCCGGGCAGTGGGTGAGAGATGGGTCTGGAGTGGCCAGCTGCCTGTGGAAACGTTTACAAAAGCATTCAGCAGTCCCTAATGGCCTCAAAGCAAATGGATATTGCCCTGCAACAATGAAAAGCAACACTTCCATTTGGATGTGTTTGCTTGTGAAACAAATGTTTACAACAGAAACTTCCATTTGGGCTGTTAGAACAGCATCAAACAAAGTATGTATTTACTGAAGAATCAAGCACAGCTTCTCGTTCTAAGTATTGCTTCTTTGGGGACAAGCTATATCGTAAGGATAATGTGCTGGATAACAAAAAGGAAATGGAGCTACACATTTTTTAAGGTACCAGGCAGTATGTGTAACACTTACCAGCACTGCAAAAACAGCTTTCTCAGAAAGTGCGCATTAGGATAAAAATGCAGTTGTAATCGTGAGGGGTATGGAGCATGGAGATGGAAACTAGGCAGTAATTCATTTTTATCTCTTGTCCCTAAAGTGTAGGTAGAAGCAGTCTAGACCTTGCAGCCAGGGTTTAGGCTTCCTCCAGGACTTACTCCAGAATCCACAGCATTTGGCTCCCCAAGTGTGGTCTCTGATGGCCACTTTGTCTGTAGACATCTCTTGTGACTTCATGCCACTGGAGAAGGACGAGGAAATGAGGGAAGACTTGCATCTTCTTTCTAAGGCAGTGGTTCTCAACTGGAGGTAAATGAGGTCCTCCATAGGAGTATTTTGTAATCTACAACTTGAGAGAAGGAACATTTAATGAATAGAGGCCAGGCATGATGTTAAGTATTCCAAGATGATGGAGAAAGTCCTCATGTCTGAATCTGTGATTCTGAGAAATGCTGGAAAGCTTGCTTCTTGTGAATGTATGTTTGTGGATGGAGAAACTATAAGGGACATTCCTAAACACTGGATCAGATTACAAACATGTTATTCAGCATAACTGAGCATAGAAATCGGAAGATGTCACTAGTCTCCAGTTCCTGTCTTTTTCTGTATTAACAGATTTTTTTAAGCTGCAGGAAGTTCTCAAGAGTTTTCCTTGTTTATGCTACCAAATCGGTCTCCAAGTATTGCCCAATATCCCGGAACACAATCTAATTAGAAACATTTCCTCCTGAGTGCCTGGGGTAAAACAACTAGATCTTTGGAATTTAAGTTTATTCAAAGATAAAAATATGTATATTTATCTCAGGATAATAATGGAATGAAGAATTGTAAGATATCCCTCAAGATTCTTCAACCCTCGTAGACACATTTCTTCTCTTGTTAATCTTTTGAGTGCCAATCTATATACTACTATAGGGCTTTTATAGCTATGATTAAGGTCCCAAGTTAGCAAACTATAAAAATAAATTATACTCTCTGTGCTTAATCAAATCCAATAGAACTTAGTATCTAATCAAATCTAAGCCTGTTTTATAAGGATGATGTAAAGAGAAATTCAATGCAAAGATGATTCTGTACTGCTGCCCCGGAATGGAGGGTCCTGTGTGTGTGTGTGTGTGTGTGTGTGTGTGTGTGTGTGTGTGTGTGTGTGGTCTTGTTTATTTATTTGTTATTGTGCTGGGGATCAAATCAAGAACTTGTGAATACTAACCCAAGTTCCTCTCTGCTACTAAGCCACAACCTGAGCCCAATGTAAGATGGTCTTTAGGACCTAAATAGTTTTAAACCAGGAGTTAGCAAGGAACTAGAGACCTGCATCAGCAAAGAACTTAATTTTTTTTCTAGTATCTATGTGCTGAGAAGAGGATCAGAGGTTCACATTAGGTTCCAGCCTACCTCATACCTGTACTTTAGCAAAGAAGTTAGGATACATTGCATGCTGAGTCAGAAAGCATAGAGAAATGAATCCTGGGGCTTAGCTCACTCCCTGTTAGTCAGTATGTAGGATCTAAGCCTATGAGATGGTGCAGGCCACATTCAGGCTGTCTTTTCTCCTCGTTTAAACCTCTCTGAAAATTCCTCATAGACACACAGAGATATAGTTTCACGATGATTCTCAATCCAGCCCAGTTTTGAGAATGAAGATTAACCAGGACATTTTGATGGAGCTATGAGCCTGGGAGCTTTTGGAGAGACAGCAGACACATTAGAATTTGAGTAACACACCCATGCCAAGGCTTTATTCAGGGTTTTCTGACAGTGCTAATTGTAATCCAGTACATCTGACTTTTCCATTTGATGGCATTTTTCCTTACTTTTTTACTTGGTTAGTACATTTTTCCTTATTATGTTACAGCTGGGGGTGTTAAATCTTAACTGTTCTCTCTCTTTGTTTTTCAGTATATATTGTTAGAACTGTGGACCTTCCCAAGAATTCAGCAGACCTGTACTGAGAATGAACGAGTTCTCATCTCATGTGAATCCTGAAACTTCAAACCCTGGTCTCTTTGATTTACTATATAGAATCCTTTTTGAGACATCAGCTACTAACTACTTAATCCTTTGTTTATGTTCCTTCTCCAGCAAACCCTACATGGAATGTAGCTTCTGGTCAGTTCTGTGCCAGAAAGGAGCTTTTTGGCTGGTATGACTCTGATGGTGATGACTTTTGTTGCTTTACCCATGTTCTTTCATCCAAATCCTTAAAGGCTAAAGCACTTCAATGCAGCTGGAGAAGATTAGGGTGTATTGTAAAGCAGAAGGCTGAAAACAGATTTCTCCATGGCAAACCTAACCGGTCCGCAGCTGCAGTGCCCACACACATCTGGAGAGCTGCTGTAAAATAAGAGCCTAGCATTTGGCAAAGGTAGCAGATGGGCTTGTTATCAAATGTGAATGGTAGACGCAAGCTTCTGGGGAATGGTGCGTTTAAGAGTGGGAAGAGGACAGTTACAGGAACAGCAAAGTGCACTGCGAAAAACGCTTACACGCAGAGAAAGCACACCGGACCACAGTGAGCTGGCAGAAGGGAATTTCTTGATCATTTTAAATAAAGAGAGATAGATTCAAAAATGCCTTATTCCAGTAATTAGAAACTGTCAAGACTGTGCTGGCTTAAATCTGGCTAATTTGTTAGACTTGGCAGTGGGACTAATGTTAAAGGTTGTCACAGTGAACACGTGTGTGGTGTTCTGGGGGCACTCCATCATTGCTAATTGAGTGAATGGCATGAACAGAAGAGATGGACAGGTCTGTCCTCAGCTCATTTCGCAGACTCCTGCTGCTCTGTGAGGGTCTCTGCCAAGCTCAGGTTTTCTTCCAAAGACGATGCTGCAAACAGCTTTAAGAACCGAGTCAACGAGATAACACAACCAGACAGAGATCTCTTTCATGAATCCCACCAAATGTGTGGGCCATTCCACCTCGGAGCCTTATTATAGTCTCTCAGAGCCTCGGATTCTTCCAGAAGTTTCCAACAAAGGGCAAGATCTGGCATAGAAGAGGCAGATTTGAGAGCTGGGAAAGAGACGACTGCATGGCAGCTAAACGTGACTTGAAAGCAGAGGGCTCGCACAGCAGTGGGAAGCTGGGTTTACCTCTAGGTCCTTGGCAAAGAAGTCTTCATCTGGTCCTGGAGCTCCTTTTCACCTTAAAGCAAGAACCTTACAGACAGTCTTTTTTTCAGGTTGAGTTGACATTGAGAAAGCAAGCTGCTCTAGCTGGAGCCAAACCAGACAAGCTGCCCATTCTGCTAATTGGATTTGGGGATCTGTGTTGAGGTAGCCCGAGCTGGAAGTTTATTCACCTCTGCACGGATGCCAAATCAATTGGCCTAGAAAGGACACTGAATCTCATACAATAAATGAACCAAGTGGCTGGGCCATGGATGTTTTCAAAATGTCTGGATGTGTTTGCTCTCAGTCGGGACTATTTTATTTTTCTCTGATCAATTAAACTTGTCTAGCTACATGGATTGTTCTAATTACTGAGTTTTCTCAGAATTAAATACTCTAAGTTAAATCAACTAACATTTAGCAAAAGGGAACTGCTTCTTCTGCTTCTTTCCCTGAGAGCCCTCCATAGAATTAACAGTTAGGTGCTAATTGCAAATGATTAAGTGCTCACCAGTCTTGGAGATCTTTCTTTAATATTAATGGGATGGATTAGCATGGAACATGTCTTCTATTAATATTATAAATGGAAGTCTGCATGGATCACTGAGTGCTGTTTTGTATTAGAAGGAACATTTAGTTTAAAGGGGTGAAAAAAAAAACCACTCTAAATGTGTCTTCCCTTCAATTGAAAAATAAAGTTAACTGAGAAAAGGTGTTTAAATATCAGTAGAACAAGCGTGTAGCATTTTGGTAATGACCACAGTAACGGACTTTTATAAAAACCTTCTTTCCTCAGACTCTAAGTAGGTGCTGTGCATTAACCCAGCTTAAGTGATTCTATACAGCACAAACAGAATGCACAACATTCCATAACACTAAAGTGAACAATGTGGCAATTCGGGGTTATTTTCAGACTCCTGTATTCCCTTCCAAGATCACTATTTGCCTATTTTTTTCAAATGCTAATTAATTTCTCTTGCTTATTTGAAAACAGCAAATGACTGCATTTTCTTTTATTGAAGGAACAGTTAGAGTTAATAATCACATCGTCCTTCGTTCCCAGGAAGATGCCTTGAAAAAGGAAAGCTTTTATTTTACACATTGCTGCTTTAGAATCTCCCACAATAGATGAGCAAAGTGCTCAAGTTGTGAGAAGAGCACCATTGTGTTTTATTCCATAGGCGGAGTCATTAACAATACCATTCATTTTGATAAGTGCTATTTGAGTAGGGCTACACAGGCCATAAAAGACACTAAAATGCAAAACAATTATTTTAGCTCCTGATAAAAGACCATTTTAGCTCATTTTCTCAGTTGTAAACATTTTTAAAGGGAGAGGACAAAAGTTTATGCATGCAGACCAAATGAAATCTTGTATTAATGTATGATGTAGTATGTACCATACTTTAAGGGCTTAGCCCTTCGAGTCAAACTTAGTTATTTTACCATTCTTTGAACTTAAATCTGTATACATATTTATCATTTTCCCTGGATAAGGATGCATTGAAAGTTATAACAGACAAGGTGTGGTAATGCAAGCCTGCTAATCTCAGTACTTGGGAGGCAGAGAGGGGCAGGTCTCTATGAAATGGAGGCCAGACTGGTCTACATAGTAAGTTCCAGCTGGATGAACTAGGGAGATCCTTTCTTAAAAAAAGAAAAGAAAAAGAAAAGAACTAACCATAGTGAGTAATATGGGGAAATAATAGAAATAGACAGCTAAATATTGCATTCAACTTTGCATATGTTTGATTTCACCCAAAGTATGTACAATTATATTTCTGTATTAATATATTCAGATGTCATTATGATGGTTATAATTATCACAAATTTTATATCAAGTATATTAAGGTCTAATTTATAGGTCACTGAGATACATTATCAAGCCAAAAGCTTATTTAAAATTTTAGCCTGGTCTTCTGAGATATTTACTATTCTCATAACTACTGAGATATATGATGTGTAAAATGAATTAATGAGAACTGTAATAGGCTGAAGATCCAGGGAGATGCTCGCTGGATAAAGTGCTTGCCGTAGAGAAAGAAGACATGAGTTCATCCTCCAGAATTCACTTAAAAGCCATCCATGGTGGTGTGCTTATAATTCCGATGCTAGAATGGCAGAGACAGGCCGATTCCTAGGACTCACTGGGATCTTACTTGGCTGACTTGGTGAAGTTCATGACAGCCAGAGACCCTGCCTCCAAAGACAAAGTGGATGGAACCTTAGGAAAGATAACAGATGGTGTCTTCTAGCCTCTCCACGCAGTGTACACACCAGCACTCATACACATATGTACACACTCGTGTACACGCACACATATGCACATGCACACAGGAGCACCCACATGCAAATTGGATCAGGTAGACTTCTAAGTTAGCCTAGACACAGCTGCTCCTCGCACATATTCTTCATCCTCTCCCCCTCTAAGGGTATAATGATTGTGAGGACATACCACACCCATGACTCATTCCCTTTGGAGTGAGTTGAAGATTAAATTAATGTGTGTGGGACTGATCTAACCAGGTGAGCTCTTTGGTATTCTCTCCTGTTTATCCCAAAGAATACAAATAGCCCTGGAGTTTGCTGATAAGACGGCAATGGCTAGGAGCTACATGTGGTTTCAGCAAAAAGCTAGCAAGATAGAAGGGCCCCAGTTGTACAAACACTACTCCCAACAAATGAATTCCACTAACAATATGTGACTTTAGGAGCCTTAAGCTTTAGGCGGAGTCACAGCAACATTGACATGTTAAATTCAATCTTTGAGACCCTCAAAGATAGAGCTAACCCATACTTAGACTCCTGACCCACCAAAACTATGAAATAATACATTCAGATTGCTCTGAGCCACTAAAGCTTAGAGTCATTTGTTAACAGCAATAGAAAATCAAACATACTTTGGTTTGAACCATGAAGAATAAATTTAACTGAGCATAGACACTCTTCTCATTTAATGAAACCTGGCTGCAAACTTAGACTAGTCCACAAAACATGATGTCATTCACGGCAAATAAAAAAATCATGTAGCCTCAAGTAATACTGCTAATTACAAGGAAAAATATGTGTTTCATGATCTTGTTTCCTTCTGTTCTTCGGTTAGGATGCTATTATCCTTGGCAATGACGCTACCAATCATTCTTGGGTGACTTTGCAAGAAATTGGCTAGGCATGTTTCCCAACTCTCTTTGCCACTCACTGGTTTCAGACTCAGAGACTCACTCATAAAGGATGCTAAAGTCATTTTCCTAGACTGTCAAATCTTGCATTGCCTCACCTCCACAGTGAGCACGTTCAGATTACATTTTTTCTATGGGAGCTCAGGCTCCATTGACAATAATCTATAGTCCCACATGTTCACTATGAGCTGTGGCAATGTTTGTGCTGCACTCTTTGTAATCTCACCCAAATGTCAGCCTGGATGTCAACAGCAGCTTGCATGGATGACGTTTCAGACACCGATTTGGAGCATTTGTGACTCTGCTCCAACCCTCCCCTGGGTAACAAGGCTCTGGTATGAAGTTACAGGAAAACTTGGCTGTCAGAACTCTCGGGGTTCAGTTTTTTAGCATAAATTTAGCAAAGATCTGTTGCAGTGGAGGCAGTACGTGGAAGGAATGACTGATATCGGATATTAGTTCACTCTTTGTCTGTAGAAAAAATCAACATCTCCAGCTTGAGGTCACAGTAAAAGACTTTATTCAAATTAGAATCTTCATTATGTGTCTTAGTGCAATAACTATTACAGTTCACAATTAAAAACAGGCACAGTACACGAAGGTAAGCCAGCAAACACGCTCGCTTGTGCACACACTCATACACTTATACACATATATACAAACATATACACATACACACAGTCAAGTTCGGGTGCACCTAGGTTTCTACTTGATATTTTTCTTCTAGAGTATGACATCATCCCACAGAGAGAAGAGTCACAGCTCGGCCTGACTAGAAACTATTGGCAGCTGATCACTGTGGGGTGAGGGAGAGCAGATTTGCTGCTGACCAGACTCCAGTGGATGAACTTGCACCAAGGGACATCTGGGTACTAATGATTGACCTTATAGGCATTAACATACATGGCAGAATGCATGAAATCAGGGTGGGGGGCTGTAAGGGTGTGAATGGGTGAAAGGGGTCTAAAGTTGACTAAAATCTATTATAAAGAATGCCTAAAAATCCAATAAAAAATTTTTAAAAAGAAACTATTGCTGCTATACCTCCGTAGCAAAATAACTTATTACTAGTTCAGAGAACACCCATGAGAACACGCTTTTTGGCTGTAGCCTACCTACAATGCCAGGATACCATTAAGTCATTGTAGAAAGCTTGATTTTCCATTTTCCTGCTAAGAAAACAAACACACAATAGCTACATCAAGAAGTTTATGATTTTTATTTACTTGGTATTCATTTATTTATGTCTGTATAGTGTATGTATGTGTGTAAATATGTTTGTGTGCACATACATATGTGCGTGTGTGGCACTCACAGGTCGATGCCGGGAATCTTCCTTGATCACTTTGCATGTTGTTTTCTTGAGACAAGGTCTCTCTCTGAATCAGCAGCCTCTGATTAGCTAGACTGGCTGTGCAGCGAGCACTGTGTCCGCCTCCTTAGAGCGACGGTGACAAGTGTGTGCCACTGTGCCTGGCTTCTCCAGTGGATGCTAAGGGTCTGAAGTCAGGACCTCAAGACCCCATCCCCCTTTCATATTTTTGTTTTGTGCTTTTGCTTTGGAACTTACTTGTCTTAACTAGAGCTGCTTATGTCTGCCTGGGTCTGAAGCTGTCCACTGGAACATGGGCGGCTCGCCAGTGGCTGCCCCACCAAAGGCAATGATTTCCCTTCCCCTAGCCGACCTCAACTGCCAGTAGCTCCCCTGCTCCTCAGTATTCAGCCACACAAGGGAGAGGAGCTCCTGGGGCCCTGTAATCCCAGCGAAGTGATGCTTTAACCCTTTTGCTTATGTCACCTCTGTGAAAGAACGCACCTGTCTTCAGGGAGATGCCAAGGAAAGCAGACCAAAAGACAGCGGAGAGAAGCACCAGTTATTCATTTTAGCCCAGAGCAAACTTGTAATAGAGTTTCCTGTCTGAGTTATGTACGGTCTCTCCTCCTTTTACCCTCTAGCTTGAAGACTTAAGAAGTAACATGCTTGTCAGAGGCATGTATATTAACGCATTTTATTCATATTGAGCCGTGGAGTCAGGATACTACGCTGGGAGGGAAGTCTGACAGGCTCCTTGGTTTGGAAGCGAAGGATGAGGGGCTTGTTCATTGTTTCTGGGAAGGAGGTCACACCTTCTTCAGTGGTATGCTCACTGATAAGTTGCCTGTGCACCAGTGAGTAACTCTCATCCCTCATCATACCAGAGATCCTAATTCAGCTCAGTGGGTCACAACAAATAAACCCAAGGGAAAGTAAAGAGGGGCGGCTTGCTGGGAAGAATCAGCAGGAGGGTGGGTGAGAGACATGGAGGTGGAAAGGACCAACATTCACTACAAAGGGACCCAACCAAGTATGTGTTGTCCAAAATCAAAACAACGTGAATTCCAGTTCTAATTCCAACCAATCAGATCAAATGGTGGGCACGTTCCCCCAAAATGACAGAAATGAATTGAGTTTCGTAGTTTTGATAAAATTGTATTTTAAAGCATGAGATGAGAGAAGAGCTTTTATTACTTAAAAAAAATGTTTGTAAATATTAAATATTGGGTCGGACAAAGTGTTTTTAAGTAGAAGGAGAACCAGTCTAAGAGAGACTTTCATGTATATTAGTAAAGGTCTTAGTGAAAGAAAAAAAGTAAAGGATTTTAAAGACTGAATAACAACCATCTCCTGAATCATTCGTTGCTTTCAACAAAATCAAAGAAAGACCTAATTGAGTTGTCAGCTGACTGATCATTAGAAATAACAATAGACCACAATGTAGTTTTTGACATGTGCCTCGGAAAATGTTCAAAGAATTGAGTGATGTCGCTATGACAAACCCCTTCAAGTTTCATCTATTTATTTATAGGACTTTTTTTCTCATCACATAGATTTTTTTAAAGCAAACAAAAGAAGTAGATTTTTAAGGATCTCACGGATATTTTACCAATAAGTTATATTCTTTACCATCTATGTAATAATTGAAATTGACAATAATTCAACTCAATTCATGAAGGCATTATTTCTAATAAGGTTTACTTTTATATTTAATAAATATCAAAATACTGTGATCTGTTGAGTAGAATTAACAATTACTAGAGTCAAAGAAAATCTAACAAAAGTAAAAATTTCAGTTTTGCTTCCCACCTTTTATGACGGAGAAGACAAACTTAAAATATGCAACGTTAAGGAACAACTTGGTTTGGCAATCAAAATGGGAATGGAAATTCAGGGAAGGGAGGACAAATACAAAATTTTCTGACTCAGAGAAAAGCTTGTTTATACAACTTTTAAAATAGAGTTATCTGGTATCAGATTGTGATGGTATTTAGAGTCCTTTGAATTCTTTTTACAAAATGATGCAGCTGTTTCATTTAATAAATGCTAATTCTTACAATATCCTAGAAATTGTGTCGCAAGCAACCAATTAAGCGTGGTGAAAAGCACTTTAGTCAGTGAGTAAGCAAAAATCAAATCGTGAAGATGTGACCACAGTTCTCTCTGTTCTCTGGTTAGGGAAGATATGTATTCTGCTGTGTCTATCTAGCACATCAATACTCCCGTCCCTTATGAATTGCTTCTTCTTTATCAGTCTTATCTCCATCTGGATTGCCTGTGATGTCCCTCCTTGGATTAAACTCACAGAGTAATAACATGTTCCCAATCTATGTGCAATGTATGAGTTTCTATAAAGCAAGTAATAAGCTCAGATCCTAAAGTGTCTTCTGACTTCTCTGTATTCATCTTGTCCATTTTCCTCATTGTTTTCACAACTTGGAGCACGGCATCATATTCCCCTTTACAATCTCTTCATCCCTTCTTTGAAAGCAGGTGGATACAGGTTTAGCACTGGGTGACGACCAAGCACTTGGACTGCAGAGAACAACCCCAGATCAGTGGCTTTTATATCCTCCCTACGCTGTTTCTAGCCTGCTTCACGCCTTTCTTCATGAGCCTTTTACTCTGGCATATATCCCAATTGATGGAAGATCTCCAGAAAAGAGTGCTAAATTAAAAATATCAGTTAATGGCTTACCTCTTAATGAAGGAGCTGGCTTAAGAAGCTTTAGATTTAAATTATCTGCCCTAGCAGTATTATTCGGTCTTAAGTAAGGCATGCCACCAACTTTTCTGTAAGTAATTGGTTGAAAGTAAAAGTTGGAGGGGACTACATTAACAGACTGATTAAAGATATAAGTGGTACTAGACTAGAAGCGCAAGTTCTTTGAGTCAAAGTCAGGTTCAAGACTCTGAACAATATTCAGACTGAGATTTATAAACTGAGTGTTAAATTCATTTACAGTGGAGCTGTTATTAATGATAAGATTAGTAGTCAAACTGAATTGATGGATGGTCCCGTCATGATCGTTTGTAGATCAAACAGATTTCAGTTGTGTAGCAACAATTCCATCCATTCATCTTCCACTGGCATTTAGTTTTCAAAAAGTCTCTTAATTCATACACAACAGATTCTGTGGACAATTACAATGGCATTGCATGTCTTGTGATTTAGGGTATGACCTTGGAGTGAATACATGTCTCTGCTCAAATTCTTACTGAAATTTGGTAGTTACTGCAATAGTACTAAGTCTTCAAGAAATGAATCAGCCATGAGAGTGTGTCCCTTATGAATTGACTGACACTGTTGCTGTTGGTGGAACAGGTTCATAATCTTAGAAGTGAGTCTTTATCTGAGGATGAGTTTGGCCCCCTTTATTCACTGTCACATTTTTTTTCTTTCTCCTTCTTGGTGTTTATTCTCTTTCTACTTTTTACCACCAGATGATACAACACAAACACCCTAAGGCAGATAGAAGGCCCTCTGTCCTGGATTTCTCAGATTCTAGGCTGGTGGAATAAACCTCTGTTCTTTATAAATCGTTATGCTATAGCAACAGAAAACAGACTAACACAGGGACTGCAGATCTCTCGGGAAGTTGCTGCTCTTTGAACTCATTCACATTCCAGAACTGATTTTTTTGTTGGTCATCAAAGTCTTTAATATAATCCAGACTCTCAGCTATCTCCTGTCCATGTTGGTTATTGAATTGAACAGGTGTAGAATGTAATCCTGGGCTTTGTCTACTTTTCCCATGATTTGGTATTACCAGAAGTAGAACTAGGTTCCTGGGCATGTCTGGTAGAATTAAACACTAACAGTAAATATCTTTGCATTTACAGTTTCATTCAGTTCTTCAGATCATGAAGCTATATATTAACACTCCTTTACCTTAAAAATGTAATGAGATTAGTGGATCCCTGAGGATCCTTTCCACCCTAGTAATCTTTAGTTTCATTTAGTGACTACTGTGTACTAGAACTAGATAGTAAACCCCAAGTAATATTGCACTTGAAGGTACGTTTATCATTAATAACATTTTACCTATATCATATCAGATGATTCCTTGTAAACAGAGTTGCTGTAATAAGTATCATTTTATAACTAAAAATTCATCTGAAAAGTCCAGTTCAGTCACTTAGATTGTTGACTTGAAGTGACTGCTGGTCAGTTCTGGTACTGATGCTCTGCTTTCTGCCCTTTATTCAATGCTTTGTTCAAATCATTTAAAAATTATCTTTATTCTTAGAAATAC
This sequence comes from Eospalax fontanierii, assembly GCA_035773235.1. Classification (NCBI taxonomy): domain Eukaryota; kingdom Metazoa; phylum Chordata; class Mammalia; order Rodentia; family Spalacidae; genus Eospalax; species Eospalax fontanierii. The sequence continues at coordinate 18,354,372 of CM069543.1, forward strand.
TAGGTATTGTTTTTAATATAAAGTTTGGCACAAAAGAAAATTCAAAACTCAGAAAAATAGTTATAATTTTATATGGTAAGTTCAGAGTCATATTCTTTCGATCCTTTCTATAAAGCAATAATGTATGACATCACTGTTTGACTATGTTATAGATGAGGTATAGTGAGAGAGAACAAAGTGATGTTTTTCTTGATCACTGTTAGAGTTTCCTTTGTCCAGAGGGAAACAGGAAAGCTTTAAATAGAAGAAGGACCTGGCTGGGCAGATCCAAACTTCATGAGGAATGTTCTAAATATGCAACCACATGCTGTTAATGTTCAATGAGATGTCTCAGATGAGTAGGAACCTCCAGAGCACCATTTTTCAGGGCATGAAGTCATATCAGAAACACTCTCTTTGTAATGTTTCTTCTTACATTTTAAGCCTTGTTAGTGTGGAACCAATCCTAGAACATACAGTTAGCTTAATCAGAAATAGAATGTCAGAGCAGACTGGGAGCCATAGTCTACAGGGATATCACAATGATTTGTTACAAATGATAACGGATACATATTATGAGAGCCCACAGATCTCAGAGAAAATGCTGTTAAAATAATATTCAACCATATCAGACACACAATTATCAACGTTTGTTCACCATGCAGCCAATGTATTTCTAAGATTTGGAAACCAAAACTGTCATAACTAAAATAAGCTTTAGAAATTAATCACTGTAAAGAGACAGAGGTTGAGGTAAACATAGATTGATTGTCAACTGTAAACATGAGCCTTGAATCTGTAAGATTCCTATGACATTGATTTAGTTTATGAAAATTATCCTTTCTCTAAATGAGGAAGTGCTAATCTTTGGGCTTTCACAAAGGAACTTCATAGTGTTTTCCTGTATACTATAAGTACACAGCAGTTTGGGTACCAGTTTTGTAGCAACTGTAAAAGTGAGTTAACCATGGGCTCTCCAGGTCATAGTGGGAGTGACGTGCCCCATGAATAAATTCAAAAAACGAAAAGAATATATATGCATTTGTATTTTAGGAATCATGGAAAGTTCTCTTACTGAAGACAGTGTAGAGTTAAAGGCTAGTGTGCATTTATTCTGTACGTATTTGTCAGGGATATACTATGGGCCTACCATAATTTAGCAGCTGTATACACCGCAGTGAAATAGAACCACATTTCATCTGAAGTGAAGTTTACAATCTTGGAGGATAGAATGAAAATGGTGATGATGAAGCAGCTGGGAGGTGTTGCATTAAAAAGGAGAGAAAAAGAAAGCTCTCCTTTAGTGCTGGCCACACCCCACTGATTTCCCTACCACAACCTTAATAATGGAATATAATTTATCTGGCACCCACCATTTGCCAGGCTATTATAATTGCGTTACATTTACTGCTTTACTAAAAACCCATTGCCATTCTATTGACCCAATGAAGTATATAATTTTATTCATTCAGCTTGAAGATGATGAAAAAGATAGAGAGTAGTAAATAATTTGCCCAACATCAGAGAACTTTAAGGCTGGAACCATAACACAAATGCAGGCAACTTGAGCCTGTGCTATTTGAAGAGTCTGTAAGTGTGTAAACATGGGTTTCCAGGGTTATTGTCCAGTGGGAAAACTACGGGATCACTGTAGTGCATAATCTTTGTTGTCTGACTTTGGATGAGATATTTAAAATTCCAAATGCAAAATAGAGTGGTTGGCTCACTGATGCCCTTGAGAGCTCTCTCTCTCAGGTCCTGTGATGTCACATACATGGAATTAACTCTACAGAGCTGATACTTGGTAGAAAGCATCACTTAAAGGATCTAAAATCTCCCGAACTCAGTCTATCTCTGTCCATACCCTAAAATCTGTCATGAGCTCTAAAATGCCTCTGTTTGAGTCTCCCCTTTTAGTGATGATCTTAATGTGAGTGACTCAAATGACTCATCAGTTCTCATACTTGGGTCAACTGTCCCTCAAAGAGATAAGGATAAAGACAGTAAAGGGCCAAGACAAGCTCTGAGCTACAATGTCATAAGTACTTAGTTAACCCCTCTACTGTTAGCCTGGGAACAGAGAATGATGAATTTTCACAAGGGCTAGTGGTAGCCATTTTGACTTTGTCTATAGATCAGATCGCTTTCACGTGTGCACAATTTCCTGACATGCCCCCCTCGCCTCCCTTCCAGCACAGAGAAGAAGATGGCTAGGGATTTTTGATGAATGAGGCTTGGTTTTCAACATTTCCAAGAACAAAACGATATGAAAAAGAAATAAAAATAAGAATAGATGTACCAAAGAAACAATCTTTTGTGGGGCAGAATGAGGAGTACCTAGTAGATATTAAGACTTGCCGACACGAGAATCTGTCAAGAAGATCATAAAAACAGAGATGTAACTGGAGCATTTGATCACAATCACATGCAAAATGTAAAATCCATAGAGAGCCACAGAGTGAAAGGGGCTGTTTGTTCAAAGCCAGGGCAAATGCTGCTAAAATCGCAGTGTCCTTTCACTGGCCCTGCTCTGCATCCTCCCAGGTCATTACGTGGCTGGCTCTTTCCCTAAGGTGTAGTCATCATCAACACCTTCGCTTACCTCAGTCAGCATGGTGCCCCTGCTGCTACAGATATTAATGATGTTGTGAACTTATTCAGTGTAAGTGTGGCTTAATGTGCATTATTACATTATCCATCAGTTGTACGTTGCCCTTAGCAACTGGCACAAAGTTATCTGTAGTCCATTGCTAATTTTATATCTGTCTTTGTTGGGTCAGCTTTGCTGCTTCCTCTGCTTCATAATACTTCTGGGTTATAACTCTTGGCAGTGTTAAAGGAGTCACACCACCTTATAACTGACTATCAGTGCTGATTGCGGTAGAGCAATGAACCCTGGGTGTGTGGGGTCAAAGAGAGGTCCCTGGTATCCTGTTTTTCTTTTGTTCTTAAAGTATTCTCTTGGTAATAGCATCTACCATAGACAAAGAACACAGATTTTTTTTTTTTTTTTGTATGAGATTCCTCTGTTTGGAGAAATGTATGATAGACACTATTTTCTTTTTAATTTGGACCTCTTTCTCCTTGGGTTTGAACACTGATTTGGGGGATGTTTCCAGAACAGGATGTTTCTAGAAAGATTATTACCTTTCTCATGAAAGCTATAAAAGTACCACAGGAAAGCAGTGTGCAGGCCTAACTAGCACAGAGAAGTGTTTAGAGTCAGTCCTTCCTATGGGAGGGTTATTCACACTCCGTAGGCTTGAAATCATCACTTGGTTGGTAAAGCTTATAGCAGAGAGTATATTTCATTATTGGTCTTACGGAGCGGAACTCAGTTTTTAAAAATGGATAGTCATTTGTTTGTTTGTCTAGCTTTGGGGCTGAATAGGCAGCTTGGGATGAAACCATTAAATCTGTGTGAGTCAGTCTTCTCCATTTCACATTCCACTGGGCAGCCTCTCCTGGGTCAGGTCATTTCTTCCATCTATACAACAAGAAGGTGGTGTGGTTGATCATAAAGGTCCCAATCGAACTGGTATAGAAATGACTGTCATCTGTTTCTTTTCTCTTTGTCATAGATATATTTCACGTGGAAAATGTTTGACAACTTGGTGTAACACAGAAATCTTGTTTTGGAATAAAACAATGTGAGTTCCTAATAACAATGCTAACAATATCGTTATAAGTAGTAGAAACTTGAAATAATACATGCTGTAAAAATTTAACAATTAACTCAGCCATGATTTTAATTCCCATGCATAAACTGTAACTATACCCAAGTGCTGCACCTATCTTTTCTTGATAGCATTACACAAAGCTTAAATTGCATTTTTCTACTAGGCAGGCTAATTTCTGGTTAAATGGCAGTATGCTCTGCTCAAAACTCCTGGTATATATGTACAGAATGGTTTATTCATAGTGGCAATCAGACATCTTTATACATTATCCATTAGCCCATTAGTATACATTAGAAGCACGCAATAGGAATTTGTGTAATTAAATTGAGATCTGCCTTACCCCAGTTTGACTTAAGTAGCCAGTTTACTGGCTAAGATTCAACTTGTATCTTGTCTCCTAGGTCATGAAAAATCTCTCCTTGAAGAATTTATGTTCCCAGCCTCCACTTTTCCTATTTTGACCCCCTATAGCAAAGCCTGAAGGTAGGTTTCAGTTGCTTTATGAATAGTGTTTTACATGTTTCTGCATAGATTTGCATGTTAAATTAAGGAAGTTTTAATTCCAAGGTTTGTGATATAGAATTCAATTAATACATTCAGACAAATTATTCCAATTATATTCAAAACCAGTATTCAAAGCTGACATTGGTGGCTCAAGTTAAGTATCTTCTTAGCTTTGGTTTTGTGCCATCTCAGCCCTAAGTAAAATCCAAACAAAATGAAAAAAAAATCTATACTCTTATACAACACAGAATCATAAAATTCCTTTGTGCAAGAATTCTAGAGATAATCAGGCAAAAAATTTCCAGTGATCTCCAAGGCTCCATGTGATCTATCTCCAAAGCTGAACTTTTTAATCTCCACTGTGCTATGAATTGTGTCTTTCCAAATTTCTCATTTTAAAACCTCAGATTCTTGTGGAAATAGAACTTTACAGAGGTGGACTGAGGCTCTAAGAGCTAGCAGTTACTCCAACAGTGTTTGAGGAAGAGAGAGAGACATAGATGGAGGGAGACATCTCTGTGTGTGCAGGCACCCATGAAGAAAGGGTCTGAGCACATAGAATATGACAGGACACCATCTCTCCCAAGAATCTGACCTACCAGACCGCAATATGGGGCATCTAGCCCCCAGGCACCCAGACTGCAATGTCTTGCAACAATAGGCAGCTAGACTGAGTCCATCTTGACTTCTTTGTTCTAATCATCCACTACCTGTTAGGAAAGACAGGACCAAGAGTCTCTCTCCAGAGCCTTGAAAATACTATGTGCTTTTTTGGCCTTGAAGAAAGTGTGTTTTCTCTCTGTATTTCTTTTCTACTAGGTATTTGGCCTGACCAATTTGATCATCATTTTCAGCTCTTTGATTTTATGCCAGCTTTCCACGAAGTCATCTAAGATCACCTCATGGATTTTACTGCAGCTTTCCATCTCCTGGCCTGGGTCCTCTGATGTCCTGACCCCGCTTCACCTCTCATTCTGTTGGGATTGCAACCATTCCTTTTATTAGAGTAATACTAGTTTATTTACGAATGTCTGCTTGTATTGTCTGCTCTTTTGTCTTTATGTAATGGCATTTTCCAACTGTGTGGAATAGCAGCAATTATCCACAGGTGATAAGTGGGCAAGTTCTTCTAGAGAAAGACTCAAAAGACACTTCTTCAAGGTGCTTCTCACCTATCCCTTAAGTGCATTCATAGCTGTGGGTTGTTTGCATTGACTTCCAAAGCACAGCTGTTAAAAGCGTTTTATTCATAACCCCTTCCTGGTCAAGAAATTTTTATATGACCTTGGGAATGTAGGCATGTAAAATATGCACACATTGCCAGGCGTGGTGGCACATGCTTTTAATCCATGCATGTGGGAAGCAGAAGCAAGCATATCTCAGTGATTTGAAGCCAGACTGACCTATACAGTAAGTTCTGGTTCAGCTAGGGCTATGGAATAAGACCCTGTCTCAAAAAATCAATAAAAGTTAAAATAAAATAGCTACACAATCAAATATGTACTTCCAATAAACAATAGATTTATTTTAAATAGCTCATTGGTATATATACAATTTTATCATTTATTAATGTTGAAAGTAGGGTGGGGGAGATGTCTTAATGAATGAGAGCTTGCTGTGCAGGCGTGAGGACCTGAGCTAGGCTTCCCAGTACCCTTATAAAAGCCATGCATGGGCTCAAGCTCTTGTATCTCTAGTGTAGTGGGGCAGATATAAAAGGATCCTAGCAGTACACTGGCCAGAAAGCTTAACTAAAATGGCCAGTGTGCTGTGCTCGATAGCTTTAGTGTCAATTTGACACACTTGGGTTGAGGAAGCCTCAACTGGTGAATTTCCTCCATGTCTGTGGGGTATTTTCCTGATTGCTGTGTGATGTGGGAGGGCCCAGCCCACTGCCCTGGGAAGTGCCACTCCTGGGAAGGTTGATCTGTTTTGTATAAAAAAGCAGGCTGAGCATGGACCAGGGGAGCAAGTCAGTAAGCTGCACTCTTCCACGGCCTGTGCTTCAGCTCCTCCCTCTAGGTTCCTGCCCTGAGTTCCTACCTTGGGCTCCCTCAGTGATGAACCTGGGAGTTGTAAGCCGAATAAACCCTTTCCTGCTCATGCTGCCATTAGTCAGAGTGTATTGTCACCACAATTGAAAGCAAAGTACAACAGTCAGCTTTAAATTCAGCAAGAAATCATGTTTCAAAGAAGCACGAGAGCAGGCCGCTTGATGTCTTCTCCACATGTATGCACACACATACACTACATATGCTTCCTACCAAATAGTCCCATCTTTCCAAAGCAAAAGGCAAAAGCAAATTTACATACTAATGAGATGGCTGTGCTTGTTTGTCTAGCAAAACATAATCCAAAGATGTACCAATTTGCTATTTCCGGGCTGAGGAATGACAGTAAGAATAATAGCAAAAATCTTTATTTTCTGTAATTAAACCATTGTTTCCGCAAGAGCAGAAACCGTATGTCCAGTACAAGACTACAATTCAGAGCATGCAATCGTCTCTCATGAGAGTTATGTGTTTCGGGCAGCATTTGCTGGCATTGAGTGGCCTGATAGCAAGCCCAGCACAGAGCCTGCATGTTGTGTGATCAGAATCAAGGCTGCAGTGATGTCTCACCATGCAAGCATGGTCGAGTGCTGCTAAGAACACATTCAACCAGTTATCTGTTTAATTTTTGCTCACCATGGAATAAGAGAACTTTTATTGCTATCAATAGTTTTGGATCCTCACGGGCACTGCCAGTACTTCCTACGGAGTTGCGACCCACAGTTTAAGCAGCCTTTTTCCAAAGTATTACTAGGTACTGTGTTAGAAAATGGTACTAGAAGGTGGGGAAATATGTGTCATTTCAGTTCTCAGGGAATTTAGAACTGTGTTGTCTGGCTTCACGTCTGTAATATGCCCAGTGCTTTCCAAAGACACATCTTAGGAGAGGTCAGAAGTTAAACACTTTAACACACTTCTTACCTGAAATTATAGACAAATTATAAGCCAACACTGGTCAATTTGAAGAAAGAAGGCATAAAAGACTTATTCTCTGGGTCTCTTAGTCCTTGATAACTTTTCATTTTCTGGCTTGCATTCATGTAAGGAATGAATGATTTTTGACTTCTGTCAAAGAAAGTTCAAACACACCTGGCTTCAGGGCAGCCGGGTTTTAGGTCTTGAGCTCTTTACTGTGATGTGCTCCATTTGTACACTCTTTCAGACTATGACTTTTTGAACTACATGAAATCTTCTAGAAACTGAAGGATTATGGTCTTTAGAGTAACTGATTGTGATAGTTGCAAAGACCTTTATATTGCAAATATCATGGGTCAGGGGCCTGGACGAATGCATGTTTACAGTGTTTTTTTCTAATACACAAGCATATTGTTTGAGAATGAATATCTTTAGGGAACTTTTTTCTATAATATCTCAGAAACCCAAATATCAGTTTTGTGCATCTTCAAATGGTTGTTTTATATTTGGGGAAGGTACTGTTAAGTCTAAGGACAAAATAAAGTCATCAGTCGCCCCAATCACCTTCCAGCATCTTGTAGCATTGACTAAAATTACTCTATGGTCTTTACAGCAACTTAGTTCTGAAAGTCAGGATTTTCTTGGGGCTGGAGAGATTGCTAACTAGTTTAGGAGACTTATGCAAAATCATGAGGACTGGAGTTCTCCACAGGCCTTTGGTGTCTTGCTGTATTTTTGCAGAGTCTCACTACAGGTATCCCTATCTTGCTAGAACTTGCTATGTAGACCAGTCTAGCCTCCAACTCATAGAGATCTACCTGCCTCTGCTCCTGGAATGCTAGGATTAAAGCATGCCCACCTCTAGAATCCACATGAGCTGAGAGATAACTCATGTTCACATTTAATCTCTATTTTATAAAATTCTGTAAATAATAATTGTTCATTTCAGCAATTGCTTTCAATCCTTTATTCATAGTGATCTATGACAAACTGATAAAATAGATATAGATAACACACAAGTAAGACGAAGAAATCTCTGGTGAGGAGGAGACTGACACTCCGTTTTTGCAGGATGGCTTCTCCATCATCTCCTCCTGTGACCCGCCCAGCTCCTACTCAAACTGTTCTTGTCCACATGACCTTTATACTGTATGAAACCTCATCTGACCCTAGTCCTTTCTGATATCCAGGAAGTTCCTTATAGTACCCCCAAATCTGCCTCACTCACTTTTCAAGAGGGATCCCTTGAAGACCCCAGTTCCTTGAAGTTCCTCTTCCACATGACAATTGTTTAAAGGTCTTAAGACCAGTTTTCTTCACCCTTCAATCCTTTTCTAGCCTAAATAATGATCAAGTCCCCTCACATGCAGTCTGTGTTAGCATACTCAAAGCTGGAATTGTTGCTGTCTGAACTGAGTATGTTAAAGTTTTTGCTTGCTTTTCGTAGTTTGACTTCTTACCTTCCTTGTGCACCGACTTCTGATTTATTTCATCCTTCTCTGAACCTTCCAATTTTTGTTTTTCTTTCATATGATTTCCTGTGTTTTATTGAGTAATTCCTTTCTCTGATGAGATAGGAAGAGAATGGAATCTTTAAGTTCCTTTCATCATTTCAAGAGGTTTAACCAGTTTTAATTTAAAACATGTTTTCTGCTTAATAAACTTGGCACTTACTGGAACCATTTGTTGGCATAATATCATGCCAAAAATGAATTACAGAATATTGTAATTCCCCTTGGTGGCTTTTTGTTTAGTAGTGGGTCAACCGCAATACAGTTTCATTAAGAGGGGCCTGGTATCTGACAGTGCTCTGCCCCTCCCAAATTCCTCCTAACTCCACAGAATCTAGTATTTAGATTTCTGTTTCCTTCTGGAAGGCTTAGGCAATTCCATAGCAAATAACATCAACCTACCAGCTTCCGTCAGGTCTCTAAAACTCTGGCTCATTCTAGATTACATTTTCCCCACGCTGAAATGCATTGCTCTGTTATCTTGGCCCCCAATTTCTCCTGAAAGTTTCAGTCCTAAACTGAGCTGTTGAAAGTATAAGAAACCTTCAATGAAGCCTCCAAGCCCCAGAGCAGTTTGATGATCCTTTTCCAGACAGATCTATCATGGAGCGATGCAGTAAAATGGCATCATTTCTAGTCTGCTTATCTGCACCTTGTAGCAGGTATTTAGCTTTCAGAAAAGGTATAACTTGCTTATTCACTTTAACCTTCATGGAGAGGCACAGGATGTGCACTAACTACTACTTGTTACTCACAGCGGATAAAACACTAGTATAATGAATAACAAAAAAAAATTCTGTCTATCACAGTCTGAAGTAACAGAGAGCATTTCTAGGGACCTAGAACCTCTAGGCTTTCTTTGCAAAGTATCCTTTGTGCATATTATTGAAATCACTCTCTTCTTTTTTTCTTTTAGTGTTATTACACATATTTTAAGCACCAAATAATATAGAATTTTCTTCTTTGAGGTTGAGAGATATACAGATATCATTATATTCTAGCCTGGATCTCCTTCAGTTCAAACTTTTCTCTAGATTTCATGTACATTGGTATATGTAGCCAAATTTAATTTTCATTAGTACATATAACTTCTGTTTTGTAATATTGCATATCTATATTTATCTTTTGGTGGGCATTAAATTACTATCTAGTTTTGTAAACAATGCTACTCTGAACTTAGGAAATAATAGCTCCAATAAGTCTTTCTCTAGGACACATAACTGAGTGTATTTCCTGCTTAGGAGGAAATGCTAATGTCCGGTTTGAATCGATGCCAGTAAGCTGGGTACACATGGCTGAACCAGTTGTGCATCCTAGGGGTAAATGAAGACACCTGCTAAGGTGCATTCTTTCCATCACTGGCACTGTTCAACTTTCAAGTTCCCCTCTCCCCCGCCAGCTCATACATACAAGAAAATATAGATGCCGTTTGAATTTGAACTACTCTGAACACTAACTAGGTGGAACCTTTTCTTTCATAAGCTTAAGAAACCCTCTGTTGTTTTCTTTTTCCATGAATTTCCTATTCATTCTTTCCATTGGGTTATTTGTCTTTTCCTAAATGGCTTGTCAGTATTAATGCTGTATATATTGTATACATAACAAGCATATTTTCCACTTTGTCTTTTAACATTCTTATAGTTTGATATTCACTTTTAAGTCTTTAATTCACCTAGAATTGATTTTTGTGAATATATGACTTATGAATCCAATTTCTTTTTTTTATGAGTAGCCGATTGTCTCTGAATAATTTAATAAAAGGTAAATCAAAAAATATTCTTACCATTCTGATCTACAATGTCTACATGTTCATAAAGCAAGTTTCCAGGAACAGGTTCAGAACTCTCTCTTTTACTCCATTTAAATGTTTAGAGAAGTGTCAGTCAGTACATTGTCCTAAGAGCTTAGTTGCTTTTTTGTCAAGTCCTCTTTTATTGAAATAGTTTCTCTTGCTTACCTAACTGGGCATTCCACTGTACCACTGCTTGTCCCTATGAGGTCATGAAGTGATCACTATCCAGACTACAGCCCACAAACTGCAATCCCCAAGACCTCTTTAATAGTTCCACAAGGTTTTCTGCCTCAAGATTGGTCCCGCATCTGTCAGACAATGTTGAGAATCTCATCAAGAGTGATATTTCCACTTTGCTTAATGTTTTTCTGCTGCTTTCTTTGTCTTGGTGGCCTTGAGGGTTTTGATGAACGGGTCTGAGGAAGAAGGTACAACTTCAGTCTGGGCCTGTCCATTCTGAATAGCTTCACTGTGCTCCTCAGATGCCTAAATCATCAGTTGCCTTGGCAATATCATCACCAACACTTTTGGGGGACAGCCCCAGCTGACCGATCCTGGGGACCAAGGTGGGTGCTGCACCAGCCTTGCCTGTGATTCACCTCAGGTGAATGATTTTGAGCTCTTGGGGTCTAACTTGGGTAGCATGAAGGAGGTGGATAGTGTCCGATGAACCTAGATTTCAGACAACTGAAGAAAGTTGCCCCTTAGCCTCCTCTGAGCCGAAAGCCTAAAACAATAGCTTAGATTTGTAATAAATCATGAGAATTATTTTTCCTATCTTCATTCTGCTATTTCTGAGACATTCGTTTTCCAAAAATAGTTATTCTTCATGGTTTGCTTTCTTGAAAATTTTACTTTATTCACATATATTTTGTGCTACTGAAGAACAAGGTTAAAGCCTTGTACATGCGAGGCAAACACACCCACTGAACTAGTTTCCTCTCAACCATTGTAAATTTACATTCAGCTTCACAAAGTTCATGTAAATTTAAGTAGTTTAGGTTGGAACTGCATGAGCTTAGGAAAAGATCAACTTCTAATGCTCCTCATTTGAATACCTACTCCTAGACCTTTTACAGTTTAGTATCATTTGAAAGGACTATTTTATATTCCAAATATGTTTTCTAACATATTGTACCACTGAATACATTTTAATGTTTTAAGGATTTTATATTGATCATATTATCACATTCTTTTTAATTCTAATGATTTATAGCTAGATTATTCTACCATACTTTTGATTTTTTTATGCCTTTGCTTGTAATACATGGATAATATTTATTTTATACTTGATTTCGGTCTCAAGGATTTCCCAATAAGCACAGAAAGAAAGCCATACACTTATTACTGAGTGTTTTATTTTCAGAAGTTCTCAGCACATTTTCAAATCTATTTATTTATTTTTGTATTTTCTTGATGCTTATTTAAATTTCAGCTTACCTCATTTTTTTACATTTTTATTGAATTTTTAAAATTTTCATACAATGTATTTTCATGGCATTTAGTTCCTCTCCCATTCCATCTTCCCACTTCCATCTACTACCCCTGTTCAATTTAATGAACTCTCTCTCTCTCTCTCTCTCTCTCTCACACACACACACACACACATACACACATGTATATTATGGTCTATAGAATATGATTTCTGTTCTCCAATGTCGTTCGGTGTAAATCCATTCACTGGGCCCACTAAGTCTCAACCTTGTAAGACCCTCTATTGGTGCAGTGGTAGCATTCTCCTTGGGGCAAACCAACAGCCTGTAATTGTGATTAAGGTCCACTCGATGGAAGGGCACTCATGTGCGGTACTGTAAACATGGCCAAATACACATGGCTAGTTTCAGCTTACCTCTTACTCAGTTACACACCAAGTCCGCAATGCTTGTGGGATTTCCTATTAGAATCTCCACACTTTATTTTATTTCCTGTTCATTCCTCCATTCCATGAAAGAATCAGCACAGAAGTACACACTTCCCAGAATTTGACAGAATCTTATATCACTAGTGTATCTGAGTCTTTCTTTGTGTGCTAGACAAGTAAAAAAGTATGTTTACATGTATCTATCTATATGGAGATACAAAACACTTAAATGTGTGTTTAGGTACTTATTATATACCTAGATACCTATGTATAAAATATACAGGTTTGGGGCTGGAGAGATGGCTCAACCATTAAGAGCACTGAAAGCTCTTACAGAGAACCCAGGTTCAGTTCCCAGCACCCAAATGTCAGCTAACAACCATCTGCAAGTCCAGTTCCAGGGAATTTGATGCTTTTTTCTGATCTCTGCAGGCATTGCACAACACAAGTGTACTTATATATGTGCAGGCAGTACAATCATACACATAACATAATAAATAAAATTAAATATTAGTTGATATATTCCTTTTATAGGCATACAAACTTCACATACAAGTGTATAAAACATAAATAATTTGAATATGTAATTAATTTGGGTTCTACACACATGTATATAAACTATACATACACATATTTAATTTGAATCTCCAATTTTGGTCATTTTAATCAAAAGTATTGAACATATTTGTCACACCATCAAATGAATGTCTAATTGGCGTTTACGAAGCTCCTATATTTCTAGATCATAATCTGATAGTTCAATCAATAATTTCCATCTGAGCAGGCTTGCTTAGCTGACTGTGAAATAAGAAAGTAGGTTAAATTACCATCAGTCCTGCCCATCATTTTAAAGAGAGGAGAGACAAATTGTTGGGAAACAATTTGTTTGTTTGGCATTGTTAAACATTTCTTTCTACGGTAGTTTATAAGAACAATGCTTTATATTTGTATAGAAATTTCATCTGTGCTTTCTGCTTTGGTAAGCTGGGCTGTTCTGATAACTAAGCTAGCTTTATATCAGCTTGGAAGAGAGACTTAGAGTCAGTAAGTGAAGTGCACCAGGCCAGAGCCAGAGGGCAAGACTAGGCCTATATGCTTGATAATGGAAAGACAAAGTCAGGCCTTTTGTACTGCAGTGATTGCTATGCATCTGATTGGTTTTTTTTTTTTTTTTACCTGCCTCCACCTACATGCTCTATATAAATCAGTAATTGCTGAATACTATAGCCCACCTACCACATTACAAGATAACTGCACTGTGAGCTTTCATTGTGGAGTAGATTTGTTTTGAGCGCAACACTTAATTCGAGTGTTTAATTTTCATCCTATCAACTTCTTTTAACCATATCTATGATACTGAACCACCTTTTCTTCTCCTCCCATAGATCTGGACCCTGTGTAGCTTCAAAGACAGCAGTTTGATCACTCGTCGATTAGATACATATGCGCATCAAAAATAGACAAGAATTTCAAAAACAGAAGAAAACATTTCTTATGTTCCAAGGGGAAAGTTCATTCACTCAAAGAATGTTATTTATAGGCCACAATTTTAACTGCTCTTCAATGAAAAACATCTTGTCACCATGGCAACTGCCACATTGCATGCAATCCTGGAAACCACTACATCATTGTACTAGACATACAGAAAGGCACTCACATCCTTAAGTTATTTCAAAGTCTGTCATTTTAACAAAGTTTAAAGAAAAATAATAAATATGTGTGAGTTATCCCCTTTTATGGTTTGTGCTTTAGAACCACTTGGTTCTGCACTGAGTATCTTTGCCCTAAACTTTTAACCAGCAAAGGGAGTGCTAGTAATTTATATCTCTAGTAGAGGAAGAAACATACAGCAACGCAGTTTAATGGAAAAAGAATTATGATCTGACAGTTCCGCTGTATTGCATCATCTACTTTTGCACTGAGAAGTTCATATCCTGTCAGACTTGTGACATCTTACTGGGGCACATGTGCTGTTTTAAACATATGTGTTTTTATTCAATGTGGAAGCTAGACATGTTCATGGTATCTTTGACTTAATCCTCATTTTGTGATAATTGTTATCATGCCACAAGGATAGCATAAAACTTTACCTGAAAAAAAAATGTACAACACAAATCTGCTTCTACCTATAAAATTCTATTTTGGTTAAATGAATCATATTGAGAGCTATGAGTAGAAAACATTCTTCATAATAAATGGCTGAAACTAGTTGAATATTTATTGTATGTTAATCAGAATGTTATCAGAATTACAAGTGAATATATAGAATAAAAACAGAAATATTCAGCCAGGCCTGGTAGCACAGTCCTGTCTTCCTAGCTACTCAGCTGGTCGGCAGTTATCTGCTTTAATTTTCAATTGATTAATTGCCATAGATGCTATTATTCTGTCATGTTATAGATAGTAACACTGAAACTCACCAAGTAAATGATAGCCGCAAGATTTGATGCAGAGGAAGTGGCAAATCTGAACCTCAGACATAAGAATCTGGCATCAAAACACTACCTCAACATGCCATATTAGAGCCCCCTGTAAATTGAATGTAAAGACCCTCTGAAGATAGGAAAGAAACATTTTTGTCTTACATGCTAAATATTGATTTACTAATGTGTTAAAAAATTTGACATCATTAGAAAAATATCAAGAAATCACAATGAAATAATAAAGTGAGCTACTTCTAAACTGAACTTCAATCTGTTAAAATGTCCCTGATGCTTCCTACGAGGGGCGTTGGACCTTGTATCAGTCACTTTTCTGTTGCTGTGATAAACTGTGATCAAGACAAGTTATGGAAGGAAGAGTTTATTGAGCTTACAGGTCCCAGGAGGATAAGAATTCATCATGATGGCTGGCATGCCAGGTGAGAGATGGAGCAGAAAGCTAAGTGCTGACATCCTCAAGCAGGCACAGGAAACAGAAAGCGACAAACTAGAACTAGGTAAGTGGTATACTCTCAAACCCCAGTGACGTGCTTCCTCCAGCAAGGCCACACCTTGTAAACTCTCAAGTACCATCACTGACTGGGCCAAGTATTCAAATACCTGGAGACTATTGGGGGCTTTCTCATTCAAACCACCATAGAAGCTACAGCCTTGCATTTCATAGGCAAGAACTCTACCACTGAGTTATATTCTAGCACCTCACCATCTTTTTTATTATTGGTTTTTATTTTGAGACAAGGTTTCACTGAGTTGTCTAGGTTGGCCTCAAATCCACTACTGCCCAGGCAGGACTTGAGATTTCTATCATCCTGATTCATCCTGAGTAGCTGGGTTGACAGGACTGTGCCACCAGATCTGGCTAATTATTCTGACTCTTTTGCACATATTCTTTTGCATTCCAATAGCATTTCCTGAAATTCTGCAC
The DNA here is from genome assembly GCA_035773235.1 of Eospalax fontanierii. Taxonomy (NCBI): domain Eukaryota; kingdom Metazoa; phylum Chordata; class Mammalia; order Rodentia; family Spalacidae; genus Eospalax; species Eospalax fontanierii. The sequence continues at coordinate 18,370,031 of CM069543.1, forward strand.
ATCATTAAGTTGTAAACTGTTATAATCATAACAAACTCACAGTAAATCTTATTAAAATTATTAGAAAGACTTGGAATATTTTTAAATGCTTTGCTTTTATTACTAAAACAGTAATTGTTTTTTTTTTTTTTTTAAGAAGGAAGAGTTAATTTTGGATCACAGTGTGAGCAGTACAGTCCAGCACAGCAGGGAAATCATGATGGTAGGAGCGTGAGGTAACTGCTCATATTGCATCTGCAGTCAGGGAGCAGAGAGGGATGATTGCTGGTGTTCAGCTTGCTTTCTCATCTTTACTCAGTCTGAGTTCCTGTTTCCTAGAATAATGCACATCACATTCAGAGTAGAATTTAAGTTTTCCTATAAACACACTCAGAGGCGTTGACACATATGGAATGCTATGGAAACTGTGCTTTATTTACTCCAAATAGCTTTATGCATAATCATCATTTATTAGATACTACCAGAAAATGGTTAGGTAAATAATCAGGGCTCATGACCATGTACATAGAAGAAAGTGATAGATGTGTGTTCACTTTGTGAGAGTCTACTGATGGGAAGAAAGACCATCTGAGAGGTTAATAGGTGTTAACCTCTCCAAAGACTATAATTAAACAAAACTTTCCCTCAATCTCTCATGAAAACCTGTTAATTGTTTTGGGAAGTCATCGATTGCTTGTTATGAGTCAAAACATTTAAGACTAGACAGATGGCTTAATGTCACAGAGTGATTGGCTCATATAACTAGATTTTTATCACTAGACTTCAGATGAACACAGAAAGCTATGAATAATAAATATAAAGCAAAATCATTTACATTGGACCAAGCTGGTCTTCGATATTAAAAGTGTAGTACTGAAGTTTTATGTAAAAATTCTTTTTAAAATACTTTTATTTATTATTTTTACTTTATGTGTATGAGTATATTGTCTGCAAGTAAGTGCACCCAGGTTGTGCAACGCTCGCAGAGGTCGGAAAAGGGCATCAGATCCCCTAGAACTGAAGTCATGAATGGTTGCTAGCCACCATGTGGTTGCTGGGAATTGAACCCAGGGCCTCTGCAAGAGCGGCCAGTGCTCTTAACTGCTGATCTGTCAAGTGGAAGTTCTTTAAGTGTGGAAGAATCACCTCAAAATATATATGAATAAATCTAAACCCATGAAAGAGTGGGAAACACAAATGATGCTTGAGCACCAACTGAGAGACCTGTTGACCTTCTGAACACACTACTCAAGTGACGTATGGGATCATTTTTAGAAAAGAATTCTTACAGAAAATGCTTTCCAAACCTGTTAAAAAGAAAATAATACAACTGCTTTCAGGCCAAACGTAGCACTTGTCTTCTATAACTTGATTAATATCTTAATGGAATAATTCTTGCAGATATAGTAATTTTTAAGTTTAAAGGACGTGTGCATTTCTGGTTATTTCCAAAATAACAGTGTAACCTGCTTTAAAATTATGTAGACATAACTACGATTATTTTTTTGCTAGCAGGCTTTGCAAGTAGTGTCTCAAACATATATTCAAGGAGTGTACACTCTTTCACTTTGGTGCCAAGATGGTCAGCAGAGTTTTTAGTATCCACAACAAAACTGAAAAATGCTAACATTAACACTTTCCATGGCTTTCTGTTTCCTGTCTCTTTTCTGTCCCAAAGCCTTTGCTACATCTCGATTTATTTGCGGTGGAAGGATGTTAAGTGATGCTTTCTTCTCTAATTGAATTCTCATTTTCCCAGCCATTACAAGTTAGTTATTCCTGTATATGCACAAAACAGAAAAAAACTATGAAGCGATAGCAATGAACAGAACACTTTCTGCATGCAAGTGCATTTGTTTACTTTTAGAAATCACAAGTTCCCCACCTCGCGCCACCCTCCACACTCCACAAGAACACTGATATCAGAAACATGGGCTATGTATTTTTCCCCGTGCTTTGGCATGACTCTGTAGTCTAAGACATTTTGCTCTGTGTGACGAAATTTTCTAATAATTAAATTTTTAACCCTTAGTCCAATTATGTCCTTGCATATTTTGCACAGGATCCGAGGAAGATTCTTTTTGTTTCTGTTTTTCGAAAACCATCTTGCTTATTTTCCGAAAGAAAACACTTGCCATCATTTTGGTCTTTTGCTGTAAACATGGAACTTGACAAGGTCCCTAATGCGCTATCCTTTTTCTTTCCTTCCGGGTTATCTTCCAGCTGCACAGAGTCAGACACACTGGCGCAAGAAGCAGAGTGCATGCGTGGAGAAGAGCACTCTTCCTGTTAGGGATCGGAGGAGCGAAGCCTTAGAGCGGCCCGGCCCGCTCCACCCACGTGCCGTTTGATGATGCGATGGCGTGGGTAGTGGAAACAGATGCCGCCAGAGCTGTATTTCTTGGCTCAGGATAAAGAGAGTGGAGGCTAACCGAGTCATGCTGTTTTGCAAGCTGACACACACACACTTCATCTTTCCAAAATATTTTTGGATAAAAGAAAGAAAGAAAGAAAAAAAAAAAGAAACATCAAATTACCAGGCACAAGGGTGCTGTGACTGTCCCCATTTCTTTAGTTGGTGGGACGATGGTTAGCTGAGCCGTGTATCTACTGCTCCTCAAGCTGCTCTTTAGATGCGGTTTCTGTGCATTTTAAATCTTGTTCACACTTCAAGGGCCCTTAGCTTCTGTAATAGCTGATTTTCCTGTTGCTGCGATGAAATACCTGACATAAAGAAATGTCAGAAAAGAACGGTTTATTTTGGCTCACAGGTTGAGGGGACAGAGTGCATCCTGACGGAAGGCAGAGAAGCAGGAACACGAGACAGCTGTCTCCGCGCACTCGGAGGTGAGTCTGGAGCTCAGCGGGCTTCCCCCTTTTTCGGAAGAGGGGTGTTTGCCTGGTGATTCTAAATGCAGTCTAGTTGACAATGAACACAAACCATCACAGATACTTTGCTGTCCCCAGCGGCGGTGGAAGAGTTTTCTAAAACCTCGGTACAAAAAAGGAAGGAAATCCATGGACACAGACTTTAATTTTGTCTGTGTCCTTGAATGAGAATCTTCCATCTTCTTCGTTTCTCCGTCCCCAGGTCCAGGCCATTATTGCAGTAAATGGCTTTTTCAGCTTTGCTCTGTTGGAGTGTGATCTGAATGTCTGTGAATTACTTTACAGTGGAGAATACCTCATTAATTAGACTACCTCCGTTGCAGATAAGCCTTCCCATTAAATATAGGAGAGATGTGATTGGCTGATAGCTGTCAAATGTTGAATCAGTAACCTGGTAATGATAGTAATTAAAGGTTATTTGGACTTGAAAGTGTTTCCAAACAAGCCCCATGAAGACCTTGAGGCTACAAAGTAGGATCTGTTGAAAGATGTGGAGAGAACAGCAGTGTCCTCAGGGAACCAGCTCTGACATCACTTGACAAACCAATATATCAGAATCATCACAGTTGAAGGCTTTTACTCCAGCTCTTGGGCTCCCTCTAATGTGCTACCTCAAGGGTTAAAGACCTGGACTTAGTAAGTTTCATAAGCTACCCATAGGGAGACACTTTCTGTGGGCAATTCGCTGTTTACTAGGACAGGACCCCCAAATAAAGCAGTAAAATCTGAAAACTTGTGTTATAATACCTTTGACCTTCTAGTATTGGCTTACAGGTGTCTAAAGGTAAGAAGAACAGATGTTATACTGTGAAGACAGAAGGTCATGGTGACGTAGGCCTGAGTGGTCTCAGAGATATACTCACACAGTAAATACAACTAGCCTAGGGCTCTGAAGAAACAATTCAGAACTGGCACCCCAGGTACCAGGCAGCCCGGACTGGCTCCCCTCGGGATCAGATCAGCTCAAAGGCTTATTTATGAGCTGTTTTCTGAAGAGATTTTTGCCTTTGTTTCTGTTGTTGCTTTTACCATTTTACTTGGTTATGTTTTATGTTGTGAGCATAACTGTTGAAAAAAATCTGACTCCATTTCCCCAGTGTCCTGACACCTTATTGGCTTACAAGCTGCAATTTCACACTTTGGAGTGTGCAACTCCTGGCTTCGATAAATGGAAAAGAAGCAGTGGAGAGCGATGCATCAGCACAGCAGATGTGGCAGGGAGATCAGTGTTCTGTGTGGGAAGAGGAGGAATCCTGGAGAAGAGCAGTGCCCATGGAGAGAAATTTCTTAGAATTAGTTGAATTCAAATGAGTTTTATTCAAGAGTTTCCAGAAATGACAGCTCGTATAAAAAGCGTGCAAGCACAGGGCACAGAACTACAGTAAAGAAAAGTGAAATAAAAAATTTCACAATCAAATGGATGAACCTAGAGCACCTATTATTAAGTGAGGTCACCCAATCTAAGGAAATGAAACACACGTTTTCCCACATATGTGTACCCTAGCTATAATGTATATCTGCACACATGTGAGCAAATGCATGTGTGGGTACACTATAATATTTAGAGTCAAGAGCAAGACCTGAGATTGTGAAAGGTAGGAGCAGAATTGTTTTGTTTTCCGGTGGACACATGAATTCAACCTTCTGTGTTTGAAGTAGCAGGAAGCATTTCTGGATTCCGCAGGACTCCACTGCGTGTTGTCCCTTTTTGGCAGGGATTGTGAGAGTTGATCCTTCTTTCCGATTCTGTTAACCATTAGTGCCCAGTGAACCAGACATGACTGGGTCCCCAAATGCCTCTTTCCCCTTGGCCTTGGAATGCCCATGTTTACTATGATTCTGCAGTTCTGAGAAGATTTTCTCAGGAGGGTTTAGGAAGGACATTTGGAATGGTCTGCTTAGAATGTCTAATCAACTGAAATATCCTGTTGACTTCAGTAAAAAAAAAAAAATATCACATTCAACTCTCTGCTGCAATTTTAAGGTAGGCAGTTTTTCGGGGGAGCCACCCGGGAACTTGCCCAGGAGAAAAGGGCTGCACATTCTGCTTCTTCGCCCTGGTGTAATTGCCCCAGACACTCAGTTAGTACACTAGCCTCACAAGTGGCCCAAACGGCCTTCAGTGCCTAGAACACAAAATTCAGGGGTCCTGGTGAGACTTCACTGTAGTACTCTGCTAACTTCTGCTGAAATCTGATTTGTTAAAAATGATCTTAAAATATAGTAACAGAGTCCTATGATCTAGGAGAAAGAAATTATCTGAACATTACTAAAGAATACACATCATCAAAATCGTGGTAAAGAGAACTTTGTAACTAGAAAAAGTTACAATAGAAACCAAAACACTCTTGGTGGTATACAGTTTTCTAATCATTTCATTAGAGTTCCCTAAATACACTTGTGTAAAATACAGTGTTACATTGAAGCCAGTTTAGACTGTAGCTTTCCAGTCTCAGACTGAAGACATTTCTACACAAAGAGCAACTAGTATTAAAATGAGTTTTTAAGACAAGTATTTGAGTTCACTTTTCTTCTTGTGTTTATTTAAAAATTTATAGTATATTACAATTATTATTCATGAGAAAGTTTAAGCAACTCACTAATAAAACAAATGGTATGCTACAAGATGCAATTAGACTTGTTTAGTTAAAATAGGGTGACCATTAGGATCTCCTTTGGAGGAAGAGCAAGTGCCCGATTGTGCAAGTGGTTGTTGAGTTTAAGAAAAAATTAATTTGGCTAATGAGTGACCTGGGTTTGATAGGCAATTACTTTGGTTATGAGAGTCCTGTGGTTTCTATATCACCCTTTTTAAAAGGAAAATGACATGCTGTAAGGGCCATTAAGAGAAAGTTTGCTCAGAAAGTAAAGAAGGGAAAAATACGAGGCCAGCATCTTGAAATCCTTTGCAAGTGTGCTCCAGCTGAGACTTCTTATTCAACGGAATGCTGCAGGCAATAAGCCCTCTGCCCACCTTTCACCTCTCACATTTTCTATCCAAAGCCTGTCAGGGCAGATGGCCATAAATGCTATCTTTATTGAATCACAAACCTTAGTACTTTATCTGAAATATGCAAGCATTAATCAAAGTTCCAAGATTTGAAAAAAAAATATAAAGTTCAGACAGTAAGAGTTAGAGGAAGCCACTCCTCCGAACAGACTCTCTCCAGTTTCGAGTATGTGAAAGGGTTTTTTTTCCTTTGAAAGGACAGAACCTACAATGGAGAGGAGTCAGACCAAAGTAGCAACAACAAATACTAACAGCACTGATGACAAATGTCACAGAATTTTCTCCGGAGTTCCTATGAATACAGCACAGCTGGTTGACCAGGCCTTTAAAGCACCTTGAGGCCCAACTCTATTGATACTTTTGGCCAAACGACTTTGCTTTTTTCTTCAGGAAAGAGATAGCATTGGTGACCATACAACTGACATAATCCTCATTGTGACAGTGCCCACCTTTGGGTGATCCTGTGGGTACCCAGCTACAGGGAAGAACCCAAAGTATGTGACAGCAGAATTCTATGATGAACAGACTGGAAGATCCTTCGTCTTTCAGAACACAGCGGCCCAGAACTATTTCCCCAAGAGAGTCCACGGAATCCACAGAAACTAAGCATCTTGTTTGGTGTGGTGAGGCATGGCTCTAATGCTGAAGCTCAGGAGCCTCACGCAGAGGAATCACCTTTAGTTTGAGGCCTGCCTGGGATACCTAGTGTGCCCCAGGCCAGTGTGAGCTATGTAGTAAAATCCTTTCTCATAAAATCAAAACAAAAAAGCAATAGAAGAAAAATAATTAGTAAAATAAAAGAGAGAGAAAATTGTGTAAAGTCTCAAAAGTATAGAAAATGTTGAATGTTAAGTTGTATTTACTTATTAAGAAGGAGGGTATTCTGAAAAGACAGAGTTGTGCAGTAATATTGACCTGCTTACTGTCACTCAGAAAGTGTGTTCAATTATAACCAATGTGTAAAAACATACAAAGATTCTTGGGTGGGGCTTTGTGGAGTTTTTCTAGGTTCTGAGTGAGAAATGTTTGACAGTACTGGTTTCCAATCTTTCTTCTTAGAAAGAAAAACAATTTATTTTAATGCAACATATGTATTTCAGTTGAAATCTATACCGCAGGAGGGCCACACCATACTTTAAATGGTGGTTCAAAAAAGCCATCATCCAATGAAGGAAAAAAAGGATTCTTCTGAGCATTTATGCCAATAACTCTCCATCTGCATTTAAACACTGGCTTCTGTCACCATAGCTGGTGAAAGACCTGCCTGGCATGCTCCCAATACCGAGGTGCTGCGTGCGCTATGGTTCCTGGTTGACTTCCCTGTGTTTGGCCACACATTTGACGTGTGAAACACAAGAACTGTACTAAAGAGGAAAAGCTTTTTCCCCTTCTTTTGTCCAGAATTTGTTCCAACTTGTCTCTACACATCTGTATGTATTGTAGATGAGTGCATCTTCTTTCATGAAATCCCATAAGGCATTTCTGCTATGAGCAACACTCATTTAACAAGTGCACTCTGCCATGCAGGCGGGACCTGCCAGGAGCAACAGCATGCCTGGAACGGAAATGCTGTTTAATGAATATTTATTGATTATGAATATTCATTAAATTAACATCTTTATGGCCAGCCCCAGGCTTTGTAACTTATGCGGCAGTAAAGTGGTTAAGTCAACTTTTCAAACTATTCCTGAAGCCCTTTGAGGTTCAGAGAATATAGATTACCCAGAGCAAGTTTTCTTCTGGAAAGAAAAGACTGTGATGATGTTCTGATGTTGTTGGGTTAACATTTGGCATCAAAACCATTGGTTTCCGAATCATGGTAAAAAAGCGACTAGATTTTTTCCTCTCCCAGTTTTGGGTATTTTGAGAGGGTACCATCCCTGCAGAGTGCTGTAGTCATTCCCTGCATCTTTCGGCTTATTCTGTTAATCCTGGCTGTTCTCCCATTTGGCCTGTTTTACCAAGCCAGCTTACATTTCCAGGACTTTGAAGCAAGGTTGATTTGCTCTCCTTCAGCACGTTTAGGAGAACATAGGCTTTCTAAATTACATTCTCAGTCAAGCAATTCCTGTGCTTAAAATTTGTCTAGGACTTTTCATTGTATTTAGCTTCAGATTCCAGGTCCTCATACTGGACTTGGGTCTTGCCTCTCTGTCATCATTTCTCCCTAGCTCCTCCTCCGAATTCGGGTGCCAGCCTCAGTGACATATGGTAATTCCTGGGATAGACCTTGGGGCACGTTTCATTCCTAGCCTTGGGTTCTTTCTGCTCCCTTCACTTGAGCCCTAATCTGCCTGAACCCCTATTCCTCCTTGCCATAGTACCTTCTGCCTTCTCCTTTGGAAACCCTTTCTGCGTCTCTGAAGACAGGCATACTGGTTCCTTCTTTGTGCCTTCATCCAGTAATGACTTACTGCTATTTTCAGGAATACCACATTGCACTAAAGTTCTCTTTTTAGTCTTCTCCACATACTCCTCAGAGTCTTTCAAGATTGGAAGAAGTGCCTCTTGTCAACCAATGTAACATCATCAGCACACAGTAGGTGTTTAATATACAGAAACAAACACAAACATGGACCAATCAGCGTGCAGCTCTGCCAGAAGATTCTTTAAAGGGCTTGCTCTATCTGGAGTGACATTAGGCAATTCCCAATAACCACAGGAAACATTAATTTAAAAATACTGGCCAAAATTTTACGTTTGGGGGAAAACGATTAGTGTGGGTGGATGGTAGGTAAATGTAATTTTACCTGTAGTAGGGCAAAATCAATTCCAAACTCAAATCTTATTTGATTTTCACCATTGGTTGTTTGAAATATTAGCCTAGGAATTCAGTTCACTTCTCTAGTACACAAGATTCTGGCTATTAGTAACAACACCACCAACTATGGATAGTGGAAATGAAAGAAACACATTTTCCAAAGAGGTAACTCACAAAATGTAATGGAAGGTATAAGGCCGATCTTTTCTGGGAAGAAATCTGGAGCTGGACTAAAATTGGAGTCATTAACTAGGGTTCTGTGGGGTTCACTTGTAACTTTTTTGTGTTTCTAGAGGAGACTCTCCCTCTACACCTCATCTTGGGCTCCTCAGACCAGGGAGCATATATTCTGCTTTTATCATTTACAACAGCAGTCCCAAAAGAATCTAGTCTCTTTGAATTTCTTTGGGAATGATTTCTAGGAAAAATATGACTCTCCTAACCTGGAGATAAGTATAAATTTACTAGGGACTTATTGCAGAAGGCAAAGGAAGTTGTTTTACTTTTGCAGTTCATTGTAAACTGGGAAACCAAACCAGAAGATGTAATTCTTAAGAGAAATCCTGCCTAGCTTGGTAACGTAAATCACCTACAACTTTCTCCAAGAGTAATATTATGAACATACAGAATTTTTTTCTTATTTGGCTTCATTTTCAGAATTCTGTTTTGATCTTAATAACATTTCATTTGTCATCATACAACTGCAGAAAATATCACCTAATTTTTCTTTTATTGTTTCTAAGACAGTGCTAGTGAGGTATGTTAGGATACCCCAAGGAAACAGAGCTAAGAATCTATCATCTATTTTTCTATCAGTCTATCTATCTATCTATCTATCTATCTATCACTTGTCATCATCATCAGCTATCAATTTGTCATATATCCATCCATCATCTGCCTATATCTATCATCTATCTATTTATCTATCTATATTCTATATATATTCATTATCTAGCTATCGTTCTTAAAGTAACTGATGATAAACTATTGACTCCTAGCACAGAGATATCTTGATCTTCTGTTTGCCAACTGGAGACAATGGAAATCAAGTCATTCAATTCAAAACTCTAAATTCCAGAAAGCACTTTGGAAAAAATGATATAATTTACAGCCTGGGACTGAATATCTGAGAAGTTCAAGAGCCAAGAGCAGGAGAAGATTGATCCTGCGTTTCAGCAAGTCAGACAGCTCATCCCTCTGCCACCGTTTGTGCTCTTGTTGTCCATCAGTGACTCAGATGACTCCCTCACACACAGTGGAGAGGACCATCTGCTTTCCTCAGTCTACTACCAATTTAAATGCTACTCTCTTGCAGAATCATCTTCTCAGAGTAGAGACACTGAGAAACAATGCTTAAGTAGATATCTGGGCTTTCCATGGCCTGATGCAGGTGATAAATGACATTAATCATCATATGAGGCTACCTCAGATCTGATTTTAGAGTCAAACTTCAGATCCTTTTATTAAGGTTAAGGACGTGTACCCCATGACCTAAAAAGTGATTTTGCTCTGGATTATTTACCTCAATATCTTCATCATCTGTGATTATTTAGTCCTGTCTGGCTAGTCTCTAGCTGAGTTTGCTTTTTGTTCTGTGCTTGATTTATCAGGGGGTTTGCCTCCTGCATGCCTTCTCACCTCCATATCCAGTGGATTTGAATGGAGATGATACTTCTAATCATAGGCAAAAAAATGTCTCCAATGTCACTCAGACCTTAACTTTCTGTGTCCCATTCTCCGAATCACAATTTCAATTGCTGCTGAAACAAATGAATGATAGAATTTTTTTGTTTGGGGGGTGGGATGTTAAGGGAAGAGATTCCTTTCCAATAAAGGGAATGCAATCTGCAGGCTAGGTTTCCTTTCTGTGATTGAGCTTTTATCTGTACCAAGATTGCTGTGCCTGCTGTCCCTGCACAGGACTCATCTATCATCTCCAGGGCCTGTGTCTGAGTGGGACTTCCTGCTAGTGTGCCTGGAGCTGGATCTTCTACTACGTGCACCAGCTCCCTCCTTCTTCATTAATTCTTCAGTCTCCCATCTCCCTGCACAGGGAAAAATAAGGCCTTTGTGTACAGACTTTCTGTGTTAGCCTCAGCCGAATCAAACCATCACACTGTTGCTGAACCAAAGACTGCAAGCATTAAGAAGTGCGTTGCTAACTACATCAGAGGCATCAATCCTTTATGTTCATGTCAGGATACTTCTGCCTCAGGCTCCCTTGGGCTAGTCTGACCCCATTTGCAGTTGTTTCTGGTTTCCCTGTGGAGATGGGCCTCACTGTTTAATGTTTAACAAATGCTCTGCAACACAGGGGTCCAGATGCAACATTTTCCCCAATCAGAATGATGTCATAGCTCTAATTCCCCAAGCTGTATTCCCTTGGGGATCTATTCTGCTCCTGCTTGCTCGGGTTCTGCTAAGACTCTCATCCTCTATAGATCCAGATCTTTGGCAGTTGACTCTTCAGGGCTTCCCATACTTTAAAAGGCTTTCATAAAACAAAAGTAAGCAGACACCATTCTGTCTGTCCAGAGGGTAGATGTAGAAAAAAGAGCAAAGGTTTAAAGAAAGCAGATTTAAATTCAACATAAGGAAACATTAGAACGGACCTTGCGGGTAGGCTTTCTCCAAGAATGACCAAAAGGAAGACGGGGGTAGGAATTGCTGTACCAAGGATGAGTTGGACAACACGGAAGGAGCCTTTGCAGATTTAGGATTTAATGTTTCTCCCTCTCTCTTCCTCTCTCTGTCTGTCTGTCTGTCTCTCTGTCCTTCCCTCTCTTCTTTATTTGCGTGTTCCTGTCCCTTCTGTTTTTATTTTTCAACATATTTCACTGAAATTCAGTTGTGCTCCATTGTACTATCCCTCCAAGATAAGCAGGAAACGTAATGGTTGATGGTTTGCCTCTTGACTCTGCTCTCCCCTCCCCCTTCTTCTTTCTGAAGAAGTCAAAACATGTAAGCTCATGAAGTGAATGATCTCATAAGGATTCTTTCCCTTTCAAGATCTTACTGACGCTGAGTACACCCACCGCCAGTGGAAAGGAGCGCGTTCGCCTTTGAACTCCGGGTTGTCAGACATCTTCCCTAACTCCAGAGCTTGAGGTTTGGACGTCACTTTTCAGCACCTCATCTCAGCAGAAAGTTGAACAGTTACCTTTCAGATCTGTCATGGCTGGGAAACACTTGCCCACAAGTATAGCCTTGCTTTACCTCATAGAAATTCAGATTAGTGGATGATCTTTTAAGCTTTCCATTACAGAGCTCGTACAAAACCTACTTACTGAAGAGCTCCTATTTTAGAAGTTGGCATTCCACCAAATTGGTGGAAATTCAAAAAAGGAAAAAAAAAATACCCCAGTTCCTGTTTTTTCTGAGGATGTATTTTGCCTTCTTTCTGCTTAGGCTCCAGATCTTCATTCAGGCCATTTAACTCCAATCTGAACACTGTTGTCAATATCCCCAGGATGACTTGCCAGTCCCTTAGGATTTGAACGTTGATCTTTTTGTGCAAGACATCTGTGTAACTCTGTGAGTGAACTCTGAGCCCTGGGGGTGAGCCTTTACTGAAGGGTAGTAAAGTAGAAGGGATCAGGCCCTGTGAAATGAAGAGCCTTTGCTAAGATTTTTCTTTAAAAGAACACATTTTGTTTGCCAAAAATACTTTGTGAATCCTGAGAACTAAAACAGCTTGGAAGAAACAGCCCTGGATGACCCAGACCTCACTATACAGAATACCAGGCTGGCCCCAAACCTGCCATGATTCTCCTTCCTTTGCCTTTAGACTGCTGCTATTACAGGTGTGTTCTATCACCACCAACAATACGATTCTTTTTAAAAGATGTATTTGTATGTTTTTAATATACATACAGTGTGTCTGTCTCTCTATGGGTATACACAGATGACTTCAGGTGCCTTTGGAGGTAAGAGGCATTGAATACCCTGGGGATAGAGTTACAGACTGTTGGCAGCTGTCCTATATGGATGTTGGGAGCCAAACTTGGTCCTGTACAAAGGCAGTATGCACTATTAACTATCAATTCACCTTTCCAGCCCCCCTGTGATCATGTTTTAATGTCAGTCTCCCTAGTAGGTTATAAAGTCTATGAAATCAAGTGCCTGGAACAAAGTAGGCTCTTAACAAAAATTAAGCTAGTTATTAATCAATGTAGGAAGTCACTCCATGTTCTTCATGATTTAACTAGATTATCAAAGATTTATTTCTTCTGTTTGTGAGGTACAATGTGATATCTGTATGCATGTATGCATTGCATACATGTTGAGTCAGGCTCAATAACATGTTCAATACACATCTGTTATTTCTTCATGATGAGAACATCCACAAACATTTAGTCCACAAAATACATTCTTACTAAAGAGTCATTTTATTGTGCAACAAAGCAACAATAGGATCTAGTCCACTTCTCCACTTGTAAATGTCTATCCAAATTAACTGTTTATTAATAACTATACATTTTATTTATAACTGAAACTTATTTTTAAAATGTCAGGTTTTTATAAACATCTTGAATTGTACAATTTAACAAAAATGCGTTGGTTGCTAACAAATCCTTAAAATGATGACCAACTCCTAGGTGCTAAAACAAGGCCATTCAAGAAAAATTAGTATTTTGGAGGACTTATAATATACACTGAACTGGTCCTGGGAGATAACTCAATAATCTTCCTTAACTTGCCAATGCTTTATTCTAATTATACTCTCTGTAATGGGAAACTAGGAATGCTAAGGATTTTCTCTCTACTTTACTATATGATGAAGTCAAGTTAAAAATCAGTTATCATCAGACTGTCACAGTTTGCTCTGTGCAGTGTTTAAAATCATAGTTACTAAGATCTCCATGGACTGGAGAGATGGCCCAGGGCTTAAGACCATGTGCTGCTCTTAGAGAGGACCTGAGTTCTGTTCCAACACCCATGTTGGATGGCTCATAACCTCTTGTAACTCCAGCCCCAGAAGGTTTGATTCCCTCTTTTGGCCTCTGTGGGTATCTGCATTCACATGCACATGCTTCCCCTCCCCACAAATACACATAATCAAAAATAAAATAAAACGTTAAAGATGTTCAGACGTTATCTGCCAGTCAGATCCTATTTATGATAGATTCTCAGGTGTGTCCATGTGGTCACATGAATGAAAGACATGCTAACTGTTGGAACAAAAATAGAGTAATCTGTTTGCTTGGCAAAAAAAGCCAGGCATCTTAAAGCCTGATGAGAACTGCATGCAAAGTGACACAGAGTTGATTTGGGCTGAAGCAAAGGTCCTGTGGTCTCTCCAAAAACTCAGATTAAGCAGAAATTTATTGGCTGTCTACCACAAAAGCTACACTCACACAGCAACATCCTATCACAAATCAACATAACATGAAAGGCAAATAAGACAGAAAACCAAAAAGGTTTTATTTTGTTCACTGCACAGAGTTTGGTACATAGTGAGTTTGCAGAATACACTTACTGGGTAAATTAATGTGAATTCCAGAGTGGCAGGTTTTTGACTGAAGCTACTTCTGCTGTGTGGACTTCCACGGCTGACAGTTACTTAGCTTTAGCCACAGTCTTAAACCCAAGTCACATTTGGATCCTATTCATGGGTATGTTCTTGTCAGGCTTGGTCATCAATGGAAGCAATTCAAAGGGTTCAGTGTATGGAGCACTCCTAAATCTTTCAGGCTGTCTGAGTCTTCCCACATGTCCCCATCCACCAGGTAGAATCCCAGGATTGACAATTGAGGCTAGTAAAACTCTGACATCACTGGCTAGCACAGCTGTTCTTCAGTCTTCTGGGGCATGAATGATCGCCTTGAGAGAGGCATATGGTAACCATGGCTGTTTGATTTTGTTTCTGTGTATAATCTAGCAACGGCGGAAGTTAAGTGGATCTTATTTACTTACAGAGGTTTCCTGGCATCCTAAGAATTGTCCTGAATGTTCCATATTTCCTGATCGCCTTTGTATCTTTGCCTATCATTAAACTGTCATCAGTTTTAAGCTGCAGTCTCAACTCCCCAGGTATTACAAGCAAGAGCTCGGCCACCACGAGTGCCTCTGAGCATGGAGGACAACATTTTCAGCAAGGAACAGAGAAGAGCACGCCCTTCACTTCTAATTTGTCTCTAAAGGTTCATGCACGTTTTGAAAATAGATTTTTTACTGCATTCTTAATTATGGTCAGTGTTTGCTTGTTTCCAGGGAGCAACTGAGAATCATTAGATATTGCAAGCAGGATTGAATGCCAAACTCATTCCAGAAGGGTTCCTCCTCTTCCATCCATGCTTACTAGGCCTGGTTTCGATCACTTCGGTGTGGGGCAGAGGCATCTGGATTTCTGACTCTTCATGATGTTTCTTAAGGAGCTGGGATTTAGGCTTCTCGCTTCCCAGAATCCTCCTCATTACCGATTACTTTCTTCACAGGGTGTTGGCTCTCACCCCTTCCCCTCTAAGCATCCTTCTTTTCCTGGTTTTCAGGTCACGTGTATCACTGCTTTAGAGAAATTTTCTGCACTTGCCCATGTTATGCAATTGAGTTACTGAAGCTTTCCAACCTCTTTCCAAATAACAGGCTTTCCAAGTAACACCTCGGTCAAGGTCAAGGTGGATGTGAATGATGCTTCACTCCAGGATCTGTGTCCTTATCTAGAGTCCCTAGCTATGTCACTAATTCTGGCCTTGAATCAGAGAAAACATAAGGATGACACAGTTATATCCTGTCTGATCCTAAGTCTAGTTTTTAGAACTTTCACGTTAGCTAGATACTAATCTTATTTACTAATACATATTACATGTTTACTATGTGAAGTGTTAAGCTAAGTGATTTGGACTGCATTTTTGACCCTCGTATAAAGTCTTTAATTCTGACCTTCTCCTGAGCCCATTTTGCACAGGACACGCAGGTCCTTGAGTTGAATAACTGCAATAAATAAATAACTAATAAATAAATCCAAGTGATAAGTGGCAGACCTCTATGGACACCTGCAGAATCCATCTGAGCTACTTTATGTTCGCTTGTAATTTCCTAGATTGTAGAGTATTAGCCCATCACATTCATTTGCACATTGGTAACTAAACTGCCGGGTATCCTAGAGTGCAGCTGGCACACCTATTAATGAAGCCCCAGGCCTACAGCAACCAGTCCTACCAAACCCTTTGTCTCTCCAGGTGGTTTGGCATACTTCACATTTTAGACCGCATAGAATGTGACCTTCTCTGTTGTTAGAATAAAAACACTAACCAAAAACAACTCAATAAGGATAGGATTTATTTACAGTTCCAGTCCATCATGGAGAAAAGCCAAAGCAGGAACCTGGGAGCAGGAACTAAATCAGAGATCATTAGTAACTTGGCTTACTGACTTGCTTCCCCTGACGTGCTAAGTTACCTTTTTTAAACAGATCAGGCCCACCTGCCCAGAGATGAGACTGTCCAAAGTGGGTTGGGCTCTCCTAAATCAATAAAATGCCCCACAGACATGCCCACAGGCTGTGATAGAGGAAATTCCTCAATCCAGGTATGTCAGTTTGACAACTGAGACTGGTCATCACAATAGAAGTTAAGGATTTAGTACCTAAGGGAAGACTTGGGAGGCAGGTAGAGGTACGTAGGAGAAGGAAAGAAAGAGATAGGCACGGGAGAAGGAGTGCCAGCCTTTTCTCTGAGAAATGTTGTCATAAGTTTGTTAGGAAATGAATCATGTTTCTTTTATTATTCTTTCAATATCTTCATTTTCTTTGTCTCAACCCAAAGGAAATGGTGGGGATATTTGAGAGAAAAATAATGAATCAAGGGCATTGGAGCTTGAGATGGTAGCCTTGGGGCCATGTTTGTGTAGGGACAGGAGTAAAGACAGAACGTGTAGGTAATGAGCCACAGTGGTCAAAGACTTCAGGAGGCTTCATTTCTCAAGTTGGTGCTACCTGAATCTTGGCATTGGTGGGCAAGAGATTGTTACTGTTCTTTAGGCCGTCAAGTACATGGATGATGAAATTATTATTTGAATTCTTCAAAACTCATGTCTTCCAGAAGAGTGACTTCAGTTCATCAATTGTTTTTTCTTCTGTTCCATATATATGTGGATACATTTTAGAAAACTGAGAAAAACACACATATAAAAATAAAAAAGAAATCCTTCTACCACACATAGCAAACTTGAGAACTCACAGATGCTCTTTTCATACCTATGAATTAATTAGGATGCATGATGTCTGTCTACCTGAGATTTTGACTGAATGTGCATCATAGAATTTTGTCAGTGCCAAATAATGTTCATAATCAAGACATTTAATGGATGTACAGTATGGCATCATCATTTCTTAAAACCATTTCCTTGTGTCGAAGAAGATTTACTTTATGTACGGTTTCCACCGTGTGCAGTGTTGGGCTCAGTAATATGAATCTCTGTCTGCCTGTTATTTTCTCAGCACAGACTTCTAGGACTGGAATTACTAGTTGCAAGGGTATAACACTTCCAAGCTGCACATGTTGCCAAACCGCTTTCTCAGAGGTAATTTTTTCTTCCACCCTCCCTGGTACCATTCCCAAATTCTGTTTCACTGAACTCCGACCAGAAGGTCACTTTGTTACAGTTTTACAGTAAGTGGCTGGATGTCTGCCTTATCCTCTAACATACATTCAGTTGACAATCAAAGCTTAGGCCTCTTTATTTATTGATCACTCACAAATAAGTAGGCTTTGTGTGCGTCATCAGCCAATTTCAAAGGACTAGCTCAATATTATTTTACTAAGATGCAAAGGACAATTACAAACTGACATTGTCTTTATGTGTCATATTTCATTCAAAAGCACTTCTCCTGTTACTGTTAGCTTATAATTTCACATATTTTGGGTCTTTTGGAACAGTGTAAATAGTTTGGGCACTGAATTTCCTTGACTCATATTTGTAGTATTTTTTTTCTTTTGAGCTTGAAAATAATAAAAGTTCACCTATGTTTACTTAATTATATATTTTATTCTATTTATAAGTAAATAACATCTGATTACATAGCATCTAATACTATCCAGTTCCATACCACACATACCATCCAATTACATACCACTACGTCCAATTAATTTTCATATGATTAAAAATGAAATGCAAATTCAAAAACAAGTAAGACTAAATAACAAAAGTGATAGTCTCTCCTTCATTCCCTCCCAATCTCTCAGGCCCACTCTTGGGACCAGATGCGTTTGATACTTTGATTTGTGAGTGGTTACGTTAACATTGTTTTGAGTGTTGTTTTATGGTATTTATGGTATAGTATCAAGAACGTATGTTCATCGTTCGGTATAAGCGATTTATGATCTGAATAGCCCTGCTTCTCATCACTGTGCCATCCTCTCTTTCTAGCGCAGTTACCTTGTTATTTGTGATTACGCAATGGAGTGTTCCTTATGGTGGTTTTTATTCTGAGCTATGGAAAAACAAGTTCTGTATTATTTTTCGCTTTATTTTGTTGCATTTATTTATTTCTGTGTATGTGCTTGTGTGTGTGAATATGTGTGTATGTGTATGTATGCATGTATATGTGCATGTGCATATGTTTATATGTTTCTGTATGTATGTATATGTGTGTATGTGTGTGTGTCTGACTCTGTGTGTATGTATGTATGTGTGTGTTGCTGTGTGTGTTTGTTTGTTGTATATATGCATGCATGTGTATGTGTGCTGTGTATGTGTGTATGTACATGCATGCATGTATGTTTTTGTGTGTATATGTGTATGTGATATGTGTTTGTATGTGTATGTGTTTATGTGTGTGTATGTATATGTATATTTGCTGCATATGTGTGTGCTGTGTATGTATGTATGTGTGTGCATCTATGTGAGTATGTGTGTATGTATGTGTTTGGGTGTGTGTTTGTGTGTTTATGTGTGTGCATGTGATATATGTGTAAGTATGTGATGTGTGATTGTGTGAATGTGCTTGTGTGTGTGTGCATGTGTATGTACGTGCATACATGTGTATGTGTTTGTGTATATATGTGCATGTGTGTATGTTTATATATGTTTCTGTATATGTGTATATGTGTGTCTGTGTGTATATATGTGTCTCTGTGTGTGAGTGCATATGTGTGCTGCTGTGTGTTTTTGCTGTATATGTGTGTATGTGTGTATGCTTGTGTGTGTATGTGTGTACGCATATGTGTGTATGTCTGTGCTTATGTGTGTATGTGATTTTGTGTTTGCTGTGTATGCATATGTGTGTATGTATGTGATTATGTGTGTGTTTGTGTGTGTATATATATGTGGATGTGATGTGTGTGTATGTGATGTATGTATGTATATGTGATGTGTGTATGTATATGTGATGTGTGTGGTATGTGTTTATGCATGATCTGTATATACGTGTGTATGTGTGTGTGTGCTTGTGAAGGGTAGAGACAACCTGCTGGAGCTGGTTCACTCCTTTTACTCCATTGGTTCCAAGGATTGAACTCAGGTCATCAGCCTGGCATCCAGCACCTTTACCTGCTCAACCATCTGCTGGCCCAGTGGTGCATTCTTATTATATTTTCTTTGTTTTATTTATTTATTTATTTATTACATTTGTTTTATCTTTTTCTGGGTGTTTCTAATAATTTGTTGTTCATTCACATTGACATCACCTTTCAGTTTGCCTTTTCCCTGTAAGACACTCACCCTTTGGTCTCGCCTATCTCAACGATCTTCCTGTCCAGAACATCTGCTCCCAGCCTTTCTGCAAGGCTCTTACCCTGGGCTTTCTTTATTCACTTTGGAGGCAAGTCATCTCCTTCTTACTCTCCCCACAGCTTTGTTTTGCTATTCTTAGTTTCCTCTTGCTGTTGTGACAAATCATTTCAGAATTGGAGGTTTAAACAAACCTGGTATTTTACCATATAGCTCTTGAGGTTAGAATTTTAAACTGGCTCAGCAGGACCGCAGTCTCTCTGAAGGCTCAAAGGGACAATGGTACATTTCCTTGCCTTTTAGGGGGTTTTGTTGTATATTTTGTTTTGTTTTGTTTTGTTTTGTTCTGTGAGCTCCCTGCATTCCTGGGCATATGATCGCAACTTCCATCTTCAATTTCATTTCAGTGTCTTCAAATCTCCATCTGTCTGTTGCTACCTAATGCCTTTAAATGTCTTTTGATTCTTCTGGCCCAACCTGGGCAGTCTCCTCAGCTCATAATCCTCTCAGTTTTTCTTCAAAAGTTATTTCTTAATTTTTTTATGTGTATTAGTGCATGGCCTGCATGTTTGTAAGCACCCGTGTCATGCAATGCCTGTAGAAGTCAGAAGAGGGTGTCAGATCTTCTGGAAATGGAGTTACAGGTGATTTTAGTCACCATGTAGGTGCTGGAAATCAAAGCAGGGTCCTCTGCAAGAGCTGTCAGTGCTCTTAGCCGCAGAGCCATCTCTCCAGACCCTTCTCTTAGTCTTATCTGCACACTGCTCTCTGTGCTATGGAAGGGACTATGTTTATAGGCTTTAGGAATTAAGGCATAGACATCTTTGGGGAATATTTACATTACTCTGATAGATACATTGTTCTGTGTCTCTGCTAGTTATGTTTTATGTTTAGATCATAATTTTCCAGGGGTCACCATATTATTTTTATCTTTAAAAAGTTTCATGTAAATGTTCTGTGAATGCCTGCATTTTGCTCTCTGTCTACTGAGAAATCACGCAGTTGAACACATCTATTTCTATGTCATTTTTTTTGAATTTTCACTCTGTTGCTGACTGGTTCTATGTCTCTGGCAAGTTAATGAACTTCTTCTAGTTTCTTTACCTGAGAATTGGCTGCTGCAAAGATTAAATTAATTCATCCATAGAGTTCTTGCTCTTAAACAAGATACTAGTATCTTCACACTTGATTAATAGTTGGACTACATTTAAAATTCTTGCCTAAGGGAAATAAAGGGGTTATAAGATGACTCAGAGGGTGGTAGTGCTTGCTGCCAAGCCTCAGGACCTGAGTTCCATCCTCAGGGCCTACATGGTGGAAGGAGAGAATCAGCTTATGCTTTCAGTATGAGATCTGAATTCAGTTTGTCATAACCCATTACCATTTGGATTTATATTCACATTGCTGATATGTTCCTGAAACCATAAAATCTTGAGGCATGTTTCTTTGTATTTGGTATTATGAACTGTCTGAATGTCTCACCCTAGGAAGCTCATTCTCGATTCATTTAGCAGATGTCATTCAATGTAAACTTTCAGGTCCTCATTTGGGCTCAGAAATGTTCTGTTTGCCCTCCTTCTGGGTTTGCTTTGTTGCATCCTTTCTCCCTGGTGTTATCCTTTTGAATTCATCTTCTAGGTCTCTTACTTTATCTTTTACAGTTTTCACCACTAACATTCAAAATTAAAGAAAATCAGCTTGAGTTTTTTTCAGAGATAATATTATCTCTTCTTCTTATTTTTTAATTCACTTCAGGTGTTTGTTGGTTTGGGTCTTCTGAGAAGCACATTTAAGGGCCAGTGTAGATATGGTTAAAGATTAGAAAGAGGAAGATGAAGACTCAAGGCAGATCTGAATCCGGTGGAGAAAGGGGGCAGTGAGTCAGGGAATCGCAAATGGACTTGTAGATCTTTTTTTCAAAGTGTGTGTATGTGTGTGTGTGTGTGTGTGTGTGTGTGCATGTGCATGTGTGCACCTTTCTCTGTGTATGCCAGAAGAGAGCATCAGATCCCCTGGAACTGGATTTACAGGTGGTTATGAGATGGTCAGTGCTGGTTCTGGGAATCAGACTCAGGGTCTCTGGAAGAGCAGAAAGCATTCTTAATTACTGAGCCATCTCTCCAGCCCCTAAAGAAAGAAGAAAGCTCTAACTTTGATCTTTTGTTGCTCTGAGACACAGCAAGTTAATCTAACCTAACTAGGTGGACCTCTAGATGGCCAAGACCAGGGGTGATCCTGAAGTTCTATTCTCCAGCTTGTAGGTCTAGAGTGGCAAGGATTTAGAATGCAAGACTATGTCCCTCTAAACTCCATCTTAGGGGGTGCTGGAGATTGAACCCAGGGCTTCTGGTATGCTATTCTGTGAGACTTACAGCAAGCTATATCTATAGTACTATGAACCTACATTTCTAAGACAGATCTGGCCAGGCTTCTGTGAAGACAGAAGGACATCTCAAGGAAGTTCTGTATCATATTGCAATGGGTTTTCATTTGACGTACCATTGCATTTTTGTCTAGGTGGGAATAGCTGATGGGCAGTATGAGACTGAAGCAGACACAATGACAGATTCACTGGAGCAAATATTGATGCTGTGGGCAGCAGAAAATCTAAATAAAGCCTTTTCACCGTTAGAACACTTATTCCAATTGCTTATAGATTTACAGATGGGGAGAAGTAACTCGGTGATTCCTGCACCCTCCCGGGGAAGATAGAGACATGGAGATTGGTGTGGGAACTGTAGCCTCTATGAACAGGTAGTCTTGGGATCATAGCCAGTACTCACCCTCCTCCTCCACCTTCTGCTCTATGCTTCCCTGACTCTCATCTTTGACCTCAAACTGTCTTCACAGCGTAATTAGTGCTTCAGCAGAATCCTTCACTCCCGAGAAGACAAACACCTATGCAGGTCATCTTACTCTTTGGGCTGGGATGGTGTGAAGGGAATTTAAATTCAAGGGGTGTGCTATCCGCATGTATGTAAGTGTACCACGTGTGAACAACGCCTGTAGAGGTCAGAAGAGGGCACAGGATTCCTTGGAACTGGTGTTAGGGTTGTTAGCCACTCTGTGGGCACAGGGAACTGAATCCAGGTCTTATAGAAAAGCAGTCAGTGTACTTAACCACTGCACAGTCTCCACAGCCCCTGAAAGTAAATTTAACTCCAGCAGGAGAGAAGGAGAGGGCCAAGTGCAGAGGACGCTGCTGTCGTCTTGTGGGTGACATTCTAGCACCTATCTGTTCAGAGCAACTTCTAGTTAATCAAGTATATTTTTTGCTGTCATAAAATCCCATGGCCAAAGGCAACTTAAGTCCATTTCATGGATGCCACAGTGAGTATTTAAAGTTACTTTTAAAACCAGTTTTCTCAAGTACTCTCTCATGCTCTTTGTTTCCTTTACGATAATTTTTTTTCATTTCTTTATGTGTGCGTTTGCTTTGCATTACAAAAGAAATTTTCCAATGCCCAAGGCCCACCTCACCCCTTTACACTGAGTTGTATTCCTTGGTAGCCTGAGTTTTTGAGTAGTTATTGATCATTCTGAGAACTAACTTGGCATGATTTGGAACTCCAGCTTCCAGGAGAGCATCTTGCTTTAGAGCATCCCTGTCCACATATTGCCAAGTTACACAAGTTCAATATGCAAGAAAACACCGAGGGCTCCTGTTAGGAGCTATGGGGACTCTGCAGGCGCTGCTGGCGTGACCCATCTTTTGACTGTCTTTAACAACCCATCTGCTGTGATTCCCTGTGTTCGTAGCCTCATAGCTCCATCTAACTTGCATGTTATCTTAATTTAAACTTCAAAAAGTACTTTATTTGTTATTTTTAGTGTGTGTGTATGTGTGTGTGCAAGTGTATTGCTTGCATGTATGTAAGTGTATCTGTGTCATGCAATGCCCATGGAGGTCAGAAGAAGCCCTCAGATCCCCCAGAACTGGAGCTATGGATGGCTGTTAGTCACCATGTGGGTGCTGGGAATCTAAACTCTGTTCCTCCGCAGAAGCAACCAGTACTCTTAATCACTAGCCATCTCTCCAGCCCTTCTTAGTACCAATTTTGGCTCTAAAAGGAAAAGAGCAAGCACACTCTTAGCACCCTTTCCTGACTTCCTCTGCACCATTATTTGCTTACTTTCCTCCTCTTGCCTTCAACACTCCAGAAATTTCTGGGATCTCTGTGACTGACCATCCCACTCCTCTTCTCTGCCCCTGTGTCCATTTTCAACTCAGCCTCTCATGCTGATGTCAGCTGCTTATCCACTTATTATCTATTAAGATCTGAGGAGATTCGTGTGAGGTCACTCTGCCATGTTGGTGTGAAGCCTTCATTTGGATGCAGAATCTCCACATGAATTTTAACCATGTTCAGCTTTCAATATGGCTCAAATTCTGCCTTCTCTAACTCAGTGATTGCAATGTTCCTTTGAACCCAGTCCTACATTATGTGCCACTCTTCTTTTCTTGTGGCTGTATATTCAGCAGAGTTGGTAGCAGAGTAGTGTGTTCAACTGACCACCATGGGTTAGACAAGAAGTCAAACCCTTCTCTCTGCAGAGGAGTTACGTGCCAGTTTTTGTTGTTGTGGTAGTACTAGTTTTTCTAATTGAGGCTCTGTAATGTTCAACTTCAAATTCAAATTCTGTTAGATAGACCAACTATGTGTAAGTATTCAAGGGTTCTTTTCAAGTGTTTTATGTGGAAGATTGCAGAACCATGGCTTCCACATGAAATTCAGAAAAAATAATCACCCAAACTCTCAAACATGCAATTTTGTCTCAGTTTTACACCAACTGCTTAGAGTTTTCCAATATACTGAGATGTATGATGCATGGAGACCTTCTGACCTCTGCACACTTTGCTGTGAAGTGCATCTTCTTGCTAGCAGATGGCTTAACTTCATGGGTTCTGTAGGAAAGTTGGTTTGAATGGCAAATTTAAGCCTATGGAAAACATATACATGGACACCCCCCCACATATACACACACTCACCCCCCACACACATACTCAAACATCAAACTAAAGAAGAGGAGCATGAGGTATCCAATTTCAGGGAAAGGAGTGTTGTTGGCTTGTCAGACAAGTGCAATTGAGAAACCCAAGAGAAAACGGGGAAACACAAAGCAGGAAGTGCCCAGTAGTCCCTCCAAACTGAAATCACCTCATGTCAATTGTGTGTGTTGTGTGGTTTGTGTACTCGGGAGTACGGATGTATGCACATGTGTGTGCATGCATGTAGAGACCAGAAGTTGATGCTGGGTGTCGTAATTTATCGTTCTCCCTGTTTCCACCTTAGTTTTTGAGGCAGGGTCTTGCACTGAACATGGAGCCCATCTATTCAGCTAAACAGACTCGTTGATGGACTCTAGGTTCTGAATCCATCTCCCTATCACTCTCCCAAACCCCAAACACTTGGGTTACTGGACTACTTGGTTTGGCCTTTTTATTTTATCTTAATTTTATGTGTATGAGTGTTTTGCATGTATGTATTTAAGTAGAAGATGGTCTGGGATCTGCTGGAACTGGAGGTACAGATGGTCATTAGCTGCCATTTGGGTGCTGGGAATCGAACCCCAGGTCCTCTGGAAGAGCAGTCACTGCAACTGACCACTGAGCCATCTCTCCAGTCCCCAACACATGGACTTTTCGATGTTGTTTTCTTGTTTTTAACAAAGTTGCTTGGGGGATCTGAACTCAAGGGATCTGAACTCAAGTCCTCGTATTCATGAGGCAGGCACTTAATGGACTCAGTCATCTCCCAAAACCTGATCAATTTTAAATTTAATGTTAGAAAACAAAGAAAATGGAGCAATGTGTTCTCCCCTGCTTTGTTTCTTCGCATTGCTTCTCCTGGGCATTTTGCTATGTAGAAGGTAAAGTTTTCACACATTTCAGAATGAAGCAGTCATAAAACTGTACAGGCCCAGCTTGGAGACATCTTCCACCAATTAAAAAGTTCTCTCCACCTGACTATATTATAAACACTATATGAAGAACGAAAGGAAAACAAAAACACAGGCAAGTAGTGTATTTTTTGCCTTTTTCATAATTTTCTCCTATAAAGCTACCAGTTTATTTGATAATTATACATCACAAAATTAAATTCAGAGTAGCATAAATGTGGGTTTGATCAAATAGTAGAAAATATTACAATTCAATAGACTTATGCCTTGTAGAACTAAATACTGAAATGCACTCTACTCTTCATATCAAAAAGCAAAACAAAAAAAATCAATAAATTTAAGACTAATTGAAAGAAGCATTGGTAAACATCTTTTTGTTTTGTCTTAAAATACTCCTCTTGTGGTGCATAAGAGATTTCACACGTCCTTAGTGGTCAGAAGTGAAATTATCTTTTGTGAAACCTCTGGGTTCAGATTCTGTACTTGAGGAACAATCATCTTGTTTGTTGACCCATGGAATTTTTGGAAATGTGCTGAGCATCGGTCATTTGGACAACGATATAAATGGCTCTGCTTCTGATAGAAGATTAAGATCACAAATAATTTGCATCAGAAAATACAAAATAAACAAAGCAAAAGGCCACTGCATGTTGAACGTGTAACGCCTTTAACCAAACTGTGATACCTGATGCACTTGCATCAGCAGTGATTTCTTCTGGATTGCTGCTTTCCCACTGACGGTACAGAAATGATGTCATGGGAAACAGTATTCAACACTGCCTTTGCTTTAGATGGGGTGAAACCTCAAGAACAGGGAAATGCGCAGGAAATGCACTAAGCAGTAAGCATGCATTTGTTGTTGCTGTTGGAGGGCTGTGTTGGATAGGGCTAAATGACCCATATTCTATCAGTATACATACTCCAAATAAAAGATATTCTATGTATTGTATTTTGCCAAATTTTGGCATCTAGCCAGTCTATCACCAAATGACAAATGAAACTGTGGTAAGAGGGAAGAAGGCATGATTGAATATTAGTGAAAGAACAGACAATGGCGTTTGACTTTTCATATATAATTGCCTTCGAAATTTAAATATGCTCTAAACTTAGGCTATTTGTAATGTTCGGCGCATTGTAGTTACTTAATATATATCTGCTGAATGAACGGCTAAACTTTATTCATTACAGAAAATGCCAAAATGCTTCCTAAAGAAAAAGCTGGTAGTGCTGAATAAATTTCTGACCTCCAGCTTCATTTCCAAAGGTACTAAGTATGCTTTTCACAGAAACTGAATGGTCTCTAGAAGTTTGGTGTGTAGGTAGATTGATAATCACCTTTGATGCACAGCAGGGGACTCATAAATAGTTAAGCTTATGCAAATTACTGGAGAGAAGTTGATCTTCTTTTGTGGTTTTAGGTCAGACTAATGATTTTCTTTTTCAAACAGAACCAAATGGATGTGTCAAAGAGGTAAAATTCTTAATGGGAGTGGACATAAATAGTTTCTAACCCGCTGCTAAGGTTACAGATGTCACTGGTAGTTGTCATTACAGTGGAGCAGAGGGTCCTTCATCATTTCAAACACATTTCCATATCCACAGGTAGTCAGAGAAATGACCATTACCACATGTACCAAAAGGACAAACAGATGGTGTTCAGATCGTTCGTTTTTGTGTGTGTCTTATAGGATGCGAGCCTTTTAGAAGTCATTCCTAGTCATGTGTTTAGTATCAACTTGTGTAGAGACATTTACATATATTGAACCCTTGCCCTCCCACGCTCTGTTCGTTTCTACCACAGCCCGCAAGTTTTCCGCATCTCAAAGCAGCAACGGTGCAGCTGAAGTATCTGTCCTTCCCCAGAGCGACTAGGAAATCTCCTATTAGAATTCCAAGTGATCATTTTCTATTAGCCATCCGGTCACTCAGCAACCCCCAGACACGATAAATTGTGCTATCTAGATTGCAGACCAATGGCTTGGCCCCAGCACGTGAGTTTTGCCACCGAGTTGGAAGTCAAGTCCGTGGCCATGGTGACAGAACACAGTCAAATGAGCTTGGTGTAGCTGACTCAGAACTTCTAGGCACTTCCCTCAGCATTTAAAACAGATCGTTCCCACACTCTAAGCAGTTCATGGGTACGGCTGAGGATGAGGCACTGCTGGGCTGGGCTACACGGTGGGGCTGTTTTGTTGTCTCCAGGTCAAACAGAGAAAGCCAGCGAGTATCCTGCGTGTGGCCCCTTCCCAGTCTGCTGCCGTTACCTCCCTGCAGCCCCTGCGTACGGCCCCTGTAGCTGGTACAGAGAAAGCTCTTTTGTCTAGGCAACAAATTCAACCTGCGATTTGGAATCTTTTCAGATGTGGCTGAAAATTGTAGACTTGACGGCTGTGGATGGTGGCTGTGGTAAGAAAGATATGGCAGTTGTAGAACTGATCTGATATTTTTATCTCCAAGTGGCTCCCATTCAACTGTCAAGCATACACTAGAATGTTCCTTAGAATGTCCTGAATTGACCTGTTAAGTGGAATGACATTAAACCCTAAGCTTTCCCGGCCTAAATAGAATGTCTCATCTCTCTTTCTTTTCCTAAACACAATGTTGTCTCAGACTCTGCCCTGTCTTATTCATCCCTTTAATTTGGATTTTCTGGTTAGGCTGCTTGACTAATTACATGAATTTAGTACCTGTGAGTTCAATTACCTCCAACTAAGTTGAGTTTTCAGAATTCAGCTACAAAGCCCACTCCCATTTAGCCTTACCTAGCTTTGCAAGGTTGACTAGGTGCTTCCTGGGAAACTGCTCATTTCTTGCTTAGATCATGCAGTGATCAAGCTAAGCAAATGACCTATCCACAGACACTAAGCTCATGAGCTGCCTGTCCAAACGGAATTTCCAATCTCCGCGTTTTCTCAGTGAATGACCACATTAACTCCAGGGATCTGTATAGCTTATTTGCATCAGTAGGCACGTAGTCATTGGCGATGTTGAAACTGAAGCCCTACATAAGAGATGTCACAGTCAGGAGGAGAGCCACTCCTAGAAAATCACCAGTTTTTGTTTCCACCAGATTTTGTTGTAGCTTTCCAGAACTTTCTTGTAGTGATTGACATTGTTTAAGGTCTCCTGTCTGCTCTATGTGGAAATTCCAAACTGTAACATTTGAAGCATGTACCCTAAGGTTTGCTTGAATCATTGATGCATATCTGCACCCAAATTTACTGACCTATATCTACTTACTGAGGCTTAGAACGTGGTTCCGAACACTCAGAATTGTTTCAATCTTGACTAAAAGGCTCCTCTATGATGTGGTATAGACAGCAGCTTTCCTTGCACAACTTTTTTGGTTTCCTTTGTTTTTTTCCATTATTATTATTGTTATTATTAATGAACTCACTATGTAGCTGAGGAGCTTGATCTTGAGCTGAACTTCCTGCCTATATCCCTGAATGCTAGAAGAGCAGGTAAACGCCACCACTCCTAACTCTTACACAAATTCATGTAACAAGTTCTGCAGTCTCACTCCTGAGAAAGGGTGCTTATATTTACATGAAGAATATAGATGTATTTCCATTTGCTTTTCAGTTTCATAGTAGAGGCCACAAGCAACTTGGAACCAATGATAGATGGTGTGAGATTTCCCTTGCCAACAGCTAGAAAGTTTTCCTTCTAATTTTCCTTCAAAAGACAGAATAGAAGGACAGGCAGAACACTGGGTCTTGCCAGTATCACGCAGACTTAACCTCAGAATCTGTGGTAAAACTCAGGATGGGGAAGGAATGCCAACTCTTAGTCATGGGCTGGTAATAAAGACCTTACACTCAACACCATCAAAGGTATCTAACCTTTCACTGTGACATGAGGCTGTCATCTATAGGTATGCTTACGCCACATCCATAGGTATTCTAGAATGCATGCAGCCTGAGAGTCATAGGTTGGACATGCAGGCTTGGGCTTTCTGTGTGAATTATCTGGACATAAACAGAACTGCCTTTGATATTAGGGTGCAGGGCTTTCTCTGATTCCTCATTCAGTCATTTCACAATATTCTTTTGTCCCCTCTATGTGTCTATCAATTGTTAAAGACATATGAAATCTCAAAACTCATGGTGGCATCCTTGAGGTTCCTGGTTTTCAGTTTTATTGACTGTGTCACTCAGATGTCTGCTCATGATTGTTTTTCCTCAGCTCTTGCAGACTGTGCCATCTTCCTTCTGCTTTTTCTTTAATATGTTTTTTTTTATTCAAGAAAGTCTAAATGATCAATATCAGACAAAAATATTACAACAACCAAATCTCAGATGGAAAACACTTTTCTTCCCTAAAGTCATTAATGATCTTTTATTCTGCTAATGATTTACTGAAAGATTACCAAGCACACTGCACACCGAAAGTGCAAGTTTCATTTATGAGATGGTTGACTAGGCTTAATGTCCTTTTCATAATATAATAATCACTGCAGTACCTGATACCATGATATAAATTCACAGATACCAGTGAAATTTACATGTTTCTTTAAAATATATTTTTATAAATATTAAATTATTCAGTTTAAATCCTCAGTTTATTAAATAATCTAAATACTAAAGAATGTTAAATAATCTAAAGTACTAAAGTACTTTCAAAATGCAAATAAATGATATTAATAATTTTGTTGTGAGTTAGAATCTTAGTATGTAGTAGACAAGACTGACCTGGAACTCAGAGATCCTGTTTCTGCCTCTCAAGTGCTGGGATTAAAGGTGTGTGCTACAGGATCTGGCCAATAATTCTCATTTTAAATGAGAACTTAAATCACCATTATCTAACTTACTAGAAATTTGTTAACTAATATCCCTAATTTGATTTCTATAATAATCCTATATAGTTCCTATAATAAACCATTGGCTCAAACCAACTTGGGGAAGAAAGGATTTATTTCATCTTATAACTCCCAGGTCACAGCCCATCATCGAAGGAAGCCAGAACAGGAAGCTGGAGATGGGAACTGGAACAGAGACCATGAAAAATGTTGCTTACTCAGTCCCTTCCCTTGCTTTGCTCAGACGCCTTTCTTGTGCAGCCCAGGACAACCTGCCCAGGGATGGCTCTGCCCTTAGGAGGGTGGGCCTTCCCTCCTACATTATGAAAATGTTCCACACACATAGCCACAGGCCAATCCTATGCAGTAAATTCCTCAGCTGAAGTTCTCCCTTTCCAGGTAACTATGCATTATATAAAGTTGACTATGACAACTGACAAGCTGAGCCATGAACTGGTTAAATCATTAAAATTGTTCAGTATTTGATTGATGCAAAAAAATTCTGGCATCGCAAAAGTTTTGATAGTATAAAATGTGAGAGTTTCCTCCTTTAACCATAATGGAAAAGGAAAGTACGTTGAGAGAATATGATAGGAAAACCTTCCTGTTGCAAAATAAAAAGAAAATAATGATATGAAATACAAAAGATATAAAATATACATAAACATCATAAGAATCATGCTTTCATGAGGTTAATTTGTTTTTTCAAGGGTTGATTCATAAAATTTGCTCATTTAGTCTGTAAGATATATAAGACACATGTAAACATTTCATCTCAATTTCATTTGAAAGACTCATTTGCAATATTATTCAGACATTTTTAGCAGGGGATACTGGGAGATAGGTGTTATCAAGGGGAAAATGGGGCTACTTTAAATGGAGGGGAGGAGGGAGTTATGCAAGAGGAGAGAGATACATGATATAAATAATGCTTAAGTGTTAAGAAAACCCAGAGGGAAATGTATTAGTTCAAAACCCTACTGAAAAATATACATATCTACATATGAGTGCATGTGTATAATGTGTAGCTGAAGGCTATACAATAAAAAACATAGTGTCCAGTCAAAAGAAATCTCCCTTTGAGTTGTTGGTCAGGGTAGTCCAAGAGACTCCCAAAATAACACAGGCTACTGCCACAGCCCTTGCTTGCCTCCCAGAGAAAGTATGACCCTATTGCTGAAGACAAGATATACTTTGTATACAGGGAACAATGGAACTGGAACTGACATGGAAGCCTCCTCCTTGAAGACTAGTTCGCACCGTATCAGAAGATACTATGGGAGCATCTAAGGAAAAGAGTAAGTCAATCAATGTCCCAACCCAGCTGCGAAGCCTGATAACCACAGCAGTGACTGGCACAGCAAACTATATTGGTGCAGTAGTGGCACTTTTATCTTGGGGGTAAACACCAACTATCTAATGGTTCTTAAGGCTCTCTCAGTGGACTTTGTATGGTACTGTAAACGTAGCTAAATACACATGGATGGGGAGGACATAGGTCCTGGAGCAAAATCTGTGCCTCTCACATCCCTAGACAAATGTAATTTCTTACTGTATGATAGGTACATATCCTTATCATTACAGGCATCATCAAAAAACCTTCTTTTTGTAAGAATTGGAGATTATTACATAATTCTACAACTGATCAAATGCAGAGAATAAGTGTCTGTGAGAAACCCAGCCCTAAATGACATAACTACAATGCAACCTGGATACCTAAGGAACCGGGGACATAGCAGAACAGAGGGCAAACAAATATCAAGGCGTCTCTCGACTCTTGCTAGTGAGGTTTCCTCATGGAACAGATGGTGATTAACCCAGAAAGGCACAACTGACCAAAATGTAGAGAATAAGAGATGACAGAGTATGTGTCCCTGCCTAGGACACCTATAGTAAAGGGCTCTGGGACAAGCGGGCAGAAAGCACAAGAGCCTGGGGTAGTGGATGACCACAAGGAAACAGTTTTCCAGGTGGCTGGGATCTTATGAACTTGCAGCAATGGTGAGAGCATGCACAAGACCCATGCAAACTCAAAAGAATTGGGAAAATTGGAAACAAGGCCCAGTCTTAGCTGAGGAGCTATTGACAGCGGATCACTGCACAGAGAGGGAGAGTTGGTCTTCTTTAAGAGAATGACCCTAGATAGGCTGAATCGTCTCTAGTGAATGGACACCCGCTAAGGGATATTTGGAGATACAAAGTTGACTCCATTGACTTTAACATATACCGTAGAGTGCATGAAATCCAACAGGGAGATTATGGAAGAAGCAGATAGGGATGGGCCTAAGTATGGTAAAGATGTATTGTAGGAAATGGACAAAATTCAATTATTTTTAAAAAATATATGCTAGACAAAAGCCTAAAGGTTCATGGGTCGAAGTCTTTGTTAACTAGTTAGGACCCTGCTTGAAGGTCTCCTCACACTCTTCATCACCCAGCATGAAGCTGAGCTCATTATTACCAACTTAATTTATAATTCAGATTTGAAGTCTTAGTTTACTTGCTGTGAAAACTCATTTAAAAATTTTCATGATTGTTTTCAGTGTTTAATGAGCTAGTACCTACAAACAGAAACTAGAAGTGGAATTTTGAATTATGTGTTACAAAGATATGTGTTTCTACATAGCAGCCTGGTCAAAAACGGTTTAGGCAAATTTTACAAGTAAAAAACAAAACCCTATTATTTTACTATATATATATATATTTTTTTTTTCTCGAATGAATTGGTCTTAATGGAGTTGACTGATTAAACTAGAGTTTTTATACAAAAAAAGTTTTAAAAATACTTAGAAATCATAGTAGTATAGAAACTCATTCTAATGCTAGAGAAGCTGAAGAAGTTTGTGTTTGTGAAAGAACAGACATGGCAATTGGTGCACAATATAGGATGAAGATATAATGGAATTTGACTTTCTAGGTTAGTTGAGGAAGGATCTGGCGATAAATAAACAAGAATGGTTTAGCTATCTATTCACTTGCAAAAATTAAATCTCCATTTTGACATATATATACCAAAGACACTGAATGTTTGTATGAACTAAACAATAAACCCCTAAAAGAAAAGAAAATCATCTATTTTACAATATCAAGGATAGGACTCTAAATCTAGCACCATAAAAGAAAAAAGTCAGATTTTACTTCAGATATTTAATCGGCTTTGTAACGAAAAGTACAAAAGTTGCAAAAATTGCAAAAGAGCTTTTTATTTGTGGGAAAATATTTACTACAGTTGTCAAAGTCTATCTAGTATATTCCACTGCCTGCACAGACATCACAAAATGGAAAATAAGACATTTCTTTAAAAATGAAAATATACATAAAGAAATAATTATCAGAGCTATAAACAACTTCTAACTATATAAATTATCCCCAGTCTCACAAATGCACAAATCCAAACTAAAGTAACAATAATGTCCTTTACTCTCAGAATGGAAATAGAGGAGAATAAGGAAGGTCAGTTCTTCAGTCATTCCTGGCTAGTTACACACACACACACACACACACACACACACACACATATATATATATATAACATATTCTTAATAATTTCTCATATAAACTTTATCCAACATGGGCTTAAAGGAGTCTGTACAGGTCACTAATGAAAGCAATATTGACAGCGTCAAAGAATGAGCAAGAATATAAATGTCCTTCAATGGAGACAGTTAAACAACCAGTGAGATGGCTCAAGGATCAAGGATCTTATTGCTGACTGATGACCTGAGTTCAGTTTGCAGGGCTAACATGTTAGTTGGAAAGAACAGACACCTGCAAGTTGTCCGAATTGTCCTCTGATCTCCACATGTGCACTGTAGTAAGTACACACACACACACACACACACACACACACACAGGAACTATAGATAAAATGTGAGTTAAAATTTTAAATAAATTATTAAATTAATTTTTTAATATAATAGTTTTACCAACTGAGAATTTCATGCACGGATACAGTGTATTTTTATATTCTCACTCTCCCCTCTCCTGCAAATTCTCCAACTCCTTGACTAATGTACTTTTTTTTTTTTCTTGAGGTTCAGTTGGGTGCCTTACATTTTCACCGGGACCCTGGTGATGCTGCACCAGGGACGCAGAAGAGGAGCAGGAAACAGGGAAAACCTCTTGGTGCCTGGGAGTGACTAGGTCTGGAGTCAAGACTTCAGCTGGCCACCAGGGGAGGTGGAAGTTCATTCTTGAGAATCTGTCTTCTCAAAGCTAGAAACTGCAAATAGCAGAAACCTCTTCTGTCCCCTCCATAAGTCTAGCACAGCGACAGTCACTGCCATGTACAACTTGGGATCTTGGGAGAGGGTCTGTGGGGGGTGGAAAGTAACTACTCAGAGAAGGCTGAAACTGCCGCCTGCGTTCTCCGATCTGCTTCTCCATCAGCCCGCCACCAGAAGAATGTGGAACCATTGCTCCTAGTTGGGGGCCACAGCTCTGTGCCGACGAGAGGGGACCACAACTAGAGTCAAGGATTGGGATGGCAACTCCATTTCACAGGAGGGAACCACAGTTCTGCCTCATGGGAGCTGGAACTCTGGCTATGAGGGGAACCACAGCTCCAGTTCAGAGAAGGGGGCCCAGCTCAGGTTCACATGACAGGGACTCAGCACGGGCTCACAGGTTGGAACCACAACTTCCTGTTGACCGGAGGGACCGTAGCTCTAGGTTCAAAGGAGGCAATCACAGTTCCTGACTCACAGGAGGGACCCACAGCTCCAGGAACCACAGCTCCAGGAGTGTGGGAAGCAACCACAGCTCCAGACGCATTGGAGTGAGTCATAGGTTTAGGTTCACAGGAGGGTGAACACAGGTCCAGGCTCACAGGATGGGTCATAATTTCAATTATGTTGGATCCTGCTATTTTCTCATTTCTATTATTCTGTCCATATTATACTTATGCCAAAGAAGAAACATTTTGGTTTCTGTGTAGGAAGCAGGCAACGGCTCTTTGCTGGCTTGAATTTCTTGCTACAGGGATATGAATATTAGAAATAAAGAGTTGTCACTTTTGCTTAATGAGACAGAGGATTGAGGTTTTTTTTCATCATCAAGGACGTGGTTGGCTTTTCCTTCCTGGATAGTCAGGGGAACGCATGATGAGATGCCTTCTTACTGGAGTCATGTTTTAAGTCTTCATGGACTTCTTTTATTTGTTTGTTTAAGTTGGCTGGTTTCTTCTTTGTGTTGTGGTTTTTGCTTTTGTTTCTGAGATAGAGTCTCAGTTCGACTCAATACGTGTCTCATACTGGCCTTAAACTCCCAATCCTCCACGTTAGATTACCAAATGCTGAAATTACTTCTGTGCACCAGCAGATCCAAACTGGTTTCATGTTTCTGCAATATTCTCTTTTTGAATACTCCAGGCATCTCCTCACCATAAATCCTTTACAATTCTTATCAGCTGCTTAAAGACTGAGTCTTGATAGGCAGGTAAAAGCCAACAGACATTTGGCTAGTGAATCTTCTCTCTTGTACAGGATAGGGATAGACCAATGATCAGTCGAAACACGGTTTCTAGTCATGTAAATATGTTTTAGGGACTTCAGTACTTGCCCTGTGTAGTTTCCATTTTTACCAACATCTGCATCTACCACCTTGTGGTAGGTGGGAGGGGGTTGAAGCAGCTGCCTCAAGGGTTCCCACTACCATCCCTGTCACTGATGCTCCAGGGCTACCACCTGGCCGAGGACTTGGGCAGCCAATGTCCATGGGCTTGTAACAGTCCAGGCTGGGCTACTTATTGGTGAGCTTCATCAATAAGACATGGCCTCATCAATGTCATTTTTGGCCAGGCTCTGGGCCTTGTAAATATTGGCCATGTCTTAGAAGTCCATGTACAGCAGCCTGATCATGTGTTGTGCTGCCTCCAACACATTCTGGCCTCTGATTCAGCCTCAGCACAGCTGTCTAATTTTTTTTAATTATGTGTATGTGTGTCTATGTGTGGGTGTGTGCACATGAGCACAATACCCACAGAAGCCAGAAAAGGATGCCAGATTCCATACAGATGGACTTATAGACTGTTGCAAGCCTCCTGAATTGGTTGTTATGAACCAGACTCCCTTTCTCTGTAAGAGAAGTACATACTCTTACCTGCTACTCATCTTTTAAGATCTTAGAAATTTAGAAAAAAGAGACTGGTTAAACACAGAGATGCATTCACAGGAGAGAATGCAACGAAGCTAATGTAAGGAATCTGAGCTTCATGCTCTAATATTCATAGATGACTATTGGATGAACATCCCCTAAAGAAAACCCAGAAAGCTAGGAGCACATAGCTGGATATACCAGACTTCGTGATTCACAGAATCTTGAAGAAAAAGAACAGAGCTATTACACTAAACCACTAAGTTTTGGGCCAGATTATAACTATACAAAAATAGAAATCCAAATTACCCACTAAGACATGATGAGAACACTCTGTTATTGGACACAGAAGCTATTGAGAAGCTTAGCCTGATTCTACTATAGAGGGAAATAAAGTAAGGATACATAATACAGGGCAAAGCTGTAGGATCTTGAAAACTAGGCAAAAGACACTCTGTTCTAGGAACAGAGAAATTCTTGTTAGAAAGCTAAATATAAATATCATAGTTTCATAGACAGAAAGAGGGAATTATATTCCCCTATCTCTCTGTCTCAAATACAGACCTTTTGTTCCCGGAGAGAGAATGACAGAGGGGTCTCAGTGGAGGGGCAAGTTTGAGCAGGGTCATTGAAAACTTTTGTGTAGTGTCACTGGAGAGTCTAAAAGCTCCTAAATCAAGCAGTCAGAGAAGATGACCTTTCAGAATCCTTCTCAGTCTTTGATTCTCTAGGAAGAAGAGCTTCCTTTTCCTAAATTATTTCATAAATAGCGTGGACAGAGACCCCTGGCACTGCTAATTCTCTGTGCCAGTTTTCAGTTT
This sequence comes from Eospalax fontanierii, assembly GCA_035773235.1. Classification (NCBI taxonomy): domain Eukaryota; kingdom Metazoa; phylum Chordata; class Mammalia; order Rodentia; family Spalacidae; genus Eospalax; species Eospalax fontanierii. The sequence goes on from CM069543.1 coordinate 18,406,957, forward strand.
TTCATAGCCTTTTACAGTGGGACATCTGGACGAGCACACCATAACACAGTAATCCTGCAGAGGGAGGAGAGACCTGGAGCTCAAACAACCCCAGTTACTTTTCACACCCAGAGCCTCGATATATCTAAACAAGGAGGACGGATGTAACTAAATACCAAAGTGTGAATTATATAGCTTAGTGTTGTTGGTTATAGGAAACATAGAATCTAGGAAGACAATGTAATTCTTCCTCATTATAAAGGCAGTTAATTCTGTCTTAATATAACTGTAATAGCACCACATCCCCTCACAGCAGAGCACTCACATCTCCCTCTGTTTGGGTCCCTGTGCTTGGGGCCAGCCTGAGAGGGATGCAGGGTCTCCACCTGAGGGGATGAGAGGCACAGAATCAACAAACAGAGACTGGGAGCTGGGTGAGAAGCATGCAGAGGGCGAGCACAGCAAACTCAGTTTATTCAAGGAAGTGCACAGTTTTATTTATGATTTTTGTTAGCCAATCACCCTATAAGGTGGCTCCCCCACTGCAGCCAATAGAAATCTGTCTTTCAGGCAGATGATCTCAATGCAAGTTCTCTCCAGATGCTGGGCAGAAGCTGGTGTCACACCTAGCCAGAGCAGAGTGCCACATCCACAGAAGCCACTCCCTTATTCCTCATAGAAGGTGGCCTGCCTCAGGCCCACACTGCATTATGACATATATCCCTCTCTGGCAGAAGGCATTTGACCCATGCCTAAAGAGGCCTTCCCTCCACCTAGAAACACTGTAGGGTGCAGGCAGAGTCCTTCTGAGTTCTTTTCCTCATAGTCCTCTTACATTTTACCCAGCTGTCTCCCTGTTGTGTATTCTATGACATGATCCCACAAACATATCCTTCCTTCTTTACGTTTTCTCTCTTGCTACACCCACCCTTACCCCTAAAAACAGTCTCTCTGTCTCACGACATTTGTCTCAGACAATTCATTCACTCACTTTCAGTTCTTCACGGAAACCCTGGCCTTGATTTACACGTACACCTTGTGAACCTAACACTAGATATCTGTACTTGTGTCTGGAAATCTCCTCTTGAATTAAAAACATCTCTCCTTGCTAGACCATAAGGAATGAATACCACCACACCTGGAGGCTTGTCTGTACTGGACAGAAGTCAGATAACTGAGTTATCTTGTGCAGAATCTTTCCTTATAGTGCAGTGCCATTTTAAAGTCCTTTGCTTCTATGCTCTTACACATTTAAAGGCTACTCTTATTTACTTAGTTAGTATCTGGCCATAACGTTCTATTGAAAAGTATCATATATCAATCTTAGATACACAAAAAATAGAAGAAAAGATATATGATATCATAATCCCCCGCCAATCCAAAAGAAATCAAGTTCTTTCCAACCTCCCAACACAGACTGGCTGGTGTGAAACCACAAGGCAAAAGAACAAAATTCTCACAAATTTGCTTGTGTAAACCTCATCAGAAAATAGCATTTTCAGCCATAGCATTCCTGGTACAGAACTCATTAGAGATAATATATGGCTGGTTAAGGGAATGTCATCAAGGTGAACTCACAAATCTAATATAATCCCTATTATAACTATCAAAACTTTTTCCATCTGCTTTTATGGAGAGTGGTATTCTACAAAGTCATTTTTTGCATATGCTCTTTCATTTACACCCATCTATGGTCTCTATAAAAACAGTGACATGAATTGACATAGACTGCATACTTTAAATACTCCATTTCATCAGCTTAGCCAAAATATAACCAAGGAAAATCTCATTATTTTTTGATGTGGGTCATATATGAAGATTCTAGACTGGATCGCTGAGGCAAACAGGGAAGAGGAAAATATGAGTTACAGGAAATAACTTGATGAAAAACAACTTGTAAAAGGAAGCAACATAGTCCATGAGATGCTGTAATCATAAGGAATTACATCTTTGGTGTCTCAGTGGGGGCCAGTTTAGAGTTAACACACAGTTGCTCCAAATATTATCCTTTCTATTCAAATAAGTAGTTAGTTAAATCCCAGTCGAATCCAACATTCTATTTAAATAATCAATTTCCAGGTACTTTGTCTTTATTAGACATGAACATAGGTAATATTTGAAGTTTTTTTTGAAATATTGCCTAATTAAAATGTTGACAAGTTATTGTAAGAAAGATATTCTTCTCAAAATTAGTTTAATTGAAGTAGTCACTATTCTTTTGGTATTGTAGAGTGAAGATACTCAACCTTATCTGTTTTAATTTGCACTTACTCTAGGTGTTCTTTCAGTCTACAGTTTGGCATCTACAGCAAGCAATGCTATGTGTACAAAGCCACAGAGCCTTCAGAGCTGAGATAGTCTGCAATCTAGTGAGTTCGACTCATGTTTGAACTCATGGGTGACACACGGGATGATTCACAATAAAAATACAGGGAGAACTCCCATCAAATACAGAAACTTGTCCTTGTTCATGGCATCTAAAGGGAAATGTGGAAGAGCAGAGCTACGAAGCGGATTTTACTGTAGTTGGTGTATTTATTCCCTCACCCTCTCTGGGTTTCTTTACCTATGTAAAGGCCTATGCAAGCACGCAAACACCAAGCTCACATGTCTCATGGTATCATAGAAAATGCACAGATTAAAACACCATGGCTCCTCGACCTGAAGAGAAAACAAGGAGAGTACAGCTAGACGATGAAGACTCTAAGCTAGGGACCAAGTACCATCCCTGGATGAGCAGACAGCGTGCCTAGAGCTTACAGAACTAGGGTCAAGCCTGTTGGAGGCAAGTCAGTGTTCTCTAGAACTTTGACTTGTGTGCCAACCTCTAACTGCTCATGAAAATGGGCTTCAACTGAGGGTTGAAGGGTCTCACATTCTGCTGTCTGCTGCTAACTCATTCCTAAGTCCTGAGTAAATCCTGAAGCTGGGTCTGGGTCCTGTGCATCCCTTAGGGTCTGACTCCTTTGGGGCCCTCTCCACTTTCTACACCCAAGAAGTTACTTGGTTCATTCTTATTTCTATAGTTTGTGGTCAGTGTAGACAAGGCCTCCTCATTGTACGTTAAGTGACATTAATTGCTGATAATGAAACTATAAAGAAAATTGAGACAAAGGTGTCTCCCCATTTGAAACGTGTGCTGGTATAAAACAGAAAATGAAATCTATTTTTATCAGGTAGACACTATTTTATTAATAGACACACAGTAGGTCTCATATCGGAGAAGTGAGACATGTCATTTCAAATAACTCAGATTGTTACTTGATTAATTCTATAGATAATTTTTAAGTGTATCAAGTTCTGTTTATTTTGGATAGTACTCAATTGGTTGGAACAAAGATTTCAGGTTTTGCTCCATGAACTATGTTTCAATTTATGTGTGTTGATAAGACCACAGAAGACATGTGTGGAGACTATCATGAAGAAAAGATCAAGGTCAAGCCACTGGTGTCTTCCACATTGGTAGACTGGGGAGGAGAGACTCCACTGAGAAGTCAGTGAAGAAGACAGAAAGTCACAGAAGCAGGTTCTCTGAAATACAAGTGAGAAAATTCTGTCAAGGAAACTGGTGTGGGCAGTTGGTGGCCATTGGGTTTACCAGTGAGGAAGTCAGTGGTAAAGCCATTTTGATGGGATGATGGAAGAACAAGCCTGGCTTGAATGAGTTTAAATAGAAGGGGGCCTTGGAATAACCAGAGCCCAGCATGCAAAGGATGCTCAGTTTTGTCCCCGCCCCTTGGGAGAGGATGAAATGAAAAGTGAGTTAGAAATTACAAGGTGAGCTATATACTAGATAATCAGGGCTGGATGGTTGAATAGTTATGAGCAATTGCTGCTCTTGCAGAAGACCCAAGATTGGTTCCTACACCTGTACTGTGCAGCTAACAACTATAACTCTGGTTTCAGGAGATTCAGTTAACTCAATGGCCTCCACAGGCATCTGCACACATGGGATATACATACATGTTCTCAGGAATATACATGTCCACAAAAAATAAATATATCTTTGAAAAATAAACTATAAACAAACTATAAAAACAGCGACTCCTCAGAGTTTGCTTTTAAAAGTTTTTTAATTATTTATTATTATTATTATTATTATTATTATTATTATTGTGTGTTTGTGTCTGTGCTTTGTGTGTGTGTGTGTGTGTGTGTGTGTGTGTGTGTGTGTCATGGTATATGTATGTATGGAAGACAACTTTGTGATGTTGTTTCTCTCTTTTTATCTTTACATGTTTCAGGGATGGAACTCAGGTCTCAAGCTTATGTGGCAAGTAACTTTATCCTTTACGGGCTGAACATCTCATTGGCCCCTTAGAACTTTTTAACAAATGCAATTCGTCAATGGAGAGACAAGAAAGATGAAGTAGCAGAGCTTCTCCAAGAATTCAGACCTGGCTCCATATGTGTGCAGGTTTCAGGGAATCAGGAGAAAGACAAATAAAAGTAGAGGAGGCATCAGGGGACCTGTCAGAGTAACAGTGCTCAAAGAATTCCTGAAATAGCATTCTTGCCCAAGTCAGAGGGAATGGGACCTGCACAAAACTGATGGGTGACTTTGGATAGAGATAATATGAAAACAATTGTTAACTTCCTCAGGGGATTCTTACGGCACAGCACAAATGTTATGAGGTGGTCAAACACAGAGGAAATGCCATGTGTCTGTCCATATTATTGGATATGGTTTTTGTTAAGGCTATGAGGCTTGGCTGCAGAAAATTTGGTAAGTGGAAAAGTAGATCTTCCTGAGTTTCCTTGGTTCTTCTTTCCTTCCTTCCCTCCTCCCTCCCTCCCTCCCTCCCTCCCTCCCTCCCTCCCTCCCTCCCTCCCTCCCTCCCTCCCTTCCTTCCCTCCTCCCTTCCTTCTTCCCCCTCCCTTCCCTTTTCTTTCTTTCATTTTTTCTTTTTCTTTTCTGTTTTGTGCTGAGTATTGAACCACGGTCCTTGCTCATGTTAACATGCTCTACCACTGAACTGCACACTCAGCCCTGAATTTTTTCTTAATCTCTAAAACCTTCCTTAACAGCAAAGGAAAAAAAGATATTAAAAATGAGTCCACATTCTTCCCGTTGTATATATGACTCTCGCTACCTTGCCGCATCTCTCATGTTAGCTCTGAACTCACACTTTAGCACAGGTTGCCTGCAAACTTATCCTTCTATTTTAGTTTCCCAAGTAGTTAACATTACAGGCTGAATCATCAGATCTGACGTTTGGTTGTATCTTTATAGTAATTTCTTATCCATAAGGCTATTGAGTGTTAATTATTTTGCAATGAAATCATTTCTTTAATTCATGGATTTCTTTCCACTGTCTATGGTGAGCAATTAATTGCAGTTGTGCAGCTATGCTATAACACAGCACATTCCAAGAATAAGAACCTATAGCCTCTGGAATGGCTTCGTGTTGTGAAAAGACCCTCCTTTGCTCTTTTGGCATTTAGTCTTTAATTTTCCTCTCCCCCCTGCCCCCCAGTGTTTCCTGCCTCTGCTCTCCTGGTAACATGGCTAATAAAACTTTCCTAAATGAGGAGCAAATTTCCTCTTGTCACTTTACTTAAAAGCCTTTTGTAGTTTACCATTTTATAGAGAATGAAATCCAAATTCCCTCATTCTGGCCTTGCCTCCATTCACACCCATGTATCCTAACCCGCCATTATTTCTTACTGCAGACTGAAGTCATGTCATTCTTCTTTGTACCATAGACCTCTGTGCAATCTGTTTTTTTTTATTCCACTTTCTAATCTATTAGCTACTTTTAGCTATGTTTAAACTGCCTACAAAGGAAATCCAGATCCCAGTGGCTCAAAGCACTGAGTATTTATTTAGTTCACAAATTTGCGTATTAATCGGACAGATCTTTGAGGCCCTTCTGAGGCGGCCTGCTGTTGTGAGGGTGCTCATCAGAGTTTATGCACTGGTAACGAGGCGGCCGGGTTACTTTACTGAAGTTGCCTGGGCTCTACTGTCTGAACTGGCGGCCTGTAAGCCAGATGGGTCTCTCTGTACATGACTGTTCTGCTCTGTGCTCCCCAGTCACACAGCAGCCGGGAGCGGCTAAGGAAGAGCGCTGGAAAAACTGCTTGGATTTAGCAAGGGGTAATCAATCAGAACCACGAGTAAAACCAGTCTGTGAAGAAGACGTAAATCATGTATGTGTGTGTGTGTGTGTGTGTGTGTGTGCATGCGCACACGTGTGCATGTGTGGGGGGCTAGAGGACAAGCTTGGGTCTAGTTCCTTGGATGCTGTCCAACTTGTTTTTTGGGGAAAGACTCACTGACCTACAGCGCTCCAAATAGGGTAAGCTGCCTAGTCAGAAAACTCCCAGGGTCTGGCATGTTCTAAGGACAAACTGAGGTCCTTAGACCTGCGCAACAATCACTTTCTTTAAGAACTTTGACATCTCTCATGAATAGTCATCTACTATCCATTACTGTGAATGACATAGAATGAGTATTTAACAAGTCTCTGTTGAATGATACTACTTAAATTGCTTGGATTTTCCTAATTATTGTTCCTTTTCTTTTACAATAAAAAGCTTATCTACTTTCAATGATTAAGTTACACATACACACACACACACACACACACACACACATACATACAAAACAGAGTCTCCCTGTAGCTTCAGCTAGCCTAGAACTCTTGAATGTTCAATTAGCCTTTGTTTCAAAGCCTAGTTCTCTGTGACCTACCCTTGATTAAATACCAGGACAAAGGTGGAAGTGAGTAGGAAGTAAGTTGCCATTCCTCAGATCATTTTCTCTCCCGTTTTAAATGGACTTTGAAATGGGAACACAGTATGTACAGTGTTGCTGTGGGTTAGAGGGGGTGTGTATGAGCTGTGCTTCCTAGGTGCCATCTTTCTGCCTCCTTGGGCTTCAGAATTCAGAGAGGACAGAAAGTCAGCTAAGGTCTAATATTCTTTCTACCTTTAAGCAAAATGTCCATGCAGTGTCTGATATGCAGATTACATTTCATTTGGGGAAATCCTTAGAAGGTTGTTTATTTCTGTGCTTGGAGTTAAATGAACTCTGATGTCACCGCTCTGTGGCTTTTTTCTTTTCTTTTTTTGGTGTAAGAACCATATCTTCCTCCTGCGCTTAGCACAATTAGCAGCTTATTATTTTCATTACCTCAATGAAGACTGCCATCCAACTCTCATTCGTGCTTATGCATTTTGGGGCACATATTTTCCGAGCACTCTCTTATATACACACTCTTGCCTTAGGTGGGAGTTAGAACGTTGGATCCTCCACCTGGGAGCTGTTAGCTCTCATTCATTAATCCTTCCTTGAACATGATAAAGTTACATTGAATAGGTGTCCTGACGTGCTAATTTGAGCAACAAAGGCAAATCTAAGATGCAAAATAAGAGAATACTTTAATCTAAGATGCAGAGGGCAGAATATGTTTCATATTTGCAGGAAGTTTTAGAACAACACATATGGTAAAGGGAACCTTAAAATCAAATATAAGGTGAGTATATACTATAGAGACATAAAATGCTAATTTCAGATTGTAAGACTTCCAATTATCAAAGCTATCCACCAATAACTACACTGAAGTAATGTCAAAGAGTCCCAAGAGTGTGCCAGTGGGAATAAGAAAAAAACACCCTGTTTATTATGGAAAAACTAATGGGCCATTTTCTGTAGCTGCTCCTACCTGTGTTGCTGTGATGGGTAGCACACACCAAGTGAAATACCCTCTTGGTATGTCTAAGCACACATCTCCACCCCGGGGAACTGGAATGTGCTTTAAACTCTGTTAAATAGGTTTCGTTACTTTGGGATGTTTTTGTTTTTCTTTTCTTCTTCTTCTATCCCTGTTTTTATTTTTAATAAAAAAATTTTATAGCATCTAAGTGTAAAAACAAATCAATGATGTCTTTTTCATGAATAACTCATGTTAGGAATTCAGTTATATGGCTCTCCTGTGACCTCCATCTTGCTGTGACCCATAGGTCATTACAGCTTTGCCTGAGGGTGTTAGGCTAATGAATCTAATGCTTACCTGGTATCACAGGCTGCTCCTTGCAGTATAAGATGATTGTGCACTTAAAGAAAAAATTGCCCCCCCCCAAAAAAAGGAGAAGGTGTTTGATGATGGTTGATCTTTGCTGTATGTATGGGAATTTATGTAGCTTGGGAAAATCTGTGGTTTCACAGGTGTTCCCCATTAGACAGACTTTCATGTTAAGAATGTAATTTTTTTCAGGAGGTTGTCATGGCCTTGATTATGCTTGAATCATAAAGAGTTAAAGAATCAGCAATCTCCTAGTCCTTGAAGACAAATTCACAATAAGTGCTATTTTCCAAAGCTATTGCACAAGTTTTTGCGTATGTGGAGAGGAGGGGTAGGTAAAAGGGAGTACAGCACAATGGAAAGCCAGCCATTTATAAATCTACAGAGAGTGGATTAGAACATCAAACATGCTTAAGTTCTTTTCATTGTATTCTGTTCCTGCTTTGTGGGCTGTTCCAGGCTGTTAAGGGTAACTGATAAATCTACTTTACCAATTACATCATGGAGTCCAGTTCCCATTTTGTGAAAGGAAAAATTGCTTTCTAAAGATCTGTGTTTTCTTTTGAGGAAAAGGGAGAATTCATCATTTCTACTTCCAATTTATTTCATCGTGACAACTCTAATTCCAGTCTTTGGCCCTGCAGGGTTAGAAGCTGATTAGACTAATACACCCCAAAACCCATGAAAAGCTACTGCTGATTAATCTTTAACCTATTCTCTAGCAGAGAACTTTGACAATTGTCCCAAATGCATCACAACCCAAATGTTTGTTATAGACTATGATTCATAATCAAAACTGATAGGTATATTATTTGCAACTCATTTTCTTAAGAATTTTAATTTGTTGAAGTTCTTTCAATAGGATGCAGGAGTCATTAGCGTTGGCCCATGAATTGCATATTTTTTTTTCTGCTTTTGGGTTCTATTCCACCAAGTTTTACTTATAGTAGATTTCCTTGGCCTAATTCCCCTTTCTGTCTCCATGGATCACTGTGTTTGACAGACCTGCAGAGGAGAGAAAACCTTACTACCAGATTTTCCACTTGAACTAAAGATTAAGTCAAGATCAAATTGAAATTCCTTAATCAAAGCTGTCAGCTTACATATGGTCACTATGTTTAATATAGTCAAGTGGATCTATATAAAAGGTTGAAAAGTACAAACTTAGCCTTCATTATACACATTTTGGATCACAGATAATTTTCATTTTTTTCCCTGAAAATAGAAAACATGTAAATAATAGCAGTAAGCACTACTACTTGGGCCTGGAGAGATGGCTGAGAAGTTAGGAGCTATCAGTGCTTTGCAGGGGACACAGTTGGGTTCCCAGGATCCATATCAGGCTGCTCATAACTGCCTGCAACTCCAGTTCCAGGCGAATCTGATGCCCTCTTCTGGTGTCCTTGGAATATGCATGCATAAGCACATGCACATAAATAAATGATATTCTTTAAAAGAACCATCGTTTATTGGGTGCTAAGTACATCGTCATTGTGCCGAGTGCTTTAATTCAAGGTGAAATTTGAGACAGTATATCCAATAGCCTTTCTTGGCAGGTAAGAGAGATGAAGTATTACGTCTCTGATCACAGAGACTTTATGCAGTTCAATAAGGAGATCAGCCTCATCCCTGTCCCCTTTCCTGCAAGGTCTGTCCAGCTGCCACTGCATCTTACTGCTTCTGAGCTAACGGGACTTTTATCTAATGGCACCTATGTTCTGAATTCAAGGAGCTTCCAAACCAAACCCACAGGTCTAAACATCTGTGGTGAGTCCTCCTCTGAGTGTAGTCTCTGTCAAAGCGGAGGCTCAAACTGCATTGGGTGTGAAATTCAGAAAGTGTATTTAGCTCTGACAAGACTGTCCATCTGATCCAAACTGAAATGCTCTAGCTGAGTGTTCCTGAGTGAAACACCATAGGAAAACACTCAAACCAATCTTTCCCAAGCACCATTTGCCAAATTCCTTATAGATCCAGGTCCCAAGTGACTAGTAGCTTGGTCTTTTAAGAGAATCATGCTCCCATGGGCCTAGGACAAAGTAGATAGGTCACTCTAGTGGCATCATGGCAGTGAAGTTTGCAATATCTCACTCTTGAAGAAAAAGTTGATAAAGATAAATGTTTTGTCCTATTCTGATAGCTCCTTCAGCCCCCCAAATTGCTTAACTCTACTACCTAAACTAGCTTCATCCAGTAAACAGCTGTTCAGTCATTTTCAATGTGAAGGCAATAAACCTTCAAGTTCATTGGCATTTGTTCCTGGTCAGTAATCTTAGGTTTTATTCTAGTCAAAGGAGAGTTATAACAATTATCCCTAAGGTAAGGTATGTGCATGTAATCTACAAAGTGTGCAAAGCGATCCACTGAAAGTGGCAATAGGACCTGAATTGTATTTACTTTACTTCAGTCTTTAAGGTTTCTGTTTTCGAGTGTGTCATAAAATTAAAATGGATTGTATAGGAGTATATTGTACATCTACATGATATTTAGATAGGTACAGAAGTACTGGGCTTAAAGTATTTAGAGAATGCTGATCTATAACAATATACTTAGGGTAAAATAATTCTGGGTAGAAATTAATCAGTTATAGTATATAAAACCATAAGTATTAAAAACTCAGCCATCCAAAGTCATATATATATATATATATACATATATATATATATATACATATATATATACACACACATATGGCAGTTTTACAACTCTTAATTTTAAATACCAATTTCAATCAGTTCATTTACACAACCACAGAAGGTAAGGTCTCCGGATCTTCTGAGACAAGGCAAAGTGAAGAGTGGAATTTTTCATCTAAATAGCTTTTCAAACATAAGGATGGGCAGCAAGCTTGCCATATCTCAAAGCAGCATTTCTCAGCAAGTGCTCTTTGATGATTTTAGGCACTCTTAGGAAAAAAGGGACTGGATTAAGAGGTTTCTCTATCAGAAGACTTCTTGGAACTCTTAATAGGAGTTCCTTCAACATATTCTGAATCTCTTAGATGCAGAAAAGTATGTATCGACAGGGTTTTATTTATTTATTTTTAGTCCAGTGTCATGCTTTTTGGAAGCATTTTATAGGGTCAGCTTGCCGCTGAATGCCCTTGAAAGGTACGGCTGCTTGTGGATTGCCTCTATGTTCTGTCACCATCGCCCAAACCATTGCCTTTAACCTAGTGTTCACAGCAAGCTCATTGTACTTTCATGGAGGGTTTATCAAGAGCCAGGCTTTTCTCTTTACCACCTGATTCCTTTCATGCTCAAGGCTAAGAATGTACTGAGTTTTGTCTCGTCCAGTACAGTGCTAGATAGTGGAGAATGGAAACCCTAAACAATCTTGGTTCTGACAGAATTTAATACAATGAGAGATATTATACACCAATTACTTACAACTGCTGTAAATGAGAAAGCAATGAGTTACAAGGGGATGGTGCTTAGTTTGGTGGGTTAAGGAAACCTCCCCCAGTGGAGGCTTCTGCTGAAAAACAGGATGACTGGGGCCTTTGAGAAGTGAAGAGAAAAGTGATGGAAAAAAGAAAAACAGACATACACACTGGAGAGAGAATGATAACTGCAGGCATTGACGGAAGTCCAACAGTGGATGCAGCAAGCTGGAAGAAGAAGAAGGCAACAAGGATGGGCCAAGGGACCAGGTAGGGCCTTGAAGGCCAATAAGGCTTTCAGATGTTAACCATGAGCAGTCGTCTATTGACAGTGTGACATGGCCAGCATTCTCTTGATTATTCTGGGTGTAATTGACAATTTGGAAGAAGACTAATATGTATTTGATATATATATATATATATCTGTGTGTGTGTGTGTGTGTGTAAATTTCTGCCTCTCTAGATTAAGCCTGAAAGGACAACAATATTACTCATTTACTAAAGTACCTCAAACACTTCCAACAATGCTTGGTACAGAGTAGAATCCCTTACATTTTTACTGAATAAAGGAATTAAGGTATGAATCGAGTTAAGGCCTTGATTCAGTAGTAAGAATAAAGATGATGGTTAACTTGGCTGAGTGCAGAAAACCCCAAACCCTGAGAGAGATGCTTAATTGGTGTTATTGTCTCACTGCCTCCACCTACTCATGCTGAGTTTAATAGCCTCGTGATGACGCCATGATAGCACCAAGTGTAAGGATGTTTGGAAAGAGACCGAGTCACAAGCATTCTATTTCATGAAGGAGGGTTGTGTTTATTAAGTAGCCTTTTCAAGTGACCTTCTCAGTTGCGCAGTAGTGAGCTTGCTCTTTCCAACCCCCATTGCTCTCTGGCCCTCTGCCATGTTCTGATACAGTAAGAAGGCCCTCACCAAATGTACTCCCTTGGTCAGGAACTTTCCAGAGCCATGGCCAAGCAAACTTTTTAAAAAAATTGGAATAGGACCTCTTTATGGAGCCCAAACTGATATGGACTTGCTATATATCTAGCTTTAAATTTAGGGTCCTCCTGGCTCAGTTTTCCCAGTAGCTTGAATTACAGTTGTGGGCCCCCACAACTGGCCTGTAAACTTTAAAAAAGAGTTATAATTTATCCAGTTTTTAGTGTTCTCTTACATCTCTGGAAGTGCACTAAGGTGTTTTCAGAAGCAGCAGGTGTTAGTGCTAGTCAGCACAGGAACACAGTGCTGAAGACATCTAGCAAGCTTACACTTAGTACATTCTTTGTTAGCTGATAATTGCCCAGTCTCCCATTACTTCCTGAAATAGTTGTAACAGGAGACAATTTCTTTACTGCAATATGGGATATTAGCTACAAATATTTAGGAGATCCTAACTAGCAAGATCTCACAGCATAGGCCAACAGGCTCTCTACTCTGCCTAAGGACTTATAAAGCAACTTTTAGTCACTTTTCAATTGGTCGTTCACACAAAACTTGTAGATAGTTCATAATTCATAGTTCGTGTCATATGTCATACTCGGTTGATGTGTCAAAATTAAAACAACCAGCAATATTGGCAATTGATAGCTGCTGGAAGAGGAAGAGTCAGTTTTCCATAGGGGTGTGGTGCTAGGTAGACTTACACCAGGCTCTGGAGGATGGACCAACACCCAAGAGTGTCTAGGGAATGCATATCAATAAGCTTTTTAAAAATGATAGAGGATGTGAAGTTTGAGGTTAGTAAGGAGAGGTAGGAATGTGAGAGGGGCCCGGGTTTCATACTTTATATGAAATTCTCAATCAATCAATTAAAAGACTATGCTGTGCTTTAAAAAAACAATAATAAAGACTTACATGTGAGTATTTTCTTTATCTCTGAAATCTATCTAGTTTTGAAAAATATAGCATAATTACTATTCCTAGTGCATATTTGTATCACCTATAATGTTTCTGGAAAAAATAAGTGAAAATTTTAAATTTTAGTGAGGCTTCAATAAAAACAAGGAGAGTGTGTGCTGTGTGTTGACTTATATGGCTCCTCAGTGCCTACAACTGTGACCTTATTTGGAAATAGACTCTTTACAGAAGTAATCAATTTAAGATGAGGTCAATAGGATTTGCTCTAATCCAGTATGACTAGTGTCCACATAAAAAGGGGAAATTGGAGGGCAAGTACTGAAATGGGGAGAAGACCCTGTGAACAAGGAGACGACTATCTACAAACCAGAGAAATTTGAGGAACAAATCCTTCCCTCACAGCCCTGAGAGGGAACGAGCCCATTCACACTTAGATCTCAGACCTCAGAACTGAGTCCCTAATTTCAGGCAGTTTGCAGCATCATCTTAAGGCAGTCCAGGCAAACCAAGGTGAGGGCTGTAAAAGCTGCACCTCGGTTAAGAGAAGTTATTAGCAATCATTACTTGTGTTCTTTATTTGAGTTGAATCTGCCAAATTTAGCAACACACACACTAGCTGTAGAGAGTTGAATAGCTCTGTTGTTTACAAAAATATACACATGGTAATTGAATTACCTCTACGCAGTAGAAGTGTGGACACAAGAATTTTAAGGCAGAAAAGTGTTGTTGTGTATTGAGGAGCCAGTCACTTTTTTGTGTGGCCATGCAGAATAAATATTACTGGCAAGGTGACCCGAGAATGAGTTTGAGATGCTATGAACGCTTCACCTGGACAGGTTTTCTTCACTTTGTTTTCTTTAGACAGAAACTCTTTTCACTGTGACTGAGTTGTCTTTTTTATAATCTTTTATGGTTTTCAAATTCCACATATGCATGGAATATAATGTATTTTGATAAAATCCACCTCTGTCCTGCAACCTCTCTGTGTCTCCCTGACCACTTTTCTCTCTTATTTAGAACCTGTTGAATTCATGTCATGCTGCTGGCAAGTGCATGCATATAGGAATGTCATTTGGAGTATGAGTAACATAATTTTAAAATATGTTAGTGATTGAAGTAATCACCACTATAGAATGGTTGAAATAATGAAAATAAATGCCTATTTTTTTGCCCTTTTCTCCCTGTATTTTAGAGAATATAAAAATTATTTATTTACAAGGATCAAACGGTAATGACTTTAAGGCCATTACATTCTCCAAAGTCTATAGCAAGTCATATATCCATTAGTAATTTTCTTAATAAAAATTGATAGTTTTATGGAATAATTTCTATAATATTTTTCTAGAAGTGTCAGTATTTTAAAGAAGTTTCCAATTATTTAATTCTTTTTCTTTTTTTTTTCAGAAAGAGTTTCAGTTCATAACTCAGGCTATCCTAGAACTCATTATGTAGCCTAAGATAGTCTCAGTCTTGCAGTGATTTGCCTGCCCCAGCCTTTTAAGGGCTAGTGTTATATGCATGTAGTATCCTGCCTTGTTTATACTTTAATTTTTTAGGTAATCACCAAAACAGATGTCATAGAACTTTGATCCCTAAATTATATATTTTATTTTCTTAGTTTTGAAATAGTAATGTATTAGTCTCTTTTTGTTGAGTTGAGGAGCTGGAAGTCAAGTATGTGGTGTTATGGACAGCTTTATAAATTGTCCAGAATTATAAATGGAAATTGCAAACACAACTGAAAGTATCATTTCTGCTGGGCAGGACAATTTGAAACTGAGGTGAAGTTTGAAAAATCAGCATGTGCAGAGAGAAGGCACACTTGCTACCGGAGTGCAGCGGGCCAAGGCATGCCGCTCGTTTACATGCAGTGTAAGTAAAGATAAGTAGGATGGTTGATTAGAACATGGATTGGATGAAACTTGAGTGTGTGTGAGGGAGACGTTATTGCTGACCAGAGAGGCCAGGCATGCAAGCAGAGGTGAGAGCAACAGAGAAGACAGTTCAAGAAACAGAAGCTTCAAAGCCGGGCTGCAACCTCACGGCACACCCTGCTTTATCCTCCTCATGTTCCATACTGAGTATCACCTCTGTTGGACATTGCTATAAAATGTCTTACTTATGTGCCCTGTCAAACTGTTTAACATGGATATAGGGAACAACAATGCCTTCAGGAAATATGGAGGACGGTGGAAGTCAGGCTGGAGGGTTTGCTCTTGATACAACAGGTATAAGATGGCTGCTGGAATGCTTTTTAACTGTTCCGTTCAAGAGTCTCATAGCATTACTTCATAGCATCTGCATTAACTGCAGAAGGACGTGGAGTCAGATACTATGTGGAAGATGGTTGTCTTCTCCTCCCCACTAGTCTAGTCTCATTGATCATTGCTTGATCATTTGAACACACATATTTATATACTTCTACTTAAATTCTGGTGACATCTCTAATCCTCAAAGTCCAAACTATTTAACAAGTCATTCAAGGTTCCCCGTAAGCCAGATTAGACATCTTTCCTGTCTTGTTTCCTAGCATATTCAAGCCTCAACAAGCCTTAGACTCTCTACCCATCCAACTACTAATATGCAAAAATTATTATCCTGCTTTAAAGCAATTTCTAAATATTTATAGTCTGAAATACTATGGTGTCTTTTCAACCCATTCTTCAAAACATATCCTAAATGCTCCCTCTTCTATGAAACCTTTGCCAATATTGTCCCGTCCCATACTTCTCTGACTTCCTGCTTTCTCCTTCCACAATACCTTAAACATTATATACTTAGAGCATCGGACTTACCTAATTTCAAGTTTTTGTTTTTATGCCTATTTTTTGGGTTAAATAAGGAGGTTCTTGAAAGTTAATTGACTTTTTTATTCACCTATACGGAAGTGGTAAACTATAAGGTATCCATAATTTTTTGGTGGTATGCACAATTACATGATTAAGTGGAGACAAGTATATATAAAACTCTAGAAATACACTTTGAGACAACAGTGGTCATTCACATAATCCCAACGCTCAGGAGGCTGAAGCATGATTTCTAAGAGTTTATGTCCAGCCTAGATTATTTCGTGAATAACAGGCTAGACAGAGGTACATAACAAGACTCTGTCTCAAGAAATACAAACAAAAAATTTATATTTTTAGTTTTCCTTAGCTTACATTAAAATACATGTTTTAACAGATTTGAAGTGATACAATCCTGCTGATACTTAGAATGATAAGGCCATCATTAAATGGAATTGGTTTAGAGAATGAGTTTTGTGTTTATTTTTAAACTAGATATATGACAAGGTTGTATGAGAGAGAATATTTTATCCATTGGAAATACAATGTGTCTCAAGCCACAGAGGTACACACAAAGAAGTAGGCATGTGCTTGAAGGTGATAACTAGAAATACAGAGATGGAGGGTAAGTTCTATGTGAACAAAGAAGGAATCATGTACCGCTGGAACCTGGGAAAACAGATAAATGACTGGACTGAAACCACCACAAAGAACAGAATCAAAGGCAGGAGAAGGCAGAAGCCTTAGAAGAGAGCACAAGCACAAGGACATGTTCGAGGTGAGCAGTGCCACTGAGTCCGAGGAACAGAGGGGCATACTGCTAATTCCAGAGAGATTTCAGTGACGTAACTGAACAGGGGACCTAGAATTTAGAAAACAAAGTGAGCACTGGGCAGGAATCGCAATTTTCATCAGTGGGATTAAGTCATGTCCACAAATTCAGCACAGGGCAGAAGTGACAGTAGCTATAACCACCAAGTATCCTAGTCTCTCTCTCCCTCTCTCTCCCTCTAGTTACTGCGTTCTAAAGACTGAGTGAAGAACTCCTTTGATAAACTTTGCTTTTCTTGTGGGTTATTCTACCCATGGACAAATTTTCCTCTCTAAAATCTCAAAAGATTTAGGCATGGATGCCGATTCTGAAAGATTGTTAGAATAGAATTTCAAAGCAGTTAACTTTGCCAAATATGTTTTCTAAAGGCATGTTAAGTCACATACAAGCACTTTTGATTCTGCAGGCCTCCTCAGAACCTCTATCAAAGAACTTCAGTACCTTCCAAGCATTTTGGGTCTAGGTATCATCCTGTAGTGAAACTCATGTTGAGACATGCAGACCGGGATGCATTTTATTGGTATTTTCTAGTTCCTTTCTCCTCAAATTCCATGTTACAGTAGTCTTATATATTATATAGCATAGCAAGAAAGTCACTCAATAACGAGGAAAATGGAACAGCATTAGAAGCATAGATGCTATTAATGAGCAGCAAAGCTTTCTCTCTAAATCTTCCATCTCTCCTTCCTTCCCTTCCTTCCTTTCTTCCTTCCTTCCTTGTTCCTTCTAATTAGATTGCTTCAATGGACAGTTTAGGTCTTATAAACACTTGGTGCTGGAGAGATGATTTAGTGGCAAAGAATGCATCCTACTTCTCTAGAGCACACAGTTAAGTTCCCAGCACCCATATCAGGTGACTCACAACTGCTTTTAACTCCAGCTCCAGGGAAGCCCACACCCTCTTTTGTCATACATGTTCATACACCTATACTCGTACTAACACAAACACACACACATGAATAAAAACATTCCTTTAAAATAAAAACTAATTAACATAACTAGCTAGGTTGAATGCAGTATAGCAATCATATCAGGAGAAATTACAAAATAATTCTCAATAAACTTCCTTAACATAATTTATGGGCTATGGAGATCTAGACTTTTTCTTGTCCAATGTGCAAGCTGTAGGCAACAAATTCTTCAGAGAAACAGAGGTATTAAAGATCTTTTGGCTGTAACACAAGGCTGTGCTGTGATTGCCTGATGCCGACGGCCTGGACTTCTGCGCAGGGCGTAAGTCATGACTCTGTGGAGACTGTTACATCCGTAGCACCAGTCATTTATGTTCAGAAGAAACACAAGTTCAGTGGAATGCTTCCAGTTTCACACAGGAATCTCTCATGAATGTTCTCAGCTTCCCCTCCGCGGTGTGGTGTTCTGTTCCTCTGCGTTTCTCCTCTGCCCAGCACTGCCATTGGGAAATCATCTCATCTAACCCTGACTCCCTTCAGGGTACAGGACTCCACGTTACAGCTCTCACCCCTGCTTTGCTGGTACTTTGGTCGGCGCTAAAAGCCAATCACCTTGTTTTCACATCAACCTTCTTGATATTTCCATTGCTTTTGACTTGCAGATTTTTTATTAACTGTGCAAATATGTGCTTTTCGCTAAAGCAGGTCTGGCCTCCATATCATTTCTAAAGCCACTAGAGAAAAAACGGATCAGACTGTTTTCACAAAGCCATTTCCTTGGTCAACCCCCTTGTTCAAGCTCCAAGGTTACCTGTCCCCTAGGAATCCTGCATTCTTGTGGACTGACTTATTAAAGACAAGGTGCAAAAGGCAGAGCTAGGACATGCACCTGTGTCCTAGGAGGCAGTTTTACCACAGCTCATGCAACTCCAGATTCCGAGGATCAGACATCCTCTTCTGACCTCTGCAGGCATTGAACAACACAGGTGCACTTACATACATGTAGGCAATACACATACACATAAAACTAAAATAATAAATAGAATCTTAAAAAAAAGAAAAAGAAAGAAAGAAAGAAACAACAGCCCTTCCATCAATGCACGGTGGGATCCAAGGGAGATGTTGACGTAAAGTCATGGGATAACTGAAGATGCAGATTCCACAAGCAGAAAATAGTGTTAGAGCTTTAAAAGAGACAGCTTTAAGTGTTTCATTAAAACCACCACAAATACTGTGCATAGCCATCTACAATGAACTCATGAGCGGCTTGTCTAATAAATGAGCTTCATCTGTAGTAAATGGCTTGGCGCAGCCAAAGTGGCTCTAATCAAATCCGGGACAGATGAATTCTGTAGATGTAGCTGATTTCATTAATTTAGTACTCTTTAGGGTTCATAGTCAATGGCCAATTGATATTATTTGTGACAACACTAAATAAAATAAGTAAAGGAAAATAAGTTGGATGATGTATTGTTGAGATAAATCACACCCCGCCACACGGGAAGATGAAGCCCTCCAGCTGAAACACTTAGTACCCTCCACTCGAGTCCCATTCGTCAGCCCGGTGCCGGTGGCTCCAAAGGAATGCAAAGGTAAATGAACACCAAAACATGATTTACAACACTGGAAAACAGCCCTACCCAAATAAATCAAGGTTCCACTTCATTTCAGGCGTGGGGGCATTCATAATGCAGAGCCTTTAAAATCAAGCCGTGCCCTTGCAAACAGACCTCAGCGAGACACTGACCTGCAATGAGAGATAGGCAGGATACCAAGTGTGCACAGGAAACTAAAAGGGCTGAAACATAGCTGCACCTACTCGGGAGATGGGACAAGAGCATGCACAGCATGTTTTAAAAGACCTTGGTTTGAGCAATAATGACACAGCGGCCTGCTGACATATTAGGAAAAGAAAGTCCACATATGTTTCCAGAACATGAAGATTTAGACACAGTTTTGTTAAAATTCTCAGGACAGGAGGAGCACCTTGGAGGCCCATTCTATATCTATACTTTGAAGAACTGAATTGAACCACACTCAAGAGTATTTGGGGAACACAAGTTAGACCCTCTAAGCCTTAAAACACTAAGAAAGGGGCTGGAGAGATGGCTCAGTGGCTGAGAACACTGGCTGCTCTTGCAGAGGACATGGGTTCAATTCCCAGAACCCACATGGCAGCTAACAACCATCTGTAACTCATTCTACTTCCAGAGAATCTGAGGCCCCATTCTGACTTTCTTGGGCATGGCATGACAGGGGTGCACCTGCTTACGTGCAAGCAATAAATTCATACATATATAAAATAAATAAATAGTTCAAAAATATTAAAGGCCATGAAGTTGGAGGGGCTAGGGAGGTGGAGGTAGATCTAAGAGCAGATGGACGGGTCTGAATATGATCAGAATATATTGTAGGAAATTATCAAAGACTTTTCATAAAAGCATCTTTTAAAGGATTTAGTCAGGGTAGAGATAAAGGAAAGGAGAGATGGATAAACAAGAAAGAGGCAAATTTCTATAAAATGGTCTTACTCTCTGGCAACTCATCTGGCTAGGGCGAGACAAGGGGGGACAGTGACCAAAATGGAGGGATTCCAGACCTGTCTGGTAGTATACTAAGACTCAGAGACAGAAATGAAAAGTGAAAACCCCTTCTCCCCTCGAATGCTTTAACTAAATTTTCATTTTAGGATTAGTAGATGAAAAATATCATTTTGCTGTTGGAGAAATTTCTACATGTTATGAACTAAAGACAACAAAGAGTAAAGGTTTTCTAGCATAAACCCCTTCCTTTACCTAGGCAGGAGTGGTTGACAACATTAAAAATAATCCTACGTTGATTTATTTTATTAAGAACTAGCCCAAAAGAAGAAAAGTAGTATTTGATTGAAAAGAAATCTCTTATAATTATAGAGGTTTACAACCAGAAATGTGAGTGATATGTATGTGTGAGAGAGAATGAGAGTGAAAGGAAGAGTGTGTGAGAGAGAGAAAAAGAGAGAGAGAGAGCAGATTTAGAAGTCCAGTTTCTAAGTTTATCAAAAAAATGTATTCTTGAGATGTCAAAAACTTGAGTTAGCTGAGGTCACAGCATGAACTGATAGCAGAGTCAGACTCTAGGCTCTCTGTTAGTCTACCCATCTTGTGACATGCAAGCAAAACAGAAAAACATGTCATCCTCGCTATGCTATGCTTATATGTGTGTGTGTGTGTGTGTGTGTGTGTATTATGTGGGTGTGTATGTGTGTGTTTCCATACTCCTTACATATGCATATGAATCGTGAAATTTTTAATTTGGGGTTTCCTGTTCTTTTTATAATTCAATCGTATTTTATTTGGCTTTATTATATTCAACCAATCATTTCATGAAGCTTGAATGTGACTTCCAACATGGAAGTGGCCTCCTGATAATCTTCTATGCATCGTTGCACTTAAATGACTTTTAAACTAGTTTTTATTAGTGTATATTCATTACATAACAATGGGCTTCATTATGATATTTGCATACATGTGTATATTGTGAATATATTCAATGCCTGTCCCTTGCTTTCCCCTCCTCCAATCTGCCTGATTTCTTTCCTCCTTCCCAGTGAGTCCCTTTTTGTTCTTTTGTCCTATCTTTGTTTTCTTTTTTCCTGTTCTTTTCTTTCTTTTTTTTTAGGGGGGGTGCTTTTGTTATTTTCATTCTTAAACCTGGTCTAAGAAAGATACACTGAACTGACTGCTGCCTACACAGTGTCAAATCCCCAAAGGTTATACATAGGTTAGTCGTCTAACAGCCTGCAAAAAAAAAAAAAAAAAAAAATCTGCAGAGAAGCATTGAGAGAAGCTCAGTGAGGCTTTAGCATCTTGCCTGGAGATGCTGGTTTCTCCTGCTCCTGCCTCAGTATTTATACTGCAGATATTGCTTGTATTAGTGAAAGTTAATATTTCATTTCTCATTGCACAGGTATTTCAAATCACTGAACTCATGGAATCGTGCTGCCTGAAGTTAAGATTATACATTGCTTGAGTTTAAATAGGTGTTTGCCTAAGAGCAGCGTTCTCCACAGAAAACAGGTTTTCAAAAGGCAAGCAGAAACATTTGGGTTTTCGTTCTATTACCATTGAAATTGCACTTCTTTTGTTAATGATTGAATAAATCCGAATTTCAGTGATGTATTCTCAGCATTTTCTTCTACTTACTCCATCTGTTAGGGGAAAGATCCAGCATCTTGAGAAATAACCCACTTTAAAGTCAAAAAGTATAGTCTGCAAATTTAAGCTGTTTATTGTGGGATAAAAATAACCATAAAACAAACAAGCTTTCCTTGAATATTTGTGGCTCTGGTTGGGAAGCTCTTCCAGACCCTTCAAGGGGTTTGACTATAAAACACCCTGAAAAACAATTTCTCCCTATCCAAACTTACATATAGGAAGCCGTTTCTCTCATTTTGATTAGCTTGACTACAGGTTTGCCTGGGGATTAAATAAATTAACTCACTTTCAAAACGCTTCCTAGGGAGAAATGATCTCTTTTGCCCTTTGTTGCTTTCAATACCTTAACACCAAGGTAGGGTGTTGGAATAGGGGTAGGGGGAGATTAACTTGGCCAGAACTAAACAGAAAAATAAAAGCACAAAGAACAGGAAAGTTTCCCATGGTGCTTCTGGGAAATCAGCTTCTAGCCCACCTCCCTGGCTCATGCTTTCCTACCTGTTACAAGTCGTTTATTTTTATGATAACTTTAATGAAAGTGACCTGTAGAAAAAGTTTCGAATCTGGGTTGTGGTGAGCTAAAAAAGGAACTTGGACTTGCACTGATACAGCTAGATATCCATCAAAGAAATAAAAAGAAGTTTTCACTAGGGAAGATGCGTTAATAAATAAATACTTTACCAAGAAAAATAATAGTATTTACACAAGCAAAGAAAACATAAGTCAAATGCATTTGCCAACTCTTACTCCATAACTGAGTGGACAAACATTCCTTCAACTCCAAGTGACATGCAAAGTTTACTTCTATCTCTGTCTTTAAGCACTGAAGAACTACCATTGTTACAAGCATCTGTACTTCAGAGCGTACATTGTGGTAACAATATATTCCACTGATTTATATTAAATATTCTTCCCAAATTTACAATCATTAAGCACTTTAGCATCTTAAATAGCAGAGGCTGGCATAGCAATTTTTTTTCTTTCTTATATTTATCTGATACCAAGGCTTTAGGGGAAATTCAAAGTTTTCTTTCCAAACATGCTTGTAGATTATTTCCTTGTTTGGCAGGGGAATGGAATTTACCATCACTTGGGAAAATTCTGAAGTCAAGCTGTGAAATTGAACAAAATTTTCATCAGAAAAAATTGAGTTTGAAAAACATGTGTTTCCCCTTTGGAAACAGGAGGATTCGAGGTAGAGAGGAAGCCGTGTTGGAGAGTTTAAGCCTTCATTATTGTTTCCTGTGTAACTGTTGAGCACTGGGACAAGGATGGAGAGAATGCCAGCTGCAGTGCCCAGAGCAAAATCTTTATGAGTTCAAGTGATGGAACTCAAACACACAGACCAGGTGTCCAGCCCTTGATCTTAACACACAACATTTGTACACACAACAGACTAAGAGAGACCATCCAACAAGGACAGATCCTGGGAAACGTGGACTAAGAAAGCAAAGTCAGACTTCTCAGGAGGCTGTGGAGACTTTGGGTGTGTTCATATAGTGATGCTGAATAATGATTTCAAGGTTATTTCTTCATGAAAAAATTCTTGTAATTGGCCATCCTCTGAAATCACCTAAGTTCAACTTAAGGGACATACTTTAAAGGAGAATAATAACTTGAATATGATCCTCATACCTGATTTGTGTCACAAGTCTGTTAACATAAGCTCTTAATACTAGAAATGTTAAATCATCTCCTAAAGCCAGAATTAATAGATTGTGTGTGTGTGTGTGTGTGTAATGTATTACCACTGAACCAAGCTTTCCATGAACAATTGAAATTTCATCATCATTTTGTCATCAACTCATCATCCTCTGAATGAGAAACAGTTATCTAGTTTGAAAGAAAATGTCTTTCATAAGCATCAATTTTATGAATGTGAATTAATCTATAGAAAACCAGGGGATGGGTTTTCTAGAAACTAAATTCTTAGGGTCAGCCTGTACTTGCTGTAAAACTATATGGCAACCTTAGGTCCTATTGCTCAATCATAATGTTCAGGACAATTCTTTTTACTCTTTGTGCTGACATTGCTCTATGTGAAAGAGAGAAATCAACAGTACAACCATCATTACCATTAAAAATAAGTTAATCAGGCCCCAGTCTATGCACCTGTTGTTATTTTTCACAGTAGGCTGCCAGACGTGGTTTCTATCCACTGGGATCATCAAGACAAAGGAAAGCAAAGGAAGGGACATACAGACAACTAAACAAGCAATGAGACTTGTACACAGCACATATGTGCTAGCTCTTATTTGCATATGGAAATGTCGACTTTGTAGATTCAAGTTAATGATGTTTTGCTTTTGTCGATCCATTATGAGCTGTCAGCTATTAAGATCTGGCCCCAAGTGGTATCTCCTGCAGCTACTTGCCCAATCCTGCTGCTCTGTTGTATAGGTTAAGAGCTCAACACTATGCTAAAAAGCCGCAGGGAACCCTTAACTTGTATGGACCACGCATGCATTCAGGGTCAAGGCTGTTTCAAGAAACAGCTTAGCCAAACATGAAATTATTTTTTCTAATCTTTTTCAAAGTTAGTTAAACCATCATACAAATCATTTGCTGGTCTGTTCTCATTAGGTAGAACCTAAAAAAAGCTGAGAACGGAAAGTGAAGTTGAAAACTGTGCTGATTTTACATTTGGAAGGACAAACTGCGACAGTATAACTTCTCTGTTTTTCAGGTGTCAGGAACAGAAGCAGAATGATTCTGCCTCAACAATCCCCAAGTTACATTTAAAATGTGTCATGCTCTCTCCTGTAATCAGATGCTCGGACACTAGGAAGAAATAGAAACCATCCTGGCACATGCCTTTAATCCCAGCACTTGGGAGGCAGAGGCAGACTGATCTCTGTGAGTTCAAAGCCAGTCTGGTCTACATAGTGAGTTCCAGGCCAGCTGGGGCTACAAGGAGACCCTGTCTCAGAAAAAAACACAAACAAAAACAAAAACAAAATAATCAAAAGAATAAAAAACAAAAATCAAAACAAGAACCTGTCTATGGTCACTTTGTTCAATAATGTCTTCTTTTTGTATGCTCTCTATGGAAGGCTATGGACTAGGTGAGATACATACATATGTGTGTGTGTGTATGTGTGTATTGTGTACATAACAGTCATAAATCTATGGAATAAAATTATTCCACCACATTTCCCACCCTTTAATACTGATGAGAACACTATGTTTCTCAGGGCAACCCAATAAGAATCGTGGACAATACTCAAACCACAGTTTACCTGAGTCCCAGACCCATGTATTTAATCCTCTACGTATTTATTCTATATAACATGAAAAGAATTTCTCTTTAATTTTTTTTTGAGATCTATTTATTTTGCTAGGGATAAGAGCCCAAGGATTCACCTTTAAGTTTTCCTTCAAATGTCTTTTATTTTCCTAATCTTTAACTTCTTTCCTTCAAATGAGGTATGATTCCTTGGGTAGACAGTCAGGGCAGTTGTGCTGCAGGCCCCACCCCTCCAGCCTCATCCTTTTTCCAGTCTCTGCTGCAACATTCAATCCAGCACAGGTCATGACCAGGCTTGCACAGATGACTCTAACTGTCCTGCTGAGACTTCGAATCCTGAAAGTGAAGTTTGAGAGCTCCAGACCAGTGACATATATGTAACTTGGGAATAAAGGGAGGGTCTGGTTCATGTCAGTCTTGGCTACTGGGGAATGGGTCTCGGTGGAGAAAAATCACTTTTTATTTTCTTCCAGATGGGGCAATTCTGAAACATTTCCAGTCACCTTAGAGGTCTGGCAGAAAGGAACTCCATTTGCTTATTGGAGTCCATCTATTAGTTCTTGGCATGGCTGTCAGTCTTTCCATGTCCTTTCCCTCAGGCTTCCTGGATTCAGAACCCTAATAAACAATGCACATGTAATTAGTTTTCCTACATTCTTTGTTTGGAGAGCTTCAAGTTAAGACACAGGTAGTATGTTTTATCAATTATTTTGTGTTCATTTTCTCTTAACATATTGGTAAAATATATATACCATCAATGATCCCACAACTGATTATTTTATATGGCTTAATACAAGCTTAGGTTAAAGTCAAAGAACTGGATTTTTCATAGCTAAGCGATGATAATTATGTTATCCGTGTTGCTGTGGATGTGTTGCCTTGGAAGCTGGGGAACTGGACAGAGTTGAATCTATTGTGGTCATTTCTAGAGACATGAAGCAGGTATCCAGAAATAGTAACTTACAATTTTCTTGAACCTGACATCGATGTAACTAGCACTATTGTTTTGTAATTAGAAAAGCCCTATTCCTACCACTAAAATTTGTAATATAATTCTTATCACTCATTCCCTTTAGCACTCCTTTAGCACAAAGGGAGTGTTGTAGTCAATTTCTTGATTTTTTCTGATATGGACACTTATTTTTAAGTGAGTAGATAGCTCATAATCCAAGTTAAAATAAGTTCAACTTATTGGTCCAGATCCAATTTGTCATCAGAGAGATAACAGCCTTTAAATATAGAATCATAATTAGGATTAATTAAAACAATTTAAGAAGATCTTGTAAGGGAAACTAAACGCTGGAAATCAGCTGAAATTGAACCCTTTTCTCTGCTTCCTGATCAATGTTGGAATGCCTGTGGGCTTTCTGGTACTAAAGTGGTCTGGTGTCAAGGATTAAAACTGGGCTCCCTTCAAGAGCAATAAATCCACTTAAAAATATGTAAATGTGTTTCACTTACCACTGACCTGGAGGTGAAAAGTTCTATATCAAATTACTAACAGCCTTAGATTCTCATTCATCTCTTCTGATTCTAATTTTAAAAAGCTGAGAAATGAGCTATGGGAGGGTATTCATTTATATTGTAGAGACAAACGTGAGGAAGACTTTTCACTGGTCATTCCAGAATGAGGCAAGCGTTCCTTGTTCTCTGCAGACAATACTTGCTTCTTCATATTTATTATTTTTCAAAATTTATTCCCCCAGTCTAGAACGTTTTGCTTCATGTCAATCCTTCATAAAAGCTTCTGTAATGGCATTTACTGAGACTTGGTACACCTTCCACAAGCAAAGACCCTACACACCACTAGGCTCATGGTGTTCCCCACCTCCTGGCAGCAGGCCATCATGGTCCATCAAGGAACTCCAAACTTCTATGTCCAAGTATTCTAGATACCCTGACAAGCTTCTGCCTAGTGAGTAATATGACTGCTAGGAAAAGTAAATAGAAATTCCTTGACTAATAAGCTAATGTCCTCATCACTGTGGCCTCATGCTCAGTGGCATTTCCCTTCAGTTTTTGGTCTACTGGAAACTCTGTGAGGTTGGCATCATCTTCATTGCCCTTTGTATATGTAAAACCAACACTCCATTACTCAATGAATGAGCATTAGTTATCAGGTCATTATCTTGGGTTGCCTCATCTATCCCATCTTTCATGTACTTTGGGTTTGAGGAAAGAAAACATATTTCAAATACATTTTGCCTTGTTCATCAGAGCAATGATAGAAATACAAAGAAGCCAGGACGGAATCCTGTCCGACTCAAGGTGACACAGTTGCTGTGCCAGTGATTCAACATAGACGATATCTAGAGGCACAGTTGTATAACAGTCAGAGTCAGGGACACCCTTGCCCACCTCCCGAGAGAGGTACAGAGCAATATCTGACAATCCTTATAATCTCGAAATCTGGACAATCACCTTAAACTTTTAATTTATGAATAGTGTATAGTATGTCTCTTTATCAGCCCTTCGACGATGACATTGTGTATTCTTTTCCAGTCCTGTTTGCAATTACAAATTTGGTTAGTATTTGATTTTTCTGCTGCAATAATGACACTTCATTAATTTAGAAAATATGTCTGGGTTTGCTTATCACAGTAGTGTCATGTACCAACTCTCAAAAATGTTTGTTAAAGGACTCAGCATACAATTAATGCAAAATTAATGTTAGTGTCCTCTCATTTCCCCTGTTGTTACTAAAATAAAACTATCCAGGGGAGGTATTATTAAAAATATTTGCTTTTTTAAAATATGTATTTGTATGTATCATACACCTGTACGTGCACAGACACACATATGTGTATAGTTCTAAGAAAAGAGAATCATAGGATCAATCATCTGGGCAATATGCTCACACTTTTATTGCACAAGAGTCCTTGGTCTTTCCAAGTGATTAGACCTGGTTTTGAGACCACGATCTGAACTGTGTAACTGAGCTCATCTGAATTTATTCTAATTAAGGACACCTGTTTCTGCTACCCTCTTACACACAGACATAAAGTTAAACATAACATTTGCCACTGTAACAGAGGGTTCCAAACTTTAGCCGTGCTGAATTCCAAGGATGCATAAGGTGAGTCAAGAAATTGCCATCACTAATATTTTAGAAGATTTGTCTTTTCCTCATTTTGCACACACACGCACAAAAACCCAAACCAAAACAAAACAAATCAAGGCAAAAACCTTGACAGAAAAACAACAGTTATACACTGAAAGAAATTTTATAATTTTGTCTCTAAAATTTTCTGTCAGTCTTTGTGACTTATTATTACTTATTCATACAAGTCCAATGATAATAACAATTGTATCTTGAAATAGTGTATCTAATTACATAAAATCATTTACATGTATGTTTCATTCTTTTCATTTCTTAAAAGTTTATCACCACTTACGCACTTTAGAAAAGATGACTCTGCACAAAACGAGTTGTGTGTTTGTAACTCCAAGCAATCACAGATACAATTTATTTTAAATGTGGAACCATCCTGGATGCTCAGCAGATTGAAGACAGTCCACATACAGGAGGAAAGACAACACCAGTGAACGGAATGGGACTGAACCACAGGGAATATTGTAGGAGAACATCCTTGAGCAGGGCACCTAGGACACAATTTCTGAGCAGGGATCTAACCTGTGCTCTAAAGCTTGCCAAACAATTTAGAAGAGCAAGGAAAGAAAGTTCACTTAAGGGCAACTGCAAGAGCAAAGAAAACCTCACAGGATAAGTGAAAAAAGTATATTTTCAAGGTGATGAGTAGCTAGTTTATAAAGACTCATTATCTAATAGGCTCTGGAAATCATCTTTTTCAAATGGAGTTTTAGAATTTGAGACTAACCTTTCATGTTTTTGTTATAAGTAGTAATTTTTCTATTCTTAATGCATGGCATCTATCAATCACGGGCTAGCTCTTAGGGCATGAATCTTTCGTAGTAGACATTTCTCCCTCTTCTTTTCTTGCTCTCCCTGCAGTGTGCTTCCTCAGAGTAACTCATTCCAGCCAAATCTCAAATGTAATCTTTCAGTAAATCAAGCCAGTTAGCACTGGCTCCCAGGGACACTGGCTTAGGGTAGAGATAGATGATGAGTCAAGCAAATCAAGAGTAATAAAAGTCAATTTCTTGCATTTTGACCTAATGCAAGGGAAACATATCTTTCTCTTTCTTCCTGGGCATAAAAAGCATATTGACTGGAAGTCTTGGAGGAAAATGGATCTAATGCTAAGAAATCCATCTAAAAGATGGTAAAGGGGAAATCGGGACCTGTCACACCACTCAAACCCAGGATGACAATACATCTACTCCAGTCAGGTGAACTAATAAATGTATTCCAATGTGCCTTCTCTTCTATGTGAAGACCCCCATGCTTTTGACCTTTGGGAA
Organism: Eospalax fontanierii; assembly: GCA_035773235.1. NCBI lineage: Eukaryota > Metazoa > Chordata > Mammalia > Rodentia > Spalacidae > Eospalax > Eospalax fontanierii. The sequence goes on from CM069543.1 coordinate 18,436,563, forward strand.
CTGGAAAGAAAGCAGATCACAAAATATTTTAGAGTATAGAAAATGGTAGAAGGGTGACTCAGGAGTGTGTCTAATGCTCTTGGCCTGGAACAGCAATGATGGGGTAGAAAAGACAAGGAGCACGATGCTGGATGAGGGAAGGAATTGCTTTTTTCTTAGATCTATGAAGCAGCCAGTAAGTTTCCAGGCTGTTTTGGAGTAAGCCTTCAGAATTAAACCAGCTATGATGAATGAGCCTGAATTGGGCAAACAGCTAGGGTTTAATGTCCACATAGTGCGTTCTTAGAATCACCCTGGGTTAGAAATGCCTGGCTTTAAGAAAGACTGTAGATTAAAAAAATGCTTTCAAAATACATGTAAGGCTAAAATGTGATTGAAATAAATATCTGTCAACAAACTTCAGCGCTGGAAGCGTGTGAGGTTTTTAAGGATCACTGGGAAGGCTCACAGCAGCGCACTCTCGCCAACCCTTTTCCCTTCTTGCTTTTTGGTTTAAATTAAATGGGAGCTACACAATGAAAAATCAATATTTTGTTGTTCCAAACACTTCATTGTATTCATGCAGTTCTGGTGGGAGATTCTTTTGAAAGAAAGTTGAGAATGAATGGAAAACATGTTGACAACAATCAAAAGGAGTCACCTCCTAGTCCAGTGTTGTCTTCCCAAATGAAAGTCAAAAGTTTGAAAAACAGGGACCCTTATTGAAGCTGACACAATATGTCTTTAATTTGTGTCTGAAGCCTAAGAGAATTCTTGCCTTAAAGCCAGGAATGCACACCAGCCTTACAAGAATGAAACATTATGATAGAAAGGTGTACTTTAGTCTGAAGGTCAAATTCCAGGTGTCACCCAAGGTCAGTGTCTAATTCCCCTCCACCATCCTGTTTCCTTTCTAGGTTCCCACGTGAATTATTGGGAAACAAAGATTTGCAGAAGACAGATGAGGAGTTTTAGTTTTCTGAATCAGAGATAGTTCAGAAATATTTTCCAATGTGCTAAGGATTCTGTGAAGGCATCCCTTTCCCAAACAGCTCTTACTCATTTGTTAGTCTTTGTGCTTACTCAGTACATCTGTGATTATGTCTGTGGCCTAGATACCTTTCTTGTTCTCATTAGAGTGGAGCTGAAATTCTAGATGGAAACTTCTTATTCTGGACCTGGTTTAAATTTCAGTAGTATTCCCTTACAGTGAAATATCTTGGAAAGACTTTGTTAGTAAAAGTTTGTCATGCATAGTACCTGGTTCATAGTGGGCAAGGAAACAATGTCCTTATGAGTCTCATCTCTGTTGGGCATAGTGGACCATACCTCTACTCCTAGCACTTGGGAGGCTGGGGAAGGAGGATTGCCAAAAATGTGAGACAAGCCTGAATTATATAATGAGGCCCTATCACAAAACAAAAATAAACAAAAACAGAAAGAATAAGAAAGAGAGGTTAGAAAAAAGGCAAAGGGAAGAAAGAAAGAAAGAAATTAAGAAAGAGAAAGAGAACGAGTCTAAAGTCAAGCGTGACTACAAAGAGAAGCATTTTGGATAAGACTCCATAACTTACCTTTTTGGGAACATGAAGATTGCCAAACACCATTTGCTTAAAAACACCCAAGTTCATGGTTATTCTGGATGGGCCAAAGAGTTATTTTTGCAAATGTGAAGCAAACCACTAAGAAAGAATCTGGGAAGCTAGACAGAGGGAAGATGGACCATCAGCTAGAGAGAGGTGGATGAGAAGATCCAAAGTGCTGCAATGCTCACTTTCACTTAGACCTAACTACCACTGCGACCTTCTGAAACAAGAACTCAAGGAAAGAATCAGCAAGGAAATTCCCCGCATCTCATGTAGATCCGTGGCTCCTCTGTGAGTTTGGTGCCAATACTCCATCCACAGAAAATTTAGTGGTAAAAGACATGGTCCCCCGAGTCCTTAAAACCTGCTCAATTTGCCAGCATATTACTTGAATCCTAAATGGTCCATGGGCATACTGCCTTGTTGGCACCAATCTGTATAAAAGTGCTTAAGAACCCATCTCTCTTTTTAAGCATGATCCTAATACAGGTTTGAAATTCCTCCTCCATTAATATGCTTTAACTTCAATGTAGGTCTTATTTTTGAACTGTGGGTAGGAAGTGATCCAAAATCCAGCCTTTTAAAATAGCCACATAAACCAAAGCAAATTTGGAAACGTAAACAAAATGAAATCGTAGATCAATTATGACTTTATCACAAAGGTCTTCCCACACCAGAATATTGGTATGTACTCCGAGATTTTTGCTTGATAATTATTTTCTTGTTAATGTTCAGTCTTACAGGCTGATGGTGGGAAGAAGGAATAATGGCTTTAAAGAGGCCAAGAAATCCCACCCAGCCTCCATTCTCCCCTTTTGAAATTAAACTGTCTACTCTTCCATTGTGTACTGGAAGTGTAAATTTTTTGTGGTTTTATGGGAGCTCACAGAAAAGAGTTTGCCTTTATTATCAGAGAAGACCTTGGGTTTTTGAATAATGCTTGGACTGACTGCTAAGACTATGAGAATGTTTGAATTTGACTAAATAAATATATTTTTCATTATGAGATACCCAAGGACTTATGGGGGCTAATTGTGAACGTTAGGGTTTGAATGTGAAATGTCTTTAACAGGGTCATGAGTTTGGCTCTTTTACAGTCCTCAGCTAGTGGTATTGGTTTTGGAGGCTGGGAAACCTTTGAGGCAGGAGGCATGGCTCATAGAAATTTGATACTGAGGACAGAGCTAGAAGATATGTGTTTCTATTTGAGGAGGAAGTACTGGCAGCCATGTCTTCTTGGCCCTGATAGATTGTACCCTCAAAACCCCAAAACATGGGTCCAAATAAACCTCTCCTTCCTTCAGGCCCTTCTGCCAGGCACTCCATTACAATGATGGGAAAAGCACCTAACACAAGTGAACAGAGTGGATTAAGTGATAATTTGTTGGGAAATCTGGATATCAGATTGACCTTAGAAGTCCATGATGAAAATACAGTGTTCATGAGATTCAAAGAGGAATTAAGATTGTATTGGAAATTGTCAGTGCTGTGAGAAGCTAGGGAGAGACTGGCACGTGGCCCTGAATTTGGCCAGACTCACCGTGGAGCCTGGCTTGAGCACAAGTCCTTCTGCTGGGTGCTGCATGCATACACAGCAGGATGACAGGGTAGGTTTGGACTCTGCTCCAGCTGATGTTAACACTGGACTATTTTACTGACAGTCAGATCTTAAGAAATGCTTCATTCTGTATATAAATAAATTTATGCCAATTCAGAGGCAGAAGGAGGTACATTTTAAGATAACCTTTATTTTTGTTTGTAAATTCCTTACCGATATGCTCCTGCTTATTCCTAAATGACAACGCAGAATCTACTTCCATGGCAGCCTCTGATTATTCTTTGAGTAAATAATATATCTATATTGACAGCTGGATTTTTCCAAGGATGTAACTTTTTGACCTTGGGACAGGTCCAAATTGTTTGGCCCACACCCTGATGCCAGCACCAAAATGTTCTAATTCGAGTTGTTCAGACCGATGTGTAGAATTTGAATAGACTAAGGATGTTGGCTAAGGTTCTAAGAGGTGGTCTCTAAAAAATAAATTTGTATGCAAATATTTTGTAAAATTATTGATTCACAAAAAAATTCTAGTTGCTATAGAGACATCATTGAAAGTTAGGAAATCAGCTTTACAGATTTTATGTAATAAGCTCAAATCATTTTCCAAGGAGTAATTGTAGATTCATTTTGTGCTTAGCCATGGGTTAGGCAAGTATGAATCTTTTTTTGGTTAAATTTTGCCCCATGCTTTCACACTGGATTCTAGTATGTGATTATCAAGAGATGCCTGGATTGGGGTTAAAGGCAGGCTTCCAGGTGGGAGTGAGAGTCAAACTAAAAGCAAAGGATTTATGCACTTTCAAGAAGTCTTAAAAGTATTCAAGAACACTTGAAAATGGTAATTGTTTCTGGAATGTACTATAATAGAGCACGGAGTAAAAATCATGTTCCTTAAATTGAAAGATGGAAGTTATCCAAGGAATTTATCCTTGCCATCTCTGGACTGAAAATGTCTCAAAACTGAATCATCAAAGTATCTCCATATAGTGATTGGATATTTCTTCACCAAGACAAGTGTCTCTCCAGGAAAAAAGTATGCTTATATAAATGCTATGGCCAAGTAATCAAATTCATGTCATAGTGTTTTAGCTCAAAAAAGACACAATAAAATGACGAGGGGGAAGGCACGTGTCACAACCTTCATCCCTATATTTGTTGCTTGAGGTTACTTTTTAAAAATGTACTCATTATGAGGGAAAACGTGTTACAACCTTCATCCCTATATGTATTTTTTGTGCTTATTTTTTAATGTACTCATTTCTAATTAAAGTATTAAAATATCACAACTATGTTAATCATCTCATAATTCTCTTGAACTTTACAAATGTGTTTATTCATTTGTGTTGGGGGGAGGGGTCCACAGGGAAGAATGGTTCAAATGAAAACTGTTGGCCACACTACATGGGCTTCAGCCTCTCTGACATTGTTTAAAAGCTATGCGGTCTTGGCAATTTTCTTGGCTTCTCAGAGTCCTAGTTCCTCTTTTGTAGAATGAGAATATGCAAAAGAATAATCTTTCTTCTTCATGCTGCTTGTATGACAATCCAGCTAGTTACTGTTTGCAAAGGACTTAGAATATGGGGTAGGTGATAACTATGTGATTTACAATGCATTTTGGGCATCTCTTAGGCATTTTTAGATCTATTGGAATTTACCTCATTTTCTCCTCAAGTTAGTCTTTCTCTTAGATCTCCAAATGATACTTTCACTTAGTTGACTATATTAAGGCTTTTGATTTCTTGTTCTTCAACTCTTCAACCAGGAAAATGTGTATTTTCCATTTCTCCCTTAGGAGATGGAATACAAATGAAGAGTAGGAAAACACCTGAAGAGCTTCCTCTGCACCTGTTTCACTCCTGTGTGATGAGCAAGCATGGAGGGATTCCTCACAGAGAAATCGAGACTGCAACCTCGTATCTGACATAGTATGTGACACTATGGGGCATTCCTATGAAACCCAAGATACAAAACCAGGCAGTTGCTACACTGTCTCATTAAGTTGGAGAAACCCATCTGTTACCAGTAACCCTTGGGAACTACAGGTCTCTCTTAAGGATTAAGTACTACTGGAAAATTAAACCGTAAACTTGGAAGCGCTAGATTACTGGCTATTGCCCTGCCCATCCAAATGAACATTATAAAAACGCACTAGGTAGATGGTATATGAAACAAACTGTGGTTATGGACTGGCCAAGGTCTTCAGATTTAGACACATATAATGATTTCATATCAAAGGTCAAGTCAGGACCATGAAATGATGGTGTTAGGTGAGGTTTTGCTCTTGTTGATTTTTGCTGTTAAGGGTTAGCAAACCCTGCACTCCTTCAACAGGAGCTCCCAATAAAATTAAACAGCAAAAACAGGCTGGGGATTGGCCCTTGTAAAAGCTCAGCATCTGCTCCCTTTCCATCAACGGCTGTTTGGTCCCATGTAGCGATGTGCAAATGCACAAATCCAATGCATATTTCAGGTTATTTAAAAACACAATATGCTGTCAAAGAGCTTATTCCAAGTCAGAGCAAGGCCTTACTGTGGAACACAGGAAAAGACCTAAGTGAATAAAAAATTATTCCAAGAAACAAGATTATTCCCATCTCTTTCCTCATTTGGTGAAACATAGTTTGATTGACTTTAATCTGTAGCTACCTCATACTACAACAACTGATAGGGAACTGGGATGCCAGGAGGCTACAGTGTCTCCTGACTGGACCGCAAGCCTCTGTTTGGGCAATTGTGTCAGCATTAGCTGAGCCAGCCAGAACAAAGCTGGGTGATTAAACAGAAGTTATAGATTCTTGGTTAAACAAAAGGCTTTATTTGGCACTGGAAACCTTACGTAGTCTCAGACCTTGAGCCACATACCACCTTTTACCTTTATTCTTTTTCTACAAAATTTGTTTTGCAATGTGAACTGAGCCAGGTTTAATGGCATACTGTACTAGAAATCTGATATAAATCCCTACTCTTGTTATAATTTCATAAGACTGTAAAGTTATAAAAATGCCCACGAATCAAGTTTTTTTATACTGTTTGATGAATGGGTAAGTCTGTCCATTGTAGCATCCTTTTCTTTGGATTCTCAGGCATGGCTTGATACAGTAAGAATTCTATACATTGATAAATTCAATAAAAGGAAAGTATATGGATCGTAGAAATGTCTGCAGAGTTCTGAAGGTGTTAAAAAACACGAGGGCCAATCACTACAAGACAAATATATTCTTTATAGAAAAGTATTGAACTGTTAAAAACAGAGGTGAAATCCAGTTTCCCCTACCCTGAATCTCAGTAAGAACTCCCAGTGTTTTGACGCAGGGGTATAGCAGAGTGGATGTCTGAATTCTAGCTGTGGATTCTAAGAGCCCTCCAAGCTTCCATTTCTACTACTTTATTCCTTGTGAGACATGCCATCATGTACAAGGTTTTTTGGATGGAATGACTAAGTGATCAAGAATAAGAGAGAGGGAGAGAGACAGAGAGAGGAAGACAGATGGAGAGACACACAGAGAGAGCAGCTATATGAAAATATGAGAGAGAGAGAGAGAGAGAGAGAGAGATGCCACTTAAAAGAGAACTCATGTGCCCAGCAGCCAGTAAGCACCACGCTCTGAAATCTGGTAGCAAGTGAGGGCACCTTTTACTTCCTGCCTTTTGATTAGATGATATCATGTGAAGCAAAATCGGCAGTCTGTTCTTTTACTCTGTGCATTTCTTTAAATGCTGCTGTCTTTTCATCTTTCAAATTAACAAATAAAACTGCACATATTGATTCCGTGGAAAAGAAGGTGCTTAGAAACTGTATTCACATCATTGGGTGGGGAGGATCTCCATCATATAGGATAATTGATCCAGCCCAGCTCCCATATTTACTGGACCATTCTCAATTATTTTCTGTTTCTGTTATGCAAAACATTCCAAGCTTAGCACCAGAAGTCTGTCTTCTTATGGTTTATACTTTAGAATCCTAACAGAGGCCTCACTGAGTAACATCAAGGTGCCAGGCACCTTGCCTTTTGGAAGCTCGTCCCTAGGTCATGTGATTCCTTTTCCCACATTCAAAGCCAGCAGTTCCTCATCTTACTGGCACTGTTTCTATAGTCACAACATTCATTTGCCAAGTGCAGCTGACAGCAACTTTTCTGAAGGCATCTGATGAGACTGAGTCAACTTGTATGACAGAGTAGATCTCTATAGATCCATGTCTATAACTTCAGTAATTTCTGCAATGTGCCTTTTGCCAAGTAGGGAACACTTGTTCACAGGTTCTTGGAATTAGGACACCAGAGAGTCTGTTTTTGGCTCTCAGTTGAGGGATCCTTCATACTTTCTACATTACTGCTGGCATTTGTTTATCTAAAAGTTCAGCTGATACTCGACTCAGGTTCCTTTTTACAGAACCCCCATTTCACTCACTCCCCATTCAACCCGTATTAACAAGCTCCTTATGATTACCTAGTTTGGCACCTTTCATCCAGTACCAAAGCCAATGTCAAGTGATTCAGGTTTGTATTATAGCAGTACTATACTTCTATAGCTAAATTTGTCTCTTTTTTAAAGTTGCTGAGCTGATTTAGACAATTTGATAAGATGAATCCTTTAGTTGCTTGTCATTTTTTGAATTTGGGGTGCACTCATGTTGGGTTTGCTGTGCATCTACTGCTAAGACTAGAAGATGACCAACTGCTTCTTTGTTCTTAGCTGAGATCTGGCCTCCTTCCCTCAAGCCTCAGGGTCTGTCTCTCCAAGGGCCTCTCTACCTGGTGACTCCATTTCAACTCTCTATAATTATTGTCTCTGAAAGAGAGTGGTATCAGGTCTTCTTAATGCTTGGGATTTGAAGTGCAAAGTATTACTTTCCCTGTAGTCAAGTCTACTCTAAGAACACTGAGACTTAGAGGGAAGCAGCCTGGAGCTCCTGCTGTGCGAGCAAGGGGAAGAAAGAGAACACTAGAAGTATAAGGATCCTGCTCTACCATAGGTGTTTCATGAATTTATCTCATTTTTGTTTAATCTTTATTCTCATTTTATTTGTAGGCAGATAAAGATAGAAAATGTTATCTTTTCTGGTGCACTTTAGGTAAGAACTATATTTTAGAATTAGACTAAAATATCATTTATTTATTATAATAATATAGAGCCATATTTTTCAATGAAAAAGAAAAAATATCTTATGATTAAAAATTTAGCAGAAAGGAGGGCAAGAAGACAAATAAGAAGGGGCTGAATGGAAGAGGAGAGGAGAAGGGAGGAAAAGAGGGGAGGGGAGAGGAAGGAGGAGAGGGGAGCGGAGGGGAGGAGACGGGAGACAAGTCAGGGACAGGTGAAGGGGAAGCATTATGGTGTGGAGATAGTTTGGACTGTAAATGAGACAGTGTATATTGACATCTGCTGACCCAAACCTACAGAATTTCTCAGCACTGTGTTGTACAGAACGCTTCCCACAGAAGCGTTAGCTGCAATAGTAGAGAAACACTGATCTAGAGAAAGGCTGTTGACCTATGATTCTTTCTGAGGAGAACCTGAGAATACTTAATAAATCTACTCATTATAACACAACAGTTAAATAGTGTGAATTATCACCCCGGTAATATGAGCAAACATTAAATGAAATTGATTGAGAGTTTTAGAAAAAAAGTACACAGTGATACTAAATGAGTTAATTTTTACATCAAAGAATTCAAAATTTATCTCTAATAGAAGAACAATTTTGAAAAACAAATAACTATGAAAATAACAGAATTAAAATAGCACATTACTCCCATATGTATATACAAAGCCATTAATAAAAATAAAAATCTTGAAGCAGGTTTATGTGGATTTGACATACGAAAGATCTATCAACCATGTTAAGAGAGAAATTTGTCAATAAATTATGTTAATAGAAGTAGACTATCTCTTTAAGAGAAAACTGAGTTAGATGGCAACGATTGTAGACACACGCATACCCTTATCGAGTGTCTAATGATTAAGTACTCAATTAAAGAAAACAATAAAAAAGCTTGAAGAAATAGACAGCATTATAGTCTTTAAATCTAGAAGCTATGAAAAGTGCGTTTGGTAGTTTAAAATACTAACATTTGAAAATGAAATATAACAAAAGCAATGAGAGAGAGAAAAAAAGAGAGAGGTAAGAGTAGAGTAGATATGTAGCAGAAGAAAACAGTTACTTGTTTTACAGTAAATAACAAATTAAGGTGTATTTAATGTGATCATAGAAAAAGCAGCCAGAGAAGAATACACATATTTAATAAAGTTGCAAAAGTTAGCACTGACAGCTGTTAATAAAATGCAAATCAAGCATTTTAATAGAGAGCCATCAGATTAACATTTATGAATATATCAATAATCATTTAATTTTAGGAGAAGCATAGGAAATAGATGGTTTCCATCACTGCTGGTAGGAATACAAACTGTGACAATTTTTGGCAACATTTATTTCAATGATGAATAATCCTGTTCTTTGTTCAAGAGATTCACAGAAGACATATAACACAGTATTAAATGCATGTGTTCATGAGTGTCAATGTACTTAGATACTCACTTGTAATTTTGGTTCTTTCTCTGTAACCCAGAATTTGGAATGTTTTCACTGAGAATGAAATGGAAATTATTCTATTTATTGATATGAACTGCCCCAATAGTAAACACTGTAGGAAAAAATCCAGTACAGAAACAAACAAGCAAACTGCTATGGGTCCACATGTTTGGCACTGACCCACGCACATCACATGTACTGACTTCTTACAACAACCGAAGAAGAAACCAAAGATCAGAATCTAAATAAGCTGCCAGAATCACACAGTCAGCGAATTTTGGAGCTGGGTGGGATCAAAGCCAGGAAATCTGGTTCCAAAGTGCCACTTTCAGTGTCCACAGAACACACTCATTAACATAAAAATATGTGCTCCACTTAGGCATCTTGTAGGGACTGAGAACAGAATGGTAAATAAACCAGACTTCCAAACACTGCCAGATATTGCATGCTACTGAATACATACAAAGGCACTGTGTATGTAATATATCTACTGCAAGATGATGAGAATTATGAAAACAGGCAAACCATGTGTAAAGGACAGGCAGGAAATATGTATTGTAAGCAGATTTTCTTTCTTAAGAGAGGAGTTAGGAAAAGTAGATTTGGGGGACTGAAGAGATGGCTCAGTGTTTAAGAGCACTGGCTATTTGTGCACAAGTTCCAGGTGGTTCTGTTCCCAGCACCCATATGGTACCTAAGGACCATTTCTAACTCCAGTTCCATATGATCCAATATCCTTTCTGACCTCCTCAGACATTGCATGACTTGGCTACACTTACACACATACAGGCAATACACTCATATACAGAAAATAAAAATAATATTTTAAAAAGTAGATTTTTGGATTAAACCTAAGAAAGGGGAGGAAGTAAACCTAGTGGTAGATATCTTGAGTCAGAAAGTTCCATTAAGAAGCAAAAGGAGTACTCAGTGTTTAAGAGCACTGGCTGTTCTTGCAGAAGTCCCAGGTTCGAATCCCAGTACCCGCATGGTGGCTAACAACTGTATGTAATTCCACTTCCAGGGACCCACTTTCCTCTTCTGTTCTCTGAGAGCACTGTACAACACAGGTGCACTTACATACATGCAGGTATAGCACTCATCCACTTAAAAATGAAAATAACTAGAAAAGAAGCAAAAAATGCACAAATATGTCTATTTATAAATTCATGGACTGTCAAACAGAGCAAATATATTTGGGGTTACTGACATGCATATTTAAATACATATTATTAAATATTATGGAAGGAAGCACATTCTACCAAAAAAGAGATTATATCTGTAGTAGAAAAAATGGGCTGTGTGTGCGCATGTGTGTGTATGTGTGTGTGTGTGTGTGTGTGTGTGTGTGTATTTATATATGTGGGATGGGAGTATGATTAAGGGGAATCACCCATTTTTTTCATTCTATTTTTTTAATTTAGGAATGCACTTGTATATTGTTGATATTATAAAAAACAAAAGCTGTATTCTGACAAGCATCAAAGCATTAATCATACCACGCATTTGCACTCCAGTTCTGAGATCCCTATCAAAACACAGACCTCTTCTTCACAGTGAAGACTATCTACAAGTATATGATGCATTTCATGAACAATAAAGTTAAAATAAACATCTAGACAGGCAACTTGAATTCCCAGTAGAAATTCATGGTTTGCCATTGGTGAAAATGTACTGTTTTCCCCTGATCACATATTAAACTTTTAACTCAATAATTCGACCTGACATAAGCTACTGTACTTACAGATTTACTGTGCATTATTCAGAGCAAAAGGGCAGAAGGCAGGAAAATGACACACGTCCTGAGTTACGTGTGAATTCAGGCTGATATGTTTTAAAAAATCCAGTTGACAACATGAATCATATTTAGATCAATGCAGATTGAAAAGCTCAAGGATAATGTTTAAAATCTAATTATCTAAAACATTGAGTGGAGCTGGGGAAAATGGAACTAGAAAAATAAAAGTACATTAAAATGGAAGATATAAGGAATTGTTTGTTTTGACATTTACAAATCCATTTTTATTAGAGTAGAATTACCAGGAAATGTGTACATATAAATATTAGCCCTGAAGTAGCCATGGATAAGGAGAAAATGGCTGCTTTCTACAGCATGATGTTGAAACAAGAATTTTTTTTTAAATGAGGAGATAAAGAAAAGGACATAAACAGACGATTAATTATTGTAAATTAATTACAGATACATAAATATATATGAAGGATAATAATAGATAGATAATATATATGAAGGATAATAATAGATCTAAATTAGGCAAATAATGAGGGAAGGAGGCCCCAGATTAAAGTCAGCTCAGTTTCAAGTATTTCACTTTCATCCAAGATGGCCCACTCCTGTGTTCTTGTCCAAAGTCGACCCTCTTGGTGGGCTTTTGGGGCTCCCACTGGCAAGAATTTCAAACTTCTTGCTCTTGTGTTTACCCAATTAGATTCCTGCTTTCATATGAATGAACCATCCAGCAGCATGCATCCCTCCCTGTTCAAATCAAATTGGGAAAAGGGATCTCAGATTTGTCCCACTTCCCACCTTATGGGTTAAAGAAACCAGACCTTCGGGGGGTAGACTGAGCTGAGACTGTGAAGCCCTCCTCTTGAGTCTGTCGTTTTTCATATTGTGTGGAATATTATTTTCCCTTCAATAAACTTTGACTGCTTGTCTGGTAAATGATATATATATATATATATATATATATATATAATATAATCATCTATATAAATGTGATCATATATAAAAATGTGATCATATATAAATGTGATCATTTTTATGTAAATGTGATCATATATATGTGAACACATTTTTTAAAATATGAAGAATTGTAAATAATTATTATGTTTCTGCACATTTGTTTAATTTCAATAAGATGTGGTGATGGAGAGATGGCTCAACAGTTAAGAGCACTGGCTGTTCTTATAGGAGACCTGGGTTTGATTCCTAGCACCCACACAGCAGTTACCAACTGTCACTAAGTGTAGCTCTGGGAGATCAGATCTGACACCCTGTTCTGACCTCTGCAGACACTGCATGACACGGTACACTTACATATATTCAGGCAATACATTCGTGCACATCAATAAAAATATAATAAATAAAATATTTAATTTCAGTAAGATTCCAGAGGCTACAGAGGTGCAATATAACAGTTATTTTAAAATTCCCAGGGAAAAACACAGCACACAAAAAAACTTGGAGTAGATGGCTCCCTGTAAAGTCTGGATATGAAATGGAAGAAATGTAAACACAACAGTGACTGAAATGCGCAGGCATCAGATGTGGCGATGGAAGAGGAACAGAGACCTGTTTCCCCTCAGGTGTTTCTGTGGAAGGATTTTTACTGTATAGGTAAAGAAATGACATGTTTTGTTTAGTGGCATTTTGAGAGAGTGACCCAGGCTTTAGGGACCATGAAAGGCCTGTTTTGTATCCGAGTGTGTTATGTTTTCAGGATGCTACATTCCATTTGATACATTTATATGGTCACTTCAATTTTAATTGAACTCCAGTGCTTTCTTTCCGGTGTAATTTGAAAGTGTGGCCTAAATCAAAATACCACCATCAGATCGAGGACTACTCCACACGTCCATGGTATACGGGCATGAACCTTAAATCTTTACACTGTCTCATTTCTATTCCAAAGATGCCTTCACTTGACTTAAGGACAAAGTGGTACACTAAGCACTCCACTTATAAACAACACTCCTCCTTTGACAAGCAAAGTAATTCAGACTTCCCTGCACATGTGATTATAGGACTCAATTGGCAGGAAATATGAAACTTGAGGGAAATTATTGCTGGGTTCCGGGGGCTCAGAGGGACAAACAGCAGCAATCTCCTTTTGCTCAGAAACCATTTCTTCCCTGCTGTTGTATCCTCCTCACGCAGATCTCCTCTCCAATCAACCCAAATGGCCTATTCCTGCCTTTTCCCTCAGCTGGGGTTCTTAAAGACACATTCTGGCTGCAAGGAACACAAAGCATTCACAAAAAGCTCAGAGCTTGCTCACCCAGACTCCTGCAGGAGGCCAGACCACTGAGAATTGTGGAGAGGCATCTCCCTGGCCTTGGAGACAAGTGATAGTGATAGAACTGTTTTCATGGGTAAGAAAACTTGACAGGTGAATTCAGTGCAACTAACACCAGAATGTAGATAGGGATTTCTTTTCCTAGTACCTGTACCCCCTCGACATGCTATACTTCTGTGTGGAGTGATAGCAATCCACTTCAAAGTGATTTTAGAAAACGCAATAGCACGAAGCTTTTATATAATTAAAGGGATGGTGAATCAGCCAGACTCGAGAAAGCGGGGACTTGGTGGCTTCTGAGGCTTCGGGGATGTAAGTCACTTCAAGATTCTCTTTGTTTCTAGTCTCTGTGCTTTTGATTGTTTGCTGGCTCCCTTCTCTGAAAACAACGTGTCCCTTGAGGCTGAACCAGGGTCATTGGAAGCTGGCCTACTTGGCTTCCTGGGGGGAAAAGCTCTTGTTGCATTATTTGTAATTTGGAAAAATTTAAAGAAAGTCTCTGACTGCTGCAACCCGACCAATCACTGTGTTGAGAAGGAGGTATATAAGAGCTCCCATTCCTGCCAATTCAGACCTTATTAGAGGGGTTGGGCAGACAACATAATAAATGCCTGCTTCTGTCTGAACGTACCCAGGCAGCAAAAGAGCTCACACTATCACAATTCTATTCTGTCTCCCGCAGAGTGCTCTACAATTTTCAAAGCATTATTTTAAAGTTCAGTGTCTCTTGAATTCTCAAATAACCCTGCTAGGTTATCTTCATTTTCCAAATATGTAAACCTGTACCGTGTACACTAGTACAAAGAGCTCGTGTCACCCTATACCCTCGAACGGAAAGAAGAATTCCAATCTCAGTCTTTTAAACTCTGGCCTTAAGCACTTTGAGTGAACATGAACTAAGGAGTGCAGGTTGCCAGCACCCCCTCGATGCCCACGGTAGGTCAAGATGTTCACATTGCTGTGGTTCCATACACACAGAGCAACCACCATACTCTAGCAACATGCTTCACCAAACAGCAAGCCAAAAAGACACAAAGAACAATTAAAAAGCGAGCAACCATGAATGAGCCACACAGTCAGGTTCTATAAAGGGCTTCCTTAAATGCACACAGAAAAGCAAAGGGAAGCCTTCATTCCCCTTTCACAGCTGAGCTTCAGGAAGGTGTGAAACTTCTGGATGTTTCTGTATCAGAAGCTCATGCCCAGCTAATGATACTTCTTGGGAGGTGGGAGAAACAAGCTGGGGGCGGGATGCCCACTGGAGCTGTGCCTTTTAAAGGCCTGTCTTGTCCTGGTCCCTTCCTATGCCTCTCTGGTTCCTATCAGTCATGAGGTGAGCAACCTCTTCCACTCTCTCCTTGCTCCTTGGCCATGATGTTCTTTCCAAGTGACCAGGAAATGAGCCTTCTGAAACGCTGAGTGGAATTTGGTTGCAGCCATGCAGTTCTAATACAGAAGGTTGAGAAACTTTGTGATATAATCCATGAGTGTAATGGGACTAGCAGCTCATCAGCCCTCTATCATAAGAGAATGTGATCCTTGTTGGGGATCCTTCATTACTTTTTCCTCTATTTTATTTGCCAATATTTTAATAAATATGCATACACTAGAAGCCTGAAAGTGGGAAAGTCTCCTTTAAGTTCATATGAGCACCTCAATGCTAGATGAACAATAATACTTGAAATTTAATGCAAATTTCTAGTTGTTCATGTTCTTTGGAGGGAGAGCTTATCTTTTACTTGATAGCTCAAAATTCTACAACAAATCCAACACAAAGTAGCCCAAGAACCAGGGCTTCGTTCACTGTTCAAGTCTTCTGGGTTGAAGGTACACTGACTAAGCATCAGCCTGGCCAGCCCAGTCCTCCAGTGCTAAGCCTGCTGGGAGCCACTTTTTCCCTGTCTTCAAGGATCACAGCCACAATGATGCTCAGTTCATAGCACTGTGCTCTTCCTTTCACATACTGTGCTCTTCCTCACGGCTGATATACATAAAGAACAGTGACTATATTCTGCCTCCCATCATTCTTATTTAGAAATTCTCTAAACTATAGCTAAAATGCTCCCTTCTCCACACTCAGTGTTTACAGGAGGCTCAGCCTAAAGTATTTTCTTGGTAAATAGCTCTTCCTTGATATATTTATTTTGGCCTTCCCAAAGCTGCTTCTGGCCATGCTCATTTTAGAACTGGTACCACTGAGAACCAGGGCATGTGATTTCAAGTGGGCACAGAGAGCTTGGGTGGGCAGAGTGGGCAATGGGAGTAGTAAAGTGATACATCCACTGATGGTGGAATGGACAATGGACACACTGGCCCTTGCTTGAAAGAGGCCAGAAGAAGCTTCCGGCTGTGTCTCGGTCTCTCAGGATGTCAGAAGGGGCACCTTCAGTGTTAAGAATGGCAGGAGTCATTGAGATATACAAAAGCATCAATGCCTGGGTGGGGGACATGGGGGCGCTGGCAAGGGAGGGGGCTGCTTCCCTAGCAGCAGGAAGTCTGATTAAAGTGCAAATGCCAAGTAGACAATTTCTTCAAAAAAATAAAACCCCGGAATAGCAATATATCCAACTTGCTTGGGACTATTCATTTTCAAAATACAGCCTTATTACACAATGAAAAATAGGGCAACCTGATAGAATAGACAGAGGGTCTTTTCAGACAGAAAATATCAATAGATAAGATCATACCTGTGGAAAAGGGCACAGGGATTCTGAGCAGCAAGTATTTGAAAAGCACCATCCCAGCCCCTTCTTTTAGAGTTCAATATTGCACCACGACATTCAATACAAAATTCAGTACCGTATTATGTTTCAAAGTCTGGCCATGTTGAAACCATCCTAATAGCAAGCAGAGGCTTTCATCCCCCTCATTGTGAATGTGACAGACTTTCAAAGGAAAGCTGCCTCTGTCTCTGACTTCATTCCCATTTCACAAAGATGTGCTGGGATCAGCCTGCATCCCTGGTCTCCTACCCACTGCTTTTCAGACTGAGTCTGCTTACATTCCTGTTTCACCTATGGGCCTCAGCCTGGACTTCCCTGGGGACTGCAAGTTGCCTGGGAAAGAAATATAATCAGCTGCCTGTTGGCTCAGGGACATGCTTTGCCTAATGCCAAAGATGCTTGTCTTTTGTTGCCTCGAGCCAGTTTAAGAGTTGGGATGATTGACTCCCCAAAAGACAAACAAATGAATGGGAAAGAGATGGGATTTAGGACAAGGGGTATATTAGTTACTTCTGTCTTCATTGCGACCAGATACTTGTCCAGACTCAACTTGGGAGGAAAAACTGATTTGGGCTCATGATGGAGAAGGCATGGAGCCAGGTGGTTCACAGTGGTGGCAGGGGCAGTGTTGGGCTGGGATTCTTCATCTTCTCATTTCCTGGTGGAACAGGAAATAGAGAGAAGACAGGAAGCAGAAGCGGGGCTGTTACCAATGTCAGGGTCTTTTCTCAG
The DNA here is from genome assembly GCA_035773235.1 of Eospalax fontanierii. Classification (NCBI taxonomy): domain Eukaryota; kingdom Metazoa; phylum Chordata; class Mammalia; order Rodentia; family Spalacidae; genus Eospalax; species Eospalax fontanierii. The sequence continues at coordinate 18,453,713 of CM069543.1, forward strand.
TGGCCTACTTTCTCCGGTGAGGCTCCATCTCTTAATGATCCGGAACCTCCCAAAACAGCCTCCCAAACCAGCTGGGAACCAAGTGTTAAGCCATCTGAGCCTGTGAGGGATGTTTCACGCTCATGGAGAAGATCACAGGAAGACAGCTTTTAATCTAGCCTCTTTACCAGTCACACCTAGCCAGTTTCAGTGCTTCTGAGCCTCAGTCTCTTTATACATCAGATATTTATGTAGGCTTCATTCAGTCTGGGAGAGAAGGTGAGAGATTATGTGTTTTAAGCACCTAGCCCAGAGCGTGGCCTGCTCCCTTTTCTCCTCACAGGGAAACTCTGCATCACTGTCTGCTCTGGGCCCTGCTTCATGTCTGGCTTCTGTCTTAATGTACATTCTTCCTATCACATCCACTCTTCCATCCCTTGCCATGTTCAAACCTACACGTGGTCTACTGAGTCTGTTTAGACTCCAGATGGCTCTTTCCACGCTGAATGACTGTTGTTCAGTGTGCATGGCAGGCATAAACAGGAGCTGTTCACATCTGCCCCGGGGGCAAAAGTGTGATGGTCTAGCAGCCGCCTCTACCACTGCCCTGTGCCAAATGGTCACTCTCTGCCAGCCACTCCAACCAGTGACTGCATGTACATTCTGCACCATGAGGAATGATTGTACAACAATTTCAGCAATCAAGCATGTCCAATCCATGGCCCCTGAGCCACTTATGACCAAAGACAGGTATAAACGAGACCCCCACATGCAATCGTAAACTTATTTAAAATATTACTGAGATTTAGTGTGTCCTGTCCTCCACCTGGCAAACTGGACTGGTAAACCATGGACAAGTGCCTTTGTCTCAAGCCTAGTGGCCCCTCATTATGTAGGATTATAAACTTGTTGACCTTCCACAAGAAAATGATTTGCTGGGAGAATCCTCCCAACCAGCCAGTCAGCCTTGGCTGTATGAGGGTGAGTACTAAGGGTATATAAGCAGAAAATGTCATGATCTGTCCCCCCCCGCCCCCGCTTCCTCCGGGAGGTCACAGTATCCATGCCTGGATTGTGTCTTTCCTGGGTAACCTAGGAGGCAACAGCACCCATGTTTCTGTAAGTATCCCCCTCACCAGTTACTCTGTTAGCAAACCCAGAGAAACTGTCTGGTTTAGGGAATTTGTACCTCGTTTTGCCCTTAGGGACTTAGGGAGGAACAGGCTGGAGGCCACTTATGCCTCCCAAAAGGAATTTTAGTAGCATTGTGTATTATTTTTAGCTCCACTGTACATCTCCTGAGTATGAACTCTGTAGATGACAGTGTTGTATCAGAATGTTAAAAGATTAGGCAAACCTTGCTTCTTTTTAATATGAAGCTGAATTTAGATCAATAACTTTGAGTACAGCTTTGATCAGCATCATCCAATTGAGTGAAATCAGTGGTAGAAAGGCCGACACCCCAGCAGGTAGAGAGGGAGCTCATCCAACATACAGCATTTAAATTCAGATTCAACACTTGTCTAGATCTACAGCCTGCATTACAGATTCTAGAGTCTTCAGCCTCCACAGAGCCAGTTCCTTAAAATCTTGCCCTTTCTTTTTTTCTGTGGAGTCATGATCATTTGGTAACACAGATACATTCTGAGACTGCATTGCTTGACATTGTGCAAGCAGTGTGCAACAGTGTGCAAGCAGCAGAGTATATTTGAATATACTAATAAGATTATGATGTCATTAGATGACTTATCTGATGAGAACATCATTGTCCATTACTGACTAAAATATGGTTATGGGGCATTGTGACTATATATGTATGTACATGTATATGGGTTTATATGTATATATAACAAAAAGTATGAATGTGCATTATGTAGGCATACATACACACACACACATACACTTTGGTTCTATTTCTATGGAGAAACTTATCTATGATACACGTGGATGTAGGCCCACTGGACTCCTCCAAAGGTGGTTTTTGTTCCAGAACTCCTCATGGACATTGCCGAATCCTTCTTCAAATAGCAATCTTGCCTAAGTCTCTTCTAAAATGTTCCACTCTTCTTTCTCCTTCCGTGGCCCTCAGATCTGTGGTATGGTCAGCGCCCTTCACAGACCTCTGCACCCTCCCTCAACAGATCTCTTACATTTCCCATCTTATTTTACTGCCTGCTTCTTGGTAAACTGAAAACCAAAGCAAAGTCTTCTGCTCGCAGTCTTGCCTTTTGTTACTCCCCAGTACCCACTGTCACTGCCCTGAGTGAGAAGTTACAAGCACCCAGTTCTTATGTATGTGCCTTAGGCCAAGTGCCTCTCCTGCTTTTCACGTTGGAGCTGGCATTGCTGGTCTAGACAAACTGAGCATCCTTCATATCCCACAGGTTCAGGGTTTGTATTGGCCCTAGTTTCTGGTCCCAATGTTCCAGTCTCCCTTATTTTCAGATTTCTGTGGTAAGCCTTCCATTGCCTGTGAATCCTGGGTTACACGTTGTTCTTCTGGGTCTCAGCAGCTCCTTCTGTTTTTACTGGTACAGGGCTTATTATTATTCTATATTCTAATTGCTTTTTACATTTAAAAAATTGTCTTTTATTCCAAGTCCTTGGAGAGTACAGATAGTAATATATTCATTCTTGTTTCTCTAATGAGTGCTTCCAAGTTGCTCAACAGATATTATTAAATAGATGGGCTCCAGGAAGTAAAATCTTTCAGAAAGATGGTCTTATGTTTCTAAGATTTGGTAGGAACTATGGTCAAAAAATACTTTCTAAAACGACCACACATATTTGTTTGTGTACTTGTTTTTTGTCTTGTTTTGTTTGTTTCTGTTTTTAACGAATAAGCTGTAAAGATGACATAAAAGTCATCTCCTTGAGGACTTGTACATTCCAAGGACCACAAAAGGAAGGAATTTAGAAACAGCATTTTCTTGACCAAAGAGGAGAAGACTAATAGCTACCAAATCGAGTTCTTCAGTTGTTGGTAAGACAACTTGTATCATCACACATAGGCCCATGACCCATGGTTTCTGACTCTATGCGCCTGTTGTGGTTTGAATGTGGAATATCCCCAATAGCTTGTGTGTTTGAGTCCATGGTCCTCGGTTCTTTGGAAACGTGAGGTTTTCAGGAGTTAGAGCCTTGCTGGAAGAAGAGGATCAATGAGGGCGGGGCTTGAGGTTTTATAGCCAAACCCCACTTCCTGTTCACTCTTTCTTGGCTTCCTGACTACGTACACTGCTCACTTGCCACTCCTGCTGCAGTCACTGCACTCTCAAACTATAAGCCAAAGTGCATGCTTCCTTCCTTCTTGTTGGGACTGAGACCAGCTACTAAGGCACCTTTCTTTCTTCCCTTTCTCTGGTTGTGTCTTATATTTCTCTTTTATGTCTGTGATGAGTGTGAAGCAGACATTAGTTAGAGTGGTGGGAACATATAGATTTGAGGAAGAAAAATGCCCCTTCTCTTTCTTAACCTTTTGTATTCCATCCATCTATTACAAGTTCGAAATCTGTGAGTACTTAGTACTCTCTAGAAGTAAAGCATAGGGCTAGACACTCAAGAGACTAGAGGAAAGGGTGAAAACTGTTTATGGTCAAAGTCTCTGCTTCTCAGGCATTTTTAACCCAAGGAGAGACAAACATATACATTAATTAAAATACAAGAGACACTGTACACACTGCTTCACAGAACACATTCAAAAACTGTCCCTTGTAGGATCTCACGGAGAAAGTTGAATCTCAGCTCACCCCTATGAATATGTAACCCATTTGACACCCAGCTTGGCAGCTGGTATCCAGTTCAGTGACATTCCACACAGGAAGCTCTTAATGTTAACTATGGGTTACACAAGGCTTTCCGCTTGTGTTTTTTTTTAAACTTTGTGTTATCTAGGACTAAGGACAAGAGTGAGTAGAAGCACTTAACTGGCCTTTTTGTTTTAATGTCTTATTTTTTTACCCACGTCTAACAATTTTTCTCTTACTTTTCTCCTTTCCAAATGAAATAACCTTGGCTTTTTTCATTTCTCCCTATATACATCTAATCATAGCACGTACACTTCTGGAGCTTTTTCAGGGAGTCTTTTGCTGTGACCAGATTCTTTATTGAAATGTACATAATGACTGTTAGACCTTTCTCCTGAAAGGTTATAGTTAATTCAAAATCTATCAGTGTGCATCAGTAGCTTAAATTATTCCTCATAATATAAAGTCCATTGTCTTGTCTTGACTCAATTTTATCTGACATCAGATTATTCAGCTATCTAATTTCTCTTGGGCCCTTGTGGAATTACTTAAAGTGTTCCCTACATTGACTAACCTAAGTAATTCTCTGCTACCAACACATTTTGCAACCTCATTATTCAGAAACATTTCTACATTGAGTGGTGCTAACATATACAGGAAATCCGGTTCCATTCCCATCCCCGGGTATACCTTCCTCTTAACCTCCTTTCTGCCTAACAACATCATTTATTTCCACCTTTCATTTTCATTGTTATCCTTTTTTTAACATCAAGGTTTTACAAGACAAAATTTTACCTCTCACCTCTTGGGTCTGGCAGAAAGCTGAAATGGATCCTGAATGTTTTCTGATTAGGGGCTTGATCAAAAGCCTTTTGAATGTCTAAATATTTAATGTCCACTACCTCCCTACACTTCACTATTTTGTTAACTCTTTCAAAAAGTCCAAATAGATCAGAGACATGTGTTTTATCCAGTCTGGAGCTGCACACACTGCCCACATGGGTGTTTATAAGCCTCAGTCCTGATTTTATCAACTATTTTTCCTCATCCTGAAGGCAGTACTCATTGGTAAGTAATTCCCCAGGTAACCCCAAGCTCATTACTTAAAGATGGGCATTCTTGCCTGTTTGTCCAAACAAACAGGCACCTAATGGAAATTCAGAGCAAATAACATAAAACCTATTTTCTCTCTGACATATCCAACAACCATCCTAAACACCTTGGGGCATGTCAGAGCAAAAAGAAAACCTTAGTTCAACTCTTAAGTGAACACCGTGTACTTTGCCTGCCCTAAAAGGAATATTAAGCTACATTTAGCTTAGATATAAGGAAAAATTCCCTGACAGGGATCTTTAACCCCAAAATGAGTACTGTGGGAGGCTGTGAATTCTCCTTTCCCCAGAAATTTCTTCAAGTAGAATAAGTCTTCATTCTCCAGACACGACTTCCTAGCAGTCCTTCCGAAGAGGAAGGGTGTAATAACCCTGCAAACCACCTCTCAGTCCACTTTTATGATTGCGCTTTTGAACTCAATATGTCTTCAGAGGTAAAAAAGAGAGGGCAAACTTGCAGAACACCTCCCAGAGCAAACTGAGGGAGAACAGCTGTCAGAGATGACAAGGAGTTCATGAAAGGTATTTAAATGAAAACTGAAGTGCCCTCAAGGTGACCCAACTAAATTTACTGAAAGGATGAGGGGAATTGACAGAACTAATCAACAAAGGTAATCACCTGAAGGTGCACTAAGTGCTCCAGGTGCAGAGAAGCAGAAGGACCCTCCACCAGCCAAGGGGGGCTCAAATGGAGGGCAATCAGAGCAGAAGAGAAACACCTGAAAGGGGAGTGGACACAGAGCAGGAAGAAGACAGGACAAGTGGCAGAAGATGGCTCTTATCTTTCCCTTTTTTTTTCTTTTTTTGATTTCTAGTGATTCAAGCTTATAACAGAAGTGTTGTTATGTTTACAATAACTAACTGACAGCATTCAGAGAGTGGTCTCGTCAGTGTGCTACATTCTGGAGAAGCGAGGGAGGCTAGAGGTATCTGCAGGAACAGAAGGGTGAACTTTCTAGAACGCAAATCCGATCAGGTCATGATGTGGATGAAGCCTATCATGACTTCTTTTTGAGCTGTGGAAGATGAATTAAATGTGGAAAGGGGGGTCATAGAATTCATCCTGCCTTGGCTCCGAAGTATGTGGACCCTTTGCTCAGAAATCGGTAAAATAGAATACTCCACCTTCCACATTCTGTCTTTACTAGTCAGGGAGGGGTTTGTTTGCTGTTTGAAGGGCATCTATCCTTTTCATTAGCTTGAAGTCTCAAGTGGCCAGGTCATCCTAAAGTTACTATATAACCTCTGCACTGGTACCTGGGTGGAGTTGAATAAAAGGTTCTTGAGTTGCTTTGGACTATGACCCAGCTCAAGATGAACCTCAGTCAATCCACAATTTAGACAGTGAGTAGCCAGGATGTAATGGGTGGTGGGAGGGAGGGAGATGGAAAAGAGATGATCCTATGCAGCATATGGCACCAAAGGGTAGAGAAAAGGGACGAAACAACCAGGATGGGACAGCATAGGACCTTAATCTTCCTGCTACCTACTACATGCATACTCCCATGTCTCACCCATGAACTTCCCAAACAAATTAGACAATGATGATAGAGTTAAACCCAGTCAAGCATTGGGTCCATCTGATGTTGAAATCTTGTGCAACTGCTCTGGCCACGCCTCTGCCTATGAACTGACCCCTTAAATTTTAGTCCAAACCTTGATATACATGAGAGTAAAGGTTTCTATTAACCATATGGGACCAGGATTGAACAGAGACTGTCCCAGACACATCAGAACAGTTAAGCTGCTTCAGGAAGTTCTACTCTGTGATTATGCAATGAGTGTCTGTTCATCCTTTGGCTTGAAGATCATTATGAGCAGTGCCTCAGAATATAGCACTGGACACTGTGAACGTATGTGGGAATTTCTTTAACAGAGTGACTGTCAAATCATGACACATCATTGTCATGAAATCATTTGAGTGATCTGTGACCAGAGTAGAATTGATTGGTTGAGTGAAATAAAGTGGAGTGGAATGAAATAGGACTGGTCAGAAGAGAAAGGAACAGAACAGCATGGGATAGAATAATTAGATCCTCTCAAATAGGATACAGAAGATTGAGGAATTTAGGAGGCATGCAGCTTATAGTTGCAGACCCCCATACATGCTGAATCTTACTCTGTGTTCTCAGGTCCTGCTTATATACTTCTTTTGAGTTCTGCAATCATCCAAAGACAAAATTTTCTACAAGGATTATAATAATGCAACATTAAAGACTGGTGAATTTTTCACCTTGCAGCAGGATTTTCATCAACCCGTGGTTAAAAAAAAAAAGAAGAAAGAAAGAGAGAGAGGGTGAAAAAGAAGATGGAGGACTTATTTCAATTTTGAGTATTTTTTGATTTGCAGTTTGAAATCATTTATGCGTTTTGTTTCTCTGTGGATTAAGGTCAAACATTTTTTAAAGTCACAGTCATGGAGTTTCTAAGACAAAACGGACTTGTGAGACTATAAGTTAGTTTAACTCTTGCAGATTTGGATGAATTCCCTGAAATGCATTTAATCCAGTTTCCTGTGTTTGTAGCAGATGAGATTTCCTGATCTTGTTGTTTCCTCTCCAGCTACTTGCATAAGTAGTTATTTCTAGCTAATTTGATAGATAATAAATTTTACTACTTTTAAATGTGCATTTTTCCTATGAATAAATAATCTCACATATGTTTCATGTCTGCATAGCCTGTTTCTTTGTAAAAGTGTCTGATATTTCTCGGCAATCTATTTTCTTCTTGAGTTATATGTGAATTATTTCAAATTTGTAAACCTAATAAAAGATATTTTCATATATTCATATTCATATTTTTCAAGGAAATATTTATGAAAACCATGCTTATAATTTTTTGTTCCATTAAAACTGATTTATTATACACATTGAGGTCCTGAAATATATATCTAGTCAGTGGAGAAGTTGTTTATTTTTTTAAAAGAAAAAAAAAGAAAAGAAAGCGCAGTGAGGAAATGAACAGCCCAATTTAAAACTGAGCTAAGGTACAAAGAATTCTCAAAATGTGAAACAAATTGCCTTAGAAATATTTTAGAAGATGCTCAGTATCTTCAGTCATGAGGGAAATGCAAATGAATACTACTTTAAGATCTCATTTCACCTCAATGAGAATATCTGTCATCCTGAAAACAAATGACAACAAATGCTGGGGAAGATACGGGAAAGAGGAGCTTTTATTCTGTTGGTGGGAGAATAAACTGTGGCTGTCACTCTGGAAATCATTGTGGAGGTGTCTCATAAAACTAAAAGAGATCTTAAGTATGACACATTTATAATTTAGTAACCCTTTAAGTTTTAATACCTGTTACTACATCACCTATTTTTGAATGTTCTTTTGCCATCTCTCTATTTGTTAACACCACGTTTTTACTATGTGTTCTGTATCTCTTGGAAATGCACCTATTTTTATTATTGTTTTCCCCCAATTCAGTTACCAAATCCTTATTTTCAAGATAGGCAAATACATTCATTTCTGTTGTTGAGCTTCTTGACATATGTTGGTTGTGAGCCTGAGACTTTAATAGTTGTACCAGCTCTCCAGTCTGCTTGACATGTTTTGAATTACCACCGCTATTTGAATATTGTTTTCTGTTTTCATTCTATTTTTTTTCTCTTTTAGCCCATCTGTCCTTGTCTTCCAGCAGACAAACAGAATTCCATTCATCACTGGTCCACTCTGTTTTCATTTATTTGGTTTTGAAATTTCATTGCTATTATTTGAGGGCTGGAGTAATTTGTAATGGTTGGTTCTTGTCAACCTGACACAAACTAGAGACACTAGGAAAGAGCAAACCTGAATCAAGGAATCTCCTCCATCAAATTGCCTTGTGGCCATGTTAGTGAGGTCTTTTCTTGATCGGTGTCATTGCTGTACAGGAGGGCCTAGGCTGTGTAAAGAGCGTAACTGGGCACCCAGGGAAGCAAGCTTGTGTGGATGGGCCTCCGTGGTCTCTGCTTCAGTTCTTGTCTTCAGGTTCCTGTCTTCAGTTATTACCTTGGCTTCCCTAGATGATGGGCAGTAAAGTGAAATAAACCCTTTCCTATATGTTGGAGTAAAGGCGTTCCTTCCTTCCTTCCCCAATTGCTGTCAGTGTTTTATCACAGCAACAAAAAGAGAAACATCGACAGAACACGTGACTCAGCATTTAGGTGGACTTGACCCTCGTGGAGATACCTGTGTTCATGTCCCTGCAGCCAAGTTGAGTGATTCACAACGATTTGTAACTCCAGTTCCAGATTCAACACCCTATTACAGCCTCTGCAGGCATCTGCACTCATGTGCACAGACCCATACTCAACACTCATAAACATAAGTAAAAAATAAAGTAAACCTTCAAGATAATATTTAAAATTACTTGGCAACTATCTTTGTTTAACCATCTTAACTTAGCCTGGTGAAAACTAGGATTCCTTGAATGTTTATAAGAAGGTTTGATTCTTATGTTCACTATTTCTCCCTTTTTTTATAATCATGATTAATTGTGATTATTTATGTGGTACTATTTACATAAATTAATCTATATTTCCATTTTCATCTTTTTGCTCACTATTTCTTACATACCATTATTTCTCCTTAAATGGCTCCTTCAGGGGGTGATCTAATTTGCTTTCAATCGCTATGACTAAACCCTCTGACCAAAACCAACTCAGGGAAAAAACAGTTTATTCGGCTTACATTTCACGGTCACATTCATCATTGAGGGAGTGCAAGGTAGGAATGCTCAGCCTGCTTTCTCATGTAATACAGAACTACCTGCCCAGGAGTGGCACCGCCCACAGTGGGCTGACCCCTCCCACATCACTCAACAGTTAAGAAAATACACCGCAGACATGGCCACAGGCCAATCCAATGGAGGCAATTCCCTAATTGAGGCACTCTTAACCCAGGTGTATCAAGTGGACACCTAAACCCACCCAGCACACTGAGGGCCTTTAAGGACAGGAAACTGTAGCTTTTGTTTTCAAGCAGATATCTTTATTTCATTCTCAAATTTGAGTGATTGTTTTATAGAAGACCACAAAGATGGTTAATCTACCATAGCTGCCTTTTAACCTTTATTATTGCTGGCATAAAATCATTCTGATACTCCTTTATAGATAAACTATTTTTCTTCCCTAGTAATTTCTAGCCTGGTTTGTATGTTCAGGAGCCTCTGGTGCTTTGACATGATATATCTGCATTTGTGTTTCCTGTTCCTTCTTCTTTTCATTCCATTGGCTTCCTTATGCTCAGATATCACATTTTCCATGCTGAACCATTCTGAATCATTCTTTGTGTCTATTTTCTCTTTTTTTTTTATTGTAGCTGTACAGCATATGCCAGACTAACTTATGAGAAAGGAAATTTATTTATCTTATGTTCTCAAGACTGAAAATTTCATTACTTATATGTGCAAAGTTGTCTATAGATCCTGACAATATGCTTTGTAATTTAAGTGAATAAGAATATCCAACTTTTATAAGAAGGCCTGGTTGATTACTTTACAAAAAGGATGTCCTATAGTTCTCAGGAGTACTTTCTACTTTATAATATTATTTTCTCTAAAAACTATTGATAGTTGTATTGAGCATGCCTAGTTTTACAGTTCTATTTATTCCTGGGAAGGAATATTTCTGTGTCTTCAAGTTTTACTCAACTCATTTTTGGTGTTTCTTTTGGCTGTTTGTTAATGCTGCTTTTGAAGGTTCTCGTTACTTTTATATGTTTTAGCTCTTGAGCCACTCCAACTTTCCTTCTAGAAATTTCTTTCAGCCTCCTGCATTTAATAGTCTAATTAAAATTGTGATCTGTCAAAGATCAAACATTGATATGTTTTCTGAATTCATACTCATTGGTTCCACCAGGACTGGTTTGCTTCTTTTCCTTGCCTGACACAGTGCTTTATCTTTGGTCTCACTGTGCTGCAGTCAGGCTGACCTTCACCTCCTCTAGTCCACCCTTTCTCCTGGCTCCTGGTCCCAACCATTACCTTTGCAGGGAATACCTCATTAACTTCTAATTGTCCTATTAATCCGAGTTCAAATGTCACTTCCTCAGGGATGTTACTGACCAAGCCAGGTCTCGTGGCCCCACATTCCCATTTTTCATGCGTGTTTCCTCTCAGAGTCCACGTACTCATTATCAGTGATATATTATAGTGATTTGTTAATATCTGCCATTCCCACTAAAATGCAGGGTATTATGCACTAGTGGGTAGGACACCATATGAGATCTCTGCTTCGACGGATTGACAGAGCCACAGTGGTAATACAAACTCATGGCTGAAACAAAAGTGCATTACAGCCCAAGCTGGAGCCTCTGCCCCAGCAGACTCAGCACAGCAAATGAGAGTCTGCCAGCTGCCACATGCACTGACGTCACAAGTCCGCTCCAGTTCTTCCTTTAATCTGAATGGCTGTGCAAACATAATTAGCACTTTAACTTCTAAGTTACTCTTTAGGCCTTAGCATGTATGTTACATGCCTTATCTTATTATTTCATAAGCAATCTACAGGTAGGGAGTACTTAGAACTGGTGCTTGTTACTAAACGTTTCCACTAATTCAGCCTATAAAATGTGGACCATTAAATGGTGGCCAAATTACTATATTTAAGTTTACAGAAAGTATAATGTTTTCTTTCCTTAACTATCTGTGTGAGGATTTTGTTGGAAGAAAGGAGACATTTAACTTTCATTGTTAGAACCAGAAAAGCCAGAAGTCACTCCTTTGTGAAAACAAAATATGGTGTATTTTCTTTAAAAATGAAGTCTATATTTAACTGTTTGATGAAACACACATTAGCTTTTCTTGGAGACTGGAATGAGATGCCTTGCATAGATGCATATGGTGGTCCACATACAAGCTACAATCTAGTAAAATTTTAGGTCACACACAAACAATGAACATCTATTGTTGGCATTCTTGTAAGAAAAAAAGGTCATTTGTACATCAAAATGAGGAGAAAATCTCAGAATTAAACACGTAAGCTGAATAAAATTAGCTTTCCAAAAATGTTGCTTCTTTTTCTTATTTCATCATAGCCTACTGAACACTTGTTTAAGAATGCATATCTAGGAAGTGTTAGAACAGAAAAGGAAGTCAAACTGTGTAGGACTCAGTTAAAGGCTTTCCTGTTGAGGATCAGTCATAAACGATGAATCATTTCTGGTTTTTATAATGGGAATTTATTTGCACAGAGCTTTTCGGGAATCCATTGTGCAAATAATGGTGTAGCTGTATCCTTTTCACATCTATCCCCTAGAAGCAGAAAAGCAAAGATAGGTAGAGAGCAGAGCTAGGGATTCAGCCCAGTTGGTACACACACACACACACACACACACACACACACACACACACACATTCCCTTCATAGATCTTCCTAATTCCTTCTCAGAAAACCTTACAGAGCGCCACCTCATGCCCTTCTCCAGTTTCTCCTGCACACCTCTGAATTCTAGATGTGTAACGCTGAGTGCCACATAGTGCGTTCGAAGGCTTTCTTCAGTCAGCTATTTTCGGTTTCTTTCTTCACATTTGTTTTAGCTCTCTGACATGTCAACATGCTCCCTTCAGCACTACATATCATAATAGCTCTCTGAAAGTGACAAAAAATGTTCATCAAAATCCCCATGCAAATTGATAATGCACACTTTAAAATCAATGCTGTCTTGTCTGGTTAACATATTTCCAGAAATATTCTGAAATAATTATCTCACCACACAATTTCTTCATTTGACTTCCCAGTGCTTTGTTCTCTGACCTTGTTGTGAGCAAAACCACTACGTAATGCACTCGCTATTTTTCTTTGAGAGAGGAATCATTTCTTCTGGGATATCACACTGATACATGAGTTGCTGTTACAGAGGGCAGCACATTCTCCTGGGGCTCAAACCTTCTCCAGTAACTCACAAAGTAACATTCCTTTTTACAGGTCATGAGAGTAGCTTTTACCTCATAACACTGTATGGGTTCAGTGCATCTGAATAGCACAAGTTGAAGAGGAAAAAAATGGAATAAAAAATGGTACCAGTGTTGATTCATGGTACAGTGGCTGCAATGCAGGCTCACCCATTGATGGAACCAGAAGGGGAGGGTCCACAGGGACAGATGGTCCAGAGTACAAAACTACTGTATATGTGTCATAAAATACCCCTATGTGGTACAGCATCTGGTGAGGAAAACTTGAATTAAGAAGCATTTTTCATTCTGAAGATTTGTTTCATTTGTTTCTCTTTGTTTTTTGGCATATTTGCTCTTCTAAGACTGTGTTGTTCAGCCCTTTGAAGATAGAAAGGAATGATTTTTTACTGAAAGTATCCTTTTTCAAAAACGTATTTTATTACTTTTATTTTATGTGATTGAGTCTAATGCCTGCATGTGTGTAAGTGTACCCATGTCTTGCAGTGTCTGTAGGGGTCAGAAGACGGCGTCAGATATCCTGGAACTAGAGTTACAGATGGTTACTAGCCACCATGTGAATGCTGGGAATCGAACGCCTGTCCTCTGAAAAAGTATCCAGTGCTCTGAACTGCTAAGCCATCTCTCAGCCCTGAAAGAAATCTTCTTTGTTTTTGAGTGGTTGCCTTTACTTTCTATACAATCTTTCCTAGGGAAAAGGCTTGTGTTAAGTATGAACTGGCCCCATAACAACCTTCTGCTGGAGTCATAGCTTCAGAGTCACACATTTTAGGATTCTAATATGTATCTATGTGTGTCTGCTCATCGGCATGTACACATATACATATATATTGTATCCCTACACATAGATTAGCATTGCATGTATATTACCTCTTCCATTAAGCCTTATTGTCCTTTTAAGCTTGAAATGTTTCCAGAAGGCTTGCATAATCATTGCCTTAGGTTCCGGTAGAAGTTTTTCAAAAGCTGTGTCTTGCTTGTTCTCTGAGAGTATATGTCCTTTTGCACATTATTTTATTATTTCCTAGATTTGGTATTTAGGGAACTTGTTTTCTATTTACCTTAGGAGACAAATGTTTTGAATGAAAAATTATTTGTGGTTTTCTAATCTCAATAAACAATACGTGGCCTTTACGGATACTTTATACATAGATTTAAATAGAAAATTGAGACATCTGTTTTGTAGAAACAATGGTTATTCATGAAAATATTGGTAGTTCTTAGTTCAGGAACTTGATATTATTTGTTTATTCCAAGTAAACATGAATACGTGTCTCATTGTAGTCCCATCTGTGGGAGTTAAATTAATATTGAAGATTAAAGTTATATTGGTAACTGATTTTCTCTGATGACTCACTGGAGAAATTATTCAGAAGTAAATATTTCTGATTATCTCATAACTGAACAGCAGAGAGTTGATAATGTTTGTAAGGAGCCTGACTTTTGACTGTTTAATTGATGTTATTCATGCACTGATTTATGTTTTTAGAAAATATTCAATGAATCCCTCTCCGAAAAAAAAAGTGATAGGGTAGACGAGATGGCAAAATTAATAGGCATTTGTAATACAGGGTACTCAAGGTAAACTTCCCAAATTAAAGTATGTTTAATTCTTTAGTGGACATAGGGAAGAATGCTTGATATTCACTCAGTCTATAGTGAAAGTAGGAACAGACCAAAAGCAACAAGGTCTTTCTTGGTGGGTATTGATATTCCTATTTTCTAATAAGGAACTTAGAGTTCAGAAAAACTTGTAAATACCATGAAGTAAAAGCAGAATCTAAGCTCAGGTCCGAGTCACTCCCCAAATCATACTATGACTTCTGTTTATTGGCTCTTACTCTGTGTAATGCTGTGATTAGTGCATGGGGAAGTGTGTGCATTTCTTGATATTCTGCACTGCACTATTACTGCACACAGCTCAGCTGTCACAGGTGCATATGTATGCTAGGCAAGTTGTGAAAGAAATAATAAAGAAATAAATTTACAAGGTGCATGCTGTACTTTGATGATGCCAATTTGTTTTCTTTCCCAAATGCCGCTAATGTCACTGTCATCTCTGCTGCCAGAGGCATTTCTGTATAACCTGTCTGCGGTTATGCTCATTTAGCTAGGGAAAGCTATCATTCCAGCAGGACAGGGATCTCTCCCCCTCCCTTTCCACTCCAAGCTTCATTTTAAAAGGCTGTTTGTTTTGTCCTAATTGTAATTGAATGAGTCTTTGTCATCCATCAGTGTCTGCATTTCACAATCTGAGGGTGATATCTCATATTCATCTTGGGCAAAGTAATGGTACCAAATGACACACATAATAGCTCCGCTTCAAGATAAGTTGCTTCAGCTCTGGAGCCTGTGGTGCCTGAAGTGATCACCTGTCTGACCTCAGTCTCACAAGTGCTTCTAGATATGGACGGCTGCTACCTTCGTGATCTTGACCAAGCCCAGTGAAGGAAACAAACACCATACATGGAAGTGTGAGGTACTATACATTGGCTGACTTGGGGACTGAAGAATTCAAGCTCAGCAATCAAATGGTGTTGAGGGAGGAGGAGTCCTGGTTCTAGATATTTACCAGACCTCCAGTTAGATGTTTTGGGTACCCACACCAAAATACGAATATAGTAAATATAAATTCCTGATAACGTTATGAAAACTAGGAAATTTTAAGGTGAGGTGGTGAACAGCCCCACATAGTCTAGATTCTGTACTAGTCTATTTAAATCATGATTTGTCATAGTGAGGCCTCTCAGCTGTATCAGGAAAGTATCATGTGACCCCCTCAATCATTCATAAGTTCAAAGAATGTCCATGGTCACACAGCATGGCTCTCTTGATAATGGTGTTCATATGCAGGACACTCTTTGAGTTCACCAACTAAAGTCACCTTTCAAGTAAGAAACTGTCCCAAGCCTCAGGTACAAGGACTCTAATAGAAAATTAGGACACATTAGTAAACAGTAATTAGGAAGTAATCTGCATTACTGGATCTATAATAAACTGAAAATTCTGTTTTGAAAAGTATATATATATATATATATATATATATATATATATATATATTCACAAGACAAAAACTGGAATGTGTTGGTTTTACTGTGGTTGATATTAGCATTGGAGGAATTCCTGGTTTCAACTGATGCCAATCTCTTTGTCTCTTTATTTTTCTTAGAGAAGGAATACAACTACAAGACGTGCTTTTTAAATGCATGCAGGCCAATCTGACTATCCCTTCCTGCCTGCAGGCCCGCCAAGATGATACAATTTTGCATTTTACTGCTTCCATTGAGGCCTCCTTTGCTCTTTAGGCTGTCCAAAATTTATGGGTCTCTTTTTCAATAACTATTTATTTTGTAAAATGACCATTTTTCTACTTCTGATCTAAAGAAGCTTCTGTCATTTTAGAATCTGCCTTGCAACCTTCCCCATCTTAAGTAGGTCTTGGAATAAAGGTCCCTAGATGCCAAAAACACTACAAGTGTGACCAGGAATTCTTAATCACTCTGAGGGTTCCTAGAATGAATATCCTCATGGCTACTATACCGTTGTGGAACTGTGACAAGACTGGTTGTCCTCGATCTCTGTATTAATGAGGGTTCTTCATGTGCAGGTCATTGTCAGACTTGTTTTCCTGTGGTACTCTCAGAAGTCCATAAGAAATCTGCTCTGTGCCATATTGCTTTCCTATGTGCTTTGTGGAAAGAAAAACACAGAGTCCATGAAGCCTAAGAGGTGTGTTCATGACACCATTCTTTAAGCTCAAGCAATTCTAGAAAAATATCATGGGAAATTATTGTGGTTGGAATTTTTCCACATGGTAAAATCCTAGAGTTAGTTATGTGAAGAAGATGGACTTTTGAAGATATCATGATAACATTCTGTGTTCATGACTTATTAACATATTCAAGATGAGATGGTTATTTTAAAGATTGAGAGCTCAGAGAAATCTCTAAAGACCACATCTTCTGCCATAAAACACAATACACGCAAGGAAAATATGCAGGGATCGAGAATCAGCAGGGAAGATTCTGGAATGGATTCTCTAGAGGGATAAGGAAAATAAATATATTAGAAACAACCACAATCCAAGGTCTTCTGCCCTAAGGAATAGACAGGTGTTTAGAAGCACTTACAGGGAGACAGCCTTTAAGTAGACAGATAATACTGCTTGCATAAATCTTGGCTTCCTTAAGATCAGAAGACAGAAAATATCTGGCTATTCAGGCTGGTGAGGTTTTCTGCTTATCTCCAGAGGTGTCCTGACTTGACCAGGCTCTTTAAAATATGCTGACTGCTAGGAATGTAGATCACATAGAGGGTGACTGCAATGTTACCATGGTTGATGGCGTTTTCTGGTTTGACTGGTCACATAGGGATGAGTGATAAGTACATATGTGGCTTCTGGTTAAAGTGTAAAGCAAAGTGTGAGGCAATAAGAACTGCCAAAGGAAATGAAGATAAAAAGTGAAGAAAGAGATTAGCCTCCTCTGAGCCTTGTGCTGTGAAGTGTTTCCTGGGATGTTAGGGAGGTTTGCGGGTATCCCTTTGTGGTTGCCAGTTGATACCAGGGATCTCTGCTTGGGGTTCTTAGTCTCAATAGAGTAATTTACGAAGGGGCACAAACAGATGCTCAGGGACAATTTTTCTTAGCATTTAAAAGGAAAAAACCAGCAGAACAGGCAGCAGACAATCTCAGCTACAGCCCCGAGAAGAGGAAGGGAGGAAAGAAGAAACAAAGCTAAGTTGGTTCAGCAAAGCCCGCAAGAAGGTCAGTCAAGCAACCGCATGAGGGGATGGGGATTTTAGAGAAAGATTTAGAGCACTCAGTGTGGCAGAGCAATCCTGTTAGATCACAGGAAGGAAGAAGAAAAGGAGATACTATGTTTTTCTGAATGATTCAGAAAAGGGACCAACTAATAAAATCCCAAGGCTACTGCCTTGTGAGCTCCCATGCGAGGGTGGAAATTCTGGAACGGAAAAGCACATTATCTCATTACAGGAACAGTTATTCTACCTATCTAGTTAGCAAGGCTTAAAGAACCCATTTTCCTATGGGTGGTCCCACTTTCCTGACAGGTGGTCCCTTAGGCAGGTCATTTGACCTGATCCAACTGGAATGTGAGATCTCCATCCAAGCCAGAGATTATATCCTCTTAACCAAAAGGAGTTTTCCCTCACTGGGTCTTTACTGCTGCTCTGTCAGAATGATGGGAAGAATGTAGACAGGCAGTAAGTTTACCAGTCCGTAGAGGTTGGAAGTAAAGCAGCCTCCTATGCAGAGAAGCCCCAGAGAAAACTACGCTCAGCAGGTTGCTTGTGGCTTTCTTTACCTGCCATCCCCAGGTCTGGAAACACTAGTCAGTAGTAACTCATTCCTGTGAGAAGGGAGTCTGATTTTGGACTGGGGAGCCTTCTGAGCTCAGCCAAAAAGTCAGCCATTAACAATTCATTGATATCGATATGAAAGACACAGTCTCATTGCTCTCTCTGACTTGGGTAACAATTCATTGAAACTGGAATACGCGATGAAAGCCCTCTGCTATCTCTGACTTCAGGCACTGCTTGTGCAGTAGGAGCTATTTTATTTTCATTTCCTATTCCATTTCCTTTTGCTGTCATGCTTGTGACAAAAGATATCCCTCCCAACTCTATTTTCTACTGGTGCCAAGGTATTTCACCTCTGAAACCAACCAATGTTAAAATAGGGGTTTTGTGGCTCCCCACTCATTTTAGGCAGGATTGTTTGATGAGTTTAAGCAATGTCTCTCTGTAAGTTGATAGGAAACTTCACAAAGAAACGCATGTTTACTTTACATTCTCCTCTGTGACCAACCTCCTTTCAGAGTACACAGCAGGTGCATAATAAATACATGTTGACTTAGTTGAATTTCAAGCCTTTCATATAAGCCATTATGATTTAGTTAAAGAACTCTAAGGCCTTTAGAGGGGCTAATTAGAGCCAATAACTCTACTGACCTGTGCTGGTTCTAAAGTGCTTACTGGTAATAACGCTGTTTTTGCAAGATGGATATTTGACTGCGGAGCCTGTCTGGTTTGAGAGGCTCACTGTTTTATGAGTTGTATGTGGTGATCATTTGGATGTAATGATCAATTGGGGGTTGCCCAAATTGATCGTTATAACAGGATTCCACTGTAATTACATTTCCATAAATGATACCCAAATTCACCAGGGAAATCAACAACCCCTTGGTGTGCCTGCTTCCAGCGCTGATTACAAGTTCAGGTTCTATTGCACTTTCCAAACAAAAGGTAATTAACATTTTACTACCCATAGTTAAGCCAAAATGAAAAGGCAGCTTTTTGTTCTAGATTCTAAAGTGTTGTCCTTTGCAGAGAACAACAGAAGACAGGTCAATTTTAGAAGAACAGATCGATGTGTGTGTGTGTGTGTGTGTGTGTGTGTGTGTGTGTGTGTGTGTAAATGCATGAGCAGGTAGGTATAGTTAAAACGCTCACTCTGTTATTTCTGTAACTATGTCTTTTCGGGTTTACCATTTCATCTTCTAAGCCTCAGTTTCCTCATCTTTAAGATAGCGATAATGTGAGATAATATAGTTTTCAGTTCATTAAATTTTTGAGGGAACTAAGGGTCCCTCCATATCTCAGACACCTGATTATATTTGTTTCAGGGCAATGGTTTGCCTACTTTATAGGTCTAATCAGAATATTCCACCCATTTCAGATTCTCAACCTCCTAAAAAACTAAATCCATTACTATCAGCAGGAAAAATATCATGGAGGGAGCCTCATGCTTATCCCTCAGAACATTTGCAGAAACTATGTGTGGGTCAGGGTTTTCCAGCTGGGTCTAAATACCAATCTACCATCAAAATAACATTTGAAATAATCTTCTTTTAATCTTTGGAGCTCTCTCTGATAGAAGGAAAAGTTCTAAAGCATTGCAGTTTAGTCTACAAATTACTCTAGTCAGCGAAAGTCAGCCAACAAAAACCACCCTCCCACACAGAACCACGCTGAAAGGGGAAATGGGGACTGTGCTGTGCTCCATTCTTTGCCACCCAAGCTGCCTGGCCCCTGGAGAGCCATGTGATGAAGCTGCTGCCACTACAGCCTCTTAAAAATCTACACAAATGTCATATTTATATATTTTTCAATGCATTTCATTTTTAAGTTTTTAAATAGTACACCTGGCATTGTTGATTTTGTAAGCTATAATTTTCAAATGTGTTTATTGGTCCTAACGGTTATTGACTCAGTCTTTATCTCCACAAATGTCTGTAAATAGGTATGATTTTAAAAACTAAGACTGGTTTAGGAAGTAACCAAGAGTCAGAAGTAAAATTCACCTCTCAGAGAGAAGTCCTCATCTCTGTGTCTATAGATTATTTCAATTAAAATGAGAAATACAAGAAATTGATTTCTTTGAAACAATGATCTCTCAAACTCAGAGGATTCAGGAATGACATTATTTGGATAGGAATCTTGATTCATTTCATTAAATGAGAAGAGCTGTAGAGGCAGATGTTTTGCACAGAAGAAACTTCTTACTCTGCATTGCTACAGTTTCCTGTGCTTTTTCTTATAGTTCTATTCTTTCAGATCTCATCCTAACTTAAGAGATGTTTACTTTTAACTTCCTAATTATATGGGTTTTTTTTTAGTTCCTTTTAGTAACTCTTTCTGTCTATTCTTTGTTTATTTTTATTTATCAATTTTGCTTTTGACTGATTCATTCCATAATAAACAAATAGAATCCATCATAAACAAAAAAGTCTCTGGTCAATACACAGGCTAACCATCACTTAGCATCTAGTCACAGAGCACTGCTTAAGTCAGATGCTCTGTGGTAAGGGTGGAAGTGCAGATGGTCAAGCAGGAAACAGTGCTACCAGAGGCGGGACCTGTCCTGAGCTGAAATATGCAAGTACTCCAAATTTTTATTTTATTTTTACTTGAGAAAAGAAAGAAGTAAAATATTTCTGCTTGTATATGATTTACTTGAGTATACTTAAAATACTAAGGGATCCTTTAAAAAGATGGAACTAAAATTTTTGTTTAGTCAGATCCCAGATTAGAAAGTCCATATCCAGAATCAATGACATCAATCAAATAATAGTGACAAGATAGTGAAGAGATTAAGGAAAGCTGCTGTAAATTCTATCTTCAAATGAAATGTTTGTAGATTTCTTCTTGTTTATACTTTTGTTTTTATTTAATTTTTAAGAACTTTGTACATGAGTTGCCTGTCTTTATCATTTCTACAATTTCTCTTCCCCCTCCAAATCCTCCATTCAAAATCATGATTTTTTTCTTTAATTATTATTGCTATATATTTATATGTCTTTGCATATATATAAAACTTACTGAGTCTATTTAATGGTGCTCGTGTACACATTTTTAGGGATGACCATTTGGAATTGGATGACTTATCAGGTAGCTCCTCCCTAAGCAAACTGCTTCCTCCTCATTCAGTTCCCGTTGAGTGTCTATTGCTCTTCATCTAGGGGTGGGACCTTGTGAAATGTGGCTCTTCCATGTTACCATATCGATTGGTGGTGCTGTTATGCAAGTCTTGTTTAAGCAACAATACTGTTAAGACTTCTTAGGTGTAGTTTCCGTGTCATGTTTAGAAGACAGCATGTAGCAGCAGGCCTCCTGGTCCTCTGGCTCTTATAATCTCTGCCCTTTCCTCCGTCATGGTCCCTCAGCCTCAGGTATAGGAGTCCCATTGTAGGTGTAATTGGAGTTGGGCACAGAACTGTCACGTATTCTCTGCATTTTGAGCAGTTGTGGATCTCTCCATCTGTTGCAAAAGGGAACTTCTTTGCAGCGGTATGAGAATTATTCTTAACTTTGGGTATAAAGCTAGGTACTTAGAACACAGAAATTACAATGTTTTATGAAAGTGACATTATTTATAGGCTCTCCTCTAGGTGCTTGCTTGGACTTATGTGCATCATGTATGTACTGAAGTCTGTGGAAGCCAGAAGAGGGCATTAGATTCCCTGACACTTGAGTTACAGATGGTTGTGAGCCACTCTATGGGTGCTAGGAACTGAACTCACATCTTCTGCAAGCAGAGTAAGTATTCTTAACAATTGAGCTTCTCTCTAGTCAACGTGCATAGACTTTCTATGTATACATTATCTTATGTTTTAGTTTAATATACTTTTTAAACTGACAAACATCCATCAAAATAAATGTTGGATTTATTCTCTTTGGGGTCCAGTGAAAATCACAGAGTTGGTGCTCAATAAGCCCTATGACATGTTTTTATCAGCATTATCTGCTTAAGTCAAACACTGTAGTCGATTCTCTGCACATTAAAATATAGGTCAAACTCATTTGATCTGGCCATATTTGTAACTCAGTTTTATTCATATGATATAGTTTACCATATCATAAGGTATACTATAGAAATTTTGAAAACATAAAATGTTTGATGGTGACTAGTTTATGTAAATTGAACTTCTTCATTTTAGAAACTGTTTAGATATCATCAGACTTTCTAAATGACTTCATGTCATCTTTTTCTAATCACAATTCTAAATCTAGATTTTTTTCTACACTGCGGTCAAATTTTATAAGATTTTCTTGATTGTTGCTTGGATTTATTAACATATAGGGGCATTTTAAAATTAGTTACTTTAGATAATAAGATATTTAATTTCATTAGTACCAATAATTATGTCCTAATATTAATACCATTACTAGATAAGAAAACAGATTTAACATGAATTTAATTCTCAGTGTCACATGGCTAGAAATTGGCCATTATATATTTTAATCCACTGTCTGTCTCCAGAAGCACCATGGTGCATTCTCTCCTGCAAAAATATGTTTATATGTCAAAAATTAATACACAGATTATACTTTGTTAATACTAACAAAATTAATACTAACAAAAATAAATAATATGGGAAAATTTATAATTTATGATGTAAATAGGTTATTTGAGGTTAGTAATAGAAACAAAAGTGTTGGAAGTTGGTGCAACAGATGAACTTGCATAGCAGTTTCATGTGAGGAAGATGAAGACATTCTCTATTATGACTTGTGTGCTCAGAAAGTATGGGGAGTGACTCAGTGAGAAGTTGCGAAAGGGTGTGATAACTGAAGACAGCAGAGTAGCCCTATCAGTGTTAGACTGCTATAATGAAATAGTGGAAGCTTAAACCACACAGTTAGCTTTGTCACAGATCTAGGTGCTGGAGGTCAGAATGACAGCTTTGTGCAGTTCTGTGAGACTGATTTTTGCCAATGAGGGGTGGGACAGAAGGCCACATTGGTGTCTCTTCTATATAGTTTCTTTTTCTGATATACTTATTAATTTATCTAATGTAGGGAGAAAGCACACACATGTCACAGTGTGTGTGAGGAGATCAGAGGATAGTTTGTGGGAGTTGGTTTTCTTGTTCTCCAAAGATGGAACTCAGGGTTGTTAGGTTTGAGAGCAAATACCCTTACCCACTGAGCCACTGACCATCCCTATTCCTCTCCCATCATAAGAACTCCAGCCTCATGATCAGATTTAACATCTAACCCTGATCATTTTCCAAATCCTCCATCTCCAAAGGTGATTACTTCAAAGTTGGAGGTTCAACATTTGAAATTTAGGGGCATAGGCACAAGTCTACAGCAGTAAGAAACAATTATTTGTCAAGAATGAAATAGGGAAAATGGTGGTACTTTAACTGGGGAGGAAGGAGGGAGGATTAAACAGGGAGGGAGGAAGAGAGAGAGAAAGAGAGAGAGAGAGAGAGAGAGAGAGAGAGAGAATGCTTACCCAGTATGAGAAACCAGAGGAAAATGTTTTAGTTTAAAAGCCTACTGAAAATATAATATTTCTATATGAGTCCATATGTATAGATGGAGCCTAGATAACAAGAAACAGTGCCAGACAGGATAAACCTCCCTTTGAGTTGTTGACCAGGGTAGTCAAAAAAAATATCCTAAAATTACCCCAGCTATTGTCACAGCCTTTGATTATTTCCCAGAATTTGAAGGTAAGACCTTATTGCTGAAGACAAAACATTCTTTGGAAATAGGACTTGGAGCAATGGCACTGGAACTGACCTGGAGGCCTCCTCTGTAAAGACTAGCTCTCACAATTTCAGAGGTCATTATACCAGATGCTAAGGAAGAACATTAGTCTACTGTTCAACCCCAGCTTAAGACCTAATAACCACAACAACAACCAGCAGAGCAAACTATAATGGTGCAGTTGTAGCTTCCAGTTGATTCTTTGAAAAGATAGACTCTAAGATTCACTGATTGTTTGTACAGTTTTGTTTCTATTTCATTAATTTCTGCTCTGATTTTTGTTATTTCTTCTCATCTGCTGGGTTTGGGTTTTGTTTGTTCTTGCCTTTCCAGAGTCTTGAGTTATAATATTAAGTCATTTATTTATGCTTTTTCTGATTTTTTAATTTAGGCTCTTAGAGCTATAAACTTCCATCTTAAGAATGCTTTTACAGTGTCTCAGAAGTTTTATGCTTTTAATTTAGTTCTCTGTTAAGTTTTTCTTTGATTCATTCATCATTCAGGAGTATGTTGTTCAATCTCCATGAGTTCATGTAGTTTCTTATTAAAGTTCCTTTCAGTATTGATTTTAAGCTTTATTGAGCTGTGGTGTGATAGAATGCAAGGAAATATTTCACTTTTTAAAAAATTTGTTGAGGTTTGTTTTGTGCCCCTGTATATGGTCAGTTTTAGAGAAATCTCCATTGGCTGCTAAATACAAAGGATATTCTTTGGTGATTGGGTATAATATTTGTTAGATGTTATGTTCATTTGACGCATGGTACCATTTAATTCAGATGTCTCTCTGTTTATTCTTTGTGTTGTTGATCTGTCTATTGGAGAGTTGTAGAGAATGTGTCCTGTAGTACTGTTTTTAGGAAACTGGGTACACCAGAGTTTGCTAAGGATATGTTCATGATTGTAATGTCTTCTTGGTTAATTGTTCCTTTTATCAGAATGAAGTGACCCTCTTTATCTCTTCTGATTAGTTTTAGTTTGAAGTCTATTTTGTCAGCTATTTGAATGACAACTCCTTCTTGTTTCTTAGTGTCATTTTTCTTTGAATTATTTTTTCTATTCTTTCAACTTCGGGTAGTACATATTCTTGAAGGTGAGATGAGTTTCTTGCAGACAACAAAAAGTTGGAACTTTCTTAATCCATTCCACTATCCTGTGTTTTTTGACTAGGGAGTTCAGGGCATTGTTATTTAAAATTCTTATAGAAAGATGTGTATTTGTTGCTGTCCTTTTAATTCTCTTTTCCTTCTTGGTCTAATTTTGAGTTTTCACAATTCTACTTTCATTTAGTCTCCTATGTTGTCTCTAGGGTATACTTGTTTGTTCCTTTGTCCAGTTCTTTATGTTGCTTCCAGTATTCTCTGAGGAGTACGTTTATGAATTCTTTCAGCCTGTTCATGTCATGGAAGATTTTCCTATTCCCCTTCAACCTTAATAAACAGTTTTGCTGGGTAGAGTATTCTGGGTTGTTATCTATGTTTATTTAGAACTGGAAATACTTTGGTCCTGGCTCTTATGGTTTTCATAACTTGCATTGAAAAATCAGCTGTAATTCTGATGAATTTTCCTTTTCATGTGACTTATTGTTCTTCTCTTGCAACTTTCAGCAATCCCTTTGTTCTGGACATTTAGTATTTTTACTATGATATGCCCTGGAGAGATTCTTTTCTAGTCCTATTTAGTGTTCTATGAGGTTCTTATATCTGTATGCATATATCTTTTCTTAATTTGAGGAAATTTTCTCCTACAATGTGGTTGAAGATCTGGTCAATACCATTATCCTGAGATTCTTCTTCTATGCCTGTGTGTAAATGTGATCTTGTCATGTTGTCCCACATTTCTTGCATATCCATTCCTTCTTTTAAAAAAAAATCAGGTTTTCTGCTTGATCCACATGGTTAGCATTGTCATCCAATCTTGATAATCTATTTTCCATTTCTTTTTTGTGAATTCAATCAGGTTTATCCCTAACTTCTTTTAGTTCTTTAAGATTTTTGTGTGTTCTTTAAATTTGTTGAATTCTTTGATCAGGTTTATGGTGGGACTGGTGGCTCCTGGAATCCAAGGGCATGTCACAGTACAGTGGGATCCTCAGTGGTGTGTCCGGGACTTGGCCATCAGCAGCCTCACTAATCCTCACTTGTTATGTGATCTAGGTGAGAATAACCTTTTGAGATTTCACAGTATTGCCTCTGCATAACCTGCTTCTTCTGCTAACACCAAACAGCTCAACATTAAGAAGCTAATGAGAGGGGCCTGTGAAATGGCTCAGAGGTTAAGAGCCCTGGCTGCTCTTATAGATGACCCAGGTTCAATTCCCTGCACCCACATGCTGGCCAAGAACCATCCCTAACTCCAGTTCCAGGGTATTCGACACCCCCTTCCCAACTCCACAGGCATTGTGGGACACGGATGCACTTACACACATACAGGCAGTACACGCATACACATAAGATACCAAAATAAAAAATAAAAAAGATGTTAATGAGAAGGGTACTAGCAAATATAGAGAAATACAGGGAGTTATAGAAAGTTTATAACTTTAAATATTCATATCTAAAAAGAAGACTTACTGAATGTTAAAAAGATAAGGATCTAGCTTAAATCTTTAGAAACGCAGCATCAAGGGCAACTGGGAGGTGGAGGAGGAGGTCAGCCTGGGCACCTGCAAGATCCTCTCTAAGATTTTTTAAAGATCAAAACCAAAAAAAAAAAAAAAAAAAAAAACTCTCAAAGGCAGAAAGGAAGAGAAGGAAGAAAGAAAAAGGGGAGTGGGGGGGGGAAGGCAGGAGAGGGAGGGGGGAGAGACGGAGAGGGAGGGAGAGGCAGTGTGAACCCCAAGTGTGGAGGATAAAACTGAAGGAAGAGAAGGCAACTGACATTGGCAACAGCATTGAAAGTGAGCATTACCATGAGTATTAGAAAATGACTCATGATCGTTAGGACACAAAGAACCCACTGCGTGACACACCACACAGTAAGAGCACACCACACTCTAATTTAACTGCTTTACAGACCTTAGTTTCTTAAACTTTCAAAACACCCCATGAGGCTGATCATGTTAATAACTCTACTCTGGTTTGTAGGAAAAAAAAAAAAAAACTGACAGAGAAGTTAAATAACAAAGATCAGAGGTGATTTTAAAGTCACAAAAATAAATTGTCAAAACTTTTGTGAAATCAAGAGACAATGACAAAAAGTCTCAAGTAAGTGAAAATGAGTTAGACTACAGAAAAAAAAAATAGTCAGACTAAGGACACTGAGTAAAATATCTGAAACAGCACTGAAAGGAAATGGCTTAGTTGTGGCTCCAACTTCAAGGTCAGCATTTTGAAAGCTGAGTGTTGGTATCTTCTTCATCCCTGTGTCAGACACCCCTGGAATTCTACAGTACCAGGGCTTAGAAATCATGAGGTCTCCTCTGATATATAAGCCCTATAGCTATGTTATGAGAAATAAGATTATCATTTAAATTTTATTGCTAACATTCAACTGTTTACTTTCAAATATGGGCAAACATTTTTAACATGAATTGAAAATAATCTGAATTATGTATGTGATAAATTGCATCAGGCAATTGAATTAAAAATTTTTTATCAATAAAGGGATAATATGCAATAATTAGTGATACCTACAAGATCTTTATATGCATAATGACTTTCAAGTAATACATAGGCTGGAGAGATGGTGCAGTGATTGAGAGCACGGACTGCCCTTCCAGAGGACCCAAGTCCGGTTCCCAGGAGCCATATGCAGCTAACAATTTTCTCTAACTGTAATTCCAGGGAATCTGGAGCCCTCTTTAGGCCTCTGGAGGTGTACCTACATGCATGCAGGCAAAACACTCATAGAGGTAGAAATATTTTTTTAAATGAATAGACAGAGATGTTAAGAAATAGACATAGTGAAAACATTAAGATAAAATGTGAGTTATGTAACTTCACTACAACAGAAAACCAAAACTATCTGTTCCTTGTATTGTTTACATAAAAATCAAAGAGATTAGTTTAAGATACAATTATTGTATTATTAAATTGCCACATGGTCAATGTACTCTGCATAGGGTTATCTGGTCTCCTCGCTGTGGTAAACATACCCTAAAACAAATCTCTTTGTTATATCTTTTTAAGACCCCCTCCCCTGAGACTGGAGAGATGTCTCGGTGGTTAAGAGCACTGACTGCTCTTGCAGAGGACCTGGGTTCAATTCCCAGCAACCACATGGGAGCTAACAACCATCTATAACTCCAGTTCCAAGGAAATCCAAAGGGTTCTCCTGATCTCCATGGGCATTGCACAATATGGGTGCATTTACAGACATGGAGGCAATATACTTATACACACAAAAATAAAAATAAATTATTTTAAAAAGATCTCTTCCCTCTGAGTACAGTGAAAGCTGTGCCTTGCTCTATGGAAAGAACTTGACCACAGTAAAGGGGTGCTGGTTCTGTGATAAAGTTTATTATATACCCCAGTAAATGAATGACAGTTCTTGATAACTGTGCTGTAGAAAGTTGTTTTCCACACTGGACAGAGATCACTGACTTCACAGAAGCAAATCACTGCTCTCTGTAGACACTCACATTATGGAACTGCACTGGCATCTTGGAGGTGAGGAAGAGAGGACCTAAATTCTGCCAACAACAGTCAGGGAACTAACTCATTGACGTGAGATAGTCTGCACCATGATGTATGGACTTGGGCTGTGATGCTGACCAAGCACAGCACAGATTCTTAGCCGGGGGACTTAGTGGTCATATGAAATGCCTTGTCACGTCTTCAGAGAATTAGGACATGGGATGGGAAAATAAGTTCAAAGTTAGTTACTTTATACTGCTATTGTGAGGAGTTAAATAATGTATGTAAAGTAAAAGGCTCAATTACAGAGGCCCCTGATCTTTCCAAGCCTCTGCCTTTGACTTGGTTAATAACAGCACACACTACTATTAGAAGAGTTAATATGATAAGATCCTTCCTGATGCATATTGAATGTTCACTGAGCTGTGGTTATCCAAATATTATACTGTGATGGAAAAGTTAACCATCCTGATTTAGGTATTAGCTGTTACATGTATGTATCGAACCCCATAAATATACATGGTTATTACATGTTAATTTCAAAGACAAAAAACTAAAATTTTAAAAACTGCAAACAAACAAATATCAATGCTTTCTTTCTCTCATCTATCTATCAACTATTTATATATATGTATATATATAGAGAGAGAATATCAATACTAAAATTAGTTGATCTGATGAGCTCTTGTAAACACTTAAGTTGCCAAAAAATGAGGATGTGCAATTAGTTCTGGAACTACTTATTCTAAATAAAAGCATTCTTGAAGACATACTCAAGACAGCATCTTTCTCTTATATAAACTGGCATTATCATTTCTCTCACAAAAAATGAAACCATCGTTTCTAGACAGGAAATGGATACAAATCCTCATCTTTTACCCTACACATCAGATCTTACAGTTTTCTGCAATTCTGTCTTTCAATCTTTATTCTTAAGATTCTGAGGCGGCCATTGTGTAATTATATGTTTTTCAAGAGAAATTGATGAGAGCAAGTGCTCTGAAGCAGTGTCTTGTTTCCTTAGATAAAGCACAACAATGATTTCTATTTCTACAGATGGTTTAAAAAACTGGAGCAATCAGTCCCAATCATTCCTTTCTCAAAAAAGAATTCATCACCCTACTGCCCAGAGCACAGGGTTCTCATCTGTGACCTCAAATGGCAACTCGTGCTGTCAAGTTCTAAGATGTTCATTGCAGATGAGCTTAAGAGTTCTATTTTACCTATGAAGAGCCCTTGGTAGATTCAGAGTACTTTGACAAAAACTATCTCCTCTGACCCTCTCAGGCACACAAGGTATTATTATCCTTGTGTTCTAGAAATGAAAATATATGTACAAAGAAGTGGGTACTTTTCTGAAACCTACTTTATGAGGAAGTGACAAGACCAAGCCTGATCTTACAGTATTTCTTCTTCTTAATGGTGTTTTTCAAAATTCATAATGGATATACCTTCAGGTATTTATGACTTCAGTTTTAGGACTGAAAAACCTAGGGTGGGAATCTTAGCTCTTCCTCTTGCTAGATATGTGGCTACAGTCAGTCTATTTAAACTCTTTTCAACTTCATTTTCTCCTATGCGCAGGGGGGCTAATATTTGGACATTTAAAATTATGAAAGATTAAATGAGATAATATTTGCAAAATATACATCTCTTAATAAAACCTCAATGTTAGCTCTAATAATTATCATAAGAAAAACGTGCTCTATCTTTTATGAATCATTCTCCATCTACATGGGAAATACTTGGTATATGATGCCAATTTCTATTGAATAGACATGGTCCTAGGGATAAAAATCTTTACTGTTTGTAAAAATAGAATAAATTTCTTTTCCTCAGGTTCATAAAAACGAAACACTTATCAACTCGTACTTCAGATAATATAGGTTTCACACGTTCTCTCAAAAAGGCATATTTTCACAGCCAAATGAGGCAAAATATGCCTTTTGTCATCCTAAAAACCCAAGTGAGACAGTTTCAATGAAGGCTCTGGAATACATATTTTTTTCTTAAATGATGAAAATAGTTTCTCCAAGACCATGTCTATTTTATCTTTATATCTGGGCAAATTCCCTATGTAGGAACCCAGTCAGGGAGGGAAGGAAAGAAAAACACCAAACACAGGGCTATATGTCAGGACACAACTTGAGAAATGGATGTTTCTAGTTGATTTGGGACTGATTTGCTGAAATGACTTGATATTCTGACTTCCGGGAGAGACACACAGCTTCACAGCATGTGAGAGAGAAATGATGTTTCATCAAATAAAGGATATGCGCAGGCGGACATTAGGGTGAATGGCTCAAATATTTCACATTAGTGACTGCTTGGTTTGGGTTGCTTTGCCCTTGCTTTGAGGGTTAATGTGATGCATATGATAGCATGAAGAGAAAAACTGTAGTCATTGCAGGGTGGTATAAATGTGAACATATTAAAATTACTACTCAATGTTTTTCATAAAGCAAAAGAAATCAAATCACTCTTTCATTTTTCTACAGTAAGAACTAGGGTAAGAGGTGCCAGACTTAGCTTGAAATATTTGAATTGTGTATTTATGTCTTCATGGTTCTCAAAAGGAGCAATCAATATCCATGTCCTATATACACGTATGTATGATTTCCAAAAACTAAACAATGGATCTTTGTCCTAAAATTACAAACTGGGGTTTTCAGCAGATGAACTCAAAATATAGTAAGCAGACAGATTTTTAATCCTATTCCAAATGTCTTGCTTGGGAAGGAAAAGAAATTAACCACATCAATTTTTTGCAAAGTGATGCTTTGATGCTATCGTGAATGATTCTCTTTTCTCGGAATATCATGTAAGTGATAGGATAACCACGAAGCTGAGATCACAGTACAAGAAATCACTGAGTCACCTCTCATTCGGAGCTCGGAGCCAATAATTTTTATCTTAAATGCAAATGAATGAAAAACATATGGAAAGAAATTTAGTTCACAGATGATTGAAGACTTATGGATGGGTGCCTCCCGCCCCCCGCCCCAAAAAAAAGATTGTCTGCATGCATTGTATTCCAAGAATCTTTGGTTTTAGACTACAGCTTCTAGCACATTTCTGCACCTGCAGATATGCATGGGTTGGTATTACATTAGTAATGGGGAGCTCTGTAAGCTGCACGTATAGCTCACTTTCAGACGTTTTGCTGGACAAAGATCTTGGAACACCTCTATGGAGCAGACTGTTGTGATCAAATACTGTCAGGAGGGGTTGAGACGCTGACGTGTCAGCCTCTATTGAATTGGGACAGATGAGAACGGCACAAGAGGGTTGAGTTGGCTATCTAGGGGTCTTCTGGCTTTTTTTTTTCTGAGACAGGATCTCCCTGTAGTTCTAGCTGGACTGGAACTTGCTATATAAACCCAGCTGTCCTCAATCTCAGAGAGACCCACTTGCCTCTCTCTCCCATGTGTTAAGATTAAAAGTCTGTACCACTGCACCTAGCTCTCTGTTCACATTTCATAACAACTCTGTGCAACAAATGGATTGTTGAGTTGGCTAGGTTTTATACTCCAATTCTGAAAATCAATAAACCTAGTATAAAAGATCCATAGTTCCACAAATGTATTCCTTAATGTTTAAGCTTTTCAGCTCTATTTAATGACAGACATCGAATGGATTCCACTGCATGAGTAACTATCAAGAAGGAAGGGGCGTCATGGAACCTAGATCTAATAAGAGGAATCAACTATCACAGAGGGCTGGTCGTCCACAGTGCCTGTGCTTCTGTTCCTTAGTTAACAAACTGGGACTTTTTAACAGGCTTCTTCCATGCTCTGTACAAAGGCTCCATTTTTCCAAGATCTTTTATAGCTATGTGTAGTTCACTGGCTGACAAAATGTGCCTGATATTTGAGGACTAAGAAACCTTCATGTAAGCAAGGTGGTATCTTCTGTTTTTCTCTATCTTTTTTTCTCTCTCTCTCCTTCACTCCCTCTTTCTTTCTCTTTTCTCTCTCTCACCTGTGATAGACACTTTGTGGCTGGAGACCTAACACTTTCCTGAACCATGAGCTGATTCACAGTCTCAAAGTCACAAGTGTCAGAACAATGAGGAACCCAGGTCCTTGACAACATGGATCTTTGTGTCAGTCTGAACTTCAGCTTTGGAAAGTATATGACAGAAATACATCCTCTGAACAGAGGTGGAATTATTCGGGATTTTTCTGATATCTGCAGTCACATTGAATCCTAGCTCATTTTAGCAGCATAATGGAAAGATGCAGAGGCAATAGGTGTCTGTGGAAGGAACAGGAGAGACAGCTACGAGATTATGGGGCTGCAGAAACCCTAGGGATGTTCCAGCTAACTAGGAAAATGCTACATCTGTAAGTAAGACAATCATGAATATGCCAGACGTACTAACATGGTGATACCAATATGAAGCAAGGTTTAATGAGTGGAAATGTATACCCTGAGAAATGGTAGAGCACATACGACTTCACGGGTTTGGCTTATTAGAGTATGTACAGGTAGGACGTACCTCAAGAAACCTCCCAGTAGAAAGAGACCCATGTCCTAATAGAGCTGTATTTAATAGGGCCAGAGGCACAGTCCAGTGAAACTCCCAAAAGAAGAAGCAAAACTAGGAAGAAAACTCCAGCATTCAAGGATGATAAAACCCTGCAGCAAATGACTGTATAGTTCTCATGCTTCTTTGGGTGCCTTTAACTGCAGTTTGCCACATGAGGCATCCCTCATTCATGCGACACCAATGCATGTTGTACCTCACAGGAAGGGCTTCTTTGTCCATTTCTTCACTGTTCTAAGAAGAATGCCATAGCAATGGCATTGGCTAGAGTGAGATGTGAAGAGGACAGGTGGACCACAAGGACATGGGAGAGCCGGTCAACCGAGAATCTTATGAGATTATTTAACAAAAGACACAAAACCCTATAGTTGCCAACTCTTAATTCTTTTAATCTTCACATTGACTTCAGGAAGCAGAAACTGTTATTCCCAGTTTAGAAATAAAGGAACTAAGGCCCTGAGATGTTGATCACCGTGTGAGATTACATACCTAGGTAATAGTGGAGTAAGGATTTGAATCCAGGCATCCAGGATCAGCTCTCCTTCCCCGGAACACACACATACACACACATACACAGTCTTACACACTAAGCTACCACTCTCCAAACCTTGTCCTCCAGTCACAGAAAACAACTGACAGTAACTGAGGTGGGTGTTATGTGCAGTCCTGTGCTAGATGATTCCTGTACATTATCGAATCTAATGCTTCCAAGACTCCTCTGCAAGAGATACTATTATTAACTCAATTTTATAGATGCAAACTATACATCAGATAAGTTCAGATTTTCATACCAAGGTCCAATGGTTTGAAAATGAATGAAATAATATCTCAATCTTGATTTCTCCAGAATATCTGATATCAACTAGCACAAAAACATTACAGAATGAGATGAACAAGATGGAGGGAGAAGGCGACCTTAACATATTTTAAACCAGGCAGAGGAAAGAACTTGAATGCAAATATGGGAAAGCCAAAGGCAATGAAAACCCATACATTCCTGTATCACTAATGTAATAATTTAGGCTTTCATTTTTTAAAAAAGAGTATGTTTTATTCATTGGTATAAATATAATCATAAACTGCATCACAGAAGGCAGATGTGAAAGGAGAGGACCTCCACTGTAGGAGATCTAAAATTAACAAAGATCCCTTCTGAAGTCTAGCTTGGGGGGCCCAGAATTTAAATTTATACCCTGAGCTGGATTGGAAAAATATAAAAGCCAAACTGCCAGGTTAGCAGTGGAATCCTTCTGCCCACCAAGAAGTATACGTTCTGATTGAGTGCCGAGAACAGCAGGAACTATCATTACAGACCTGGAATCCAGATTTCTACCGGAAAATGCGAAGCATCTGGCAGTTTTGAAAGGTAATCTTTCCAGATGTACTTTCACATAAACTATACTCGATTACAGCACCAGAAATCATGGGAGAAGATTGTTTTTAATGTAGTGGTTCAGGGAACAGCACAGAAGAAGACAGCAGTGTGTCTCCAGGTCTTGATTAGCACAAACAGTGCCCCCAGAACTCTCTGACTTGTCAAGAGAGCAGGGTTCCCTCAGGGAATCTTCAGATATTTCCCAGTTCCCCTTTCGGAGCACATTAATTTCCAGGGTGTTCTGCGGGACGCTTCTTTTCTGAAGCAATTGGCCATTGATTACGCATTAGTTTGATAGTTTTTATCTTTCTCTACAGGAAGCTAACTCAAGTTTTAAATTATCTTCTATGACATTGCTGCGAATGCAGCATCAAGTTCCCTTTTTAATAGAAAAACACTTTTTTTCTCTCTCTCTCTTCTTTAATTACATCTCCTGTTTTAAATCCATATACATCGAAGGGTTATCCTCCACCCTCCTTTCTGCTGAAAATAAATGTGGTTTGAGTCATGCCTAAATAATTAAAGAAAACATTTTCCCAGCTCTCCCTGCTCTCCTGGCATTGCTTAGACAGTGTCTCTCAGTGCAAGTCCCGTCATAGACAAACAAGAGAAAGAGAACGCGCAGGTTAATCTGGAAGAGGCCTTGCATGAGAAACAAACCAGGGGGCAAACTTGGGAACCTGAAAAAGTCACTTGGATCAATACAGGACATGTTTCTCAACATAATGAAAAGGAAACAAGAGAGGATTTTTTCTTTTTTATATAAAAAGGACTTAGAAGAAACCATTTATAACAACTGTGAAATACAAGTCAGGCTGGAAAAATGTATACCGATCAAGATTGTTAGGCAACTCCACATTTGTGTTTTGTTTTTCCAAAAACAGAGCATAAATTTGGAACTTAATTACAATGTAAGCAAATGTTCCAGAGAAATTTTTTATTTCCTACTGTTGCTTGTGTGTAACTGACAGCATTACAAAGAATTTCCCAGGTATTTTGTATGGCAGATAAGTAACTTGGGTAAAAATCTTGCCCTACGTGGTAACCAAACAGCTGTTTATCATTGGCCTAATTATCAAGTAAATGAGATGCTAATTTCTATGTTTATAAGGCATGCACGAGCAAGTCTAGTGTATGCAAAACAGAGCTTAGTGACAAACTTAATAAATAAAAGAGCAAGGTATCGGGAAATAGATACAAATGGCTTATAAAAGTCAGGGCTTAGCTTATTGGGAAATTGTAGGATTTCTCTATGCAGGCCCAGTCATCCCCTTAGTTTAATGCATACACAGCCCCAACATCGCCTTCTCTCTAGCCGGCCAGTCTTTATTCGGCTCCTGCAGTGTCTATAGAACTCCCATTACAGTTGCTCAATGGGGGCAGAATCAGACACACTGTGCAGATTTGGGATGGTCGTTTTAATCCCTGTGGGATTGTGACACCAGGCTTCCAATTTCCCCAGCACAAGATGAGCTGCCCCCTTTTTAGCAAATTAATATTATCAGGAAAACCCTCCAATAAATACTGCAAGGAAATCTGTCCCTTTCCTTTTCCCGGGCAACAGTGCCCCTGTGGGTAAAGTCTGTGTAACACCCGGGTGTCCTGTTTCCTTATCGACTTAGAAAGAGCAGAACCGTTACTTAAAATAACAACGATGATTATGAAAAATAATCTTAACGCTGCTAGAATTGAAGAAAATAACAAGGTGCATGTCAATTTTTAAATTTTGAACTTGTAGTCTAGATTAACAGGAAAGAAAATGATTTCTCCCTTTTGGTAAAGTAGTTTCAAATTTTTGAAGTATATGGAAACCCCTGACTCCTGGTGACTCTCCTCTTTCTCAAAGAACATCAGGTCATTAATGCTAAGTGCTTTGATCGACACAAAAAACTGGGCAGCTTAGTGACCGGCTCAGTTTTCTAAATACTCAATATCCAGATGAGGGACAAATATGGTAGGTCTAAAACGCAAAGTTCTCAGGGCCGGGCGCAAAGGCGTCCAATCAGCTGCCCTCCTTTGTTTCTCGGAGTGGGTCCCCCCAGGTCTGACATTCTAAATAACCCCTAGTAATAGGGAGGCACTGCAGTAGACAGCACCGAGAACACGAATGCTCTGCGTCCTTTTATAATGTACTATGTGACAATCCTGCCTGAGGGGGCAGGGTACATCACTGCTCACTTCCCCACCCGGTGCAGGGTGTATGACGTACCTGTAGTTACAGTGTTTATGTCACCACATTGCTATCTATCTAGGGAATAAGGTCCTAGTTGTGTTTGAGTCCGTTGTTGACACTAATCAGTTTCGGCA
Organism: Eospalax fontanierii; assembly: GCA_035773235.1. NCBI lineage: Eukaryota > Metazoa > Chordata > Mammalia > Rodentia > Spalacidae > Eospalax > Eospalax fontanierii. Next base: position 18,490,279 of record CM069543.1, read on the forward strand.
GCTGACTCTTTCGTCCTAACAGTATTATTAATAATAACGCCCCCTCATATGTTATGTGCAGCACATGTAAATCAGACTGAATTTTGCACACAAGCTGCATAAATCACAGCCATCATTTAACAGTTGCAGTTACTGAAGCTCGGGTTGTGGTATCATTTGTGACACGGTTGGGACTAGAACTGGGAAACCTCTGCTTGTTGAGTTCTGTCTCTTCCTACAACAGTATTCAAGCTGAGCTGCAGCAGGGAGCTCAACTGGCCCAGCTCACCGACAGGTTTGCAAGGCAAAAAACCAAAGTGTCTGACATCTGACATGATGATGAAATGGGATCTTTGATTATCCTCTACACACTAGTAATTAGACATATATCTCCAGGGAATAAGAACACAAATCACCACTTACAACTGGAAATCTCTCCTATTAGCCGAGTAGCCCATCATCTCCTGTTACTTGTTTTCCTTCACTATTCAAAAGAACATAACAGTCTTCTTGTTCATTCATTGCAACAAACATGGAGGACTTGCCACTTCCTCTAAGCCATAACCCAACAGTGTCAGCAGGATGTGTTTTCTGTACTGCAAGATGGGATTCTGTCTCAGGTGATTCACATATTGTTAGAGGAAAAAAAGCATAGTAAGGACATGGCTAAACTCTATCACCTTAATCAAATTCCGTAATTCTAAGATAATTTGATTCTGTTGATTTGGGTCAAAATTGTTTTAGTAAATGGTTGTAGAATATTTTAATTCTCACTTTTTCTCCTTAGACTCAAGACTTTGAGCACCAGTTTCTACAGAAATAAAGGTCTGGGAGCACAGAATTCAGAGATGAGATGGGAACACAGACATCAAGGTTTTTAGCCTGGAATTCTCTTCACAAGGAAGGGGAACGCAACCTGTGTTGCTGTAGTGCAGAGTTCAACCTTGGGTGTTCCCTAGGAGATGCCCACCTTGTGTTGTTCTGTTTTGTTTTGGCTTTTGAGAGAGAGTCTCGCACTGGCTAGCCAGGAGCTGGCTTACTATGTCAGCTAGGCCAGCTGGTTATGGAGTCCCAGGCATCCTCCATCTCTGCCTCCTGAGCACTAGGATTACAAACATGCTTTACCATACTTTGGTTTTACATCAACCCTGGGGATCCAATTCCAATCCTCATGTCTATGTTCTTTGGCCCGCACTAAACCACCCTAGCCCCTCGTTTGGAGTTTTCAAATTGCTATGTACAACAGATACAATGGCTGCATATTAGAAATACAGCTATGAAGGACCAGCTCCAAACTTCTTGAATCAGAGCTTCCCAAAGAGGTACATGAGAATCTTCACTCTTAATAGACTTTAAAGGTAAATTTGACAACTTCTGGAGACTGACATTCCCCAGGTAGATCTTTGATCTCCTGCAAGAAAAAAGAAATCTGTCTCATGAAGCTCTAAATCATCAATGCCAAGAAGATAATCAGTACTTAATCAGTCTTCTTGAGTGCATTAATTAGTGAAAAAATAGATACTCAGCAAAGTATTATAAAAGCAGAGACAAATATCAGATTCAGATGGAGGAGCTACAAACAGAGATGCTTTACTTAGGACAAGACTACGAGAGAGCCAAAATTAGAACTTGGCTAGAAACAACAACAAAAAATATCCTTGAATATCAAGCCCAACAAGGCTGAAAAACTCCTACAAGAGCTTTGCAGGCCTAAGCATATATGAAGACCACGATGTTTGACCAAGCAGAATCTCACACAAGCTGTCTGATTTTTCTTAGACACTTTGTTCACATCTGCGAGTTTCTTAAATCAAGATGCCCCTCATGTTTGATACACATCACCACTTCTTCTGTCCTGGATTGAACTCCCATTTCTCGCTCTTCCAAGCAATGATCATCCCAGTTCCTGTTAAGGTCATTCTCAGGCTAATGCCTCCTCAGCTTAAATACTAGGCTGAGAACTATGAACCACACTAGCATTGTGAATTCAGGCAACATCCCTACAAAAGTGGCAGATTGCTTCAAAGTGTCAAAGGAGACCCTGTTCCTCCCTACCTCACACCTTAAGTATCAGAGTTGACATGAACAAGGATCCTTCATAGGCTGAATGGAATGCCGGAATGGGGCATTAGGAGAGTTTAGGCAGAAATCATATATTAGAATCTCATTCTCTGTCTATTAACGATGGTAACATCACATCCTACATGGGTGCTTCATTTGATAAACATAGTTCCACTTAATTGAACATGGTGATTCATGCCTATAATACCAGCACTCTGGAACTGGAGACAGAAGGATGGTCCTGAGTTCAAGACAAGCCTGAATGATCTCCATATATATGAGTATGTAGACATATAGATATCTGAATGTCCCCTTGAGTATGAAGTACGATCCACACTTGGGCGATTCTGAATCTGCAGAAAGAAGTACAGGAGTGTCTACATTTATCACAGAAAGCTTTCTGATCCCATAATTCCTCAAAATTGAGACTTGACATTCAGATTTCATTGACCACGTGAGCATGGTGAGGTTATCTTAGCTTTGTTTATCAGCTTGTAGATTCTTTCTGAACTCATCTTTCTAGTCTCCCAGTGTGGCATCCAGCATATATCAGTGGTTTACCAAGGTTCACCTTCTAGGATGTCTATGTAAATCCTACTTCAAACAGCTGAGCTTTAGAAACAGAAACTCTTCATATTAGTTGCCAAGATCTGTCCATCAGTCAAGACTGACTTCTTTAGATAAAGATGCATAGTTACCAAACAATCATTTTCATAATGTTTTTAAGGCTTAGAAAGTTCATGTTGCTCCCTTGAGCTTTGGGGGCTGTGACTTCGCTTTGTTCTTGGGGTGCACATTGTTTTGCCACGTCACCTGCTGCTGGTCTCAACTTCATGACCTCACCTAGCCTTGCTCATGGTGGGATCACAGAAATGTCCTACCACACAGGAATACCCCTTAACATAGCTTTTCAGGTGAACTACGTTTCTATACTCTGGTTTCATTTTTCCTCTCAAGGAAATGATGATTATAAATATCCCAGTTCTCACTAATTTTTTTAAAGCAAAAAGTACACCTTCATGATGGTTGAATTCTTGACGTTCTGGCTTAACTTGTAGTCTCCTTTTTCTCCATCGCCCCGCAGGACCCCAGCTTTGTATGGAGGACTCTGAACCACAGTAAATATTGATTCCTTCACAATTTAGCTTCGCCTACTATAATTCTGTACTCCTCAAAGGCGGTTATCTTTATGTTTACATTCTTTTTCTAAACTTGAATTTATAACTTTCTTTTTCCTCCCTCCCTTCCTCCCTCCCTCCCTCCTTTCCTTCCTTGTTTCCTTCCGTCATTTCTTCCTTTTCTTTTCAGAAGTGAAGATCCTATAAAATTCCTTGGACTTATTGCTATCTCCTTAGACTACTCCTGTGAAGGGCCCTTTAATCTATTCACATTTTTCTCTTCAGGTTCCAGCACATTACAGTCTGGGATACAACTTAGAAAGCAGTAGAGTCTGTTTCAATCGTCTGACAATGAATTAATTGTCAAGCAAAAATAACTAATAATATTAATATTGTCAGCCTTATATAGCTCTAGTTCTGAAAAAATGGCAATCCTATTATGATAGATAAAACAAGTCAGGTTCTGACATATGGATAATCCATTGTTCTTTGGCAAATTCTTCTGGTAACTTGAAACATAACATCATCCTAAATCCCTCCCTCCTTCCCTCTCACACTGTATTTCTCTCTTTGTTCCCTCTCTGCTTCCTTTCACCTTTTCCTCGTCCAGAATCTCTGACTTGAATTAATTGAGTATCATTTTTTCATAATAGTGATCATAAATCACCTACTGTCAACTGTAACTACATATCACACTCTGCACAAAAGGCAACTGTGTCAAAGCATATTTGCTCTTGGACTTCACTTCCCAAACTCTACACTTATCAGGCCTTATAATGAAATCAAACAAGAAACACATGTTTACATGTTGCATTGGGTCTTTCTAATCAAATACTTGTGATGATAAGTATCATGATAAATTGCACAACCATAACTAAATAACTTACTTCATATCTAGGTATGAGGCATATTCAAAATTCTTTACATGGATCCTCATTTAACCCTAGTCAGTGCATATTGTATCCCACATTTTGTAGATAAGAAGAATGTATCCCAGATAAGATAAAGAGCATGTATAAAGTCTCATACGGCAAAGTTTCCATTAGGATCTTGATATGTGTTATTAAAATTTCTCTTTGGGAGAGGCAAACCAACTTAACCTGCCTCTCTCTCCGTGCCTTACAACAAACACCCAAATTTCTCCACTCACAGTTAAACAGATTCTAGCTAGTTTACTTGGGCTTACTAACAGAGCAATGGGTAAGGGGTTACTTACAGAACACAGGCGCCCACCCTCCCCTCCGCCAGTTACATTAGTAAATCCACATGGCTGGGATCTTGCAACTTCCCGGTGAACAGATCCAAATGGCTCATGGGGGAGGGGAGGAAAGGGCCGGCCTCTTGGCACCCCCAGTTTAAATACTTTTAGCCCCTCCTCTTCTCACATCCAAGGCCAATAGACAGGGTGGGTGGGGCATAGGATTTTCCCAGCTCCTCCTCTTTCTGCTCAAGATGGTCCTGGGTGATACCACTCTGGGAGGGGTGTTTGTCCACCTTTTCCCTCGGAGAATCAATCCACTCTACAGTATGTGTCTTGGTTTGGGTAAGAATTTTGTCAAAATGCTTTTAAATTTCATAGGGTACATATGTGGAAAGCATTTCTGAAAGAAAGAGATTATTCAGGAGAAACAAATAGATGGAAGTTAAACATATATGGTGAGTACCTTACAAACAAACATCTTATCTCATCTATTTCATTACATCCCCTGAATCAGAAGTAGCCTTGCGGTTATATAAGCTGGACACCTTACCATGACAGAATTTGACTAAAGCAAAGTTAATAATTTCTGCAAAAAACTCACTTGGTTAATTGAAGTCTATATCTTGAAATATTTTCCATTCTGTTGGGGTGTCACTGGTGGTCCTCACTTTGTAGATACCAGGCTATTAAAATAGTTGGCTGATGCATAATATCCCTTCTTTTCATGAGTAGCCTCTGAAATGGATCTTTCTCTCCCAAGATCTTCCTGATACCTGATCTTTCCATGGCATTACTTGGGTAGTTAACAATACTGACAGGTGTGTCAGTTTGACCTTTTTTCGTCTTAGACCCAATAACAAAGTATGATTCTCTAGAGTTTTTCTTCCAATTTCATACCAATTCGTCCTTTCTACATTTATCACTGAATCCTTCAACCTATCTTTTTTTCCTCTAATTTTGACTCTTGTTTAATTCTGCATGCCTAGAGTAGAATATCCCCGTTTCCCTTCTGAGGCCCTTAGGACAATCCGGAGGATCCAGTCACAACAGGAAAACACAGAAAATAGTGGGCGTCTGCCATTATTCAGAGAACACTTCAGAGCTGTAACAAGTGGTACCCACAGACTGAGAACTGAAGCTGTAAACACCCATGGGGACCAAGTCCCCTCCCAGGATGTTTTCACATACATATTGGGAAATTATGAAATGGTGTGATTATTTTGTTGGCAAAAAGTCATTTTGTTCCTTCTCTTCTTCAGAGGTGACATGTCAAGGCCACTGTTTATGCTTCTCTATTGTTCAGCAGATCCTAGATATTCCCCAGGGATGGAGATGACTCACTTCCTAAAGTACTTAAAATTATTTCAATTATCAATAATGAATATAGTGTATAGCTTTCATCTATTATATATGTTTCATAGTATATTTGTTTTGATTATGAACACTTTAAACATTACAGAGAGGAAGATTTAAACCAACATTAAGCATAGGAACTAACATTTTCTATTTCTAAATATTGTCAAAAATCCTATGTAACAATAATGTCTCAAATAAAAGACAAGTGTTACATAAATTCTGCATATGAAAGTATGTGTCTGGATATAAGACAAACACTAAATATCTTCTACATGTATCTACCCAGCCTCCTAAGGAGCTGTTCCTAGCAAAGATAAAAATGCTTAAATATAAGAATGAATGGCTGTCCCACTCAGTGATGTTTGCCATAGCAAACCAGGTCTGGGGAGGAACGAGTGGAGAGTCCACTTAGAGGAGCACGGATGGTGGTTCTCAGAGGAGAGACTGGTGAGCTCCTTGGGGTGGACTGACTGGGCAGATAGGGAATGGAATGGGGATGAGAAGCTGCAGTGTGAAAGGGGATTTAATGGGAATTTTAGGAAGTTTTCCTATGGGAAGAACTCTATAAATCTTTTTATAAGTTTTTATACTACCCTTCCAGGGAAATTCATAATAAAGGTCAAGTACTCTGTAAGGATATTGGAAGTCATTCAATGAAATTTTAAAGGAACACCTGTGATTGGTTCAAAGTACCTCAATTTTATGTAGGGTCCAAAAAGATTCATCTTCCAACACTTGATACATCTGCTTATCAGTCTGATCTCAGAAGTGAAGGAATTAGGAGTTTGACAATAGATTCCAGAAATGCTTCTTATTTCACAGGCCCAGCCAGATCAAACTGAGAGAAGCCCCTTTCTGACCAAAAGACTCACATGTTTTACAAGGACCATACCTGAAGAGCTGACTTCCAGAAATGAGTGAATTGTGGGCAAATACAGGGCCCATGTGTTAGATTAAACTCAACCTGTATTAAAGGTAAGTAAAATAGATTAGCCATGGGATTCTCCATAAAACATTTGCCTATTTAGGCCTCTAGGGAGACAACTGGTTTGGATGAAGCTTGGAAATATTGTTGACTACAGTAGCTTGTGATAGCAAAGCTAGTCTTGATAGTTAGGATCCAGGGTCAAGACAGAAATTCATGGAAATAAACACCAGTTGGTGAGTTAGCATCATCATCCAAAAAATGGGCAAAGACAAGAGCACTCAGTCCTTCTTGGCCTAAATACTCTATGGAGGAAACTGTTCTATGCTGCTCACAGGAATTTGGTTTTGTTTCTGCTTATTTGAGCATTTTCTCAAAATGCCATTCAAGAAAGAGTTCAGTGAGACAAACTTTGAACATTCATGACTTCCACTTAGATTATTTTCCGATTTTAAAATAAAAATTAAATTTAAATTAATTTTAGTAAAAAATTCAAGTTGGAATATTTGGGAACAGTAACTTGACACAACAGACCTTAATCCAGATGAAGGAATGTATGGATCCCAGGTGGGGACCTATGCTGGTGGGGGAGGGGTTATAAAGACGGTTAAGACTGATTGAGATGCTCCTTATGAAATACACAATTCAATTTTAAAAAAGCAAAAACAATTCAAATTGGAATTTGTAAATGGAAACTGATTTTTAAAGCAGAAAGTACCTTTTTTTTTCCCTTCTCTTTGGCTACCCTCTAGGAAATCACTTTCCAGCAACTCCAGCTTCATTTGCATATGAGAGTCAGATGTGTACAAATGTTTGTGCTCAGCCCTAATCAAATAGAATTAAGCAGGATGACACTTAGTTCTAACTGCTGGACACCTAACCAGACTGAGACTGCAAGCAACAGTCCTTTTGTCAAAGCCGGACTCCTAGTCAAGGTGGATCTGGCAGCAACTACGTGTCTCTATGTGAAATGCCACAGAACCTCCTAGCAGATAGAACAATCACTCTTGCATTTTAAAGATGTTGCTAAACCTGGTTGTCCTCTACTTGAGGCCTTCCGCAAGCATTGATGGTAGAGAACTTAATATGGGATTTAGTAGAACATATTGGCATCTTAATAAATGCTATTACACAATGGACAAAGCAAAAATAGCAGTTTAGAAACATTATATAAATGATTTGCTTCATTTTGTGCTAGTTTATATAAGGCTGTTTATTCCCAGATGACCTGCAAGAATAATATTACCTTGCTAAATTACTATGTAATTGATTTTCAGAGAGTTTTACAAAAGTAATTAAACACTGGAATGTAACATAGATACTGACTCAACAACATTGCTCTAATTTAACTGACACACGAGCGCGCGCACACACACACACACACACACATATTCAGACACATATGCTGGAGTCTTTAGTAGCTTTAAATCCTCTCCAGCTCTCCCTGGGCTGGATGCCAGAGTCTGAGCTGACCACTGGCTAGATCTAGGCACTCTGATGTTTCCTTGGCAGCGATCAAATCTCCTTGCAATGATGTGTTCCCAGGTGCATTTCTTTCCTCTGGGCCTAAGAATGTTGAGGGATGCTAAGGGTATCTTTATGACAGCATAAGATTCTTTGTCACAGGTATAAAATTCACTAGACTTTTATAGCAGCAGCTGCTCTACTGGAATTGGAAGAAATAATTCTCTAGGTAATCACAAAAGATAAAAGGAAAAGGGATAAAAAGGAGAAATAGAAACAAATATATTATTTCCAGGCAAAGTATCAACAGTGCAGCAGGGAAGGCGAAGAACTAGCATTTATTGTGTTGTGACTGTGGTTTCAGGGTTCCCATTAAGCCCAGGAAAAGGAGAATTGCCAGAGTCAGATGTGAATGTCACAGTCAAGAAAGGCTGTCATCTGCAATACTGCCAGCTCGATGGTCTCCAGGGCCAGAGTTGTAGAAGTAGTTTTCTCCACTGAAAAATCTAAGGATGTAAAGGAAAAAAAGCATATTGAGTATATCAAGATGTTTGCCAGCTGATGACTGTGTAATAGAAAGAAGAGAGGAAGAAAGTCCTTTGGATAGAACTGATTCCCTTGTCTGGTGGAATCTGTAAGTTTGTTACATACAGGAAACAATTTTACAGAGATTACCACACAAGGATGAGAAGGGAGGATTTCGACATGTTCTATGGAGTCAGAAATAAAATACGGAAAGAAAGTATGTAATGAGGTTGCCTCATTATTTCATAAATTTTGGCTGCTTGATGAATTTCTCATTGCAAATCTATAAGGGATGCTGAATTCCTTGGATCCCGTATGAATAAACAATGAAAACCCCCTTTGACAAGGAATCCCTTGAATCTAAGTGAGCTCATTCATTTTATGGGTCTCTGATGCTGACATTGTGATGATTTGAGCTGCTTGGAGTAAATTCAAGCAAATAAGCCACTCAAAGCCAACTCATATTCAGGACCATGAGCACACATCACCACACAGCTTGCGAATTTTGCTTGATTGAAAGAAATTCTCTTCCACCAGGAGCATGCCTGCCGAAGCACAGTGCGCCAGTCATTATGGTGTCTTTGTGGTTCTTACTATGCGAACTGCCCGTTCCCAGCTGGAGCCAATGTAGTTTGGTCTCTAAAGATTTCTCAATCTACAGACATAGGGTATTAAAAAACAATGGTTGATGTTTCTTTTTAAAGTGTAAAATCCTTCTCGGTTTATGGGCAATAATGTCTAGCACTTCCTTTGAATACCTGATAACAGCAATCTTTTTTTAAGCCCTCTTCAAGACATGGGAATATTTTGGGTCTTTCTGCAGGACTCTGATTGGATAAGGAATGCACAATAGAGAGGCCTTTGTTCTCTATACCACTCAGAATGGCTGGCTTCTGGTCTGTTGAGTATCCTGTTTCTCAGGACTTGCAAGCCAGTACCTGCTCTCTAGGTGTTTGATTGATTCGTGGACATCACATGCCCATCTCAATGCCTCCTCTTTCTCATTAGCTTCCTGGGTGCTCTGTATGTCTAGATTCAGCACATTTCATTTCTACCTTGTTAGTATGTAGCCAACTAGACAATTCCTTCATTCATTCCTGGCAGCAAACTCTATATTGATAAATACAATCCTTTACCAAAATGGCTTCTTTTAATCCATTTTCTTATATTACTGTGATAAAGTCCAAATATTTTGCAATTCTTCAGAATATATTCAGACTTGGATTCTGATGTGGATTACTTTTTTTTTTAAATCAAATTAGTGAAATTATTTTTATTAATAACACTCTGCCATTTTCCACAGGCTACATTTTTCTTTGTTATTCCTAGAAACAAAACTACGTGTGATTTATCATGGTGGAGTCCATTTGTTTCTTTTAACTAACTAGAATGCCTATTTCATTGATAGAACAAATGCAAACATACAGAGACCACGTATGGTGGTATATGCCCCTAGAATCATCTGCTGATAGAGCTTCACAAAAGTATTTTCTTAGACTTTTCTAAGTATTTCCAAGATTCCTCACAAAAATCTTAGAAAGATTCCTTATGTCTTTATGCAGGGACCCTGTTTTTGTCTATGTACACCAATTTTAATGTTAATCTATGTGAAGGGAGGCATACTTGCTAAGCCACAACTACTGGTCCCTCGGGGGGGGGTCATTTAAAATCCACACTTTATTAAAGTGGCTCCATAGCAATTTGAACAAAGGATAAAAAATAAGATAGATCCAGCCTGGCCAACTAAGTGAATGTGATGCCATCTTTTGAGATAATGATTAAAGTTGAAATGAGATCTGTCTTGAAAATGGCACAAAAAGGTCAGGTTTGCACATTACCTTCTATTATAACTATATAAAGCAGCCAATAGTATTTGGATAATATACAAGTGAATATTTGGAGAGTAGATCTGTCTAGAAATAAAATTGTGGGATTCATGTAAGCAAGCTAACTAGAAATATAACTGTGGAAGTCATGAGTGTCAACAGTTTAACTTCTGATGTTTTTCTAAGAGAAGACAGTCTCCACAAAAGGATGAATGACACAAAGGCATAACTAACTGACTGATATTCTTAAATGGACCCTGGTGTCAGAATCAAAGGAAACTGTAGAACCTGTAGAAAAAAGAACTCGACTATTTGTTGAATGTAGAGGTAAAACAGCATCCATTAAAGATGATTGCAATGGTCTGAATACAGGTTGTTGGTAGCCATTGGTGACGTATAATGCTTGTAAGTCTATTTGCACAGTTAAATTCCATTTTAGCAAGAACCAATATGGGAAAAATTTTGCAATAATAGAATTATTTCTAAGCCCAAGCCAATGGCCTAGAGCATTAGTGCCCTTGTTGATTTCATTACAACAAAATTCTCTACTATGAATTATTTAGTGTAATGACTTTCTCCAGTTCTTGTCTATAGACCAGTTCTTCACTTTTAATGAAAAAATCATAAGAATACAAAGTGTTCCATGAAAGTTGATTTAAGTTTAAAAAATTTGTTCTCTAGGGTCATAGCGGTTTATCCTATGTGAAATGTGTTGTGCTGTGCTGGAAACGGAAGGTGAGCTCTGGGGTGTGCATTTAAATGGAGCTAAATTTCTCCCAGCCCGGGGAGAAATGGAGAAGTCAGTTTAATAAAGCATGCAGCTGAACTGCCCACTCAGGTTCTCTGGGTTATAATAGTGGAACATGGTATCCACCCTCCTTTCTCTAAATCTATTGTTTGCTTTTTTATTTTTGTTGTTGTTGTTTGTTGATGCTTGTTTTTCTGTTGCTGCGATTCTTCTGGAATATTAGTGTATTATTCTTCATCTCTGCTCCTCCAGGCTTTCCTGTATGGCATCTCTCATCTACCTCTCTGCCTCCCTGTTCCCATTTTCCTTTAATGAGGACCAGTCTCATCCTATGCAGAGAGGCACACTCACACCATACTCACAGAATTGTCTGCCAGAAGCTGCTTTCCAAAGACCTTATGACATACACTGTCTTATTAAGGAGCTTCAAAGTGGGACTTCTGTTGATTCTATAAAGAAATCTGACTTTATTAAAAAAAATCAGTGTGATTTCTGTTTTTTAATGTTCATTTCTTTAGTGCTGTGGGTGGGTTCGTTTCCTACTGATTTGTATTTGAGTCTGGAGAGATGGAAGTCTTGGGCTTTTGATTCAGGATATGCATTCGGTATAGAACCAGATTCAACTCCCCTTACAAGAGCCTTTCCATTCCATCCGAAGGAGAGGATCTGTATAGCTGTCAACAGGCATCAGAGAAATCTCAAGAGCTCTTAGGAAACAGCTTTTTAAATATGTTCCTTCCATGATTTATATGCAGACTAAGACTGAAGCTTCCGCTCACTGTCATCTAGATAGGAAGAGAAGCCTTCATGTGCTCCTTCCTTTCTGTCCTGCCTTCCATGATCAGCTCGTAGGTAAGATGACAAGGTCCCTGAGCTCAGAAATATTGCCTTCTATTTCTTTGCTTCTTAGAAGGGGTAGCGTGCAAGCTAGGCACAAGGGTGGTTTTGGAAGTGAAAAATATCTTTGTTCTAAGTATCTGCAGCATCTTGAACTCCTCAGTGATAAATTGCTTAATCTCAGAAAGTCTCATTCTGTTTGTCTAATAGAAGTAAAATGTTCATAAGAAGGTCACCAGCATTTGTGTCCTGGCTAATTAGTATGAATGAAGTGGATCTGTGATGCAGGTGGGCAAGACCTGGTGTAAAAATGTGACCTCGAGTTCACCACTGTCTCCACCTTCTCCCTCTGGGAAAGTTAGTTCTCATTTATACAATGAGAATGGTATACATTTACTATTATTGATGCGAAGATAAAAATAGGAAAGCATGGGAAAACATCTAAAGCTCCACCTACTGTACAGGGTTATTATCTTACTAGCTATATTTCAAGATGTCAGTAAAACAGGTTAGATCCATCCTGGCTATTGAGTGCCTATTATTTACAGATCCCTCTGTGTGAGCTTGTATATTCAAGACTAAAATCACAGGAGTCCTGAACTCCAGGAGTTCACATTCCAGTGAATATCATGAATAATTAATTAATCCTATGTATAAGTCTTTTCAAAACTAATATGTACTCTACCCTATCTAGAAGTTTTGAACTAAAAAACGGTAAAAGCTGTTCTGGAGGGGGTGAGAAATGATTTCTAACTGGAAGGTTGGAACATCTCTTTGTTTAATGCTGGTTGAATTTAAGAGGGAAAATAAAATTAAGAAAAACTCTAGCTCTGCTTGTTTAATCTGTGTGAAAAGGCTTTAATTACTCAGAAGAGAGAAGAAACACAGTACAGTAGAACCTTGATTAACTGAACCACTTGGAATTGAGATAATGGGTTAACTTGCTAATTCTCCCTTTAAAACTAAAGTCTGTGCTTTGTCACTGTGCTGTTCCTGTCTCTAATAATGCTTACTCAAACAACCGTTAGTGAGTTCATATGAATTCGACAACAGTAGGTGCTGTAACAGATATGAATGATTCATAGTATAAAATTCTCAACTCCAATGGGTTTATTATCCTGTAGATTAGAAGAGATATTAACTTATGAAAATAAAACAGCAGTGTAAGGAAGTGTGTAATAAACTAGAAATAAATGAGTGCTGGAAAGATTAGGCGTCACAGGTGCTCGTGATCCTCTGTTGCTGCAGAAGTGCAGCATGTGTTAAAAAATTAGCCCTACTATACTATATGATCATAAGAAGGGCAGAATAGTAAGAAGTTCAAAGTCATAGTATCAGAAAAAGGTTAATAACAAAAACAGGGCCAGGGCAGGAAAGGGAGGAAATACAAAAAGCCCCGGAGTTACGGAGGAAGTCGAGTAGCCGGGTGAGGCATTTCCTGAGAGATTGCTGTGAGGACGTTCAGATCTTAGGCTGTAGCTTCTTCATTATGCTACCACCTGAATCACAGGCAGAGGCCCAAATCAGTCCCATGGTAGTGTTTAGAAACTCCCTCCCACAGGCCCCATCTACTGCTGATCAGATCACATGGCCAGAGCCCTCTTGAGTGTGATCAGAATGGAGGAGAGGACCATCCCTGTGTCTGCTCTATCCTGCGTGATTGCAAAAGAGAAAACCAGTTAAAACCCAGGCACTCAGCACACCCTGCATCTGCCAGAGATTTTGGACTTGTCCTTCCAAACTGTGAGAACTGCTGGTCTTTTAGCCAAGCAGTCTACCATACTTATGTTCTGGCCATTCAAAATGACAAAAATACGTCCTATTAACATAGAGATGAACCAGGGAAAACATCTGTCCCTCTGCTTAGAGAATGATCAGAAACTTAGCGAGATCAATCTGAGATCAAACCCTGGCAGAGGATTTTGTATTTTTCAAACTTTGTGATCTTGTCTCTCCCAGGAATTCTAGATTCGTAATGAAGATTATGTGTCCTAGTCTAATTGGGAAAATTCTGTTTCTGATGTGGATTGTTCACAAGAATAGTTGAAAATGTTTTAAATATTTAATGAAAGAAACAAGAAAGAATCTTATGAAAGTGATCCTGGGTTTGGAGATATGAATCAGTGGGTAAAGCTTCTGCCACGTGAGCATGAAAACCCAAGTTTGGGGCTCCAGCACCCATGTAAAAAGACCAGTAAGATGAGATCCCTTGGGAAGGTGGAGACTGGAGACCCTGGGGCCTGTCTGGCCATGAGTCCAGCCAATCAGTAAGGTCCAAGTTCAGGGCAAGACCTTGTCTCTGAGAATAAGGTGGAGCTCAGTAGAAGACACCTGACTTCAACCCTGACATCCACAAGTACATATACTATCATGCATATCTCTCTCTCTCTCTCTCTCTCTGTCTCTCTGTCTCTCTCTCTCTCTCTCTCTCTCACACACACACACACACACAATGATCTTAGAGTGTTGAAAGGACAAACATTAAAAATATAAGAGAAAGGAGATAATAAATGCAAGATTCTTCTGTACGTTAGAATTCAGTCTCCTCTCCAAGACTGGGATGGCCAGTCTGTTTAAAGTTTAGAGGTACTGACAGCCTAGTTTAGCTGTAGTCATGCCAGATTGACTGTGGATATTGAGGGAAGGGATCGAACACTGGAAAATGTCTGACTATAATAACAAGTACTATAGAGCAGATCCTTGAGTCTAATATCAGTGCCAACTGGAACATGCCTGCTATAGTGGAAATTCTGGTCAACACACTGGACAGAAAGACTTCATCAGTACATATAGAGCGGCTTCTGTCATTAATCAAGGTGGTTATGTAACAATCCCTGAACAGAGGCCATTGCGTGAATTCATCCTCTTGTACTTCCTTCCTCTAAACCGGATAAGCATCAGAGCTCAGCACCAAGTTCTTAATGAAGGCCTTGGGACCTCTCTAAAAGAGAATATGCAGCCACTTATGTCAAGTGAGTAAGTCATAAGCCATAGAGGAAGCAATGTAACAGAACAAGTTGGAAGTGATTGAGAAGCGTCCAGAATGTGTAGATGAGGAGGCAGATGATGTCCACTGTGGTTGCTGCAGTCAGTTGCCGGTGCTGTGCTGAAGCTTCCCACAAACCATTCTCCTGTTGGAAATGGAGCTCAGAGGACAGAGAACCCTAATGCTACATTACAGAATGTGATATTGAATTCCTGGAGAAATAAAGAACTGTATTACTAACTTGACTGTTGTGATAAGATACCATGATCAAGGCCACTTAGAAGGAAGAGTTTATCGGAGCTGAAGGTTCCAGGGGTATGGGTCCATAATGCAGCCTCAGAAGGTGATTGGAGCAGAAAACCAAGCAATCATATTTCATGCAGGCACAGGAAGCAGAGAGGAAGTGGAAATCCAACAAGGTTCAAGAACTCTCTAAGCCCACCCCCAGGGACGTGCTTCCTCCAGCATGGCCACACCTCCTACAACCTCCCCAAACAGTGCCAATAACTGGGGCAAAATGTCCAAATACTTCAAACCTTTGGGGAATTCTCTCATTCAAACCACTACAAGATCCCTACCAGATAGGAAGATAATAAAATCCTATTCTTAATTATGTGTACGTTGGCTTTGTGTGGGATGTGAAGACATTTACTATAAACAGACAGCTATACACACATATGCATATACACAAAATAATATGAAAAGTGTAATACTAAGATCTAAAGAACAAACTTTATTTTCCTCAATAATTAAAGTAATAGAATAGTGTTTCTAGGATCATTTTCCTACAGTGCCACACAATGACAAATTTCAGGGCCCCTGGGCAAAACAGTATTATTTAAATAATGTTTGTATTTATAAATGCTTGCTATATGCCAATGAAAATACACAAATAGCATTATCTTTTTCCATCTTAAACACATTCCTGGGTGGTAAGTATGGCCATCGATTTGATTTTAGAGATAGGGAAACTGAAACAGAGAGCGGTTAGGATCCTGTGCAATCACTTAGGAAGTCACAGGAAATTCAACTCCTTCCTGACATATCCAGGTTTCTAACTAATATGTCATTAATCCACCAAAACTTGTTCCAAAAGAGGAGATTAAAATACAAATACTATTTCAGTAATTTTCCTCTCCTTGTCAATGTTTCCTTTCCTGATGGGAAGTCTCAGACTATGAGCATTAGCTCTGACCTGGTTTCACAAGGTCAGAAGGGAAAGCATTTCTGTTAACCATATGTTGTATTTCAGGTAATTGCTGGTAATCCAAACTGAGGCTCTTTGATCCTACATCTTAAATTAATGATTAAATGAAGAATAATAAATGAAAATCAACTGTCTACTGTGTTTGAAGAGCAACGAAAGGTATTATATTCCATCTATAAGAAAGGACCAAAACCACAATATTATAATCCAAAATGATAATTTACTTTTGAGAAAAGATTTATACATAGAAGTGATAAAATATTCCAACGAACCACGGCAGAATTACAGTTGTAATGAGAGACTTGCCACCTTCACAGTTACACGCCTACAGAATATGAATCCGGAGGTGAGGAGCATATTGTTTTAAATAGCTTTTTAAGACTGCTGGACCCCTGTTGATTCGTACACAGGATTGATGTCAACATGTTCTTTTCCCCTCTATTTTCTGTGAGGGAATATTAATCTTTGGTTGCCTACATAATCACAGGGAAAGCAGCTTAGTGGTATGTGTGGCTAATTCTGGATTATTTTTCCTACTAATAAGTTGGTTTTTATTTTGAAAATTCTTCCATTCCCTTTATGTTGGGTCTGTGGAGAGTAGACATGGGCCCTATAAGATATTGGTGGTCAAACATATTGAAGTAAAGCTTATATTCTCTCTTCTCTACTGAAAACATCAGGGCCATCTTATGGACTTCAGGTTGGACAGACTTCCTGACATCTGATCTGTCTTTCTGATCATCCCCCAAGCAACAACCTCCCTTGCCTGGTTCTCTTCATGTGTAAAAACTAATTATGTTCCCTGTAATTATTAATTAAAAATAAAAGTTGGTTAAATGCCTTTGATTTTGGTGGCAGCCTCTTCCCTCCAAAGTTAGTTGGTGCTTTTAGCTAATAAGGGTAGGTCATGGGCTTTACATGATTACAGACGTGAATCTCAATTTGTACAGTGGTATTTCTGGGCCTTTGCAGTCTAAGTATTAACTTGAGTTTTAGGCAGGATTCATTAATTAGATCCAATCTGTAAACAGCAGTTTCAAATTATGAAATAAAGTAAATAAAGTGATACAGAACAACATGTCTCAAGTAGACAATGTATAAGCTTGAGGTGTTAGGCAAGAAAACCCCACTTATACAAAAAAGGGGGAATTTTTGCATTATTGGCATATGAGTTTGACAGTCTCATCCTCAAAGTTACAACAAAAACAAGGAAAAAATGAATATTAGACATTTTTCTTGAGACATTTTTCAACAGAAAACTGATTTTGCAAAGCAAATTGTGCACTCCAGATATGGAGAGATAAACCCAAACATTAGCAGGGGAATTTGTCCACCTGAGAGAGGAACCTCCAGATCCAGGGATCACTATGCACAGTTTGTTGGGAATGTTTACAATATGCTAGATTCCAAGTGTGAGCTAATTTGAGAATGGAAAGTTACTGAAGGCCACAGTTTAGGAATGTCACACCAAAATATATCTGCCTGGAACAGTGAGAGAGAATGTGTGGTCTGTTCTCCCATTTTTCCTCTCCTCCCCACGGCCTACCTCCAATAAAGGGTTACACTATTGTTTTTAAAATGTGTTCCAATCCTCCTTTGAGATTATTGCCAGTTCCATCCTCATTTGTGTTGGGGTAAGCTACACTGCTTATCTGGGCCAATGAAATATTAGATCTGAAAAGGAGTAATGATTAATGCATGATTCACCGGGATGTCTTTTCCTTCACCCACAATGACGGCAATCTACACTAGCTGGCCCAAGGATCATGAAATAATCGGGGCCCAATTTAACCTTCCCAGCGGAAGTGAATGAGAGTAAGAAACAACGAATTTGTCTTGTAAGCCAACAGAATTTTAGAATTGTTTGAAAGAGAAGCTTAACTTGTCTTAACGATAACTATAGATTTTCTACTAGGTAAAAGATGTGACCCTACATGTTTTGAAATCTGGTTGTTTGCTTTATATAGTAGAAGCAATAGTTGACTCAACCTTCTGGACACTGTGTGATGATTTTATAAATAATGTGCTTGATAATAGTTAACAATAATCACAGTTTACATAGCTGCAGCGACCTGTATCATTCAATAAGGATTTCATTTTTTTGGCTATAGTAAACAGTAAGGTGGATCATAACCACTGACCAACACATTCACTTCACCAAGATGATGATTGTAGTGAATAAAGAAAACAGTTCAGAGAAGGGAACATAAGATCTACATAATGATTGATTAAAACATATCTACCCTTTATTATGCAATCAAGAATGTTTTGTAAGTATCTGTGACTGCTCTAATTCTCTTCACAGAACATCTTGTGGTTGCCTGCCTTTGTTCAATACTGCCCAGAGCCCTCTCATCTGTCAAATTCTACAGAAAATTTTAACTCTGTTAGAGTTTTTGTTCTATAAGTTTCAATGCCATTATGATTCTTTGTGCCTCTCTCTGTCTTTCTCTCTATATGTCTGTCTCTCTCTTTCTCTCTGTGCCTGTGTGTTTTGGATGCACTTGTATGTGTATGTGTGTGTGTGTGTATGCCTATGTGTTCGGGGAGGCTAGATAAAGACAATGTTTATCCTGCTTTATCACCATCTACCTTGTTCTAGGCTGTGTCTCTCACAGCAGAGACTTCCCCTCTCCACCTCCTGTAGTTCCGGAGTTCTAGGTATGTGATGTCCAGCTTTTTATGAGGATGCCGGAGACCTGTGTTCAGGCCATCATACTTGTGCAGTAAGCTCCCTTGTCACTGAACAGCCCCCTAGTCCCAGTGCTATTTTTTCACTATTTTCAGGAAATTCCCCACATTTAGAACTGCTCAAAGTGAACTTTTAATTTAACTATTATCATCTATATTGAAGGTTGTTTTCTTTCTAAATGGGCTTGAAATTGCCAGATGCCAGTTTTTACCGCTGAGAAACGGCTTCTCTTTTCATGGAGTGAGGCCCTATTTAATAATAAGAGTGTTGATGATGGTGGTGATGATGGTGATGATGATGGAGATGATGGTGGTGATGATGGTGATGATGCTGATGATGATGGAGATGATGGTGATGATGGTTAGGATGACATAATGGCTGCTATTTATTTAGATTACGCCAAGTCCCAGGAGCTGACCTTGGTCTTTCTTAAGAATTTTCTTCTTTAAGTCTTATAAAAGACCTAAAAATGACAGTTATTTTCACTTTATTTAAGTAAACTGATAGAATATTTGCTTGCATAGGGTCCTGAAATGCAGTGCAAAGTCTTTGGCTCTTTGCTGAGCTTTACTGACATCTTACACCATCCTGTGGTGCTGCCCACCACTGACATCTACATTCTGTTCTCTGTTACAGCGAGAGACAATTCTAACAACAAAGCTTATCTGAGAGAAAAAAAAATTCAAAATTCAATTATTGTTTGATATCTAAGTTGAAAAAATATCATCTGTACTTATAGAAAACATGTCTAATTCTGTGTTTCTTGAATTAGACCATTAAATACCCCCTTGATTATTAACTTGAAGTTTATTGTGCCATGTAGAGATGGTTAACCTAGACTGGCAACTTGACCAGATTTGAATCCAGTTAAGAGACATACCTCTTCTCTTGGTGAGGTGTGTGTCTGAGAAGGGGTTTCTACGAAGGATTAACTGAGGAGAAAAACACTCCCCTATAGTGGATGAGCCTTCCAGCTGGCAGCACAGAGGTGAACGGATCTAAGGAAAGAGCAGAGCTGCCCTCCCTGACTGCCTCTGCTTCTGGGTGGTGAGTGCGTCCATCCTTTGCTTCCATCAGAGTCAAGCTTTTTCAGTCTTCCCATGTGAATTGATAACCAGGGGGTCTCCAAAGATTTCCAGGCATTCAAAGCCATATTGGGACTGCTGAGGCACCCAGGTTCACAGAGTGATCAGCTACCATATTCCTATCTTCTGTGGTGTGCAGATAGCCATTGCTGAATTATCCCACCCTCAATTTATAATCCAATCTAATCAATTCTCATTTATACTAGATATTCATTCTACCACTTCTGTTCCTCTACTGAACTTGGCTAATATACACGCCTAGTGCAATGCATGATGAACTGTATTCCTTGATAGTCTTTGGAAAGTAATGAGTGACCAGGAATAAAGTCAGTCGTGATTAAGCCCTGGCCTCCTTGTAGATGTGACCACACACCTGTATTTTAGTCAGATATTTTAAAGATTATCTGTGGTCAATGGGGTAGGCAATTTCTAGGCAAAGTAAGGCAAATTACATAGCAATGCTTAACATTAAAATAACTTAAAGGAAATCCCAAGCTATTGGCTGGAATTAATGCAGATCAGGGGCAAATCTATTGAGAACATATGTCATAATAGAGAGGTCTCACCTGAAAAGATAGAGTGACCAGAAGTATAAGTAGAATCTTACTCCACCAGCAACACATAGGATGGTCCACACTGCATAAAGCCCAGTAGACCTGGTACAGTTCACAGTGATGGACTTGGTACAGTCCATCACCCCACTCGTAAGTACCTGCTAACCAGTTCATAGTTATAGCACCCAGTTCCCTTGAATGACAACTGAAAACCTTTGCCGGGGTAGATTCACGGTGTATACTAAGCTGTACCTGGAGACTGAGGGTCTTACACAGGAACCATTTCACTTGGAGTTTGTCATGGATCACGAGTTAGTTGCAAAATTATTAACATTCATTTTCCTCAGCTGGAAAAGAGCAATGGTGCAAACATCTGATTATTCTCCTTCTAAAGTATCTCCAATAGATATGGCAAGAAGAAAGTGCTATTCTAATACGTGAGTAATAACTGATCTAAAAAGCTTTTCCTAACCCTTTCTACAATGAAGATACTACTCGAAACTGTAGTAAGCAGGGAGTAACTAACAGTTCCTTTTCTAGTCCCCGCTCTCCTCACCACCATTCAGTGCCCAGTATTACTGTCTCCTAAACATCTGTGTATGTAATATACCTTGAACCATCTTCTTCCCTTTGCCCCAAACTCTTCTTACATTACAGATATTGTACATAGGAGCATCTATGTAAATTTACCCAGGTTCATAAGTTTCGTATCCTCTGCTTTATCCTCCGCTTTCATGGCTAATTTGTTTCCAAACATAATCCATTCTGCATTGCTAATAATTCTCCCTTCTCTCTATTATTCACTTAATACTTGACACCCTAAATATCACTCCATTAATCTGGTACAATTGTTTATTTATTGATTTGTCTATTAATTTGTTTTCTATGACTCATTCTTTTTGACATGTTAGCCTTACAAAACACATGGAAGGAACTGGAGAGATGGTTTAATGGTTACGAGCACTGCAGAGGATCTGGTTTCGAATCACAGCACGCTTGTAGTGGCTCATGACTGTTGCTGAGTCCAGTTTGAGGGAATCTATTACCGATATCTTCTGTCCTCCCCAGCACTTCATGACACATGCAGGTATAACACTCATACACATAAAACAAAAATAAACAAATAAAAGACCCAAAACACATGGAAACCAAGTATTTTCCTTCAATAAACATTAGCAATCATTCCTCATATCATACTGAACAAAACATACATGACCTTGGCATATGCAGTCAGCATTAAATTGCTATCAATATCTACTGATGTTTGAATATTTTCTCATCCATTCCCTTCAGTTTTACTTCCAGGAAAATGGTTCTGTTTTTTTCCAAGCACAGTTCCTCAGAGTTGTCTACCCTGAGCTTTAATCAAAATATTCCTTCCGTCTCTCACTGTCAAGTATTCACCAAGTCTTATTAATTTAAAAAATCCAACTGAAATAATTTTATTTCCTCAGGTTTGAATGGGCCTTGCTGTTTCCACATTGAATTACATTCAAGAATGTTTCTGTGGACTAATTTGTGTCTTCCAAAATTCATACATGGAAGCTGTGGCCCCAGTGTGACTATTACTGGAAACAGTGTTCTTAGGAAGTAATCAGGAGTAAATGAGATTATAAGGAAGAGCTCTGATTTGATAGAAAGGTAACTTTATAAGGAATGGAAGGGTCTCATAAGCATTCTCTCTCTCTCTCTCTCTCTTTTTTCTCTCTCTCTCTCTTTTTCTCCTCCCTCTCATTAAAAGTCAACATCAAAAAGTTGACTCCTGTAAATCTATCCCTGTAGAAACTTAGTCATAGGCTCTCCAACTCTAGAGCTATGAGAAAATGAATTTCTGTTGTTTAAGGCTCTCCAAATTAGGTTTCCCCACTATGGCAGTTCTTCCAGACTAGTACACATTTCCATGGACTATTAAAATATAAGTTCCTTAAGGGGAATTTCTCAGTCTTGGTAACCTTTGTATTTTTCAACTTGTCATAATTCATTGCACAGATGTGGTGCTTAATAAATATTCAATTAATGAATAAATGAATGAACAAACATAAAAATCCAAGACAGAGAAGGGGAAGCGATACATGTCTTCTGGAGAAGAACGGGTAATAATGAGGGTGAACGTTTCAGGATGGTGTTTCAAGCCACTCCTCCATATTGTTTTATTTACTTGCTTGACTCCTTTATCACAGAAAGAGTTCACATTTAGGAATAGTTTTAAACAGTTATTTAAAAGCCACACTGTTGTTTTGTTTTGTTTTTATCAGATAGTAATCCTTTCCTGACATCCTCACACTGAGGATGAAAATTCGGATAAAACTGAACATTAGAACTTCAGCAAATCAGAGGAAATCTAAAACTTAAGGGGGGAGGGGAAGTGCAGGGAATGTAGGTTCCCCGCAGCTTAGTTTTTGCCAAGTGCATATCAGTATTTGTGATCAGGGTAGTTGGAGTGTTTTTGTTTAGAAAACACTGAAGATGTTCTGAATTTAGGACTGAGGAGGAAGGAAGTGTGTTGAATTAGCATATGCATGCTCACATCTGCAGGAGAGCACTGAGAAGGCTTCCAACATTATATCCTTGCAAGGGCGTGAGAAGCAGAGGAATTAAGTGAAAATGGAGATGAAGGGCAAAATGCAAGGTTTAATTCACAATAGCTTTTTGTGGAAAACTTCTGCTTTTCTGAATTTTTCTATTCAAAGTTAGCTTTAGAACTTGAATACAACAAACAGCAACTAATAATGATTGTAATGTTATTTATTGTATGACTTGTTTTTAAAGAATAGTAGATGTGGATACTCTCAGCAGCATTTTCATTATGAATTTCCATATTTAAAACCTATGAACTCCATGATTAAAGAAGTCACCCCCCCAATAACTATCATTACCACTTATCCAAAGAGAGAAAGTGGTCCTGTCTTAATCTATTTGCATAACTGAATAAAAGGCTGTTTAATTAAGTTTAATGTTGAGGGGCTGGAGAGTTGGCTCAGAAGTTAGAGGCACTGTCTGCTCTTGCAGAAGACCCAGGCTTAATTCCAGATACCCACCTGGTAGCTGACACCTGCCTATAACTCCAGTTCCAGGGGATCTGATGCCCCCTTCCGAGTTCTGCAGGCATTGCACAACATGAGTGCACTTACATACAGGCAGGTAATACACTCATACACATAAAATGACAATAATAAATAAAACATTTCAATAGATGATGAATATACGATGCTTTATTCTTTTCCATGTTGGAAATTCCAAGTCCTGGCCTTGACTTTCCTCCTCTTTATTGTGGGCCCCAGTTTCTCTTTTCAAAAATGAGACTTTGTTGCTCTTCAGAGAGATGAAAGTTGTGTCTTTGTATCTGGAAGTGTCAGGGAGCGAATGAACTCTCTCTGGAGAATCTTTCCTTTATGAGAATACTAATACATTCATTAAATGAACGAATTACCTCCCTACCAGTTTGTATCACGAGTTGAGACAAGAATTTGGGAGGATCTACAGACACAGACCATAGCAAGTCCCTTGTAAGTTCACACAGTATCAAATTTTTGGACATGGTGCAATAGAATAAAGAAATCTATCAGCACAGCTACCTTTAGAAATCAGAGGGAAAGGATCTCGTGTGTCTGTAAAATTTGAATAAATTCTTACTTAAGAATTCTCTTTTATAACTCTATTTATGAAACAATTATTTACTGAACATTTGCAGCAGTCAGGCAGAAAGTGCGGACCACATAAGCTTCTTACTCTCATGAGCTTTTATTCAACTGAAGAAGGAGAGGAAGGGAGGGAACAAAGACAGGGAGGGAGCAAAGCGGAGAGAAGGAGGTGGAGAAAGGAAGGGAGGAGGAGGTCGGGATAAGAGAAGAAGGGGTAGAGGGGAAGGAGGAGGACAGTCATGCCAAGCAAAGGGACACTGAAGTTCTCATTGATTTGTTCCTTTAATCAATAATAGGTGCTACATACTGTGTTAGGCACTCTGGGAAATTCTTTGTTCTCCCCTAATTTTTTAAATTGCAGCCTAGACATTATAATTTAACACCAATACTTTTTGAATAGTCTAATTTTGACTCGTAAGTATAAACTCCAGACCAATAACTTTTAGGTCCCGATTCTGTTTAAATTTCCCTTTCAGTGGTAACAATCATCACAGCCCCCTACTGTTTCCCTAGAGTGTAGCATGTCAGAATGAGCTATTTCTCCTACCCTTGATATAGCTATGAAATCACAATCAGACTGAAACATACTTAGGAAAAATAAAATCTTTAAATTAGGGGCTTAATGAAAGTCAGGCCATAGCAACCCATAACACACGCACACACACACACACACACACACACACACACACACACACACATGCATACACATCATCTTCCATAAAAATAGTAATGATCATATGAATCATTTTTATAGAAAAAATAATTATTTAAACAAACATGTTACCATAATTTTTCTTTCAGCAGTTTGCATTTTTTTAAAGTCATTTCTTTACGCAGAGTAGAAAATTGAACTGAAACCATTGCAGAAATATAACAGTAGAATCTACCACAATGGCCTTGAGCCAAATATTTCAAATTATGAGTTTTGGCACAAGGTGTAGCTTTGAGAGTGCAGACCTGTTTCTGTGTGTGTCAGGCCAGCCCATGCTGCATTCTTTCTAAGGCATGGTCTTCATTAGGACCTGGAACTTTATTTACATCATACAGGGTCCACAGATTGGCATAGCTCTCCAATATCTCAATGCACCTTCTACATGCTACTCTCGAGCAGTTATACAATTATGCATTCAGACCCAAATTACTTAAATTGAGAATTTTATCATTCTGTGTTTTACATGTTCTGCAAAGGGAAAAGAAAATCCTTCTGCCTGCTGCTTGTAAAAATGTTATGTATGCAATAGCGATAGAATACTCTCAGTTCAGAATACATATTGACAGTACAGATCCTTAACACAAAGCCCAGAGTTTTGCCCCGGTAATGATATACATCATTTATCTAGGGAGAAATAGTATGAAAGATTCTCATGCGGAGGGTGCACTGTAGGGCTGCGGTGATACAGAAGACAGTGTTAAAAGTGAAAAAGCTTTCTAATGAAATGTTCAGTTATGCCAGGGGAAGAGTGAGTCTTTTAAGTACTTTTACTGGTATTGCTGTCTGGGTTTATGGCACTCTTTATGTAAACTGAGGCTGCTCTTGGAAATGACTGACTTGGTTTTCATTACTATTCCTGAGAATAAAAACAAACATTTATTTCAGATGAAATCACTTAAGTTTGGTGTGTCCTTCCTCTCCCCTTTGATGTTCTATATCTGGACAAACAACATTATGAAATATTGATTTAGGATAAAAAGAACAGGTGGAAGCCATGGTTGTGTTCTGTTCCTTGTTTCCCCCAGAGCAGTTTGCACTTCTGCTTGTTAGCAAATTATATCCTGTTGTGTTCAGTGCGTGACACAGAAATGCAAAGCCGATGAAAAGAATAACAACCAAATGTGAAGGTTAGGAAGCCATTACTAGCGCAGCAGACTCCTTGTCGATTCTGACTGCATTCAAAAGGAGACGAGAACCCACTTTGCTGTGTTAGAAGGATCCTTTCCAGGGGTGGAAGATGAGCACTAAAATGGGAAATGTTCTCATTTTTTGTCTTGCTAAGATGGAGCTTTGAGTTACTGACTTTATAGACCTTGGGCATGCTACATCTTGTTTACACTTAGGAGATTAACTGATTGACAAAACCAGTGAGTTAAAGCAGTACTTTATAAATTTTAATTATGTACAAGTCACCCAGGGATGTATTGTTAAAGATGCATATTCTGATTAACCTGATGAGGCAGATAGGACTCTGTGCTTCACCAATTCCCAGGTGAACAGAGGCTGCTGTGCCATGGTTCCACTTTGGGTAACATGGTTTGGAGGACTCCAGAGAGACACCCACTATTTACCTTACAATGTAAAGCACGCAAGCAGTGAAGAGACAGAAAAGAAGCTCTGGTTGATTTTTAACTTACAAAGTAGATTTTGTTTTGTATTTTACCTGGATAAGTCAAGCATGTTATTGAAAACTGTGGGTTCTAGAATCTGATACTGTAAATTTACTAATACAGTCATTCATTTTCAATGGACATTTTAAAAATATTTCTTTGCCAGTAAAATGGTTCAATAGGTAAAAACTACCACAGATGCCTGACAACCTAAATTTGATAGGCAGAACCAATTATAGAAGGAAAGATCTACCTAAACATAATTGTCCTCTGACTGCCACACATGGACCTTGGCACTCACACCCTAATTATAATAAATACATTTTTAAAATTTATATTTCCAAATGTTAAAATATATTTGTTGCTATTCCTAGAATACACGTATTATGTCTTTCAAAGTAGAAAGGCTTCAGGCTACTTCTGTGTTTTAAATTGCTCTAATCTGTGGTGTCTTTCCCAAGCAATGGCATTCCCCTTTTTAGAGTTGTATTTTGAGGCTCACTGAATTATTAAACTGATCACATAACAAGGGGGTAAAGCTTGCGGCTGACCACTCATGACCGTGACAGAGACCTAACTCCGCAGACAAGTTAGAGCAAAGGAAGTAAGCCTGTGGTTTTCCACAAAAGGTGGAGCAGTGGTGGGAGGGTATCTGTATCATTTGGAGAAATTTCAAAAATTGTACATTTCTCCCTCCCTCACAGGCATGCCTTGCCAAATATTAGAGTCTCCTGGTGGGAACACGGCTGCTTTAGTGTGAAAGAATGACCCAGATGTTTTGAATTTGCCACCTTATTCCCACCCTCCTCTACCAAATTAAGGACCACGGAAAATACACATGTGACGTATTTTCATTCTCACCTTTCATTTAGAAATTTTAAAGGCCAAGCCATAAAATTCCTAAATTATTTTGTGTAAATTTACTTTTCAAATAGTTCAATATTACTAAGAGCACCGGAAAGCAAATTACACAGCAGCCCGCTCCCCACACAGACCACTGGTCCTCACCCCTGACCACAACACTGCAATAAGAATGAATTTGAAAGAGTACTAAGCCATGAGCCCCATCCCAGACCAGTCAGGTCAGATCTGTAAGTAAGGAGGCTAGTATGATTTGTGAAGTTTTCCGGGTACCTCTTCCAAGCAGCCAAAGTGGAGAACCACTGATCTGGGCTAAAGACCCAGAAACCTTCGACTATAGAACGATCTAAAATAATTTTCTTTCTATTTCAAAAAATGTTGATTCTCAAAGTAGGTACTGAATGATGGGAAGTTCTATTCTTAACATGAAATGTTCTTGCTGTTCATCCAACTATTAACAAATAAGTCATTTTACATTGTCTGACAATATATAAGAATTATAGTATATAAGAGTATGTATTTACTCATCTTAATATGTGCCTTAAGGAACATAGAGCTATGGGAATTCAGGTTAATGTATATAATGCTAATTAGATTGGAGGGAGTACTAAATTATTTGCTCTTTTTCACTTAATCTGAATGATTTTATTGTCTTAGTTTATAATCCAATTTTATGTTAACATGCACATACATATACTCCAACAACTCTCGCACATTGAATAGATCCAATAAGGACCACAAGAAAAAATTTCTAAATCCTTCCACTTTCTTGTCTGTCTTAGGTTGCTTTCTATTGCCTTGCTAAAGCACTCTGACTAAAACCAACTTAGGGAGGAAAGGGTTTATTTGGTTTACAAGTCTATTCATCATTGAAGGAACCAAGGCAGGAACTCTGGGCAGGAACCTGAAGGCAGGACTGAAGCACCATCTTCAGAGGAAAGCTGCTTATTGACCTCTCTAACCTGTGTTCAGCCAGCTTTCTTAGATAGCTCAGGACCATTCGCCCAGGGGTGCTACCACCAAGTGGCAAAACCCTCTCGTGCCAGTCATTCAAGGATCAAGAAAATGCCTTATACACATGCCCATTTGATAAAGGAAATTCCCCCATTGAGATTCCTTCCTCTCAGATGTGTCAAATTGGCAATGAATCTGTCTAGCACACTATCGTTTTGAATTATAAAATGAAAGTGAAAAATGGGATTTTCTTGAAAGTCAGATATATGAAGGGAAATTCACCTTTACATCGTGCTACTGTGGGAGATGAGTCTCCATGACTCAGATCTCTGCCCCTCTTATAAGCAGAGGCAATGGCTATCCTTTCCTCTAGACTATCCTTCAGGAATGTTTACATTACCGGCAGTCTGAGAATATTGCTTTCCCCAAAAGAAGAAGAAACCAGGAGTTATCAATGTCAGTTTCATAAGACTATTTTCAGCCTATTCATGTCACTCCCCTAAAAATCAAGAGGAAAAGTGTGACTTTATCCTTCTACCAAAACAGGCCCAACTCTTGTTTGAACAGCAGGAATAGCTGGTTGAACATTTGGCTATCTTGGGCATTTTACCTAGACCTTAATATTGACTAAGACACAGATTAGCATGTTTTGAAGTAAGCCATGAACCAATGATCACATGTTCCAATAAGCAAAATTCAATATGAATATTGTAGCTTCACTCAGTGGAAAGGATTCAAAATCTTTATTAAAGTTCTGTTGCAATTTCTTCCATGTACTGGGATATTTTTCCTGACTCCTTGCCAGTGACCCAGGAGTTGTAGAAACCAGTAGATTGGCAAATTGAAGATATCCATTTCTGGAGATGTAAAATTCAGATATAAGTCATGACAATGGATCAAACTGTACAGGTCACTCATGTGAATGTCTATTGTAAAAACTCATTCTCTGAGAAGATTGAATAGAATCCAAACTGCTGATCAAGCCTAAAAAGTCCAAATTGCACCATTGTTGCTCAGATCCATCATGCTCCTGAGCAGCTGCATATCCATCATTGTAGACTAGCAACACAGAAAAGACTTCTTGTCTCAAATACAGGAATTATTAATGCAGATTAGAAACAATTACTCCTCCTAAAGTCGACCTCTTGTGGTGAGAAAGGTTTCTGCTATGGATCATGGCTTCTACTCAGTCATCAACAGCTCCTCAGTGCTGGAAACACCCTTTTGTGACACTGTGTTACTTTTCCAGGCCATCAGCCAACTGTATCTAACTACTAAATTCCTTGACCCAAAAATGTGCTTTGTTTGTGGTTTCATGAACCAGTTACAATATGTTGGTTCCTTCCAGAAATTCAAGGAGTTCCCTTGTTCTGTATAAGTATCTGATAAGCTTCAACAAGCCTCCCCTACCTAGATCAACTTTGAATTATTTCTAATATTACTTTATTAAGCTTTGCCTTAGTAGGACAGTATGGTACTAGAATGTCACTGTGTCTGAAAGGGAATATGCCTCTTGGTCAGTTTCTGGATAAATGATTCAGATAAGTTGAGTAGATATTATGCAAATCTACTTAGAAAGCTTGTGGTTCGGCCCTGGCCATCAGTGGGCATGATTTTTCTCTTTCCTCACCTAGCAATGTTACACGAGGTTGGTGCAACTCTCCCAAGGGAGACTCTCTCTCCAAAAGGAACTCCAGACAGTGAAAACTTAACTTGAAATCAGCTATTTACATTCTCTTGTTGGAATTATACAACCTGACATCATAAAACACCTGCATTATAGATTATATTGCTCTCCAGGTCCCCAACAACAGCTGACATATGCCAAAAGAGGGGAGGGGTCTTGTCAGTTTTATAAGAATGTCCTGCACAATTTGTACATGATCCCTCTGAAACAAAGGCCTATGTAAGAAACACGAATACTTTAAAATGCATATACAACAATGACTGGAATTTTAAAATGCCAATCTTTTTGGAGAGAATGTAAAGCAATAGCCTGGAACACATGAGGAGAAAAGTCACAGCATTCGAAATTTCTGAAATAAAGATTCCAAAGAATAAGAAAGAGGCAGGAACGGGAGCATATACGTTCAGAGAGGAGAGAGAGGACAGTACTTAATGCTTTCTGTGTCTCAGAATTGCTCCTGAAGATTAACCCATACAGGAAAAGATACTGTGTTATAAGAGCCTTAAGATCCTTAAAGTAATGGCTGTCTCACTTCTCTGCTGGATAGCTCCAACTCAAGTGAACTATCATCATTTTAAGTGAGTGTTCCAGTTCCTATACTTTGAAGACAAAACATTTGTGAATACTCTGGTATCTTTCTCACCATCACTATTACAATCACTCAATCCTTCTGTAGGAAAGACAAACACAAACCAGTGGATGACACAGAAAAATGAGAGACTGGTCCTACCACTCTGATAACCTTTCTGAAAATATGGACTCATGTCAGCAATTCAAAGTAAGCCAAAAATCCCAAGGCTCACTAGATGACTAGTCAGAAGGTTACCATAGAGGTAACATTAACCTGTTTCTTACTGTAGAGCAAATTTCACCTGGGGTTCAGTTTGGGATGTGAGTTATTCTTGACTCTAGGATCAGCACATGCATCTTTGGTACTCTGCTTCTTATTCTCCAAAACAATGATTTGTATTTTAGGGAAGTATTTCATGAAGGACTATCAGTACCTGTCATCTATAGCAGATCAATGCAGATTCCTCCACAACTCTCTGCATTTGATTACTCTGCAGAGCTTCCTAGAGTGATATCCAGTTCTTAATTTGTGATATGCAGTTGGGCATTTATCTCTGGATGAAACCTAGAGATATTCAACTAGAAAAGTTGGGTAGTAAACTGTTCGTGTCTTAGCGAAGAAAGGCAATCTCAGACACTGCCTTGCTCCTCAACTGCATTCAGTTCAGTCTCTATACATTGTCCAGGCTCAGTGCAGATGACAGAATTGCTATAGATTTTCACCTGTGGAACAAGATGGAGTTGTGCAGTCGCTAATAGGTCCTGCTGAACCTTGATTAATGCCTCAGGCTAAGAAAGAAAGTTAATTCTGAAATTTAAGGATAAAACCACCTGGGTTTTTAAGGAAGACCAGCTGGTTAGTTCCACGAATTTAAGTTTAATAGTGCTGGTGGACCTTACACAGCTGCTCAGAGTTCTGTAGATAGTAACTTTAATTAAATGCTATATGATGAAAGTTGAATAGAAATGGTTATAGTTTTTGTCAGGCAGATAAATCAGAGTGGCCAAGAAAATGAAAATTTCACTGGAAGCCACAAAAGTACAGAAATGAGGAATAGCTGTAGCTCAGAGACAATTCTCTCCTAATGTTCTATATTTTTTTGATATGTCCTACAAGCAGAGAGATGACTTCCCCTTGCCATGAACCATCCTTTCAAGGTTATATATATATATATATATATATATATATATGTATAATTTATATTATTATAATATTAAATTATATATATAATTTAAACTTTATATTTTATATATATATAATTTAAACATATATACGTACTTTTAAATTATCTTTCAGTAATTCTAACACCTTGAGCATATTTTACCCTGGTCATACTGATTCCATCTTTATCCTCATCTATGTCATCTACCATCTTTTATCCATCGACCTATTTATTACATATCTAGTTATCTGTCAAGCATCTATTTTTTAACTTCAGATATTGTCTTACTCTGTTGCCTAGACTGACCTTCAGCCAACAATCATCCTGCTTCCCTAATTTAAATGCACACGATCATGTCTGGGTTCTGCACTATCTCGTGATGGTACATTTTTAAATGCCTATATTTCTGTGTATTGTGGAATATTTTGTTGAAAGCTGGACAAATATTTAGGACAAGAGGAGAGAAATAGGAGCTATCCATGGGATCCAGAGAAGCTGCTCTTCTGTGAGATCTCTATTGTGGGCAGTTTCAGCTCAAACTTTTATTCTGGATCTATGGTCCTCTCCAGGTTTTTAGGCCTTGGAGCATTCTACTGACCTCAGTGGACACAGAATTTCTCTTTCACGTGTGGCTTACTCCATCAATCACTGTCACATGATGTCCAGCCGTGGAATTATTGCTCCATGGCAATTACTAAAAGAATCAGTGACATAAGTTCACATGTTTCTTTACATAATAGTGAATTCTTAAATCAGTTGTTTTCAGATTTAACTATCATAAACACCTGGAGAGGTTGGTAAACAGACTAAAACCGACACTCTAAGCTTATGACTGCGGAGGGGGGTAGTTCTTGGCAAATTGTTGGGGTTCCCTGTTGACATTTAGATCACAATTAGAGAACTGCTGCCTAGGTTACGATTCTAGAGAGGAAGGACATTAAATTGCTTAACTGAGTGTGCTAGTGATTCAACACCTATGAAAGGTACTTAGCTGTGTTAGAGATACATTATGCTCAAATATTGACCACTAGCATTTCAATTTTCAAATGTTTTCTTAATCATCAGAGAAATTGCATTATGTGAAATCTAGAGCTCAGGTGCTTTTTGCTCAAAAATCTTTTGAAGACTGATTAAATGTGTTGTTATATACATGGAACTTTGTCTAAAGATGTAAGAATATGGAAGTGTATGTTATATTTCAAATTAAATGGGTTACATGTGCCTGCCAAGACCTGTTTGTGGAGGTCAAGGGGATGCTCTTCAGAGTTTATTCTGTCCATCCCCCTTGATGTGGGTTCCAGGGATTGAGCTCAGGCTCAACAGGATTCAGGACAAGCACATTTACCCTCCAAGTCACATCATGTCTTCTCAATATTAAATTTAAAATTAATTTATTTATTATTTTTTGTGTGTGCATGTATGATGTATGTATGCATGCTGATGAATGATGTGTGTGATTTTGTGAATAGGTGTGCACACAGACTACGTTGTGATTGTGGAGCTAAGAGAACAACTTTCAAGAGTGTGTTCTCTCTTTTCACCAGGCATCCCAGAGATCAAGCTCATGCTCAGGCTTGCTTGACATGAACTATTACCCTCTAAGCAATCTCTCTGGCCCTCAAAATTAATTTTAAGTACATATTCTTAGAATATTTAAAGTTAGTTTTACATATAGACTCCACATTTCAAAAAATACAAAAGATTAAGAAACTAGATTCTTCAAGTATTCCCCTTCCTTTTACTGTCAGTTGTCCTGCTGACGAGGGGGCGGGAAAAGGAACAAAATTCAATGCCTAAATTGCAAGTAATTTGGTTTTAGGATTTTTGTTATTTTTCTAAATAATGTACTTCTTTCAAGGCACTGGAGATCCTTTAATAACTTTAACTTCACATTCTCTGTGAAGTGACTAATCAGCAAGCACTTCCAAGGGTAATTTAATGAAATGAGAAAAAGTAGTTAAAGAATTTATTAAGCCTAGTATGTTAAAGTGTTCAAAAAAATTCTGTGTTGGACCAGCTGGCTCAATAAGAAAGGATGACACGTAAATCTCAGCAGATATGTGTTGATCATAATTTCAAACTGAAATATGAAAGTGGCACAACTGCAGGAATTCTTAGTCATTGAATGTCAGAGCTCAGATTGATAGACTGGATGGCAGCAAGGAATTAAGTACAGAAATTACTTTTAAATGAAATTGCCATCCCCCTCTGTAAGTACATAGACCTGGTATCGCCTCCTAAGACTTCTTGACCTGGTTCCTTAGCATAGGATCTGGTGTCACACCAAACTTCATATGGGAAGTACATCCCAATGCCTGACATGTTTTAGAAAGAATCTGTCCATCCGAGTCAGTCTGCAGATCTCAAACCAAAATGAAGAGTTGAACTTGATGGGTAACAGGCAAATGTCTTAATAAGACTTTAAACCCCAGGGCATCTTAACAAGTTGATTAGCTATGCTTAATGTAAGATCAAGGGAGAGTAGACATTCTTGCATTTGTTAATTAATGTAACAAATATTTGTTTTGTTCCTACTGTGTTCTAAGTCCTATTGTAAGCAACTGATGTATCTAATCTCGTTTTATCCATCAGAAATTCAGAATAAACCTAAGCAATGGTTTTAGGTATATATGATAAGGCAGAACTTTTGTCATGCCCCTGAATTTATCAACATTTCTCTCGGTACCTATATAAGTAAGGGCTTATCAAGTAATCATTTTAAGAAATGAAGAACAACCATCTTATGGAGGGTATAACCACAGGACACCTACATCAGCATCCCAATTGCTTATTATTGTTCCATCCTAAAAATTATGTTGTTCTTCAAATGCCAGACAGAGAATTCAGGAAAGCCTTACACTGCTCCTTGAAATATCATTAATTCCCTACCATCTTCAATAGACTTCCCAAATCAGAGATTCCCACAGGTCTGTCTGTCTATCTATCTATCTATCTATCTATCTTTCTATCATCTATCTATCTATCTATCTATATTCATATTCCTATTCATACACACACACATATATATATTCTTTCTCTCTCTCTATACATATATATATATATATATATATATATATGTGTGTGTGTGTATGTATATAAATTCATTGTGAATTTGTTTCATAGGACTCCCACATTAGAAGCTCAGTCTTTACCCCTGGAGTAAAATTAAGGTTCAAGCATCAGCTTTGGTACAGACATCTTCCCTTTGGTGAACTGCTTCCTGTTTGGGAAAAGTGCTGACTATAAAAACTGTAGAGTGTAAAGTCCTTCTAGTCAAGTGCTGTTTTGAGATCAATCTTTTAATACCTTACTCAAGCCATATATAGAATTTAAAATGTCTTGAAGTTGTCTTGGAATGCATCCAAAAAAAGGTCGGCTACCTTAGTTATAGGAATATGTCACTGTCACGTAATCACATATGTTAGAGAGTAAAGGAGAAACTATTACATGGTCTTGCATATTATTCTATTGGGAAACACAGAAACAGAAGCTTCTCCTGGGGACTTTGGCTATATTGTCATTAATTCTCACTCCATTCCTTCTTTCCATACTTAACAACTAAAAGTCCCAATTTTTTGTTCCTGATGGGAGAGTGCCTGGGAACCAGAAGACAATGTAATTTAAAACATAACATATGGCTAAAAATAAACACAATTTTCCTTAGATTTAAATATTTACTTCCTTTGGAAAACAAAAATCATTTTGAATATAGTTAGTAAAAGTTATAAATCATAAATGCTAACTTAATCTGTTATTTCCTAGGTATCCTTTTCCATCAAATCTTTGTGTGTATATTGTACTGAAATTTCTCTTCATGTATGCTGTTATTACCCAATTTGACCAATATTCTTCTCTGAAACATACAATGAATCTTATCTTGCAACCACGTTTTCCTGTCATTTACTATTAGCTTAATTTTACATTAAAAACAAAATTATTTGCCACTTTTGAATTTAGAAATCATTGCACTAAGTGTTCCTGACATGACTTGAGTATCGCTGGGTTTTGCTTCCATCTTTACCATGAGAGGAGAGGAGTGTGTACCAAAAAAGAATGAAGTAATCCCCCTTGATTTTGTCATGTAACTCCAGGCCCTCATGCTTATCCCTTCATCTGCAAGCCAATCAAAGTGAAGTTTTGCAATGGAATGAAGACGGAACTTAGGCTGCTTCAAAGACTGAGATTTTCCCAATAACTTCTGAAAAACATGACTTGAAGATAACTTTTTCTGTACAGGAATTTTATTTGGTTTGGATTCTAGAGGTCTTGGTCAAAGAGGTAAAACAATTCCATATTCTGAGCATAACTATTTCAAAAAACTTCTTGTAGAAACTTTATAGCTCTATAGGCTGTACACAGGAACGGAGCTCTGTTTTGACGTAGATGTAGATATCCTTACCTTTCCTTAGTAGAGGCAAAGCAAGTGCCACCGAGCCGCCAGGAGGGTGACTCTAGGAAGGGCATTCAAGCATTTTAGGTAGAATCCTTTCTGTCAAGCTGATAAGAATCATATATCCTTCTTCCCCACAACATAAATTAAAGATGGGCACCAGAATGGCTCTGACCATTAAAGTGTGAGTAAATGTGAGGTATGCTTCTTCTTGGTGGAAGTTCCAAGAGGAGACAGTGTATAATGATCCCTTCTACTTAGCAGTGATGGTGGCTGCACATGTAGATGTCAAACACTGGTAATTTGAGGCCTTCTGAACTTCTGTGATGGAGGGAATCTCCCTGCTCACATAGCTCAAGTAGAAAATCTATCATGTCAGTACACTACCAAGTGTTTTTGGAATTCTTACCAAGCAAAGCTTAGCCTATCCTGATATATGTAAAAACCATCTGCTCTCTGAGAAGAAAGAAATTATGTAACACTTAAATATCTTTCCAGTCATCTTTGAGTTTCAGTATAGGTCACAATGTCACAAAAACAAATTTAGTCCTGAAAAGTCATATATTTTACAGCATGAAGAAGCTAAAGTGGGGATAAATGTCCATTTTGCTATTGTATTTTCATAGCAACACAACTTTTAGTAATATCCTAACTATAGATAGCAACCAGCAACTTCTACAAATTCCTGGTGAGAGAATGCTATAGAAAATAATTTCTAAGGCTGACAAGACAGATCAGAGGGGGAAAGTGTTTGAAACATAAGCCTGACCACCTGGGTTTGACTGCAAGTTGTCCCCTGACCTCCACATTTGTTGTGCTATATGCACATCAATACTCTCACAACACAGCCTACACACAATACCAATAAGGTAAGTTTTAAAAGAAGCACATGATTCTTTAATATCCCTCTATTGCCTACAAAGAGAAAGTTTACCTAAAATTTGCACAAGAATTTCCAGTAGAGATTTAAATTGGTTCTTCATAGAAACAACAACAACAGCAACCTTGTTTTAACTTTGCCCTTTTCTGAGGTTATCAAGACTGAGAAGCAGAGATTAGAGGCAGAAATATTATCATCACATAACCAGAATGATGCTTTGATTCAAAAAAGGAAGATAAGGTGGCTTTGACTCCAGCTGCACATTGGTTCATTCAGTGAGATCAGGAAACACAATTCACCCTTCAGTCTCAGTTCCTGCTTTATGAAAAAGATAATGGCACTAGCTGCAAGAAGACTGTGAGAGTTCATTGCCATGACTGTTGCTGGCCCAAAGGCAGATGTAAGGAACTCTTATCACTCACAGCTCTAAAATATGGGAGTTCACTGCTGGGTGATTTAGGTGTTTCCTGCCCACCTTTCTTTTGGACACTATCCATTGAGGGTTTGAATTTTTATCTTACATCTTTACTAATGTAGTGAACTCTGCTAAAAACAATTTTACTGCAATTCAAATCCAGTACTGCTATTATACTCAGCTCTAATGCTGACCTGGAGGGAGGTGCATGTCAGGATGGTACCTATAAAAGCTCAGGGCCCAAACCCTAGAAACACAACTCAGTTTCTTATGGTCACAGACAAATAGAACTTCAACTTTTCTCCAGAGCATATCCTTATCTTCTACTTTTATTTCCTGGATATCCTGTATAACAGAGTTGCATTCTTTCAGGTAAGGTAGAGGTTGGTGTCTGCTGTTCCTGCTTCCAATGAGTGCCCGAGTAAGAGGAGAAGCTCTCTCTGATTGATTGCTTCATTCCAATTCAAATGCACATCCTTGAGTGTGTCCTCACTGGTTTGAGTCAGTAAAAACACACTGAGCTTGTTTCTCCCTATCTTAATGAGACCTTGGATTGAAAATCTTGCACATGACAACAAAACTTCCTCCACGTCTTTTATGTAAGATGGAGCAGAAAAGAAAGGAAACAAAAGGGGGATTGATATTTAGAGTCTGTTCTTCATTTGTTCTTCTCAGACACAGTCCCATTTGAGGCTTCCAGTCCAATCAGTTCAGAACCATTACCTAAATTTCCAGAAGAAAAATCTTCTGTTTAGAAAAGGATAAGAAATTAATTTGTTAAGAGGATATTTTTTCAGAGTGGAAGAGGATACTTTTCAGAGTGGAAGAAGAACTGGCCATCCCTCTAATGGATGAATTCAAGGCCTCTCTACAACACTCTGCTGTTGCCTTCTCTTAAACTATAATTTAAGTAAGTAAAACAATTTATCTCACCTCTATGACTCCTGGTCTTCTGGGTCACACTATCAAGATTACAATAATTCAAATGTTTGAGTAAAAGGAAATGGGGCGAAACAGGGTCAGTCACACACTGAGAAATTCACAGGGCAGTGTGTGTTGACAGATGCCAGTGATCCCAGCTCCCGAGAGGTTGAGGCAAGAGGATTGAGATTTTGAGGCCAGCCTAGTTTGGACACCAAGACTGTGGTGGTTGGTTTTGGTGGTCAGTTTGACACAATGTAGACTCACCTGAGAAGAGAGTCTCAAGGGAGGGATTGTTTAGGTTGGCTGCCGGCCTGTCTGTAGAAGATGGTCTTGATTGCTCTGATTAAGGTGAGAAGATTCATTCACCATAGTGGCACCATTTCCTGGGCAGGAGGTCCCGGACTGTGTGGAATGGGGAGGACAGCTGGGCAGTAGCATGCATTAATTTATTATTGTCTGCTCTTGATAGTAGATGGAAGGTGAGCCATTCTTCCAAGCTTCTGCTACTGTGACTTTGTTGCTCTGCTATGCTCTAACCTGTTGTGAGCCAAAATAAACCCTTTTTCCCATAAGATGCTTTTGTTAGAATATTTTATCACAGCAACAGGAAACAAAAGTAAGACAAAAATTCTGGCTCAAAATAAAACAAATGAGCAAAATGTGTATAAAATCTCCAGAAAGTGTAAAGTAATGAAATACAGATAGACATGAGCGTTTGTATGGCGATGCAGCAAGCTACAGCTTCCAAGTGAAGTAGACCCTCTACTTTTGTACCCTGAAACTTTGGAATTTTGTATTTTCATGTAGAAGATGTGGGAGTTTCAACTTAATGTCCGGTAAGAAACTGCAGAAACATGAAACCTGTACATAACGTAGACCTTGTTACTTTAACAGAACCATCCCTCAAGGATCAACTGGTATTCCTAGAAGTACTGTCTTTCAGATATGGATTTCGAGTTAGTTAACAGTCATTTTAGAGACCTAGTTCTTTCAGGAACTAGCAAGGAACAAGCATTCTTACCGGGTAGGACTTTACTTCTACCAACTAAGTGGTGACAGAAAAATAATTCTTTCTTAGTTTATGACATTAAGTGCAATAAAACATTTAAAATCATGGGCCATGGGAGACATACCAAACTGACCTAATGCCCTTTTTATGCAATGATTTATCCTTCTTTTCTTAGGAAAACAATCCATCCTGTTTCATTTTCATTAACTACAGAATGGAGACAGTACTTCATTCCCCAGAGAACTGTTGAGAGTACTGGTAATCCGGCACAGTCCGTGATGTGTGGATTGTAAGACTTTGTACACAGTTCACAAAGGCAGATATAGTGAGTAATGCACCCTCAGTCACCCTCCAAGGAAAGACATGGAGTGTGGTGTGGCTCTTTCTGTGTTCAATTAGGTAAGTTAGCTGTTTGGAGCTCCTCACCTGTAATAGCAGAGTAAGCAGCTAGGACTACTGTGGCTGATCAAGATGCTCAGCAAATGGCATGTTCTACTCCTTTCTGGATATCTTTGGCTTATAAAATCTTGCTTAACGGGGAGCAAGTCTGTATTTTGAAAATTAAGGACATAGCTGACTTGGGGCACACAGGGGGCTCTGCTGAAGGCAGACGGGACGTGGCAGCTCCCTTTCACCAACGTCACTTCTAGAGAAGAGGAGCATTCTGTGTGCCAGGTCAGGCTACTTGGGGAAGGAAAAAGTTTACTCAAGGAGTAGTGATGTTGAAAATAATAAAAAGTAAGCCCATCCTACCTCTCTCTGTGTCTCTCTTCTCTCTGCCATTAAACTTTTCAAAAGTAAAATTGGAAGTTGAGACTCAATTAAGAGTTGCTAAAGGGAGGAGAGGATGCCTCATCATCCGCATCTGGACTAGAACTGGTGCTTGCAATGCATATCTGTCACTGACAGCTTTCT
This sequence comes from Eospalax fontanierii, assembly GCA_035773235.1. Classification (NCBI taxonomy): domain Eukaryota; kingdom Metazoa; phylum Chordata; class Mammalia; order Rodentia; family Spalacidae; genus Eospalax; species Eospalax fontanierii. The sequence continues at coordinate 18,530,574 of CM069543.1, forward strand.
GTGCTATTTTTAATTCAGCCTAATTAGTCATGTATTTTCCTGCAAGGATAAGAATCAGTCAGCATGTGGGTAACAATTGTTAAAGGTACATTTTGGAGATTTCCTTTGCTTGTTATTTGGAAGACAATCATAAAGTCCTACCAATGACAGTCCCCATGAATGTCAGCCCAGATAATTCAGCGATGTCAACAAGTAGAGGTTACTTGGACTGTCATAGATACTGTACTTGGATGTAGCATATGACATCAAAAGTCAAGACTTTGTAAATATTTCCTTCTTTACACACAAATTTAATTATCTCATACCCGAGAGAAGAACAACACTGAGCTCAACATCATTTCAAAGGAAAGGAAAATATGTTCCTATTTTCATAAACTTGTAAAAGCAAGGAAACATAGGAAGAGGAGGAAACAAAGCATGCTCTTGAAGAAGAATGCGATATGCCCCTAACCCAAACATAGTCAAGATGTCATTCCTGGGTAGACTTCTATGCTCTCAGCACTACGCAAGCTGGCTAAGCAAAGGCAGGCTCTGCATAGACTGCCAACTGAGCATGATATTGATGAATCACTTTTACAAACAGGCTGGACTGCAATGAAAAGCCTTGTGAATGTGCTAAGCCCATTTTAACAGGTCACTGGAGACCAAAGTGCCTGAAGGAAAGGCTGTAAGCCAAGTCCTATGAACAGCTCAAAATATATGAATGATAAAGCACTTCAGGAGAAAACATCTTCCATGAAAGATGAAGATATTCCCAAGGACATTTCTTATATCACTAATATTTTCAAGGACTCTTCTAGTTGCAAGCTGATTAGGTGTTTCAAGATATGCAATATGTTTTCTTCATGGAAATCTGATCCATAGCTCTTTTTAAAAAATCACATAAAACAGGTATCTATTGTACCAGCAGGTAGAAATTTTGTCTGGAAAAAAAAAGGCATGGGGCAATACATCTAGTCAATTCAATATAGAAGCAGTCTGTGCACAAAACTGGGACTGTTGGGGACTTTCAATGGAAGTTACAGAAGAAGCAACCTTTCTGGGGAAAAGGAATCTGCCTCCTTTCAGATGGGGAGGTTGCAACTATTCCTCACCAGTCCCCCCCAAAACCCAATTTTAACACTAACCATATGACTGAGATTTAAAAGCATTTAATCATTTCATTCTCACTGACCCAACTACATTTTCCTCTGCATTTTAATATTCAATTGAAAGTCCTTGAAGTTAAATTTAACACTGGAAAATGTGGTACAATAAATTCTCACCTAGTTTACTAATGAATCATGATTTAAGATTTAAATAAAGTCTCATAAAGAGAAATTTGTCATGGTACATGTCCGAGTTTTTAATATCCAGAGGAACTCATTGAATTTGGACTTTGAAAGATGACAGGTGTCAAGTGGATTAAGATCACTCTGTTCAAAGCACATTCAAATAAAACAAAACCAAATATAGAGAACTATTGATATTGAATTATATCTCCAGCTCCTGTTCCTGACATTAGCCTTTATAGGATCAAAGAAAAATAGGAAGATGTTTAGTTTTTCACTATTTTCACATTTGTTTTTGCATTTAAGTCTTTTGTTTGAGTCAAGAAAAAAAGAACCTCAATAGTTCTTTTGGCAAGACATTTTTTGAATATTTGAAAACAAATTCCTTGGTCTTAATGTTCACTAAAAATTGAGTATGACTGCTTACCATCCTTAAAAACAGCTTTCTGTGGGGAGATGAGGATTTATGTATTTATAGTCAAGTTTTCCTTCTGCCAGGAGACATTTCTAATGTGCTTTTCTCCAAATCCAATGAGGCCGAAAGGAAAGGAAAACCCCCAAAGCCAGGGCACATTTATAGTTTTACATCATCAATATGAAGCTCTGAGCACAAGAGAGCTGGTGCCTGGTGACTAAATAGTTAAATTATCCCCTTCAAGCAGTAAGAAAAGCAAGATTTTTGTGAGATTCAGAGACATTCTCAATGTCTCCTTGTCTGCCACTGACTGGCTTTGGGGATTTCCAACTACTATTCAGTCTGTGTGTGGAGCAACATATTAGGTGTTCTTGATGACTATGTCCTAATATTCCTTCATATATTTAAACATAAAGAGAAAATTCTGAGAAAACATGGTAGGAAAAGATAATTTACTTCCTTATTTTGGAATCATAACACTGAGCTGGAGAGATGGCTCAGCAGTTAAGAGCACTGGTTGCTTTTGCAGAGGACCCAGGTTAGATCCAGGGGATCTAACCTCCTCAGGCATTGTATGACATGGGTGCACCTACCCACATGCAGACAATACACTCATCCACATAAAAATAATAAGAAAAAAAGAAATTGACACTGAATTCTGTTTTAAGGAACAAAAAATACTGAATCCTTAACACTCAGTATATTTTCTTTTTAGAGTATTCATTCTGCACAGGGAGAATATTGACTCAAGAATAATGTATTACATCTTAAGTGTTCCGTACAAATTACCTATTGGTTGGTAATAACAGCGACTTTACATTTTTCATTTGCTTATGCAGTCAACCTTTTAACACACATTGCTTCCTAGAACCATATAGCAATAGAACTTAGTCATACCATACAAAGAACATATCATCAGTCAAATGACTACTCCGGAGTCCTTTGCCTAAATCTAAAATCATTTGCCTATAGTAGAGGTTGGGGACACTGAAGTCTCATCCCTTGTGATGCTTATGGAGAATAATGACTCCTTACTCCTCAGTGTATTGACTTAACTAGAATCTTCTTTCGCAATGAATGTTAAGATAAAGGTACTTGCTGAAGAGCATAAGAGTCTGCAGAGTAGACTAGGGTGAAGCTGAACAGTACTGATTGTGTATTGCACTATGTAGTGCAACTGTACAGTTATCAGACTGAGTCAGCCATCTGGAATGGGATGGAAGACAGAAGCCACCGGAAGTTCCCATTAAAATAGCTTGTTTAATAAAGACATTTGAACAATTAAAACTGAATTTGGTTTTGCAAACTCCTCTTTGTAAAAGCAAATATCTTGAGAAGATAAATTTGTAAGCCATAGTAACAGTTACTTCAATAATTTCGTGACTAGCCAGTGAAAACCAAGTAATTCAAGAAGTGGGAGTTTTCTGGGCAGAGAAGAATGATAGTTTTGCAGGCTTGAGATAACGAAGGCCCCATGGGAAGAGAACTTTGTTCAGTTAGCATTAGGGAGACTCAGTACTTGCCAAGCTGAAGCAGAGAGAGAGTTGATTGGGTATCTCTGTACTAGAAACAAGCTTCTGGGCCCTGGATGGCTGCCACGTGTCTGTAAAAATCATCTATGCACATGGCTGTTACTTTAGTATCTGAATTTCCAAATAATTGTTAAGGCGGCACAAAAGTAATCCTCCTTAATGAACCTCAGCATTCCATCCAAGCTTTACATGTTAGAAGTCACTGGGCCCACAAAACCATTGTTCTAAACAGTATCTGATAGTCACACGCCCACACACAAGGGAGAAAGGAAGGAATGAGCTAAGTGTCCAACACCCGCCTTTCTACTTTTGAAAGACCTTAAGATCTTTTCCTTTTTGACTTTCTCAATTTCCCGTCTCATTCATTCATTCAACTAAAATTTCATTCAACCAAAATGACTCAAAGCATTGTAAAACGTTGTAGAGATCTTGATACAAAGCAACAGACCCCGCATATTCCAACAATGGTGGGACCAGAACAATGGCCCCGGGGAAGCAGGGGGTCAGTAAGGAAGGAAGGCAACTCTTAAACGTTCAGTGTTCCGAAAATAATGGAGGCTGTGTTAGGTAGGTCTTCGTGTTGAGGTATGGTTCAAGATTTTGTAACTATTGAAGTAATTCTTGCTAAATACAAATTCTCCTTACCAGAATAACACCCTACAGAGTGTTATCACAGAGTGTGATAATTCCAACCACTCAGTCACTGAATTTTAGTCAGCAAACTGAAATAGAGAGGCACTCATGAAGGAGCAAGACAGGATTATCACATATCATAATCCATAAAGCCAGCTTCCTGTCTTGCTTGTTAACTGGGTATCAGAAGGGGCCTGTCCCGTATCCACTTACTTTATCACAGGAGAATAAATCCACCTAGTACAGGAAAATGCCAGGGTGTCTAACTGGTCACTGATCTATATCTCAATTGAGAGAATCCACTTTACTCACAAGCAAGAGATCACTTTAAAAAAAAAAAAAAAGCTAAGTCTCCGACCCATAAAAACCTAGATAAATTTAGCATGTTGTTTTCTTCATTGGTGGAAAGCTTGGACTCTGCATTCAGTGAGGTCCCTTCCCCTCAATCTTTTCAGCTAAAACTTTTGCCCAAGAGTTCATAGAACACAGTCTTATATTTTATTTCTATAATCACTTGGGCAAGTTCCCAGGTATCTTTTAACAAAACGAGGGTATTTTAGGGAAGTGGACAGACTCTTTCTCAAAGGACATAGCTGGGAAGATGATCCATCCACATGAAGTTAGGCAGCATCAGTTGACTTATCATAAAAAAAATTGAATCTTTGAAAGTTGAATTATTCAAATTCACATATATCAAAATCTCAAATTTCCTATTAGAGTAAATATACCTTTAAACTAATAGTTAACCCTAACCATATTTTACCTAGTAAATATAGAAAAAATAAAAGCTTAATATCATGACTTGGTGGAAGACCAAAGTGTGTGAGCATCGTGATTTTCTACTTTTCTTACTAATTCAGATCTGGGTGGAAGAGAAAGCCAGGTCTGTTTCATATGCACAGGATCAGGCTTGCTAACAGTAGGCTTCCCAATGCCATTCTTGAAAATGGTTTTACATTATGTTTTATTTATATTTATATTTTATTAAGACTATTACATAGTCTTATTGAGTTAGCAACTCTCAGGCTATTCCTGAATTGCACTTAGACACAATATTAAGACTTAATCTCTAAGTTACTTATGTGTAGGATCCAGTAAGCGGGGCAGTGTTGAATTGTTTTGTTGTCCTTAGTTCAATGAAGTGAAAACAATGAAAGATCAGAGATCTTTGGGGCTTGTGAGTGGTAGAAAAGAGTCTGGAAAGAGAGAAGCAGGAAGAGGTTAAGGGTTTGCCTAACAAATGTACATGGAACAGGCCCTAAATTAAAAAGGAAAATAAAAGCTTCCTAAGTGACGAATGTGAACTCAAAGAACAATTAGGGCAGGTTAACAAGCTGCAGGAAAATTCTTCTTTCACCAGCAGAAATCAGTCATTGGGTTTTCAGGAGATAAGGGTAAGTCCTGACAGGCTTGCACAGAGCAGCTGAAATTACACAGTCACTCCACACTCTTTATACATTTGTCACTGGTGGATGTAAATATTTATGGCTCAGATGACAAACGATGTACCTTATTTGGTGACTTGAGGCTTTGGTTCAGATCCAGGGTCACCAGGGTGGTGTTAAGTTTCCGCTGAGATCTGGGCTGGATTAAGGCTGGGGAGTCACAGCAGCTGCAAATGAAAACGTGTCATATCCCATCCCCCCTCCCAATCCTTTTCCTCTCACACATGTCCCCAAACAGCTCCCCCACCATCAGTGAAAAAATTAAAAAAATCTGTGCCTGGAGTTGTAAGGACAAAAATCTCTCCAATAACTGGAATATGGGAAAATGTGGAGTACAGAGAGGAAGGGAAACTAAGCAAATTCAGATCATGTAAACCTCAAACCCCAGCCACATCTGGAACAGCATGGTGCTCTGGCACTTCATAAGCATGTGTTTAATAATATTTATAGTCTAGCAAAATAAGGAATTAATAAAGAAAAAAGTAGGTTGTCATGGAGGAGAACAATTAGGCCTTTTCTCCCAGATGTTGCTCACAGGGTTAGAGGACAAAGGACACCTGAGGTCTCCAAAATATGTAGACTCAGTGAAGAAGTCTTCCCAGGCAATGCCATGTACATATACACACATATGCATATGTGTGTGTGTTTGTGTGAAATTTTTAATAGATTTTTGTGGGAATGAAAATGGCTTTTATTAATAGATATAGTCTAAATGAATGACTTTTCATTAACTCAGGCAAAACTATGTGCTCTTGTGTCTTATGACCTTGGTACCTGATCTTGCTTCTTCGGTTGATTCAATTTGGTAATTTTTCTGAACAGATAATGAATGAATTAATCGATCAATCAATCAATCAATCAATGAGATGTGTTTGAGAATTAATATACCAAAGCACTGAAAGGCAGTGCCCCACTGAAAGAAAGCTGCTCTTGCAGAGGACCCGTGTTTGAATCCCAGCACCCACATGGTAGCTAGCAACCATTCCTAACTGTAGTTCCAGGAGATCAGATGCCCTCTTCTGACCTCTGCAAGCACTGATTGCATGACTGGGGTATACTTATGTGCATGCAGGCAATAAAATCACACTTAAAGTAAAAATAATAAATAAAATATTTTTAAAAAATAAAAGTAAACAGACCAAAAAACTCCTACATTTCAGAGTCAGGCTTTTATTTGTTCAGATATTTATAATTTGGGGTAATAGTGCAGCAGATGTCTATGCTTTAACAACCCCTGAGTACAACTGAGCCAAGGGGACAATGGTTTTCCTCTTGTTCTGCTGTGATCTTCAGTTCAGGTCAGAGACTTCTCATCAAAAATTTATTTGAAATGAAAGATCCCTTAGTGGTAGATGTCTTAACAGATTGGGCAGAGTCATAATCTATCAGTGTAATGACTGACACTGGTTGTCACTTTGGCAGGGGCCAGCATCACATGGAGAACACACCTCCGGGCCATCCTGTGAGGGTCTTTCCAAGTTGAGTTGCGGTGAGAGGTCGTCTGTAAATGTGGACTAGTGTCCTGGGTTGAATAAAATGGAGAGAGTGGACCCTGCAGGAGCGCCCACCTTTCTGCCCCCCGCGGCTGCTATGTACTCTACTGCTTCATACTTCCATCACCATGCCTCCACCCTCCAAAAGGACTGTACTCCTCAGACCATACGTCACAACAATCCCTTCCTTTTGTAAGTTGCTTTCATCAGGGATTCTTGTCACAACAAAAATATCTAGTGCATTAAGAAATCCTCTGTGCAGATCCTGAGTCTTGAAGTTAATCATTGAAAAATTAAAACATGATTACTTAAGACTACTAAAAGATTATTTGCTCACTCTATAGGATAGCTTTTTATGTAATAGCTTAGACAATTTGTTTTACAGTTATTTATTTGACTTTGACAGACTACCTTGCACGTTTGGGGGTGTGATTTTTTACATTTAGGAATAACTTAATCTAGCTAACAAATGCATTATCTCACATAGCTACTGTTTTTGTGATGAGAGAAATTAGTTCTCAATTTCCATATTTGAAAGGATAAAATACATAGTTATTATAGACACATGGCTATATAATAATTTTTCTGAAATAAATTCCTCCTGTCTAACAATATAATGTACCCTTTGACCAATCTCTTCCAATTCTCCTCTTCCAATCACTCAGACTCTGATAACCATCATTATTTTTTCTATTTCTATGAGATGGCCATTAAAAAAAACTCTTATATTTTATATTTATTTTATGTGTATGAATGTATTGCCTGCATATATGTAAGTGCATCAATGTCATAAAAGACCCGTGAAGGTCAGAAAAGGGTATCAGATCTCCTGGAACTGGAATTATGGATGATTGTTAGTTGTCATGTGGGAGCTGGGAACCAAACCCTGGTCCTCTGCAAGAGCAACCGGTGGTCTTAGCCACTGAGCTATCTCTCCAGCCCCAAAATGGGCATTTTTAGATTCCATAGGATAAGATCATTTGCCTTTCTGAGTTTAGTTCTTTCTCTTTTAATACAATGTCCTCCAAATTCATCGATACTGTTAAAAATGACAGAACATTTATTTGTAATGCCTGAGTAGCCGACTCTGTGCATGGACACTTAGGGAGATTCTGCACCTTTTCTTTTAACAGCCCTGCTGCTACCAATGTGAGTGCTCGGGTCTTTTTCTGAAGAGCTCATCCAACTCACTGGACACATATAAGGAGAGTTACTAGATTCTCAGTGAACCTTGTTCTCTTAAGCTTACTGTGCTCTTGTCCACGGCATTTAAAGTTTCCCTGCAGTTCTGTTCTTTGGAAGTTTTCTCAACTAACAACTTCCATATCTTACTTAACAAGTTCATAGCTATGACTGAGATATTCAGTGATCAAAGCACTTTTCTATTAGTATTGGGGAAAAGAAGGAAAGCCTTTATTTATTTACCTTTTAAATTTAGATATACGCATTATGCATACGAATGGTCTTCCTGTGCTATTTCAACATCTACATTGAACAGCATGCACTCAATACACTATTATTGGCTCATAAGGAAGAATGAAATCCTCTCATTTGTGGTCAAATGGAAGGAGTCAAAAGACACTATGTCAAATGAAAACCCTTCTTGTACAAAAGAAAAAAAAGACTTTCAGAGATACAGATTAAATTAAGATTTCAGGGAAATTGTTTTTCTTAATGAATTAGTCTGTATAGAAGAAACTCTAATTAAACATAATTTTTCTAATCTAAATGAGCATTAAAACAATAAAAAGTAAAATTATGAGGGCATGGATGCCCTTCTAGATGGTTCTTGAGGTCCTAATCTCCTCTCCAGAAAATCACAACTGCTAGGAGTACCATTGATTTGCCGTCACCAGCCAGCATTCCTTTCTAGGACGATTCAGATTCAAAGACCCACCTTGTGTAAGTTCATGCCATTATGAGCACAACAAGGACCTTGAGTTTTTACCCATGATTTGCATGATTATGTAACTTAATCTGCATTCTCACTCATAAATAATTCCTAATGTGGTATGTGGGGGGGGCACAACATAATAGCATGATAAGAGCATGATAAGTTCCAGAGTTGGGTCTTTAGACCCCTCCTCCAACACAGCTCCTGTCTCCAGAGCAAACTTTGAAGCACACAGAAGTAGACTCCAGATCATGTAGCTCAAGAAGTGTTTAAATAGGTGGCATCTATTTTAGCTCAAAACAGGATGACTTCAAAAGACAGCTTCAGCGTCAGACTTTCTCCATGGGCCTGGTCTTTGGTTGCCATCAGGGTGGCACCATAATGGCACATTCTAAAAGGTCTTTCTTGCTTATTCTTCTTTCTCTAAATGCTAAACTCAAAGTCCTTCTTAGTCTCCTTTTCAGAGAATCCAGCACAAGACATCAGAACTGTAGCAGCATGTCAAGTCTAGTGTCAGGGGAAGATGTTATCTGTAGATGGGGTCGTCACATCTGGGAAGACCACTGCCTATTCATGGGTCAAGATCTGTGTCATTTACTGGAAGGTTGTTGGTGTTGAGTCACTTTTAGAATTATAAGAGGAAATAATTTAACAAATTTTATGAATTAGCGCAAATGTAAAGTGTATGGAAGCTTAATGCTTTTTCAATTTTTAAGCCATATTTTATTCTTTGAGAATTTCATGCAATATATTTTGGTGATATTTACCCCACCCCACTTATCACCTCCCAGATTCACTCTGACTTCCCACTCATCAGCGCAAATTGTGTTGTACAAATACTCTAGGGTGTGGGTTCAAGCTTGGAGCATGGTTAACCTACCCCTGGTCACACCCTTAAACACAGCTGACTGCCTCAGCAACTATCAGTTTTCAGTAGTTCTTCTGGCAGGAGTGAGATTTCATGCTTGCTTTGTCCTTCCCTGTTGGGATTTTGTCTGGTTTGAGTTTACACAGATCTTATGCATGATGTCACAACCACTGTGAGTTCGTATCTGTAACTGTCCTGTTGTATCTGGAAGACACTGTTCTCCTTACAGTCATCCACTCCCCCTGATTCTTAACAGTTTTTCTGATAAGACCATCCCTAAGTCTTGTGTGTGGGGGGGTATAAATGTCTCATTTAAGGCTGTACACTCCAGTCTCTTATTTTATTATTTTCAACATTGATCAGTTGTGCATTAATTGACATCTTTTGCATTAAGAACCTTCTCTGATGAGAGTTGAAAGACGCACTAATATATAGGTATAATGATAAGACTTTAGGAGTCAGTTTAATATCACGCCCATTTATAGAAGAACTTAAGTAGGTTCTCTCCTAGGCTCTACCACCTGTCTAGTCACAGATTCTTGAGCTTAATATTGGTGTCAGCTATGGGTTCCTCTTGTATAGCGTGCCTTAAATTTAATCCGAATGTATCTGTTTATTCCCACATGATTTGTTTCACTCTTGCACCATGGCTATCTCTGACCAGGCTATCATTACTGTAGCTTGGAGTGTTCACAGCTGCCCAAGACTGATGACAATGTTTCTCTACTAATAATGTGGATGGTACCTCCCAGCACTTTAGAAGCTAGCCAGTAGGAATGAAGCTTAGGGATTGGTACTAGCTTGATTTCTGCAAGTTCTATGACTCAAGTATATAGTGTCTTCAGCAATAGGATTTTGCCATCAAGGTCTGCAAGGTAGCGATAGCCAGTTATGTTAGGAGGCTTCTGGGGCACAACTGGACAATAATGCCAAAAAGAGTTCTTTCCTCGCTGAAAGCTTAATTCCTACTCATGAAACCCACAGAAAAGATAGATTGCTGTATTCCACCACACAGAAAGATTACTTTATAAAAATCTGAAAAACTATAGTGATCAAAAAACTACAATAAAATTATTGAATAAAAAGACTGACTCAGAAACACCCTCATCAGCTTACCAGATTTATATCTGAAATTTATGTATTTAATAATCTAACTGATTTTATAGTGAAATGAAGGTTTGTTCGTCTGTCACCATTCTCCATGGTTCTTTGGGACCATATCTGCGGTAGAAGTTCCCAAGAAGGTCCAAGCAAACTCATTTCACATTACTTATTTCCAAGGATGGGACTGATGATGAGATCAATCAAACAAGATCATTAGTCTAAGATCAAGAATCTTGCATCCTTTAACAAATTTTAAATTATTTATTTCTTTTTATTTTGTATGTATGAGTGTTTTACCTGCATGTATGCAAGGGCACCTTGTGCATGCCGTGACAGTGGGTTGGATGCTCTGGAACTGGTGTTACTGACAGTTGGTAGCTGCCATGTGGGTGCTGGGAATCTAACCTGGGCTCTCTGCAAGAGCAGTGTGCTTAACTGGTGAGTCATTCTCCAGTCCCAGTCTTACATTCTTGTCCCTGAATTGTTGGACTTTGCTTCCAGAATAAAGTCATAGGAAACTTCTAACCTGGGAGAATAGTCAAATAGCATGATAAGATTAAAAGAGCACTGGAAGAAGGCAGCGTCCTACTGTCCTGGGTTTTCAGTTTGCCCTTTACTCCCCATTTTCTGTGCTCTACCCCGACCTCAATTAAACATTTGCAAGCACAGAGAAACAGATTCTAGTTTAAGTTGGGGTGGCAAAGTTCTCCTTAGTAAGAAGGTCCAGTAAGCCAATTGGACATGGTTAGTATGCCTTTAGGACCAATCTAAAAGAGACAGAGAAAAGTGCATCTCCAAAAGTCACAGGTCAGCCTGGACTACATAGTGAGTTCTAGGCCAGCCATAGTGAAACCCCATCTCAAAATGGAACAAGGAAGGAAATCTAATAATCAGGATGTAAACACTCAAAGAGTTGCTTAAGGCATAAAATTCACACCCAAAGGTGCTTAGTGTAAATAAAAGACTGCTATTAAATAGAAATGAGAAAGGTCAATGACCTTCAGCACAGCCCAGGATAGTCCCAGAACTCAGGAAAAAGCAGCACAAAATATATGTCAAGAGAATGCATCTGCAATTCTTTCTAAAATGACTATGGCAATTACAGGCAAGATCCAACAGGGAGGCCAGAGATCTCAACCCCCAGTCGAGACTCAGCCCAAATGGCCACCCCTTTGCCTTATCTCGAAAATTTCCTCTTTCATTTTTTAAAAATGATGGTATGGTTCCTCTCTTGCTTATATCTATCAAAGATAATTTTCCGAACTTCTGTATCCTGTTGCTGTACTTGACTAAGTGGAGTCTCAACCCCTTTTATCTTTTTGGAATTATATCATCTGGCCAGACAATTTTCTTTCTGCCTGGAGTCTTTGTGGCTGGCTCATTCTTTATATTTTTTTCATTAACCTTTTTACCATTATCAATATTGGCAGGAGAATGTGCTTATAACAAAAAGGTTCCATTTAAAAATGTAAAATATATCTATTTTCTCTTAAAGTTCAAACTTCACATTTCTGGGAAAGAATACAAGCTGTCAGAGAACATTGAGCTAAATGACTCTCGTGGAGTCAAAGATACTGGCTTTCTTCATACAGACACAATGAGTGGAGGATAAAAGGAGAAGAGAGGGCTTCCTGAGACACTCAGTTGGGGAGGGTTTTCAATGCCTAGGAAGTCCTTAAGCATTTAATTTTTTTGTCATCAAATAAATCAGTGGCAGTATAAAGATGACACTAATATCTTGAGAAAGTCTGGCCCCCAAATCTGTCCAGCATTGGCTAAACAGGTGAAAGAACACAACAGTAACAAAAACCAGAACACAATGTGGCTCTACAGCTCTAAGCTGTGAAGCACGGAAAGAACATTCATCTCTCACTCCATTTTCCCTGAGGATGTCAGCATTCTTCACCAAGCATCTTGCATTGGTTTTGCGCATCATCAACCACATCAGACGAAAATTATTTTATCCTTTGTTAACTCTGCAATCAAAGTTTCCAGCCCCTCACGATCCCCCAAATTCATGGCTTTCAGATCAGCAGCACCCTAGTTCAAGAAGGAAATTGCTTTCAGCGAGTATTAGTCAGAGTCCTGTTTCCATTTTACCTTTGATTCAATGCTTCTGGGTCACCTAAGGATTGTTTACAAGACTAATTATTTGAGAGGTAGCAGCTAGGGACATGTGTGTCTTTTAGTTTTTCCTCTGATAGATACAAGTTAAAACTTATTTTTTTTTAAAGGTATTTGCTTACAGGTTAAGGCTGTTTCTCAAAGGCCATCAGGATTCTACTAAGAAGCAAAAATTTTTAGAAGATTCTCTGGAAAGAGATGCTGCGAAATTACCTGAAGGGTGCCTAGAGCCACAGTGTAAATCTCCTAAATTATCTCTCTTGATCCCTGGGTGACTGATAGACAGACAGCAGCCTGCATTGCTAGTGTTTGAACAAAGACCCCAGATTACTTCTTGGCAGTGAAGTACAAATAAGCCCTAGGGTTGCTTCTTTTGCATCGCCCTGGTTCAGTCACCTCAGACAAGCCCCGAGTAGTGAAACATGACCCAAAGTTGCTTTAAGACTTGCCAGATGATTATCCCATGAGATGGGTCTTAGCTGAAATGTTGAAGCTTGTCTCTGTTTTACCCATGGATATGGAGGCATAAACCTTGGTAATAAGCATACCAACATTTTATGCCCTTATATGGGCTGAGAGCTGTCCTTTGTAGGAGTCATTTATTGTTTCACAGAGTTGTATAATGTGAACAATGTCATTCTTCCTTTGACGTCATCAGAAGTTACATGGGAGCATAAGCTTACATAACAGTAGTCAGTTTGGAAGGTTCCAGTTCAAGGTTCTAAAGCTATGCAGTGCAAGAGGATCAGAAGCTTAAGGCTATCCTCTACTACATAGGCAATTCCAGGCCAGCCTGGGCTATGAGTTCCTGTCTTAAAACAAACAGACAAACAAACAAACAAGAAGACAAACAAAGTTAAGCTTGTGATCACACTTCTCCTCACTGTACTTTACAGTCAACTCAACCATGTGTCTACTGCTACCTTTAGGTCAAATGGGGCCTCAGAAATGATGGTGACAGAAAATTCAAATACTAGGGAGAAACAAAAATAAATTGAAATAATTTCCTAATTAAGTCATTCAAAGGTTACTCTTTCAATATCTCATTGGTTATCAACCACTATCACATTTTCTGTTTCTCACCCTCTCTTAGCCTTTTCATATCCTACTTTTTAATTACTCATGAAGCTTTCACATCATTCCACTTCACCTTCAAAACACTTCTATGATTGGTAAGGCAATATTCCACTCAATAATCAGAGCTGATATATATTTTGCATTGAGAAACAATATCTTTTTTTTTCTTTTGATTCTCACAAACTCCAAGTATAAATACAGAACTCAGACTTGGTTCAAATGTCACAGATTCTAGCCATATTTGTTGCCCTGTGGGTGGCACCCAACAAAATATTTCAGTATGAATTGAGAAAAAACAGAGATCAGGAGAAAAGGGAAGGAAAACCTGCTTGTTATACCTAAACTGCATTTGTCACATCTTAGACCAATGTAATACCATACTATACATTAAACATGTATCCTTAGACCTACAGACACAAGTATCTCTCACCACCTCTCCAAGAGGCCTCATAGTGTAACAGACTGAGACTTCACAGAGTTCCATAACTGGCCCAATTCAGAGAATAGGCGTCTTTGAGGTGCCCAGCCCTGAGTAAATCATCTATAGTGCAACATCTACACCTATGTGTGGGGAGAAATAAAGATGGCATCCTGCTGCTGCTTCCTCCTAGAGCCGGGAGGTTGCCAAGGTTACAGGAAGGAAGTATGACTGGTTGCTAAAAGCATGCAGGCCTTGTGACCTGCGTGTGATGTTTACCACGACTGGAGGCTCGCCGCCCACGACTTGACCTTTTAGGTGATTGGCTAAGCTAGGGGATATAAAAGGAGAAGAAGCCCAGGAAGGAATTAGTTCGAGTTACTGTTGGAGAGTTCAGGTTGCTATCAGTTAGTTGGAGTTGCTGTCTGGGGGAAGAGTTGCTGTCTTGAAAGAAGGACTAAATAAAACTGCTTGCAACCGGTATGTCTGGAGTGCGGTTTTTCCTTGCCGGACGAGGGCCACAACACTATGGCTCAGGAACACAGAGGAACGGGGGTGGAAATAGTAACACATCCTCGACTCTCACCAGCAAAGCTTCATCATGCCATAGATGATGATTAACCCACAAAGCCACAACTGGTCAAAATGCACCAAATAAGGGACTGCAGAGAACTTATCCCTGAATGGGACACCTATATCAAAACTCTGTCACCCCTGATTCAAGAGCCATTGTGGAAGAATGCTGAAACACAGAGTGGATGGATGACCGCAAGGAAATGATGTTTTTCAGACAGCTGGTCAGTGACTCACAGGAATTCACAGCAATGGTGACAGCAGAGACAAGACCTACAAAAGCTCAATTCAGACAAAATCCCAGTGAGAAGCCCCAATGAAAGCATTCTTGAAAACCCATAACTGCTGGGAGAAGGAGAGTTCATTTTCTTTAAGGGTGTGATTTCAACCAAATAGGTTAACCAGGCTCTGGTGCATGAATTCATACTGAAGGGTATTGGGAGATACACATTTGACTGTATAGTCCTTAATATATATGACAGAGTATATGAAATTCAGCAGGGGCGGGGGAGGGATTCAGATAGGGAGGGAGACTGGTTCAGGTGGGTTCAGAGAGGCAGGTCTAAACAGTATCAAAATATGTTTCACGAAATTCGCAACAAAATCAATTTAAAAAGAAAAACATCTTTCTCTGTCTGTACCTTAGTTGCTGGACCTAGAATTTCTGGTGTGTGACCTGAGATTAGAGAAAAGATGGTTAAAACTTGAGTCAGAACTAGAGTCCTCACTGTGTTGCCTGATCAAGCCTTGCTCGGTGGTAGTTTAAACGCCAAAACTTCCATTGTGTGAGGCAAGACAATTCCTCTTTGAATGAACACTAAGTATAAAATCCCGAAATAGGAGTTTTAGTGGTTGAAGCATAAGAATGGCTAGTATGAATGGGAGGCCAAAACTAGTGGCAGATCAGACCAGAAAAAACACAAGGGCATGTTTTAAAATATGATAATGACTGGACATGATGGTACACACCTTTAATACCAGCACCAGGAGGCAGAGGCAGGTGGATCTCTGAAATAGAGGCCACTGTGGTATACATAGAATGTTCTAAGCCAGCTGGACTACAGGATAACCTGTTTCAAATGTCAAACAAACAGCTCATGATCATGGTGTTGATGATATCCTAGGCAGGTAGGGCAGAGAGTTGAATCAAAAGTTATTGCAATATTCAGAAGAGAGGTAATACCTTTGACCAGGTTGGTGGTCTGGATGCAGGGAGAAGCAGACCTCCTACGGTCTAAAGATAGAACCAGTCAGGTTTGTTAGGAGTTCAAATGCCTTGTGAAAGAAAAGAGAGGGCTCAAGTGTGACTCTAGGGCCTCTCCAGGAGCAAGTGAAAGGAGAAGCTGTCATCTGCTGAACTTCAAGGAACACTGAAGGAAAAGCAGACTTTCAGGAAGGAGAAAAGCCCTGTTTGGCACACACTGTGTTTGAGAGTCCCTGAAGGCATCTAGATGGAGATGCTGAGATGTCTGTGAGATGTCAAAGGGTATGTGGGTCAGATTTCAAAAGAGAAATCTAAGCTGGTGTTGTGAAGGTAGGCATTGCCAAGAAAGAAATTCTGTTTAAATCCCCAGAACTGTTAGTGTGGCTGAGATGAGGTGGCAGGACAGAGGGTGAAGCCATTTTAGCAATTAGAGTTTGGACAGACAGAGGAAAGCCAAAAACTAAGAGAGAAAACAAAGAACCTGTGAAGGAAGAACACAAGCAAAATCTGTGGTACATTCAAGACTGGTGGAGACCAGCTGTTAGGACCTAGCAAAGGTTCTGTCCCCCAACACCCCAAGACCTCCTGGGCCTGAAAGCTTATGCCATGTGCTAGCTGGCCTCAGTTGTTGATCTGAAAAGAGGGGACCTCGGTTGGGCAATTTCTTATATCAGACTGGCTTCCGGGAGACATTTTCTTGGTTGTTGAGTGATATGGGAGGACCCAGCCCACTGTGGGCAGCTTGTTCTGGGTTGAAATAGAAAGCAGGCTGAGCAAGGGCTGGAGGAACAAGCTAGTAGAATTCTTCTGATATCTGTGCCTCCGGATTCCTGCCCTGAGATCCTGTTCTGCCCTTTGCTCAGTGATGGATTGTGACCTGGGAGTTGAAAGATGATAAACTCTTTCCTCTTCAAGTTGCAACAGAAAGCTAAGGAGAAGATGCTGTAATAGTTAACTTTCCTTGTTCTGATCACTTAGGGAGGCTTGAAATGGATCATACCATGAGGCTGGTTTTCACAGTGAGGATGGAGCTCTTATTAAAGAGGACAGACTAGGGATCTCTTTCTCTGTTCATCCCATCTGAAGACACAAGATGAAGACCAGGAAGCAAGAGATCACAGACCGGAAACACACTTACTTCCTCAGGACCGAGATTCTAGCACCGAGAGAAACAAATTTCTGTTTGTTAAGTCATCCGGTCTGTGGCACTCCATTACAACAGTCTTAACAAAGAAAGGTACTAGAGCAGAAAGTTTATCAAGATGAAAGGAGAAGTCAGCTGTCAAATGACCTAGTTATTTCAATAATGAACATGGGTTTGAAACAGAGCACACATTGTAGAAACAGAGCCAACTTCACAGTCACGTGACCAGTACAGCTTCATAGGGGGCCACATTTGGGGTTGTGCACACTGGGGTGGCCACCTTTGAATTTCTCTTTTGATTTCATTGTGGTGGGAATAGTTAGCATGAGGCCTACCTTCTAGCAAATCATTGTGTACAATTTAGTATTGTCAGCTCTAGGTGGAGTGTGATGAGAAAAACCCTGGCACGTATCCATCCTACTTAACAGAAGCATCGCACTCCTAGGTCAGCCACTCCCCCTTTTCTCTCACACAGATACTGGCAACCACCACAAATGCTTAATTTTTTATTAGTGTATATTAATTATCCCAAATACTGGGTGACATTGTGACATTTTCATAGTGAATGTATAATGCCTTGGTTCTATGAATACAGTTACTTTAGGTGCCTCATATCCACAGAATCGTCTTGTAACTGGCTTATTTCATGAAGTAAAATGCTTTCAAGGTTCATCCACGCTGTTGCATTTTGAAGAATTTTCTTCTTTTTCAAGGCTGAACTGACAAACATGCAGGTAAATGCATGTCAAAAGCATTTTCAAATTGGTAATGTTTAGCTTGGAGTTTGTGGGAGTTATTTGGTTGGTTGGTTATTTTCAGTGTGTGTGTGTGTGTGTGTGTGTGTGTGTGTGTGTGTGTGTGTTTTAGTATTTCAAGTTACCTGTGACCTTGCTATGCAGTCTAGGCTGGCCTCAACCTGGTAATGCTCTTGCCTCTAACATGTGGGTCTCAGGATTACTGCTGCATACCCCCATGTCAGTGGGACAATGGAGTGTGCACTTGGGACTAGGAAATTCAGTTTACCTGTGATTTGTCTCTGTACTCTATCTTCTTGTAGGGAGTTCTGTGCTCTCACTAGCCTGTGTCCATCCAGAAACTGCTGTTTCTGTTTCCTCCTTGCTCCAGCAGCTTTCTTGGTGTGGGTGGAGGAAAGATGAGGCAGGGACATGTCTCATTACTGCCTCTCAGGGAGGAGCCCTCCTGGATACTTTGAAGGTCTATGCTTGATGGTCTGAGATAAAACGACTACTTAAAATCTTACATGGTCAGGAAAAATGCCTTGGATTAGAGAAGAAATCTTTTCACTTTTTTCTGAATAAGTGGATATGTGATTTCTTCAGTCCCCACAAATTCTGTGACCAGCCCGATATAAAAGCCCCTCTCAGTCACTGAAGGAATGAATGAATGCATAGTCAGAATGTGAAAAGGGCAAGAATGAACTGCTCAGAGTGGGCACTGGAGGGAGACTAGAATCAATGGGAACTTTTGCTGATTTTTCTAGGGGAGGGTAGATCAGTCTGAGCACTTTTAAATGTCCACTGGGCAGGAACCTCTGGTGGACAACAACAAGCAGGAAGTAACAATTGACAATGCCAGACAACAGGGAGTCAGGAGGAGCTGGCTTTCTCCACCTTGAAGTCCTTCAGGAAGAGTGTGAGAAATTATAGACTGAAATAAGGCGCCAATGAATAGATTTTCTGGGCATCTTTCACCACGGAGTGCTAAAGAGCCAGAGAAAAAGATGAGAAAAGACTTCTCCGGAAAACTGATGATGATGTCTGAAAAGTAATATAAAGGCAAACATCTCCTAAAAGGTAAGTGTGGATGAAGACACATCTACGACATGTGGCTAAATATGTTCATCCATTTGGAAGGAAATGTCAGAGAGAGAGAGCAAAAGAGACAGAGAGAGGGAGAAAAAGAGAGAGAGAGAGAACAATGTGCAGAGGAGCCACATGGTGGACATACTCTGAGTAGTCGGAGGAAGTCCTGTGAATAGCCGTGTGGCATTTTCAGTAAACCACTAGTTGGTACCCGGCCTACATTTGGCATAATTTTACTGAACCTATCTGCAGTCGAGTTTGGCCCCATTTGAATCACCACCAGTTTCTGTGAATGTGAACAAACTAATGCACTTCTGCAATTGGCAAGGAAGAAAACCGAAGCCTGCAATCCTATCTCCAGGTTCCAGTGCTGTCTGTGGCTCCCATCTCCCTGTCATTTCTCACGTGGTGCATGCCACCCAGTATTCCTCAGAAACTCGGGGTGTTTTCATCATCCCGTTTCTGCTTTGGTGCATATTATCCCTCCTGTGTGTCATTTCTTCAAAACTTAAAGAGTTCTTACTGGGCTCAAAGCCCAAACCCAGCTTCTATTAAAAGTTCTCCGGCAGCCTCCTACATAGTCTTGTTGCCATAATACCTTGTATATAACCCCACAGTTGAAACTTAAAGAAAGGTAATTAAAATTTACATTTCTTCTTCCCACTACAGTAAGAGTTTCTTCACTGTGGAGATGCACGACTATGGTCCTGTTTTACTTTACAAGGCATAAAATAAGAGCCCAAAAGTGTTTCTGAATTGACTGGCTGACTACACGGCTAAATAAATGTGGAGCCAACTAACCATTAATAAGGGAAATGATAAAACTCACAAACAAAGTGAAACTGGGGCACTAGACAACAAACCGTCTGCCTTTCACATTTACTGTCACTCAACTCCATTTCTAATTTTTCTCATAATGTCAGGAACATGTTCACAATGTAAACATCTTTTCTTATAGTTTCTATATGTCATCAAGACCATCTCAATTTCACCAACTGTGAGAGAGTGGGCATGGGATCCATCCATTTTCAGGAAGCAACCATCTTGAAAATAGATCATGGACCACTTGAGAAAAGCAAGAAAGAAAATAATCGTTCCACAGAGAGCCTTTCTGAAACCAACAAGTCCTATGAACTTACGTATGACATATGTTGACTCCCAATGACTTATAAAGATCAGTGGTAATGTTCTCTTGTCCATCTGTTCTATTAACTAGCATCCAGCTTGAACTGGTACCATGCTGGTCATCTCTTGATGCAGTTGATTCAGTAGAAACAAGTGCCAAGGAGTAGATAGATTCTACGGTCCTAACTGCAGCTGGCTTAGGAGTTTTCCCAACTCTGTACTCAGTTCTGTTTAAGACTTGTGCTATCCCTTGCCTATCAAGTTGATAAGGACCTTTGTGTTCATAACTTTATTATTATTTGACTCAATACACAGGCACATCCAGAGGCTTTGTGATTTTTTTCAGTTTTGTTCCTATTCGTTATAATACTGGGACAACAAAATGTGTGTGTGTGTGTGTGTGTGTGTGTGTGTACGTAATCCACAGATACATTTATTTTACGAATTTTATTCATTTTATTTTTATCTCATCTGTATTAAGCATTTTTCTTGCCTGTATGTGAGTGCATTACATGTGTGTGATGTCCATGGAGGCCAGAAGAAGGCATCAGATCTACTGAAACTGCAGTTTCAGACAGTTGTTAGCCATCATGTGGGTGTTGAAAACTGAACTTGGGTCCTCTGCAAGAGCAACCAGTGCTTTTAACTGCTGAGCCATCTCTCCAGCATCACCAGAGATATATTAAACATTTCTCATTCATATCAGTTTCAAGAGTAACAAAGTGTTATCTGGGCTTTGTAGATTTTAAAGTGAATCAGGCTGACTCTCAGAACTTCCACTGGTTGTCTCCGGACAAAGAAGAACACAACAGCCCTGATCAGCCCCTTGTCCCTGAACTGATCAACTCACTTGGAATCTATCATGTCGCACACATGTCCCAGACTGCCTGCTCTCCTGGCAGATCCTTATAACTCTGCAGTGCTCAGGATGAAGCATGCCTCCATGGGCCCTGCATCCTCTTCAGTCCCTTTCTGCACTGCCGACTCCTCCCTCATCTCCTGCTCTGTTGGAACATCCTGTAAGGATGGTAGAAGCTTTTCCTCAACAAACCAAGGGATGCAGGTCGAGAAGGATGCCATTCCGGGAAGGAAAAAAGAGTTACAAACATCTCTGCTCTTTTCCCTTGCCCTCAAGATGGGTATCAGTGGAACCTTGGAAACAGCAAATGAAACGGAGATCTTTGTGTTCAAAGGCTCTGGGGTTAGTTACAGAGACATGCTCTCTGGCCCAGCCTCTCAGAGCTGGTTCTGAGGAAGTGCAAGCATCTCCTCAGGCAAGTCTTGAGCAATTCCCCACTGTGAGAACAGCAAATCCTTCTCTTCTCTCTCAACTCAGAACATCTTCCTAGATGTAATAACCTTTGGCCCAGACTGCGGCATAACATGATTCCCTCTGGAGATGGTCCTTGGAAGTCTCCTTGCTACAGGGAATGCCTAATAGCCTAGTTCAGTTTGATCGACAGCTATTTTGCCACCATTCTTAATGTCGTTTGTCTAAAACAAGTATCACTTTTTTTTTCAATAAAGAAAATTGGCATATCATATGTTGGCAGCCTTAAAAAAATTAATGTGAGGGGAAAATTAAGAACAGTATTAAAAAGAACTCTGATATCCTACCTCCCCAAAATGTTATTGTAGTAGTTCTTACCCTTCCAAACACTGTCACATATCCATTATGTTGTCACGGATCAGTGTACAATTGACAGAGAATAAGATTGAGACAGTCCATCAATCGAATGTCACACCATGTAATAAAAGTCTAGAAACCCCGTAAATGCTAGTTACAGAGCCAGATACAGCTCCAAAGTGCCGAGTGGTATAAAATGTTCTAAACGGCTATAAATAGGTAATATGTCCTAAGGAAAATCTGACTCTTTAGTGGTATTGAAAAGAGAAAATAGCAGAAATTACAGATTATTACCAATGGAAATAAGGCCAGAGGGTCCTCGCATGAGGAGACAGGTCAGGGAGATAACTGGGGAGGAGGTAACCCCATGTCAAACAATCTTTCTCATTCACTATTTATAATGGTCTGTGTGCTTTTTTGAGAACTTGGGGAAAAATTGCAATCTTCAGTGAAATCGCAAGAATTTAAACCTCTTATCTATGTAGTCCAATCTTTGCTGAAACGCTCCTCTGTACATGATGGGAAGCTAAGTTACAATTATGTTATTTTATTTGCTAATGTATTAAAAGCTAAAATTAATGTAATTACACAAAAATATCAGAGCACTTAGACACTATTTTATAACTATTTCATGAATGGATTCATAAGCCTTTTAAAATAAACTCACTAACCGAGGTACTTGTTGGTTTATGGTCACTTTTTAACCGTGAAACAATTTGAAAGATCTTACACAAATGTATCATATATGAAAACCTACCTAGGCATCTGTGAAGAAGACCCCAACCAGTCTGATAAGAGAAGCCTGTTGCCGCTTTGAATGGCCAGAGGCTTGAGGGAGAATTGGCAGCAGTCAGAGCATCAGCTTCCCACGTCTGACCCCAAATATAAACCCTAACACAAAGGTCAAAGAGCATGGTTAGCTCCTCAGGTCTGTGAGGATGGACTAACAGCATTCCCTAGTGAATATAATTTAAGTCAATGCTTAATTATTTGACTAGGCTCTTAATTTCATAAAAGACTGCCTTTCAAAATTAGGTGCTATACCAAACACATTCTCCAGAGAAACAGAAATATTTTTACATTATGTATTCATATGTATATATGCTATATTGTTACCAATCGGTTTTTGTTTCAAGAAATTGTTCTGCATAAATTTGTGTTTTGTTTGAGATATTTGTTCACATAGTTCTGAGGGCTAAAAAAAATCCCCAGATCTTCGGAGTCTGGTGGAGATTCAGACAGGAGCTATGCTACAGACTTGAGGTTGATTTCTTTGCCAGAACACCTCAGGCTTATGCTCTTGAGACTTATAGCTGGATAAGACCCTCTTACTTTACTTAAGGTCACTTAATTATAAATATACATGGGTTACTACAAAATACCTTCACAATATATAATGTTTGATGAAATAATGGTATACTGTGACTTAGTCACATTAACGTCCAAACTAGTCACCGTCAATAATAAGAAAGATGTGATTTTTAAGATGTGGCTTTATTATCTGTCTTTTTTTCTCCATGAAGACACCTAAAATTTCTTCTGGATAACCATTTTAGAGAAGGAATCTAAATGACTTAATACTTATTTGCCGCTTACCATGAAGTATGAGTTCACCAAGGGGGACAAAAACTTTGGGGCTGGTGATTGTTTTTCAAAGTTGTATAAAGATTTAGTGAATAACAAAATAATTTTTTTTATTTTGTGTTAAAGTAGTCATCGTTCATGTTTTTTTATCAATTTACAAATATTTAATTGTTGTTTCCTTATTCTTGTGAGCTAACAACAGTGCAACACACTGTGTAAGTGATAAATAGAAGAGATGAATTTTTATTTAAGATTCTGAGCCAAGGTTAAGGGCCACATCTGAGTTTGATAGAGAGATATCATATTTCCATCATAAAATATATTGTTGTATATTTACAGTTTTCTGAGGGACTCTATTGTAAGAGTTCTCACTTTCCAAACACACCTTCCATTCCTCCCCCGCATACGCAGAAACACACATATTGGTAAATGGAACTAATGGTTTCACAATATATGACTTTTGAGTTATGTTATATACCATGAGTGTATGCAATTTTGTTTATTTATTTTATCTCAAACCTTAACATAAAATGCTAAAAAGTTATTCAGGATAAAATGCAGTAATAATAATGTCTCTGAAAATAATTATATCCAAATGGCCTTTATGGAGGAAATTTTTCCTTTTACCCTCTTAGGCTCTGTAGTCAGCAGAAAGATACAGGACCGTGAGGAAAAGGCATACATCTGTAAGAGATGGCTTTTTATTTTATTTTATTTATTATTTTTATTTTATGTGTATGTATGTATCTTCATATGTATATATGTATGTAAGTGTGCATGTGTTGTGCAATGCCCACTGTGATGTGAAGAGCACTGCCTATTCTTGCAGAGGATTCAAGTTCAGTTCCCAGCACCTATGTGATGACTAACAACTGCCGGTAGCTCAAGTTCCAAGGGATCTGATGCCCTCTTCTGGCCCTCATCGTCATTACATGCATGTGTCACACAGCTGGGCCATTTCTTTAGTTCAGGGATGAATGTTCTAAATACTGCTTTCACTAAAGATACACAGGAAAAAAAAAGTGAAATCCAAAACAGCTCCAGAAGATTGCATGATATTTAAAGAAAAGAGAGAAGTTAATCAAAGTTGTGTAGAAGTGACTGAGAAAAAGGAATAATTTAGGACTGGGGAGTGGCCGGGGACTGGAAGAAAACATGGAGAAAAATAATGGAATGGAATGCTATTTTAATAAGATTGTTTGGGGCAGATTAATATTAGTGTTGATTTTTAGTCTACTTTGTGGCTGTGAAACTACCCAGAAAATAGTTTTCTAACAGTTCCCACTTCTCAGAAGTTTCTGTTAGAGGAAACTCTGAGGTGGCTTCTTTTAAAAATATATTTATTTAATTTTATTTTATATGTTTTATATTATGCATGAATGTGTGTAAGAGGCCCTGTCATGCAATGCCCGTGGAGGACATAAGAGGGCATTGGGTCCCCTGGAATTGGAATTATGGACAGTTGTTAACTGCCATGTGGGTGCTGGCATTTGAACCCAGGTCTTCCACAAGAGCAACATTGATCTTAACCGCTGAGCCATCTCTCCAGTCCCTGAGGTCGTTTCTTACAGATGTTGATTATCACTTGAGTTCAGTTCAAGATTGTCTACATGCTCGAGTGGTATATTTGGGGGTGACATGATCTGACTAGATTCAGATACCACAATAAAAATGAGAAGCTATTAGAGAGAGCTTCAGTTTGGCTGATTTTGTCTATATATTGAGAATTGGTACAGAGTTAAATTGGAAGACCAGGCTTCCTTCTTATCAATATGACTTCCTGCAAATTTCTTTGCTGTCAGCTTCAGCTTCCCTGTCGATAAACACAGAAGATTCAAAATCTTCCCTCTGTGTTGTCTCTGTCTCTGTCTCTGTCTGTCTCTCTCTCTCTTTCTCTCTCTCTCTCTGGAAATTTTCTAAATGTAGTAAACTGGATTACATATGGATGATTTGCCTTTGTAGATCCATACTCCACCATTTATAAAACATTTTTGAAACCTTATTCTTTCATGTTTGTAAAATTTTATTTTATGTTTATGAATGTTTTGCCTGCATGTATGTGAGTGCACCATGCATGCAGTGCCCATGGAGGTTAGAGAGGGTGCTGAAACTCTTGTAACTGTAGTGACAGAGGTTATTAGCCTCTATGTAGGTGCTGGGAACTAAACTTAGGTACGTTTCAAGAGCAGTCACTGCTTATAAACACTGAGCCATCTCTCCAGCCCCAGTATCCTTTTCTTAGTGTTCACATGAAGGCTGATGTGATTTGGCAAAGGAGAAAACATATTGGAATAGTAAAAGAACATGGCCATAGCTACTTGCTTAATATGCAATAGACTTGGTCATTTGATTCTTGGTCTAAGTTTCCTGTGTTTCATATTTAACACACACACACACACACACACACACATGCACACATATATGTGTTTTATATATGTGTGTGTTTTATATACTTATATATCATATATATATGTATTACATATTTATATATTTGTATAAATATATATGTTGTTCTTTTTGAGATAGGTTCTCACTGTAGCCCCAGCTAGCCTGAAGCTCATTATGTAGACCAGGCTGGTCTTGAACTCCCAGAGATCCACCAGCCTCTGCCTCCCGAGTGCTGGGATCAAAGGCATGTGAAGATGAGCAAATACAGTATGTAATATTATTTCTGATATTCTGAGATCATTCCAACTAAAAGATAAAGTTACTCTAAGAATTCAACTAAGAACAGATAACGTGATCTTGAGTCTCTGAGGCCAGATCGCTGTAGATACCTACATTGCTCTGGGCTTCTCTTTACTCTCCATCAAAGCTACTCTAACTAGGGGCTTTGAATGGAATCTTCTCGAGAGGCTGTCACAGGAAGTTGTTCATGGCCTTTCAGACAACTGACTGTTGCCAAATCATCTCTTTGAGAGAACATAAAGTCATAAGATAGGGTCTCAGGTGACTGAGGATTGGGGGAAGCCACATAGAAAAGGCACAAAATTAGGGCTGGAGAGATGTCTCAGAAGTTAAAGAGTATGGGCTGCTCTTGCCGAGGACCCAGGTTCTATTCCCAGTACCTACATGGTGATTAACAACCATTCGTAACTCTAGTTCTAGGGGAATTTGATGCCCTCTTCTGACCTCCATGGACATTGCATGACATGGCTGCACTTAAGTACATGCAGGCAATACACTCATAAATAAATAAATAAATAAAAGCATTAAATAAAATATTATCCAAAAGAAAAGGCCCAAGATGACAACTTGTGAGGCTCTCACGACTCTTGAAATGTCAGGTTTTTATCTTCCCGCTGTTAATCAAACATGTTCAGAGAGGTTTGTCTGTCTTCGTTTTTTTTCTTGCTGTGATATAATACTTTTGACAGAGCAACATAATAGTAAAGGACTTGTTTGACTCTCACCTCCATCTAACAGCCCACGGAGGTAGGGAAATCACAGACAGTTGAGCTTGAGATTTGGTCAGTTACATCTAGGTGATATCAGACGTGAGCAATGGAGGGACAGAGGCACTGTAATGCTCAGTGTTTCTCTCTGCTCTTAGGCCATTCAGAATCCCCTGCATGGGGAGTGCTGTCACTCACAATGTGCAGTTCTTTCCACTTCAATCAGTGTAATCCAGATTAACCCCACAGACATGTTCAGATTACATCCATAGTTAAAAGTGAGCCCCGTTGCTGTGGTTTTTGGTTGCTGCTGGGTAAACAAGACATATGAATGTTGTTTCAACACATCCCCCACTCTAGTGTCCAGGATTGTAGGGAGGACACATTCGTTTGTGTTATCCTCACCTCTAGCTCGTCCTTGCCCTGTGAAAATGCAGGTCCAGGTGGTTATTTTCCAAGGGAAAAATAAAAAGAAATTGCCTAGGATTTAAAGTAAATTACCCAGATTTTTACTTTGGCTCAGATGTTTAAAACAGGAAGTATATGAAATCAATATCTGAAAGCGAAATACGGCCCTTAAATTGGCAGTTTATAGTCTTTGCTTTAATATAAAGAAATGAAACTATGGCAAGGTTAGATATCAGTAACAAGGCTTGAAAGTCATAGCTTTGACTTAGTATATAATAGTACACCTGCTACGTCATAAAATTCATGCAAATTAGGAAAAGATACATCTTCTTACGGCACTTTATTTCCGTATGTCAGAAAATTATAATGTACTGATTTTGTTAGCGTATGAGATGTTAGTATCAGCTAATGAAGATAAGTTTAGTAACCTTATAAATCAAGAGTGTCTATGTTGTTGATTGTGACCTCTGGGGCCACACAGCCCTCTCCCCAGATAAGGGTGTACAACACCTTGGTAAAATAACTCCATGTTCCCCAAATCTTGTAGGACAGTTCTTTAATTCCTTCCCCCAAAGCTGATAAAACAGAGTTTCTGCTCTTTTCTTCACCAGAACATTAAGAATAACATCAGAAGTCTCTGCTGAAGTAACCAGGAATATTTCAGGCATCAGATCTTTAAAGAACAGCGACATTCTCAACAATCCTCCAACAGTATGGTTTGTACCGCTGCCCTGGAACATCTGTGACACATACACAAGCATCTGTGA
Organism: Eospalax fontanierii; assembly: GCA_035773235.1. NCBI lineage: Eukaryota > Metazoa > Chordata > Mammalia > Rodentia > Spalacidae > Eospalax > Eospalax fontanierii. Next base: position 18,558,498 of record CM069543.1, read on the forward strand.
CACATACACAAGCTGAGTTAACTAAGGCTCTGCAAGCGACTGGAATCTTAGAAGTTTGAGATCTAGGTGTCAACAGAGTTGATTCCTTCTCACAGCTCTCAGTCTGCTCCTATCCCACACCTCTCTCTTTTCTGTTGATTTTCTGGAAAGCTTCGACATTTCTTTTCCTGTGGCGGCATCATCTTCTCTGCCTTCGTTTCCACATAGTAATTGTGCCTTCATCCAAATTTCCTCTTTTTAAACATGTGTTGTGTGTGTGTACAAGCACAGGCACATGGTATGGGGAGAGGTCAGAGGTCAACATACAGAAATCAGTTCTCTCTTTCCAACATGTGGATCCTGGAACAATCTGGGTCAGTATGGTAGGTAGGAAATGCTTATACCTGCTGAGTCAACCTTCCAACCGCAAATGTCCCCTTTTTTATAAGGACAGCAACCATATTTGTTTTGGGCCAGCCTGCTCTAAGGACTTCATGTTAGCTTGATCATCTGTAAAGACTTGATTTCCAAATTTAGTCACAGGGTTTAGGAATTTAATATGTGAGTTTTTCAGAGGTACAATTCCTTTCATAAACTTTCATACAAAAGTTCACAAAGTCATCATATTTCTTTAGTCTGGAGTTTAAATTAGATCACATGTCAACAGACATTCCCATTTTAGCTCAAGTTCTATGATATTTATTTTCTTATATGCTAGTTATCCAGAATATGAAAGAGAGAGAGAGAGAGAGAACGCATGCCTTGGTGATCTCCTTTAGATTACTGAGTGCCTTTTCCCAGCGCACAGCTCTTCACATCACACCAACCTTTCATTCTTTCATTTCTGCAACTCACAGAGTAATTGCCTGCCAGTGTCCCTGTTTTGCAATTTACTTTTAACCATAAAAGAAAGCCTTATTTTAATTCTCTTGAATGCACAATCATTCAATACCGAAGCTATCATTTCAATGTGCTGTGTAATCTCACTCAAAGCAAATAGGAAATGTAGCCTGTCAGCAAGAACTGGTCCACTCAGAGCCTTGATTTAAGGGACTCTTCCTCAGATGATCCAATCACTGTAAGTTAGTATGTGGAGCTTTCACTCAGCACAAGAGGCATTGACACTATTAGGACGGCAAGGCCAGTGAAGTAATGTGGGAAGTGACATGTAAGAGCAACATGACATGTGTGTTGGATTGGGAGATAGGGTGGAGAAGGGAGAGGGTGTCTGATAGGATAAAAATATATCATATGAATTCTCAAAGAATCAATAAAAACGTATAAAGTTGCCACAGAATAAGGTTCAAAGTTTATAATGAAGGTATGTGGCATGTAAGTGAAGGCTTAATCCCAGGATGAGTCTTGAAAATCATGATGAAACCATCCAAGCATCTAGAGTTAAGTAATGTGGAGATGGTGGCATAGCATGTGGGATCCTTCTCCAGTTCCTTGGTGGCTACTTTAAGTCTCAATGGGAAGGAGGTAAAGGGGAAGACATTTGTATCCATTAGTAACACAACTGAGAAATGCCTTAAATCAGCTCTGCTTGGAACTCACAGCAGGAATTAGTGGTAAAGACACACTGTGCTGAGAGGAACCTAGGACATAGCCTTTAGTTGGGATATCTTCTCTGTAGTGAAAAGATCAAAATTCTACTAAGGAATTATGCCTATTTATTAATAATTTTTGGAGCGGGTAATTTAGTCCCTGCCCCGGAGAATGGGGAATTCCAATTATACACAGTTTGGTGTGGGAGACATATTTTAGTGGCTTAAAAAACCCTGTCCTCCTCTAAGCAAGTGACAATAAATCTGACAGGAGGCAAGAGTGTGCATTACTTAGAGACTGGAGGAGTTGGATTGTTTTAAGCAGAAAACAACCTATAAAACAGTTAAAGAGTAAAAAAGCAAGTAACAAAACACACAAATACTGGGACAAAACACACAAATGCTGGTATAAGTATATTTTACAAGTACTAAAGTTGGAAAAGCTTGTCCTGGAACCATAAGCAAGGGTCAAACTGAAGTAATTTGATCTTTATCCCAGAGCTTCTAGGAGATAGAAAAAAATTTATACCCATGGGCTGCAGATATGGCTCAGTCAGTAAAGTGCATATTATACAATAGGAGAATCTGAGTTCAATCCCCCAACACCCATGTATAAAAGCCACCTATGATGGTGCAGCATGGAAAAGTAATCCCAGCCTCAAGGACGGTCATGCTAGCCAGACAGCCTCGCCAGTTATGGAGCTCCAGTTTCAGTGAGGACTCTGCCTCAAAAAATAAAACAGAGAATGACTGAGGAAGACATGCGATCTCCATCCCAGGCCACTCTACTCACACAGATAAATGCACATGTACCACCTCCCACACATACACACATACAAGCACATGGACCCTTAAACACACACAAAAAGTGTATCAGGGAAAAATCACTGATGCTAAGCTCACGTTTAAGTGACTGCCACTTGAATGAGAGTTTAAAGTGGGCAGGCAAAGTCCAAGCGGAGGTCTAAGTAGAGCATTCAAGTGCTTTTTCTGTCATCCAAGTAGAATATTTGGGTTTAGCCTATGGTGCTCAGTCTAGGAAGAGAGCTCTGTGGCTACAAGGAGTGTGAAGTACAGAAGACAGGCTTAGTGAGGAGTGAAGGTTGATACTCGGGCTTAGAAGGGAGCCAAGCATGGTTCCTGGCCATCTTGTCTTAGCCATCCAAGAGTGGTGACAATTTCACAAGCAGAAAGAGTTTAAATAGGAAATAATTTTAAAAGGCAAACAGTAGAGGAAGAAGAATTCGGTGTGAAATTACTGATTCTGAAGTGCTTGAAAACATTTGTTTGGGGTGTACAATTAGCACGAGCTCAGGACACAGATCTAGATAAAAATTACAGACTTGGACTGCGTCGGAGTAGATGAAATTTCCTTGATGTCAGTCCTCAACCTCCACCTTGTTTGAAGCAAGGGCCTTCTTGCAGTCCACCACTGTATACCTCAGCCTTGATGACCCGCGGGAGATCTAGGATTAAAACTCAGGTCCTCATACTTGGCGAGAGCTTCACCCACTCAGCCATCTCCCCACTCCTTAAGGATGTTTTTTACATTGAAAATGAATGAAGATATAACCTCCTCAAGCACAATCTGACTTTTCTTTTGCTACTTGTTGTCTTTTAATGAAGAAATAAGCTGCTCTATGACCACAACCCATTTTTAACAATAAAAAATGTGTCTAAACACTATAAACAATTCAACGGCTCTTTCTGTCCTCACTGATTCTAATTACCTGTGAACAAAGTAAAGACTATTATGAAGAGCTCCAGTGATGTCAGTGTCCTTGCTCATGTCGGAGTTTGCAGTGTCTGCAGTGGTTGAGTCCTTGAGTCCATACATGACATGTTGATATGATTACAGCTGAAAATCTTGTAGAGATCTGTGGTTCCCTTTGTGGGAAACTGAAAATGAACTCTGACCCTTATGGACCAGGCAACGAGGACAGAGACTCACTCTTCTTTGAGGATGAGTGACTAGGAAAACTGACTGATGAGGCAGATGGAGAGTCAGAGAGAATCCAAACTGCTTTACAATAAGCTCAATTTTAAATGTATGTAATAAACTTGAAACAATAATGTTGTAGCTCACTAATGTAGTCTTAAAATGCAGCAAGCCAATTATACTTTCATTTAAAATTTCATGTCCTTATAATAAGGTTTGTTCTTTATTTTAGGGCTTTATTGTAAGTAGCGATGAGTTGAGTTTTTTTTTTTTTATTACCTGAGTCCATCTTTAACTATAATAAAAATGCTTATTGTGTGTGTGTGTGTGTGCACGCACGTGCATGTGCAGGGTGCTGAGATTTTGTAAGAACGTTACAAATACTTATGATTGTCCTTTAATCATTTTCCTAAATAGAATCCCAATTTAAGAACACAATAAGGATTTTAAAATGTGTATTTGTATAGTATCTCCGCACCATGTCCTGCTGGCGTTATGAATTCCTTTCGAATTCATAGCCCATGTCCTTTTGTTCCAGGTAACATCACTGTTTGTTTTCTTAGATGCTGTCTATAATCACCAGCTTGGTTTACATTTCTTTCGTTCTTTCTCTTTTGATAAAATGCATTCCCTTGGCTCTTTTGGAGATAAATACAATGATGGACTTGAAACAGATCCAAACTAGGATATCAGTAATATTCTGAATTAGAGTGCTATCTAGAAACTGTTGTCATTTGGGAGCTGTGATTTTACCATATGGTCTGTGTACATATTCATTATAAAGACATTTACCTCCTCCTCTATCTTCTCTGTATGATATATTTTAGGAGAAAAAGTTACCAAAACAATGATAATCACATCTCCTTCTTATTTGTATCAAGCTGCCATATTAATCTTATTAGAATACTTTCCTCCCTCACATAACAAAACATTCCTTTCTCACCATAGAACCAAATCTTGAAGGAACACCATGATCGTCATGCCTGCATGAAAAAGTCATGTTTATTTCTGCCTGTTGCCTAAACCTATTAGGAAGAGTTCTGATTTTCCCATATGTTCTCGAGGATGTCCTCTTGGTATTGCTGAATGTCATCTTAGGTGATTCCATAGCTCTCGTTTTAATTACCTGTGTCCGTTATTCATTCCCCACACTTTCCATGAGAAGGGAAAAGAGAGTTCTAAATTTCAGATCTTCCAAAGGACACCTTTAATTAAAAAAGTATTGTCAAAATGACACTCCCTGGGTGTTTGAAAGTAGAGAAGCTTTAGCAATTACCTGATGGTCATATACTTAGTGTGAAAAAAAGGATAGAAAAATAATCATATTTGTTGTCAAATAAAGTCAGTTGAAAGATAAATAGTTAAACCACACCAACAAACCATCAATCAGAAACAAAAGCTAGTAATGCTTTGGGATATATTTATATGAATTATTATTTTTAATACTTTGTTTTTGAGACTTTCATGCATGTGTTTTGTATTGGAGAGAGACTGGGAGGTATGTAAATAATGTATATACAATACTCAAGTATGAATAATCATTTTAAAATTATTTTTCAAGCGAAAAGTTTCACATAGTTAAAGAACAAAATAAAAAGATGTCAAAAATATATATCGTTTAGCAGAGCTCTCAGACCTCCTCAGAGAAGGTTCTTTGTACAGTGGACAATATAGTCAACACAGAGACTCACAATCTGTCAAAGTGTTCAGGGACTATCACAGAAAAGGCTGCAGAAAGACTGTATAATTCAAAGATCTGAGGGACCAGGGAAAAACAGTGTCCTCTGGACATGTCAGGATTGGCATTCTCATTAACTCACAGCAGCTATGTTTGCGTGCAGAAGAGTCAGTCAGTATCGTAGCATGGGGTAGAGAGGGGCTCATGAAGTTCCCCGCACCTATCTCAGAAGATGTCGACAGCTTCTCAGGGAGGGAGAGTCAGTTTTCCTTAAAGGTGTGAACCCAACTAGGTGACCCAGAGTAAGTATGCTCTAACGCATGCCCCACCGATGAGTACACGAGTGCTCCAAATTGAACTGGTGGATTATTGTTTTAAAGGGAGGGGGAAGGGTTGGAGAGGCAGCTCAGTGGTTAAGAGCACTTGTTCTTGTTACTTTTGCAAAGGACCCGGGTTCATTTCCCAGTACCTACAAAGCAGGTCACCAGCATTGTAATTCCAGTTACAGGAGATCAAACATGGTTCTTGTCTGGGGTGATCTTTGTCGGGGAAAAGAAGATTCGTTATCTACAGTGGCTTCCTGGGGCCCCGTTATCGCATCAGGCAGAGCAGGCCAGACTCCTACCGTCCCTTCGGGGTATCCGGGGTTGCTTGGCTTTGCTCAATACCTTTTACGATAGATCCATTCCCCACAGGTACCAGCACACATTCGGGGGTCGGAAAACCCATGCAGGCCACTGGTGTGAGTGCCGAAGCCACAAAGCTCGACAGCTTGGAACTCAGATGTCCAATGGCAGAAGATGAGGGTCCCATCATTGAGAAAGGATGACTGGATTCTACTTTCCTTTCCTGCTTGTTCTGTCCAGGCTGTCAGTGTTTGGGATGGTGGCTGTTCACACTGACATTGTGTGGAAGCCTGTTCTCTGTTTAATCTATTGAATCAACACTAATCTTCAAAAATATATTCACAGAAGCAAAGCTTCCCTAGTCATCTCAGTCTTCCTTCTTCCCTCCCTCTCTCCCTTTCTCTCTCCCTTTCTTTCTTCCTTTCTTTGTGAGGGATTTATGTTTATTTCATGTGTATGAGTATTTTCCTTTCAGGTATATTAGTGCATCACATGTGTGTAATGCACATGGAGGCCAGAAAAAAAGTGTTGGATCCTCTGGAACTGGAGTTATGGGTGGCTGTTAGCTATCATATGAGTGCAGGGAACTGAACTTGGATGTTCTGCAAGAACAGCTAGTGTTCTTAATTGCTGAGACATCTCTCCAGCATTGAGTATTTCTTCATTTAATCAAGTTGATGTTTACAATTAACCACTGCATGAATATTTTTAATACTTCCAGTCTAAGCAGATTTGTTTTTGTTTTTTGCTTCATAATAGTTTATTTTTTCTTTTGTTTTGCATCATGGAGAACTCTCATTGTCTGTTCATTGTTGTTGCTAGAAATGTGTGAATTATGTACTGAGGGCCAAAGACGAACTTCAGTAAGTCTGAATCATCAAAGAGACACAAGATGTAAGGATTCATTTCCTTTTGTTTGATCCCAGATGCCCCATAAGCTTTTAAGCAGAAGTCAATTGAGAAAATTACTGAATTTCTAATGAAAGCATAAAAGTAACTGTTCTTTGGGTTCTGTAGCAAGAGAAATTGTGAACCACTAGCAAATTATTTTCCATGAACTACAGGGGTATATTCACAAGAAATATTTGGGGCAAGGTAACATACCTTAGAAATTATTCCTTAGGTTTCAGGATAGGTAGAGGAATTACTATGTATGTCCATTGCACAGAAACGTAGGGATTAAAAGTAAAATCTTCTATTGGAAAAGATAGAAATAATTCTATACCAAAGCTTTAGGTTCTCTTGTAGGGAAGACACAAGGTACTGGGAAGGTCCTAATAGGAAGACTAAGTGACATAGCACCTGCCTAAGAATGAGGCTAACTGAGGTAATATGAGCAACTTCCTCTGTAACAGTTTTTCAGAAATAAGAAACTAATTAAAGGATAAGATGACCCAATTTTTATACAGAATTACTATGTGTCATATATTGTACTACCATAACCCATTTGTCCAGCTCTCCAAAAAGAAGAAGGAGGAGAAGGAGAAAGGAGAAAGAAGAAAGAGGAGGAGGAGGAGGAGGAGGAGGAGGAGGAGGAGGAAGAGGAAAGAGAATCAAAGACTGTTGTCAGCGGATAAAGCAGTCAACAAAATCAGACTCAGAAATGACAAAAACAATTAAACTGTTGAACTCCATGAAGTCTTGAATGGAGAACGTGAATGACAGACATTGGTGGCAAAGGAGTTTCAACATTCCAACAAGAATTTAATAGAATTTAGTAGAAATATAAGATACAAACAATACAATGATATGAGAGGAAAAAAATTTACCCGTGAATACCCATAGTAAATCAAATCAGCTAAACGTTAATCAGTGAAAGGGAAGATGTTATAAAAGAGCAGCACGAAACACAAATAAAGATAATACTAACATTAAACATAAAAGATAACAGAATATTCATGAACTAAGAAAATGTGGAATGAGCTGATGTGAATTTCTTTGGCATACCCACAGACAGTAAACAATTATGTTGAGAATAAGGGGTCAGCAGGATGACTCAGTGGTCTAGTCTGAGGATCTGAGTTCAACCCTGAGACCCACAGAATGAAAGAGAGAGAGAACTAATTCCCAAAAGTTGTTCTCTGGATTTCCTAAATTACACCTCAGCACAGGTGCCAAACTCTTCAAACACATTCTACACATACACAATAAGTAAATGTAATACGAAATTTTAAAGAAAGAAAAATGGGTGGGAAAAGGATGAAGACTAAGACACAGAATTTTTACACTTAAAATGAAATGCACAAAAACATTATTTGAAGACACTCAGACACAACCTAGACAAATAATAAAACAAAAGCAAAACAACTAAATATAAAGCACAGAGAAACCGCTGAAAACAAAACAAAATAAAATTATAATAAAGGTGTATTTTTGAAGGAAGCTAGATAAAGACATATCCAGGAAAAAAGTATGTGAGACAGCTCCATAGAAATGTACAAACTCAAACAAAAACCAGTGGCGTTTACCATTGCCTGAAAAATTTAAACTGTCAACTCTGAATTTGGTACCCCAGGAAATTTGCTTTTTTCAAAGTGAAGAAAAAAAAAATCATCAAAAAAAAAAAACAAAGTACAGAACTTGCTAGCAGCAGATCTGTAAATACAAAACATGTCAAGATTTTCTCACAGGAAAAGCTGTTAGTCATAAATTTGAATCTGAATGAACAGCAAAATAATGGTGACTATACAAACACCACCCTTTATCTTTTTGAAAGGGGTTTTAATATATACACTATTCTAATTCCATAGGTAGTTCAAGCTTGGCCTCCATTTGCAATCTCCCTGCCTCATTCTCTTGAATGACTGGATTACAGGTGGGCTATGCACCAGTAGACACAGAATTTACATTTTCTCTGAAAGAGAACTGCCTCCTCACATCAAGAGATGAATAAGACATCGACTTTCGGTGGATAAAACATTGGTTGTAATAACAAAATGAACAGCAACAACAAAAATCCCAAGAAAATAAAAGGAATTGATTTAACATATTTACAACATTTACAAATATACTAAAAGGCATCTTTTAAAAGAAAACAGAGTAACTGGGCATTTTAAGTGTATATTGAAAAGCCTAAGTAAATAATTTTTTTTAAATGAGGTTTAAATAATAAACCAATATTTTGGTAAGCATATTTTGAAAACTAGTAGAAAATAAAAGAAATGTAACTGAAAGAGTAAATAATAAATCATAAATAAAATGAGTAGAAACAGAAATAATATCACAGAAATAATCTTATTAAGTACAACTACTCTAAATAAACTCATTATAAGGCAGAGACTGTCGTGCTGAATTAAAATGCAAGATTTAACTGTAAACTGTCTGTAAGACCTTTGCTTTAGAACTGAGTCCAAGATTTAAAAAAAATGATGGTAAAGATTGTATCATGTAAACACTAGTTAAATTGTAGTGGTTAAATTAATATAAAATAGTATTACATACTGATAAATAGAGTCCAGTTTATCAGAAGATGTAATGGTATCAAACACTTGCAAAATATCAAAATATCTTCAAAAATACATGAAACAATAACCGATAAACCTGAAATTAGAAATGAATAAATCCATGTATGTATTTGAAGATTTTACTTTTCTCTGTATCTGTTAAGACAAAAAGAGAAAAAAAATAGAGGATAGTGTGGGAGACTAGCAAAATGACACCAACCATGTGCTCTTACTGATCTTTATAAAACAGATGACATCACGTAATACATGCTATTTTCTTATTCAAAAGGAACATCCATCAAAACCAGCCACATCAGAGTCCATAACATAAACAGCAACGCATCTCATAAATTTTAAATTATGTATGTACTACCATGTCTAAATTACCTCAAATTAAAATGCTGATTCAAGAACATTCTAATAAACATACAAGCAAATATACCTATTTTATGAATGGACAATTTCATTTTAAAATACATTGTAGAGAAACTGAAATAATTCAAACAAAGCTGGCAAGATGGTTCAGCTGGCAAAGGTGCCTTCCAACAAACCCAAAGACCTGAGTTTGAGCCCCAGAACTAACATGACAGAAAAAGGCAAGACTCCTGCAAGTTGTCCCCTGATCTTCACACATGTGCTGCCACACACACGCACACACACACACACACACACACACACGCACGCACACATACCCCATACATAAGTAAATATGACAATTTTTTCCTTTTTTCTATACATTATTTATTTATTTTTATTTTCTGTATATGAGTGCTATGCCAGCATGTGTATAAGTGCACCTGTGTCGTTCAGTGCCACAGAGGACAGAAGAGAGTGTCAGGTCCTCTGGAACTGGAGTTACAAATAGTTATTAGCCACCATGTGGGTGCTGGGATTCGAACCTGGGTCTTCTGCAAGAATAGCCAGGTTCTTAACCACTGAGTCACCTCTCCAGTCCTCATGTGACAAATTTAAAATAACCAAACAGAATGGAACCATGGAAATAATGTTTTAGCAGGCTTTAATAAAGTAAATATTTATGGAATTCGTCTCTGTATGCTTTCTTTTTCTTTATTTCCTAGCCATGTCAACATTGATTGTTTTTTTTTTTTTTTCCTTCTCAGTTAACTTCTGAGCCAGTTAGGGACTACCCTGAGGGAAAAAGTCAAATAAACTTGAGGCCCTTCATGTGTTGCCCATTAAAGCATGATGTGTGTTTTCTGCACCCTCCATTTTTGAATGCTCTCAACAGCTCTGTCATAAAACACCAGATTGGGCCATGAGGCCACACATGCACGGACTGTGAGTCCTTTGTGACTAGATCATATTAAAAGTGATGAGGTTCCAGCTGGCCATACAAATGACTTCTCATGGTTCCCAAATACCTGAGGGCTGAGGAATAAGCAGACAAGAGATACTGTTACCAGAAAAAATGCCTTGTACTGGAAAGTGGCTTTCTTCGGTAACCCCAGGATCATCTCACATGTCAGACTCTCTGTCAGAGTCGTCATAGCACTTGCTTGAGTTGACTTAAAAAATCACTAATTTGTGATGTCACCCAGCTGGAGGGTGATTAGTTTCCCACTAGCTCTGCTGTTAAATGACACTTGTGGCAGGTGGATTATGATAACAGTCACCTAGGTTACTCTGTACTAACTTGCAGTTACTTTAAGACACTTTTGCTGAAAACATTCATTCTTTGCTTGGGTCCTCAGATGTCTGGTCGATGTTGAAAATGGAATAAAAAGGCGTGATGCTGCTATGCCCATTCCCTTACTGTGTTAATGTTAGGGTCAGATTCTGCTTAGCATGGAATTGGGACAGTTGGTTGTTAAAGGCAAGATTTTGCCCAGTCCACGCATCTTTAGAGCACATACATATTTCTTCTACTCTGTATAGATTTTCGGCAGCTTAAACAATGAAAGTCCTTCACTCTATCTTAAGATCCAGACTACCCATAAGTCAGGATATTTTGTGATAGACGGAGTGCTAAACAGGTCCCGACAACACTGATGTCCCCTTCCCTTGACAACCTCATGACTAGAATGCCTGTGGCCAAGAGGGGAAGCACCTTCGGAAATCTGCCCATGACAAATGCAGACCCCTCTTTAGCTCACCTCAGAAATTAGTTAATTAAATTAATGAAGGGACGTGTCTCCATCCCTTCACCTGCTTGGTCAGTTTCAATACCCATCTGTTCAAGGGCTGAGGCCCCGTACAGTCTTTCCTGTCTTGTCCATAAAGTCTGGCTGTTTCCATGTGCAAAGATCCTTCCCAGATCACAGCCCTAAAAGTCTCCGATCCGGTTTTCTGCTTCCACTGTTACCCATGATGATCAATCAGGCACAAACTAGCCATGGAGGTCATTTTAATTTGGAAAACGTTATAGCTGCCTATGGCTCTTAAGACAAAAATCTATATTGTTATGTTCTAAACATGTACTCTCTTAAGGCTTCCTTCTAGCCTTCCTCTTACTAACCTCCTGAACTTTCAAGCTTCTACATGACTAAATTTAACACATTTCTACCCCAAGGTGTTTGCACTTGGCACTTACTGGGTGCAACAGTCTGAACCTTGCATGAATTTTGTTGCATTAAATGTTCTATGACTCATATTCCCATTGTTTCATATTCTGACCCCAGAATCCCCTCCATATGAGGATTCTGAAGATGACTATTACTTAAATAGTACCTCCAGCTTTCTGCACCTACTCTCTTCAGTCTATTTTTCTACAGAATTCTAATTTTATTGGCAGTATGTTAGAAGTATATTTATTTATCTCTTGTTCCTCCTTTAAATCCACGAAGACCAGAGTTTTATGCTTTCATTATGGTAACAAATGTTTGTTTAATACATAGGAGATATTAAAAGTATTTTTTTTTAAAAACTGACTGAATGCCCTTTAAAGAGATCTATGGATTACTCAAAATGTTTGGCATAAACTAGATTTTCTTAAATATTTGTTTGGTGACAAGGAACCTAGTAAGGGGAACTGAGTAAACAGAAACAAGTCATTTAAGACTTTAAGTGCAACCAGTGCCCTTAACCACTGAGCCATGTCTCTAGCCCCCATCACTTGAACAATTTTCATAGCTGCCTTGCCCTTATTATTATATGCTACAAAGTCCTTACTGTACTAGTTATGCATAGCTGCATAATAATACTCCAATAATTTTATTGTCTTAGAAATATCACACATTTATCACTGCACAGTTTCTGTGGGTTAGAAAGCCAGGCACTGTGAGGCTATGTAATCTTTCTGAGTGTCAGAAACAGCTGTGAGTGTCTCTACAGATCTGAATATTCACTAAGAAAAGATTCATTTCCAAACTCACATGGTTGTTGCCACCTGGATCCCCAAGGCCTGAAGAGCAGATGCAGCCTGAGCTGAGTGTGGGCCAGTGTTCACCACATCTTCTCTCACCTGCCACCTCATCATGTCAACTTGTGGAAGAAACACTTTGCAAGAAAGACTTGACAAACTTATGTGGCACCCTGTAACCTCTGCTCTATGTAACAGAGTAGAAGATAGTCCTGGATCCCATCCATACTCAAAGGGACTGAGGGTGATTCCATGGTACCCTGATGCCACAAGATTATCATAGAGTCTGCTGGCCACACGTCTGAAGTCATACAATGCATCAGATCTGCTCGCAGTCACCCGCCCCCAGGGCTGCCTGCTTAGTCACACTGCACTGTTAGATTTCCAGCAACTCTGTCAGATCACACGTATCTCTTCTTTTATTCACTCCTTGCTTCCAAGCTTTCTTCTGTTGCTCTCTGTGCAGAGTCAGACTTTTGCACCTCACTTGGCAAATTCTTACAAGTCTTATGCAAATTCTGGCTTCTTAGGATTTTCTGGTTTTGCTAGGTAGAACTATCAGTGGCTTCCTTCTGTGTTCCTAGTCAACCCCCTCCCCTGTCCTCATCCCCGTCTCTTGCTCCATTTCTCCCTCCCTCCCTTTTTGGTAAAGGAACTCGAGAAATTGCTTAGTGGATGTGAAAACTTGCTGCCCAAGAATGAGAATCCAAGTTCACATTCCCAGAACCCATGTAAAAGCCCAGGTGTGTTAACGCATTTGCCTATAATCCAGTTCTTAGGGTGGCATAAACAGAAAGCTTATTGGAACTGCTGGGCACCGGTTTATCTTCAGGTCCAGTGGGAAGTCTCAAGGGAGTAAGGTTGAAGAGTGGTATACATCAGGATACCCAGTGGCCTCCCTTTCTTAACTGACTTCTCCCATCTGTTCATGTTATGCCCCCCCCCAGCTCCCCTTCCTCTAAGCACACACAGACTGTTATTATAATTTAAAATATTTGTTGAAGATTGGAAAACCCAGGAATTAGCCACACAGTGTAGTAACTTTGTTTTTCACACTTAAAACATCATTATACATGTGTCTGTCAAATACTACTTTGCTTCCCAACCCAAGTTCTGCAAATTAAGTGAAACATTCCTACAGATCAAATAATCAAAAGCAAACAAATACATCTGCCATCCCCTGATATCATAGCAGCCTGGTCCAGTGGCCCGGGTGTATCACAGCCCATGCATGTTGCAGTCTCATATAAAATACATCTTTGTATGTAACCTATACACATCTTTCCATATACCTGAAATCATCTTAGATTATATGAAAGACATACAATGAAAATGCTATATAAATAATGGTTAACCTGTTGTGTTGTACTATGGAAATGAAACAGGTGTTATATAGTGTGTTTTTTATAACAAGACAAAAGTCTGTCTACTGTCAGTACACATTCATTGTAACATGCTTGGTCTTTGTTGAATTGAATCTAAAGCGGTGGATCTCATGACTGTGTAGGGCCCACTGTACCATGATCAAGCATGATTTATTTTCCTACCTGACTGCTTAAAGAAATTATGTGATAATATTTTTATTCCTACAATGTAAGAATTATGAATATTCATTTTAATATGCATTTTAATAGTTCATATCACTGTTATCATTTTTCCAATTTTAGCTCTTTTTAGTACATATTAATATATAATTTCAGGGCTTGAAACATTGATATAACAGGTCAAAGTCATTCTCTATTTAATCTCATTAAGAGAGCTCTCTACGAGAAACCAGATAGATTCATGGTGTTATTTTAGCCAATAAACTGGATAATAAAGAAAAGTAGAATAGTTTTGTATTGGGGAGAAATAGGATGTCATATAAGGAAAATTTTCTAGGATGTTAAAATTAATATTCACTATTGCTAAATATGTTTTATTTTCTTCATTGAGAAGAAAGCATGTCTTAATCGAGTTATCCACACTCTGGTCTTCTGAGCTAGTTTAAGATGAATTTGAATTTCTAAAATGGATATCAGTCATAGTCCCATAACCAGGCCTTTAAAGCCTGTTAGGCAGAAGCTATGCTGCATACCTTCACTGCAGTGACTTCCTCGTACATTCACGCTTTATAGCTTTAGAACATTTACTCTTTCCCAGTTAAAGTACACGCTCTAGCATTGCTCCATTCCTTCCTCTTCCTAGGGATTTGGAACCACCTCATCATTAAGAGTCATGTGATTCTGACACAAAAATTACTAACATCATTTTATCATTGCTATTTATAACAGTGAGGATTTGCTGAACTCCCACTATGTGTCACATCCTTCCTAATCCAATTATGTGTAGAAAACTCATTCATCCTCACAAAGACTGTGGGTAAAGATAGACAAGAAGAATGATTATCCACTAGACAGGCGAGTGCCGTGAATGAAAGAAGCCCAGGACTGAGGAGACTTACCTGTAACTATAAGGAAAACAAATCCAAAGGTCAGGATAGCCAAAGCAATAAAAGGTAGGTAGCAAAAAAGTATCTTTAAAAATATTTATTTATTATTTACTATTTTTATTTTATTTGTATGAGTACTTGGCCTAAATGTGTATAAGTGTATCTGTGTCATGCAGTACATGCAGAGGCCAGAAGGGAACACAGGAGCAACTACCTGGAGTTACAGGTAGTTGTTAGCTGCCACGTGGGTGCTGGAATCAGACCTGGTTGTCAGCTAGTGCTCTTAACCTCTGAGTCATCTCTCCAGCCCACAGCTAAGAGTCTTACATGTGCATCTCAGCTTACCATTACAAGCATTCTGTGATTCCCACTTAGCACAAATAGAGCAAACTTTCTCAGAAGCATCATTTCCATTTTGTATTGTGTTGGCTTTTTGTGCAATTTTTGTTTAGTAATTCCCTATGAATCACACCATATATTTTTCCTTTCCTTCACAAATAATACTGATTTTTTTTCCTTTTTAATAGAAGTTTTGAGAATTTCATACATTTTGAGAGTAGATATATTTTGACAGTATATATCTCTCTATATAGATATATAGATCTATACATATTATATATGGACCTATAGAGTCAAATTTGGTTGCCCCCAAATGCCCTTTGGCATGGGTCCATCCACTGGACTAAAAATAACCTACCAAGAATGATGCCCTTAAAAGAGATTTGACTCTCCCCTACCCAGAAGCCATTAGCTGTCAACAGTTCCTCAAGTAAGATTGGAGTTTCTTACCCATTTCCCAATTAGACAATATTTTTATTGAATTTTTGCCATTTTTATAGAATTTTTGTGTATTTCATACAGAACATCTCCAACAATCTTAATCAGGTTTATGCTTCTTCCTCACTCTGACATTTGTGTTAAGGCCTACTGTGTCAAGATAGTGTTCCAGAACAATCCTCATTGCAAGTTTATTCACTGATATTTAGTCAGCCTATCCAGTGATCTTTAAGACAATTAGCTCTTCCTCAACCAACATTAATTAGCTGCCAATATTCAGCAAAGATGGGATCTGCTGACCATTTCCCCATAACTTTTTGTCTGCTTGAGTTTGCATGGATCTTGAAACCATTGTTATAGATTAATATGAGCACAGTCCCAGGAGCTTGTAGGATTCTATTTCCACATGGTCAAGGACCTCCTCCCTGGGTCTTACAGTCTTTCCACCCCATGTTCTGCAATGGTCTTGAGCCCTGAGTGAGTGAAGCTTAATATAGGAGTCCCATCCAGGAATCCACACTCTGAAGACACCTGATCTCCACTCTAGCCATTTTTGACCTATCATGTTACTGACCCTCTGTTGCATGAGGGAACTTCATTCATGGAAGTTGAGAGATTCATTAATGTCTTCTTTACCCCTTGTTCTATGTTACATGAACCTTAGGTATAGAAGTTGCAGTGTAGATGGGTCGCTTAGGCTTGGGAAAATCACAGTGTCTGTGTGTGACCAGCTGTGGTACTGTGTATTAGTCTCCATCTGGTACAAAAGAAGCTTCTTTCATGAGTGATGACTGGGATACTTGACTGTAAATATAAAGATATATGTTGCACTTAGTAAGAAGTTTTATTAGTCTAGGAGGGTGACAGCCTTGGGGATTTCTCTAAAATCTATATCATCAGCCATATGTATTTGACTGTGATTACAGTACCACACAGGAGTTTCCACCCTTTGAGTGTGCTTTAAATCCAATTAGGTAGCTGTTGATTGTCCTCAAGATAAAAGTGCCACTACTGCCACTGTGTCAGTCATTGATGTTGTTATTTGGTCATGAAGTTGGTGTTGGCCATTGATTGATGTTCTCCCTTAACAGCTTATATAGTACTCTCTGGAACTATGAGAGATTGCCTTCAGGGGAAGTGACTTCCAGATCAGTTCTAGCTCCATTGCTCCAAACTCTGAGTCTGAAGTATGTCTTGTCTTCAGCAATATGAACTTACCTTCTAGTTCTGGGAGGAAATCAAGGGCTGTAGCAATAGCCTGTGTACTATTGGGAGTCTTTTGGACCATCCTGCCCAGCAACTCAAAGGAAAGTTTATCCTATCTGGCATTGTTTCTTGTTATGTAGCCTTCAGTTGTGCACATGGAGTCATGTAGAGATACTAGGTGTGGAATTTTTTAGGTTCTTAGGTTAATATGATTCCCTCTGGTGTTTTACACTAGCTAGGCATTATTTCTCTCTCTCTCTCTCTTCTCTCTCTCTCTCTCTCACTCTCTCTCTGTCTCTCTCTCTCTCTTTTCCTTTCTCTCTCCCTGTCTAACCCTCCCTCCATGTCTTCCTCATTTAAAGTGTCTCCATTTTCCCCATTTCTTCCTTGATATTACCAGTCTCTTATGGTCCCACCTTTCTTGAGCTCCTTCTTTCCCATTTCTACATAGTTCCTCGTATAACCCTCCTTCTCCCTCCCATTTTATCTATTTCTCCTTTAGTAACACATGTCTCCTCCCATTCTTCTCTCTCAGGTTCCTTCTTTCCCTTCACCTCCCTGGTTCCTTTCCATTTTCCTGGTTCCTGCAGTTACAGAAGGATACATACATATCAGGGTTTGGTGCTAGGATCTACAAATGAGGGAGAACATTCATCATTTGTTTTTCTGAGTCTGTGTCACTTCACTTAGTATAACAGTTTCTAGTTCCATTCATTGATCTGAAATTTTCATGATTTCCTCTTTCTTCAACTCAAGGCCGAGTAGAACTCACTTGTGTAAATGTGGCACGTTTTCATAGTTAATAGTTCCTGGGGTTAGATTGGTGGTTTTACCCATTTCCCCACTGGACAATACTTTTATTAAATTTCTGCAATTTTTATACAATATTGTTTGATAGTATTTAGAGCCTGTCAACTAACCTCTCCCCCGCCTGCCTTTCGCTCAGTTCAATGTACTCTCATATATATCTCATATATATATATGAGAATATAAATATATATATATAAAATACCACTATAGAGTATATATATATATATGTGTATATATATATATATATATATTTTTTTTTTTTTACCACTATAGAGTCTGATTTGTGTCTACAAATGTCCTTCAGTGTGGATCCATCTTCTTCTTTTTTAAAAAAATTATTCCTTTTAATTTTAGTGTATGATTGTTTTGCCTACATGTATGTAAGTGCACCCATGTCATGCAATGCCTGCAGATGCCAGAAGAGCAGTTCAGATCCCCTGGAACTGATGTTGCTCCCATATGGGTGTGGGAATTGAGCCCAGGTCCTCTGCAAGAGCAGCCAATGCTCTTAACTGCTGAATCATCTCTCTAGCGCCCCTTTTTTTCTGAAATACTCCACAACATCAGTTGTAAAGGAATTTATGTTGTAAATGTGTTGTTAATGTGGCTGGATTTATATTTGCATTAATGAAGATAGTTTGCTGGGCATTAGTAGATATACAAAAACTTCCTTGTATTCTTTGACAGTGACTTTCTTAAATCTTTTTTGTATACCTATTACTTCCTGAATCAAGTTTCTCTACTTCTCCAACTTTCCACATGCATACTGAGTCACAACTTTCAGTGGCAAACATTATTGTTCAATTCAATAATAAAATCTAATTATGAAAATGATTCAGTCCTAGAATGCATTGACATTGGATTCTCCCCAAAGCATATTCTGTTGGTTTTCTTCTTGAGACATCAGTGTGTATTTGTTCCCTTTAAACGTAAGAGCACACTGTTATAACCTATGACTTGGTTTCCTATTTGCAAAATTAAATGAAAAGCCAAGGTAACTTTGTAAAAATCACCTCTCCTATAAAACAAGATAATGTGAAAGGGGAGGCAACAACATAACAATTAGAAGCCAATGATCTTAGTGAGGTGATGGATTCTTTGTACAGTGAGATGTGTGACCATCAAAGAGTTTTATCTCTCTCTGAATGCTACAGCACATAAGTGTGTGTGAATGCCAACCTACCTGTCTGAACTTTGAGGAAAACAGCAAGGCCCCTGTACTCATTCTTACCCAGGGCTCGGTTTTTACCCTGAGGTGCTGTAGGCATCATGTCACACAGCGTATCTTAAGACATTCAACACCCTGAATGAATGTTCCTGTGCCAGGGCAGATTATTCAAAATAATAGCCTGGAGTGGAGCCTGCACACTTCAGAGGACTGCCTAACCCTAAGCTGTGGTTTATTTCAAAGGAGAGGCAGGTCCTTGAAAATAGATACTGCCAATCACATTTCAGGGCTGTATACAATCCTCTCAGGAAACCAGAAAGTTGAGAAGAAAGGTAAAGCAGTTTACACTCAGAACCTCATTTAGCATTCTAACCTAGAAAAGAAGAAAATACCAACCAACAGTCAGTTCATCTAGGGAGTACAAAAAGAACACATTGCCAATCCAAGATAGTGGAGGGAAGGAAGGAAAATAATTCTTTAAAATTTGTGTGTCTGATTTTTGACTGAGAGAATAAAGCAGGCTGGGAAATAGCAAGAGAAGAAGAACGTATAATGCCACAGATATTTTAAGAATATTTCAATGCAAATATTCTTGCATTGTTGATAGTCATATTTCTTTATTTATGACTGAATGTGGAGAACAGAGTAGATTATGTTTATTTGGGAAAGGGTATGTTGATATCTTACAGCAGAACTATTTTTCTAACATATTTCAGAAGTTTTGCCTTCCACATCAGAAATAAATGTAGGTTTATTAGCTTATAGCTATGACAATAAGCATTATTATGTTTTTCCTTCTGGAAATTATATAAAGGCAACAAGGAATATGAAAATGCATACAGAGTGGATTTTCAAAGACCCTAGGAAGTACATACTATGTCAACCACAGAATGCATGAGGTTATTTCCCAAAGAAGAACAGTTACAGTTACAGTCATGTGGGAATATACAATTTCAAGGAAGACGAGGGCAAAGGGCTTCTAGGTGAAGGTCTCAAAATGTTCTTATGAAACCCTGTCTCTGGAGCTTGAGGATTTACTCTGCAGTCAAGCAAAACGTGCACATGGTTTTGGAAAAAACTCTTCTGCAATGGCCACTGACTGAAGGTGGAGCAGGAGCAGGTATCGGAGGACTGATCAGTAGTAAAAGGCAGTATTGGATCTCGATGACCTCAGAGCAAGACTCAGAGATGAAATCACAGCCCAGGAAGGTGAACTCACCTTCTTTCCTATCATAAGAACTAACTCCAAATAACTCATCTGGGAAAATTAAAACCCTCTGTGAAAAGCATTGCGAAACACACTTTGTAAACAGAAACCAACAGAATTCTTAGACTTCTTTCTGATCACTAACAGTAATCAGAAATCAAAGACAATTACAGATAATGGGTTTTAATCTAAAACAATTAAGAAATAATTTGTGTAGCCTAGTTTAAGACAATTATGAGATTTGAAATTTTAGCCCATCACAAAATTTTATAACTCAAGGCAACTTGACAAATGGACAATGAAAACAATGTATTTGACTGAAGAACTAACACAAAAAAATGTTAACAATTAGAAAGGAAGACTAATGTAAATGGCATTTGACTGATAATAAGTGAGCAATTAAATGATTGATATACAAATTGGGAAAAAGAGAAAGAAGATGGATCTGAAAATGATCAAAATATATTGTAAGAAATTCTCAAGTAATCAATAAAATATGGAAGGAAGGAAGGAAGGAAGGAAGGAAGGAAGGAAGGAAGGAAGGAAGGAAGGAAGGAAGGAAGGAAGGAAGGAAGGAAAGCTTGTTTCCTAATCTCTTGGTCAATGAGTAAAACATTGTATTTCCATTTTGCATTAGAACATTATTTACATACAGATAACAACCATTTTCGATGCAGTTCTACAGATTTTGGATTTCTGCATGATGTTGTATAAAATGCACTATATTAAGCCATTGTAAATTTTTACCTTTTTGTGTACACACACACACACACACACACACACACACACACACACACACATTTTCAGTCAACAATTCCTCTGAACTCCACTATACTGAGTGATGTTTTCTGCCCCTATTGTTCTGGATTTTCAGGATTCTTACTAATAAAATAAGGCAGTATATACTTTTTGTTTAGTGTAATACATCTAAAAGCCATCCATGGTATTTCATATTCAGAAGCTCATTCTGTTTTGTTTCCTAATAGTATTTCGTCATCTGGTTGTCCCCCAAGTTGTTTAGTCATTCCCTTGATTAAGCAAAATCTGAGTTGTTTCAAATGTTTTGTGGCTATAAATAAAGCTGCTATAGAATATACATATGTGCTTATGTGTTGACATATATTTTACTTGTGAAAATAACTAAAACTATAATTGCTGTTCAGATAGTAAGTAAACGTGTCTTTTAAAAATAATATGTTTTCGCCCAAACTGTCTAAGCCATTGTGAGTTATTACAAGAAATATATTGTAGTTCTAATGCCTCTGCTTCCTCTGCAACACCTAGTGTTGTCTGAACTGTTTGTATATTTGTTTGTTTAGTAGTTTTCTTGTAAGTCATTCAGATATTGTATAGTAATACCTCTTTTAGGTCTTGGTTTGCATTTGTCTATTTATGAATGTAACTTGAATTTTTTTAATTTTTTTTGGCCATCTGGGTGCTAATTATCTTTGGCAGAGAGTTTGTTGATGCTGCTTACTAATTTTTAATTGGATTGATTCCTTTCTGAGATGTTAAAGTATTCTATTGAAGTCTGTATGCCAGTTTTTATATATGAGATATATGATTTGAAAATAAATTTCCCCAACTCTTGACTTATATTTTCTGGATTAACAGAGATGTTAAAGAAGGGAATTAATTAGCTTTAAGAAAGTTTAACTTTTATTATTTTCCTAGTCTTGTGCAATTAAAAGTATCTTTTTTTCTAGATCAAGATGGCTTAGTCTCTGTCCTGTGCTGTCTACTAGTAGATACACAACATGCTTTGAGTGAAGTTGTTGTGCAGGGAGGGAGGATGGACAAGGTTTCTGTTCACATGGACATCTGCATCGTTACAGCACATTAGATAGATTGCTTTTTCTCTCTGTTGAACCAACTCTACACCTCTGCTCAAAGCTGGTTATTTTATGTATTTCAGTCTATTTCGTACTCAGTGCCCTCTTCTATTTTTTATAAGGCCACAACATATTTGGAACCTCATTGTCTTGAATCCTGAACCTTACAGGAAATTATGAAATCAGGTACTGATTAATTTTTAATGGAGCAACTGGGGCTTATACTCTCATTTAGGGAGATAGGAAAATGCAAAGGAAAGGTTTGATGGTGAGGAGGAAGGAATCAGAAAAAAGGATTTTGTTTTGGTTTTGATTTTTAAAGTTAGAAATAGGGGCTATGTCTCTCTAGGCCAATTGGATCTCAAAATCAGAGTACAAATTATCACTAGAAATACATGAATCTTGAACTTTGAGGTGGTTTTTAAAGGATTAAGAAGATGACATGATTAGTGAGTGAGTGTGCAGATAAAGTGCTTTCCACACTCAGCCATGATGCTCAGAGCTTTAGTAGTTGAGAAGAAGACTAAGGGAGAAATCAATGGTATTGGATAAAGGCTGTCTTTCTAAAATATGGAAGGATGGTCTAAACTTTGACAACTATAAAGGTGATCTTACTGGGGGAAATGATCCCAGAAGATTTAATGACGCTCAGATGAGGTGATTGGGGTTTTGCCTGATCTATGCCGCTAGTGTCTTGTGAGGAGAGAGAAATCTATTCCCAAAGGAGAAGGCCATGTGGGAACAGTGGTGGCAGAGATTGAAGTGCAGTTACTGCCAGAACCTGAGAGATAACAAGGATGACCTCAGCCCACCAGAAGACAAGAAGATGGAGGGAGGATGGCCAGACTCAAGGTCATCTGGTGGTTCCTGAGGAGTTTAGCTCCATGCTACATGAAATTAAGTCTCTGTTTATGTAGGAATCTCAGCTGCTAAAATATTCTCAGTCTAATGGACTGAAAATTTAATCACTTTAATACTACTATTATCAGTGTAGTATAAAAGTTGGGCATAAGCAAAGAATATACAGCTAAAGGTAAGATAGAAGGTGATAGATCTTCTACACCTTCCGTACCAGCATCCCAGAGTCACAATGTGCTTATCAAGCATGTGAGCCAATCATTTGAGATCTTCATGAAGATTTCGTTACACAGAAGTGATTGATTCAGCCTCTGCTCATCAGAGAGTCAACTCAATGTTCAGCCCCGCTCCCATACCCAGAGTTGAAAGTGTAAACATCCTAGCCTTCCAATCATAAGATTTCTTATTCTAGACACTATGAAAAGGCTCTCTATTTTCAACTAACTAGCAGAAATTCAAGTGTCATTGAAAAGGGTTTGGTTACATGTACAGCAAATACTTCTTCATTACACTCAGGACACTCCATATGTTTTGGAAGTACTTGACCAAGTCCTAAGAACAAAGACCAAGCATTTATTTATTATTGTAGAGAGGAAGACAGACATTGTATAGAAATCTATTTGATTTGAAGAAACGGAGCTCAAATTCCATGAAATCAAGGGAGTTCAAATCTATAGGGCACAGAATGGTTGAATGGTTGGCAGTAGAGAGGAAAACAGAAAGAAATCTCTCAGGTCTTCAGTGTGATCATGTATATTAAGCTGAGTACTGCTCAGTGACAGAGAGAACTTACCTGAGTCTGGGAAAATTGCCTTGAAAAGATATGTAGAAGATGCCTTCAGAGTTCACAGAGTGCCAACAGTAATGCTATCTCCATCAGCCAGCATGGAAAAGTTCAAAATGTGCAGAGCACCAGGATGCTCAGAGGTGTTTTCTATCATGATTATAGTGACGGTTTGGCACATGTAAGCCCAGGCTGAAACTTAGCAACCTTTATGCTAATGACACACATTTAAGTTTATGTTTGTTATTCTGAAATATAGCTGTTACTAAAAGGTGTTAAGAGCAACTCTGGAGGTTTTTCTTTTTTTTAAAATAAAAGGTAACAGAAGAATAATCTAGTAACTACAGGAAAAAAAGAGCTTTCATGTGTGTTTTGTTGTGAAGAAAAAGTAATATTTAGAAGATAAAATCTGTCGAAGTTAGTGGTTAAGCTGACCTAAAAGATGAGGATGAAGTACAAAGAATAGGAGACAGTTGGGGTGTTCAGTTAGAAATAGTTATGTCTGAATTGAATTCTATCCTGGGACATTTCATTACTGTGATATTATAAGAACTACTTCTATTCAGTGATCATCCATTTCATCGTTTATAAAACAAGGATAACAGCAATATCTACTTTACATTGAGTCTGGAATTTTAGAACCCATGCTCATCTCATCAAGACAAGTAGTAAGTCCTAATGCAGTCTAAAACACAATGCATTTTTTCCCTTGACCTTTCTGGACAGGGTAGACAATGAAAGGATATCCACTGCAGTCATCTAGCAAGCTTATCCCCATGTAAACACAGACTAACCATTTATCAATTACGTAATGTTTTTATATTGTGTCCAATCTGTTTTACTTTGCTAATTGCATACAAATCAACTGTTTTGGTGAGGAAAGTATTTTTATAATATTTACTGTTTTGAGGAATGTTGGATGACAAAGAGTATTTTTGATGTTTCAAATGAACACAGAATAATTCATCCATCCTGTCTAAGATTCTGCCACCCACTTTTTACCTTTGCCCCAAGTGTTGTCTTTCTGTGATTCATTCTTCTAATTCTAAACAAGCTGACTTCTCTGTGCCCTGAGCTAAGCCAGCCCTCATTTCTCTTGGGACACATTCTTCTTTCCACATCTCTCTGTTGCTTCCATGATGGCCCCACACTTGGCTAAACATCAAGTCATTTATATTCAGCCCATGGAGCTAAAGATTCTCCCAGGCATTTCCTATTTCTTATTTGAAACATTCTCCAAAAGAAAGCCACCCCAACAACACTGCCATCCTAGTGAGTACATTCCCTTGTTCACACCGGTTGCACAAAACCTTCAAGTCACTCCAGCTCACCAGGCATTCTAGTGGGGCATGTTTGTGAGAATGGGGAAAGCAGTAGAATTCTTACTTCTTTCCTCCTAGTCCAATCTCCCAGTTCAATACCTGGAGTCCTGTACTAGCAGGAAAACTTGCTATTCACTCCTCTCTGAGCTGTCCCTCACCCCTTTGTGTATCCCTAGCTGCACATTGAAGATCTGTTTCTCTTTCCTGTGCTTTTGATGCATTCTGGGTCGGTTCTGACAGGTGAACTATAACCCACTCCAGGTTATTCCTCCTTACCATCCCTTAGCTGTAGAGAGGGCTGATACTGTCAGGAAAGTGACCTTTGGCTTGGAAGGCAGAGTCCTATCTCTCATGCATCCTCCCTTGCTGAACTCCTCCCTGAGTAGTTCCTCTTGCAGCCCTCTCCCCTCCTCCACACTATGGTATTTTTCATGCCCATGCCATTGTCTCCCTGTAAACATTTGTCTTTATTTACTCCTTGGCCCTTGCAAGTGGGCAGAAGAACGCCTGTATCTCAAGGTCAGCTCTTTTGGATGGGGATCAGCAACAGCAGATTTGAGAAGTCACTCAGCTCCTTTTCTATTCTGTGACCTTTTCCTTTTCAGGGATCTCAGGAATAGAGGAGAGTCTGAAGCTTCAGAGAAGACCAGGAGATGCCTTACGTTTCCTATGGAAGCAAGGAGCGATTATCTGAGCTTAGCTGTGAGGGCGGACACCTTCACTTTAAGTGATTTCTCTACTGCCTTTCCATCCAGTCTGGTCTTTCTAAGCCATCCTCAAATGGCAGGCAAATTTGTACATGGTGGGATTTAAGCAATTTAATGGATGTGACTGGGCATGCTTGGAAATACCATAGTAAATATTTCAAAACGTATGAGGAAGTTCCAGAATCTCTGTTAGGCTACTCAGATATAATTTACTACTTATGTAATCTTGGTTTAAGAGCAGTGGAATTTTAGTCCATCTGTATAATCTAAAACATAGCCCTAAAAATTATAGCAGTGAATTTTACATTATTTGGTTTTACCTTCCCTGTCTCCTCCTGTGAGACTGTGATTGTCAGCATCCTGATGACAGGAACTGCTCTCTTCCTCTCTGGGTGGGAGCAGATTCTATAGCAGTCAACACAAAATAGACCCTTGGGCCTTCCAAGGGAGTTATTTATAAGAAATCATGTAACTTAGGAAATCCAGCATATTTCCTAACGGGTTTACTTTTTTTTCAGAGAATTAATATATTATTTTACAATACATCCTTTTAGAGGCTGACTTTTGTTAGTGTCTTGATATTCAAATACTAAGAATTATCAAATTGTTAAGTTGAGTACCTGGCTAGGATTTAACTTTGGTCATGCTGTGCCTTTTGAAATGAGTTCTCTCCTTCCCTGGAAAAAACAGTTTTGCACAAACAAGTTGGATTTTCTTTGGCAGACATTCATACATTCTTTGTGGTTGGTCTGGAACATTGGCAATAGTGATAAGTTGCTTTCACTGTACCTCTGCCTTCTTAAGTAACACCAGTGATTTCAAATTCAACTTTACTTGGCAATGCAAAGATGAATATTCATAAAGTAACAGTTATATGTGGTATGTAACAAATCAATATAAGACTGATAAGGTATTTTACATTAAAATATTATGTTACATGGAAGTGGAAAGATGTCTCAGTGGTTAAGAGCACTGGCTGCTCTTGCAGAGGACTCAGGTTTGATTCCTAGCACCCACATGGTGGTTAACAGCCATCCATAACTCCAATTCCAGGGGATTCAACACCATCTTCTGACCTCCATGAGCATTTCCCAAAGTGGTTGCTCTTACAGTCATGCAGGCAATACACTCATACAGTAAAATAAAGAACAATAAATAAATTTTATGTTTGCCATAATGTCATAAGTCATTCATTGTTGATGGGCACATACTATTGGTGCTTTCAGTATGTTAATATGAGTGAACCCATTTTTTGAGCTCTGTCATCATCTGCTTCCAAAGATGAGCAGACAAGCGGCTGGGAACATGACTCAGTTGGTTAAACAGCTCTTGAACAAGCATGAGGACCTGTGTTCAAATCCTTAACACCCAGGCTAAAGGCAAGAATCCGGGTACTGTCATATACTCCTGTAACCCTAGTGCTGGGGCATGGGGGAGCGGGGGAAGCCGACTCCAGAGTTTGCTGGTCCAGCAATCTAGGCAATAGTTGCATTCTGAGTTCAAAAATGAGGTTGGGAGGGCCTGTGGAGATGACTACACCAGTAAAGTGCTTGCTGTACAAGGAAAAGGACCAGGGGAATTTAGATCCCCAGAACTCACATAAATGATAGGTGGGTAGAGTTACTTGTCTGTAACTACAATCTCAGAAATCAGAGACAGGGGAATGCATAGAGAAAACTGCTCCAGTTTTGACTGAGAGATCCTGCCTTGGGGAATTTGTGGGAGTGGTGAAGGAAGATTCCATCATGACATCAACCTTGGGCTTCCCAACACAGGCCCACCCATGCACAAACACACACAAACATGTGTTCACTCCCCCACACACATACACTCACACTTGACACACACACACACACATACATGACAAAAGAAAAATAAATTTGTTGGAACAATGGTGGAAAACAGCTGGAATCATCCTGTAGACTCTCCATGCCCAGGAACACCACACACAGAAAGGAAGAAGAGCAAACATAGGCACATGAAGTCAAATGACTTTTCCAAGACCAGAGAAGGTTGATGAGTTTGGCAGCTGGACTCCAGCCTGTCTGCATTGTCTCATGATTCGGTCTTAACTCCTCCTATGTTATAGATAGGGTTTCTGTGAAATGAGATAAAAATTGCCACAGTAATAAAAGCATGACTGCTCTAAACCCTAAAGGAAAATGATGGAGAAGAGGCTGCTCTGGGTGCTTTGGATGGTTTGGAGGATTTTAGAATGCAAGTAGCTTTATCTCAGCAATATCTTTGATTAGACCCATTTTAAGTTCCTTACAAATAACAGGAATTTTTACTATCATTATAAAAGCTTCCATGGAGGCTAGAGAGCTGGCCTAGTTGGTAAAGTACCTACTTTACAAGCAAGAGGAACTATGTTCAGATTCCCAGCACCCATGTAACAGCTAGGTGCATTGATGTACACCTTTAACCTCAGTGCTACTGTAGGAGACCAAATCCGGGGCTTGTTGGCCAAACAGCGTAGCCGAACTGATTCAACAAGATCAACGTTCAGGAAAGAGACCCTGTCTCAAAAAATAAGATGAAGAAGCAGTTGAAGAGGATACCCAGGGGAAGCCTCTCGCCTCCACATGTGAGTACCCACATGTACACATCATACAGGGACAAGCATAGACACTACACACACACACACACACACACACACACACACACACATCAATCAAAATTCTTCCAGCATATATATTGAGGATATTTTCTTTGATTTCTGTAGGAGAATGATATGAATAAAGAAATTGATTAAAAAAACCCTGTCAAATAAGATTATACCTTACTTGAAGCAATGTAAACAAGGCTGGGGAGATGGTTTAGTGGTTAAGGACACTTTTGCTTTTGCAGAAGACTGGATTTTGGTTCCCAGCACCTACATGTTGCTTAAGAAGTAACTGTAACTCTATTTCCATGGGATTCAATACTCTCTTTTGATATCCATAGACACTAGGAACATATGTGGTAGTAAACTGTATTAGTTAATTTCTGTTCCTGTGAAAAAAATCCTGTGATCAAGGGGATTTATAAAAGGAAGAGTTTATTTAGTTTA
This sequence comes from Eospalax fontanierii, assembly GCA_035773235.1. Lineage (NCBI taxonomy): Eukaryota > Metazoa > Chordata > Mammalia > Rodentia > Spalacidae > Eospalax > Eospalax fontanierii. Next base: position 18,587,183 of record CM069543.1, read on the forward strand.
TGGTTCCTAAAGTACAAGAGTCCACCACGCGGTGCAGTATGGCTGTAGAGGTGGCTGGAGCAAGAGCAGAAGCTAAGTGCTCATATCTTCAAGCAGGCACAGGAAGCAAAGAGTGACTGGAGATCCAGCAAGGCTTACGAACTTTCTAAGCCTGCTCCTATAGTGAAGTGCTTCCTCCAGCATGGCCACACCTTCTAAGACCTCCCAAAACAGCGCCATCAAAGGGACAAAATATCCAATACTTGGAACTTATGGTGGACAGTCTCATTCAAACCACAACACAAACACATATATATGAAAATCTATTAAAATGTCCTTTGGAAACTTTATAATTTAATATAGTCATTCTCTAGTAGCTCTAGGATCTTACTATCCAGAAAATAATTTTATTTATACATGAAATGGATTAATTGAGGATTAACATTAAAAGAATTATAGCTTCTCTTTAGTTGTAAAACCTATGATTACAAAAATGCAAATCTCCCACAAAGAAATAAATGAAGAAACATGTAACAACTTCCTGCTGAACATGTAAATCATTACTTCAAAGGATATTTGGATCCCTGATTTTTTCATGACATTATAAATTTCCTAACTTTTGGAAGGAATTTAGTAGTTACCCACTCTTTTCAGTGTTAGGGTCCTGGAACATCAAAGAAGATTGTAGAAAAAATATCAGACTTCATTTCCAACAGGAAAATTATTGAGCACAACTATTGATAGTTCAAACATTTTCAAAAATAATATTTAATATTTAAAGAAAATGCTGGTCAAGGTATCGTGGACTTCTCATGCATCATTTACTGCATGAAAACATGAAAATCAAGTCTATGAAAACCGAGAAAGCTCCCTATTTCACAAGAATGTGGTTATTTCTCAGTTTTGTTTTTGTCATATATGAGTGGACAATGAGGTACTGAAATGAATAGAGTAATTTGTCAAAATAGCATATGGGATTTCAGGTACATCTGCGACTCGGCAGAGCTGAAATAGTGACATCTTTGCATTGAAGCTCATTGTTGAGATCAGAGTGTAGCCTGAGAAATGCAGACTTTTGTGATAAAGTGCCAAGTTAAGGCAATGTCTCAGGTACTTTGAAGCAATGCAATGGCTCGCTCATCTCTGAAGAAACTGCCAAACAGCAGTTTTGAGGGCATCGAAGAGGGGACTGCACACTCAACATTTAGAGTAAAGTGCAGAAGGAATTGCATTCCTATATCATTCACAAGGATTACCAGTGAAACACCTTTATATTGTGGGTTTGAAAACTAGTGTTTATTAAACCCAGTTACCAATGCAGTCTTAGAATACAGAGAAAACTTACTAAAAACTGAAAAATTGTTATGTAATGAACATCTCATTTATTTAACTCGCCCTTCATATTCTAGACCTGCCATCTCTTCCTTTTTGAATTCAAGGCTTTTTAACTCATTCTTCTGACTTATTAATTTTTCACTCATCAATACTTCTGAAATTATTTTTAAATTTTTATTGACGGCAATAGAGTTTGGTGTTGTTAAGATTCCCTCCCTCTTCACACCTTCCCCATTGATCACTCCCTGATACTGTGATATTGTGAGCCCATCAGATAAAGATGCCTACACTGTTGTTTCTCAAATGAGCCATCTTGTTTCTTCTCCCTTCATGGGAGCTACATGCTAAGACATTTTATGGCAATGTGCTTCGTGAGTGCACTTTCATTTAACCAAACTTGGGGATCATCAGGCTCATCTTATTTTTAATGTGATTTCTGAACCTTTACTGAAAAAATCGTTATGTGCCTACATCTGATAAACAGGAATCTGGGGGTTTGATTTGCATCACTCTATTTCCTGCTGCCATGTTTCATGTATGCTTAAAATGTCTGTGCTGGTCCTCCTCTCCCTCTCCTCTCCTCTCCCTCTCCTCTCCTCTCCCTCTCCTCTCCTCTCCCTCTCCTCTCCTCTCCCTCTCCTCTCCCTCTCCTCTCCTCTCCCTCTCCTCTCCCTCTCCCTCTCTTCTCCCAATCCTCTCCTCTCCCTCTCCCTCTCCTCTCCTCTCCTCTCCTCTCCTCTCCTCTCCTCTCCTCTCCTCTCCTCTCCTCTCCTCTCCTCTCCCTCTCCTCTCCTCTCCTCTCCCTCTCCTCTCCCTCCCATCTCCCTCCCCTCTCCCTCCCCTCTCCTCTCCCTCCCCTCCCCTCTCCCTCCCCTCTCCCTCCCCTCCCCTCTCCTCTCCCTCTCCTCTCCCTCTCCTCTCTTCTCCTCCCCTCCCCTCCTCTTCTCTATTCTCTTCCCTCCTTCCTTTGTTGTTTTTTCCTTCTTCTTTTATTGTCCTTCCATCCTTATACCTTCTTCCCTCCCTCCTACCCCTTTCATTTCCATTATTTCTCTAAAATGATGATGACAAAAAAGAAACAATGAAGAGACATAAGTTAGAAATAATCCTGAAACTCTAATATATAAACAAACCAGAAGCAAATCTGTCTCCTCAAAACACCCCATGCACTTCTCTTCAGAACCACAGGCACACGGTTAACAAAGTTGCTAGGCAGCCTGCTCTTCATATCATGGTGGATTAGAACTGCATTCATGTTTACAGAGGAATCACCTAAAACTCTGAAACGAATAGTTTTTTGTTTTATAGCTGAAAATTGGTTAATAGCTTACATTTTCAATGTTTCTAAAAATTGATTTTATAGAAATATATTCTGTGGTACAGTCATCTTTCTGGAATTCCTTGACTCTTTTGGCAACTTGGACATTTTTTTTAAATCCTCATAACTTTGTGCTTTAGAGTGTCCTTGGAAGGTATTCACACCAAAATGCTCACAGAATTTTTGTTCTAGTTTTTCATTTTACAGAAAGATCTGTATTTTCTTCCTCTTCATCTGAGAAGCAGTACTTAATCTAATAGTTGGACAATTGTGAAATAATTTGTATTAAGATCTATAAAGACATAAATGCTCTAACACACACACATACACACACAAATGCAGAGGTACACAGACACATTTGAATATGTGAATGAATGCATATGGTTATTCCTACAAGGTATATACATATTATTACTTTATTCCTGGTCTTCACTGCATTAACCATGACCAAAGTATATCTTTATTCTCTTTATACACTCGATATCTCTACAGATATTTTTCTCTTCATTTTGGGGAGATCCGAAGTATTTTTCAGTTCTCTGACTTTGATTCCATATTGGATTATATACTTTCAATGATTTTCCTTTGAGTGTTCATTTTAAATATTCAGGTAAATGAAAGAGTCCAGGAATCAGCTCCACAAGAATTAGAGCTCAGGGATACAGGGTGTTATCTAAGCCATGCTACTGAAGGAATATCATATTTCTGGTCCAGGTTCTTCTTCTTCACCACCAAACTCCTTTTCCTTCATGACTCATTGTGAATTCATCTATAACACTCTGTCATCTATTAATCTCTCAGTTCTCACTATGTTGCAAAGCCAGTTCATTGATTCAATCCCCTATTCCCAGAGTGGTGTTTCTCAACCTGTACTGAATCAACTGTCCCATCTTTGCCAGCTCCGACTTTTTGATTCCTGGTCTTTTAGTTTAGTTTTAGTTTTATTTTTGTCTTATTTTATTCTCAGAAGATGGAGATGATACGTGCCATTGGGATTTAGAGACTCCTCCTGTCAGCATCAAGATTGTTGGTAATAGATAATCATTAAGATCTTTTCATTATCCAAAGTGATGGAGAGCACATACTCTCTCCTAATGCCTTGACTATGTATTAGAATTAGGGAGGAGTCATGGCCAACTCTGAGCTGTAAGTGTGAGATCTGAGAAGATATTATTTAGAAAATGTACTGCTATCTACAACACCAAAAATTATATTAATCTCTAGTAGCAATAGCCCTGGCCAATAACTTTTGCTTTCCATTGAGCTTAGTCTCTTTTTTAATAACAGCAAGAATGCTCTTGAAAATTCTGAGGCACTCTAAAGTAAGTTAAGTACAGGAGTGACCAGTAGACATGATTACCTGTTGCTCAGAGGTGCTAAATAAAGCTTCAAGATAATGGCTCCTTGGTCATCTTGCTTCCAAATACAAATGTTAGGAATTCTCCTAACTTGGCAAGATTTCTGTGAGGGTAAAAGCGGACAACCGAAAAGCCAAGTTCATATATATACGTATATATATATGAAATCAATGATCCTGCAGAAATGTATGGTTTCCAAGCTTTGTATGAGAATGAGGCAGAGAGATGCACACCACAGGACTCGGTACAAACCTGCAGTGTTTCCACTTAGTTTCAGAGAATATCTGAGCCTTTTTAACATGATATCTCCCTTTTCCCTTTTAACTCTTCTGCTCGGTGTCTGAGAGACCACATGTTGAGATAGAGAAAAGGATTAATTTTATACTTGGAAAGCTGTAAGCTTTCGTCTGTACTGTGCCACTTGCCAAATCTGGGAAGCTAGCAGGTCATCTGTGAATGACAGCGCTCCTTGCATCTTTGACGAGCCCAGCAATAGATTCATTTTCCTAATGCCAGTCTGTGTTTGTATCAAGTCCCTTGTTTTTCCTTTTTCACTTCCAGGTTTTAAAATCTAATTATGGTATTGTCTTGAGTTTATTGATATTTTATCAGGTTGTTTACGACCACCCACGGATATCACCAAAATGCCAATACTTATTCCTGTAGGAGAATGTAATCCTTTAAGGTATGTTGATTCCTATGATGATGTTTTTTTTCTTTTTTCTTACATTTATTTGTAAGTAACTCATTTTTAAAAATTGTCATGGTAAAACAATAGTAGCCGAGGAAAACTATCTCTAAAACTCAAAGGGAAAAAAGATCTGTATTAGCACTCTCGATCCAAATTTCCACCCGGGCAGTTTGTCTCCCCAAATTTAGCTGATTAGTACTCTTGAAAGTACATACATCCATCTAGACACTTATAAAATTTAATTTTAAGATTCATTTGATTTAAATTAGCTTCTTAAATGATCCTAAAACTGAATCTATTTTTGTAGAATATTCAGACATGATATTCATGTGAATTGCTTCAGTTTATCTCAATATAAGTATTTTATGAAACAAAAAACTTTCTCACATAATTTTCATTGTTATTCTGAAAGTATTGTCAAACATAACAAAAATTGATTGAATTTAAAATTAAGGAAGTCTGGTCGGAGAGGGCTCAGTGAGTAAGACACTTCCCATGCAAGTGTGAGGACCTAAGTTTGAAGTTCCCCATAACTCACATGAAAACAGACACATGGACTAGGCATGGTGATGCATGCCTGTAGCCCCAGACCTCAGGAGGCAGAGGCAGAGGCAGACAGACCTCCATGAGCTCAAGGACAGCCTGGTCCACACAGTGACTTCCAGGGAGGCTGGGACTAGGGAGACCCTGTCAAAACAAAACAAAACGAAAAATGAAACAACAACAACGAAACAACTAAATATGATATGGCAGGAAACAATGTCTGGGCACTGAGCTGTCAGCTGCCCACTTCAAGTCTGGAAATTCTTCTGGAATCATGAAATCACGAACTGTGAATGGGGCTTCATGGATGGACAACCCCTCCACCATCAATCTGTGGATCTGAGATGCTCGCCTACAGCTTCGTCGTTCCACGCTTCAAGGACTGGAAGAGGAGGTGGCTTAGTTGCAGTTTTTACTGCTTCACAGTCTGGTCAGGGAGCCTGGAGTCTCTTCTCCACTTTGAGCCATTTGTCCACTCCTGGGCTATTCCATCAGAAGAAAACATTGCTTCTTGTTTAATGTTCTTTTTAATATTTTTACTTATTATTATTTTACTTTATGTGTATGAGTGTCTTGCCTGCATAAGTGTGAGTGCACCCCTGTTGTACAATGCCCACGGAGGTCAGAAGAACGCGTCAGATCCCCTGGAACTGGAATCGCAAGCAGTTTTAGACACCATGTGGGCGATGAGAATCCAGCTCAAGTCCTCTCTGCAAGAGCAGAGGGTGCTCTTAACCACTGAGTCATCTCCCCAGTCCCTTGATTTTGTGTCTTTGTTACAGATACTTCAATCACTGTTTCAACAATTATGCACCTCAATTATAAATTCAGTAGTTGTAATTCATTCCTTCTTCACTTTTGTTTCCTTCTATCATAAATCAGGTGTTTATGTTGAACTGGAACAGGCATAGGCTTCATCTCCCAAAATCTGTCCATTCCCCTTTACACTTTCCCAGGGATTACCTTCCTAAAGCCCATATTGCATTTCCATTACAGAATTTCCTCAAGGATATTCAAATGACTTCTGCATTACCTTGAGGGTAAGATCTCAACTCTTACCTCGGCATCCAGACTGCTACAATTTGTGGATTTGCATGTAATGATGTTATGGACTACATCAGGTCCAAGTGGGTTTGTCGAGACAATGATGCATTTCCTGAAATCCTTCATTACTGAATTTCTAGCAGTTCTTGAAGTTCAGGCTAGGCCTACTTGAATTCCACTTGTTTTATGAAAATTTTTCTGCAGTTCTGTAGACAACGTCACAATTTGTCTTCTACCCATTGTTTTTGCCTCTTTCAGCATATTTTACTCAAACATTATCATCTATTTAATATAGTTCTATGTCTGCTACTAGGATATGTAGTGTTTAAAGATATGGAACCGCATCATTATTTTTATCATTTTCATTGTTGTTGCTTGTGAAAGTTCATATATTAATCCATATAATAAAGGAAATCAAAGCTGATGATTGCATGGACTGACCTCAGATTGGGTAAATGATCCAATTAGCAGTTAGCAGTGACCTTCCACAAGAGTGACTTGTCATTTCTACAAGCCAAGGCAAGATCAAAAAAGCCCAATAGAGCCAGAGAATAATTTTATGTATCTGCCCACACCAAAATCGGTATTTTTGGATTTTTGTTTTGTTTTGCATGTATTGTTCTTTACTTTAAACAACACATGATTTCTGTTCTCCAAAGGAACAAACAATTCTTTTAAAGACTGAAATGTGTCCTGGTCATCAAAGAATTCTTACAAAATTCCCTGTGGATGAGTTAAGACGAAAAGAAAGAACCATACTAATTGAGTTTTCCTTGAAGCACAGCAATATTAAGTCAAAAGAGGACGCATAATTAAGATTATATAGAACCAATAGCTTTGAGGAAAATTTCTGAAAACAAAATTACTAAAGTTTAAAATATGATAAAATCTAAACGCAGTGACAAATTATGTAAAGCATTTTACTCTGAACTAACTTCCTCCAAACATGAGCCACTTCTTAAACGACAGAAAGCTTGGGACAATTCAGAGGCCTCAGCTATGTGTTCTCATATGATCACAAGGTAAAGTGATAATTAGAATCTTTATCAACACGGTATAAAAAGCAAATTTACAAATAGTAGCTCAGTTGACCTGAGCAGGACCTGTGTTCCCACACAGTGTAGATGCCTAAGTATGACGGGTTGCCGAGGCTGTGAGGGGTTCAGCTCCCTGGGTCATGAAGTCTCCAATGTGCCTTTCCCTATCCTGAAACTCTAATCAGAGAGATTATGATGAAGGTAAAGGGATCCTACTATCTGCCTAAAATTCTCTCCAAATCTTTGGGGGAAGAGAAGCAATATCTGCCTCTTTTGTGAATGTTTTTGTGTCACTCATAACAAAACGAGTCAGTGCCCTTAAATTATCATGATTAATTGGCCCAGGAAGAACCACATGTTCAGCACACAGGCTGACATCAGGTGTCAAACGAACGGTTTTTAACACCCAAGCTCATTTCTCACAACCTCACAAAGCATTTAGTGTTTTTATGACTTGACTGATGGGGATAAGAATATTCTGAAGGACTGAGGAAGTAACTCAGAGTGTGGAAGTAGGATTGACGTCTATGAGCAATTCTAGTCTGACTTCCACTCTTTACAGTTACTTCATGCTACCTGGCACTGAAAAACTGTCCATGTTACTATTATATATAATGTTTTATGCATTTCAAGTTGGAATAGCACACAAAATTAATCTGCCAAGAGATATTCTATTCCCTTAGAAAACATACTTCTTTAAATAGGTCAGTAATTTTGTTACATTATAGTCAAACCAAGTCATGTCAAAAATAAATGTAAGTTTTTCTACTCCTGTTGAGATATTAGATGAGTCTACTCATCTTAGCCTTGCCTTTCCTCATGATAAATGCAACCATACCCATGCATAGGAAATCCTAAGCAGTATTTAGCCACGTGATCCTGTTTCATCCATGTGATGGAGGGAGATTCCTAGAGGAAGCAATAACAACATGATTTGCTGTATGTTCCACTGTCATGAAGCCTCGCTTGAGCTGTTTGGTGATGTGTGAACAGCCAACCCCAACAGATTCTGTCAGCCTTCAACAGTCAGAACACTAAAATTAGCCAGTGATGTCTCCCTGCCCTCCATTACTGAGAATCAAAAGACCAGACAAGGGTGGAACACAGTTTTTATTCTCTGCTCTTACTTAATGTTAGCATTTTGAGTTGGACGTGTATTCATTAAATGTGAAAATCAAAATCATAAAGAGTGTGTACTATGGATCTGTCCCATCTGTTGGCCCATCAGCATCACTGACTGCTTCATCATGTGATTATTCAGAGATTATCTAGCCAAGTGCAGAAACCAAGCATGGATTCTCCTTTTCCATCTTTCTTATACTTTCTGTATTTTGCTTTTTCAGATAACTGTAAATCTTATGGACTTTTACACATGTTTTGACAACTTTAAAGTATTCTATTATTTATATAAGTCTTTATTTATTTAACCAAAAGTTTCTGCTTGGGCTAAGAGAAAATGCATCTGAAAGAGCAAATATGTTCTCCTCTCTGTCTCATTTGAAGTATAGAAACAGGTCCCAGCTGATCAGATCTGCCTAATGATAGGAAAATAGGAAGAGATAGTCAGAAGTAGTAAGAGCCCTACCTAGAGTCCTTGATCCTCTCCCTCCATTCAGTAAGGGGGATGAATAATCCTCCAGAAACAGAATAAAGGCTTATCTCGGTTCATATGAGAGAAAAGTTTTGCAGCAAAACTGTCTGCTACTCTGCAATAAGCATTTACTGGTTTGATAGACATGATTTGTGGCTTATTTCAGTCTTCTATAGTACTATACATTTCAAAATTGGAAGACTTTTTGTTAATGTTTATTGATTAAGAAATCTTTATCCGTGTTTTATCTAAACTTTGAATTCTTATGGATATTTTCTGAAAAATAATTCAACTACTAAAATTTTGACATAATCAATCCAACCTAACCCCTCATGCTATTGACAATAAAAATGAGTACTAAAGGGATTTATTTTGAAGACTGGAGTGTTGCTCTAGGAAGTGCTGCTATGCTGAGGAACTTCTTGGTTTCCATTCTTTCCCATGCCTGTCTCACAGACTCAGCCTGAACCCAGTCGCACTGTACACACAATTGGATGAAAGAAGCTGTGCTTCCCACTGTATAAATATACACACCTTTTAGTAGCCAGACCTATCCTATCGTTTCCCAATCTACTCGATGATATGCAATTCTAAGGTTTGGTTCTGAGAAATGGACGAGAGACTCCTCAGGGGAGTTAACAGGACTGATTTATTAATAAGGGCGTGGGCTAGCTTCCCAAGATCTGAAAATGAGGAAACTAGCTGGGGCTAGCCTCCCCAGGGAGATGAGGAAACTAGCCCGTTCATCTTGGGGGACCAGACTGGCATCAATGAGGAAGCTAGCTCAAGCCTACCTGGTCAGTAGTCCTTTTATGGGGAGGGGATCCCCATAACATCTGATTGATGTTCAGAGGACATAATTAACATCTGATATCAGGAAGCTTGTTTTGTCAGGAAGCTACAAGTTAGTCCCATTTCACAGATGCTTGTGAATTCTGGAAGTCTGGCTGGAGTTGCCAAGGTGTCTGTCAGTCCCGAGTCCTCGAACTGCTGGGGGATTTCCTTTCAGTCATACCGTACAATAATACACCCAGCTTTCTGGATTCCATCTTTTGAACTGCTGGAGTCCAAGACTTTGAAGGAAGTATTGATGTCATGCCTTTCCTCTCCAACTCAAAATAAACCTCTCCAACTCAAAATAAACCTCTCCAAGTCTATTCCTCCTACTAAAACCCTGTCAGCCTTGCCAACGTAGCACTGATGATTCAGCACAGGATTTGTCCCCATCAATACCCTGGTGTCCTCCCTCTAAACAGTTCTCTCCTGGTCCTTCCTGCTTCTGCACAGGACAACATGCAGATTTACTACAGAAAAAGCAGGATGAACAACGATCTTTTCAAGAGGTAAATCACAACCTCTTGATGTGTTCTTATCATGTTTAGGAAAATAATTATTTTAATTACAATCTACAGGGCTTTCTTCAGGGCATCCCTGGTCTCAGTTGGCTGCAAATGCTTCGTGGTGACATTTAGGTGACTGAGCACACAAGATTCTGTGTCTGTTCAAAGGTATTCTGCAGGAGAAGCCTTTCTGACCTCTTAGTTTAAAACGCTCCTTCTTTTTACCATCCTGAATCCTTTGCCAGCAGTCCTATCATCTGCCAAGTCAAGTTTGGATACCTCAAACAGTGCACGACACTGACCTTCACACACACACTATGATTGTCCAGACATGCATGCATTTAATTTATAAATTAGGCACAGCAAGAAATGAGCCACAAAACCTAATAACAGTTTATGGCAATGAAATTTATATTCATATGCTCTTTCTGAGCATAGTACACCTTTTTATGAATGGAAACGCTAACATCACTAGTCATTAAGGGACATTATTAAGTAAACTATCAGTTACTTAAACACAAGTAGTAAGATACTATAACAACTGATTTATAATCAAGGCAGATAGTAAGCGACTAGCAGGCAGGAAGTATTCATGCAAGAAATACGATGGACAAAGGGACAATTTCCATCTCCGGCTGGTCATAACAGGATAGCATGAGGTTGCATAATTTCTCCAGAATAGCACACAGTTTAAACCTTAAAAGTGTTTATTTCTGGAATTTCCCACTTAATATTTTTAAACTATGATGAGTGGGGTAACTAACACCACCCGAAAGAAAAATCACAGTATTAATATAACTCCTGTGTTATTGTTTCCTTGGTAGATGTTACTGAAAGTTTCAACAATCTGCTATTTTTAATAGTTTCTCTTACTCCAACTAAAACATGTGCACTGCAAAGTTGAACATTTTGTCTCTTCACTACAAAGCTGAATCATGGTACTTCAAATATGTGTACATGTATTAGTACTTAACACTAATGAAATCAATACATCACTTTTAATTCTTTAAACATTACCCAAGCTTTTCCTTTGCTAAGAATTCCTTTCATTTTTCACCAATCAACCAAGCATTACTCATCTTTCAGGGGCCAAACTCCTCGGCTTGAGCTTCTGCTCATTCCCTCCTGATCTGTCCTTTCTCCTATATCCAGGGAATTTGCAGTTTTTACACAGCCCTCTGCCCTATGTGGAAAGGCAAGATAGTGTCAGTCTCTCACAGTAGAAAACACTTTGTTCAAGAATTCAGAAGACTTATTAACAGCTACTCTGAATTCTAACACCATTGGGATATGACCTTGCAAAAGTTATTTAACTTCTTTTAAATTTTTATTTATTTACTTATTTTGTGAGTATGAGGGTATCGCTTGCAAGTAGGTAACTACACTCATGTCATGCAATTCTCCCTCTTCAGAGGCAAAGGATCCATTGGATTCCCCTGGAACTAGAGTGACAAAAAATTGTCAACTGCCATGTGCCATGTGTGTGCTAGGAATCAAACCTGGTGTACCGCAAGAGCACCCAGTGCTCTAAACCACGGAGCCATCTCTCCAGTAATATTTAACTTCTTTGAATCTGTCTTATATTTAGAATGAAAAGGATAAAGGAGATCCTCATCACCATAACTTCCCATCTAAAGTTACCTATGTAGTGGTTATTTTATTTATTTATATTTATCTATAGTATAGTTCAGAAGACTGAGCCCGAGGACTGACTCAGCCTGTGGTAGTCTTCTCCCACTGTGCTGTATCTCCAGTTCTCTGTACAGTTTTTTTTTCTTTTTTTAAAAATTTTAAGACATGTCTCACTATGCAGTACAGAGAGGCTTTGAACTGGCTTGGACCTAATTTACTATACTACAAGGTGTAATTCAATGCGTGTTTACACACACTGTGAAACAACCCCATTGTGAAGAGCAAGTTACTCATTGTTGTTACATGTGGTGAAAAGCTTTGTTCACAGAAGTGCTTGACTTTGTCTCCTGCTTCCTATGAGCACTTTTAATAGTAAATAAGGAAACCAAGGAACAAGCCATTTCAGGCTCTGTATTTGTTCTAAGAACATTAAAGGTGCAACTGGAGAACTCTTGTAGAATTCCAGCATGGTTGCTTTTTTTATACAAATGAGAGAAGTTTCCTTACTACCATGAGAACCATGACACCATTTAGCAAGAACAGACTCTCAGAAAGCCAACATCTTCACATCTTTCATCAGTTTCCCACCATTATCCACTGGCGTAAGCAGATGACATTATGCCACTTGTTGTAGAAACATTGCATGCAAAAAAATTAACCGATTTTATTATGTAGAATTGTTTTCATCTGAACTAATTCTGCAGTAGTCCCCGGTTTCATTGCATTTCTATAGTCCATAGAGATGAACACATGAGGCTTAAAAAAAAAAAAAACTGGATGTAAAATCCAGAAGCATATTGAACAACTAAGCGATGAAAACTTGCTAATGCACTCGGAACCACACACTGTGCAAGAGCAGTAAATGGTTTCCTTGGTGGTTTTGACAACATTGCCTCTGAACATAATTGAATGTCATTCGTTTATATGTTTGCAAATGAGATCCCAGTGACATTACACCTGGGAATGTGCGTACTCGGTTGTCTGTTTATGACAGAGGAGCCAGGCATATGGCCTGTGGACAGGGTTTGGCCCCAGAGCTGTCGAAAAGTCTTCCTACCAGTGTTCAGCTGGTTGGCCCCGTCAGTGTGAATCAGTTCTGTCAGAAGCAGAGCTTCCTGTCAGCAAAGCAGGACACATAGCTTCCCCTGTGCAGGCTACCAAGCTGCTTGGTCGGTCTGGAGACAGAAAGAATTCTTACACATAAAAGACAATATCATATGCTGTGTAAATAAAAGCACAGACAGACAGACTTCAAGGAGAAAAAAAGTAAACGGGAATCTCTAATTAAAAGACTTTTAAAAATAGAAAAGCTTACAGCATGAAAATCAGAAAGAAAGCATTGTTTCTTATCACTCTGTTATGAAGTGAGCATGATATTGGATAAATCTATCTTACTCCTCTAGTCTTAATTCCTTCCTTCCTTTCTTCCTTCCTTCCTTCCTTCTTTCCTTCCTTTATTGATTGATTGATTGATTTGGATTTTGCTTTTATGTTGTTGTTTGTTTTTTTGAGACAGGGTCTCCTCTTAGCCCCAGCTGGCCTAAAACTTGCCATGTAGATCAGGCTGGCTTCACTCTCACAGAGATCCACTTGCCTCTGCCTCCCTAATGCTAGGATTAAAAGCTTTTGCCAGGGTGCCCCGCTAATTTCTTCCTTTTTAAAAAAAAGTCTTAAAACTGGGTTTTCAGCAAAGTTTTCTCAGCAAGAAACATTTTCATTTTGTCAGACTTCATATTTTTAAAAAACATGTTTTATCAGACTGCATTTAATTTTGTTTTGATGATTATTAAGAATATTTTAGTTACTTAAATCAGAGTTTCTATTCAGTGTTATCACTCTCACACTCAGTCACAATCATCCAAAAAGAGAGGTGTCACTGGAGTTTCCACGTACTTTTGGCTATGGGAAACACTTTAGAACACTCAGTCAAACTCTTATCCATTTGTGGTTTTCTTATAGAATTAAATGTGTGTGGGGGGGTGTTTGTATTCATTTTATGCTTCCAATAATATTCAATGAACAGTCTATACACTGACAATGTTGGGTACTGAGGGAACAAACCTGTTCCTGATCCATTCCCAACATAATAGAAAAACTGACAAAGAAATGTCAAATTCAGCAAAAAGCACACAATATGTTATTAGAACTGCAAATCAAATAAGGGATCCAGTGCAGGTCTGTCAGTCAATAACCTCACTGAAAGTAAAGTAGAAAAAGTAAAAGCAAAGCCCTATTTATCGAGATTCACCCGAAAGAGGTACTTCTAACTTCTCCCAATGCTCACTCAAAGGGTGAACCAAGTTTCAGAGTCCAAGGAGACATATATTCAATAATCATGCCCCAGACAGAATTTGCACAGTAAATAAAACATCTCTCACTTCAAAATATTTCCAATGAGTGTTTGCTTATTAAAGGCCTTATCCAAGACTAAGAAGTCCTGAAGCCAAAGAAACACAGTTAGTGTGGTTTACTAAAATTTTTATCCAATATTTGACCATGAATCTACTTTGCAGAATAGAAAATTATAATTTAGCTCATGATCCTCCAAGTTTGGATTTTGAATAGACAAGATCACAGCAAAACCAACTTTCATGATCATTCTGGGGTTTGGTACATTCAGTCACTAGGAGGGATGACAAATCTTCTCATTTTGAGAAATAACAAAGTCTTCTACAAATGTGCTAGACTGCATTCAGAACTCTCTTAGGCTGCATTTGATCCAGTGGCCACAGGTCGGACACAACACAGTTCCTCAAGATCTACAGGAGTACATTATCAAGCAGGACTATGACTGTCCCATGAGTCATTTTGGAAGAAAATCACAGTGAAAGGCACTGACATTGCTACGACAGTAATAATAAGTTGATGTTCACGTGTCACTGAGTATAGATTCAGAATAGAGTTTGTCTTCAGTTACTCGTCTCAGAAATGTAGGGAATGTCTTGAATAATCCCTTTGGTTATAGACATGTGATTTAACTGGACATGCTCACAGAAGTGTTTCAAGTCCAATTTACAACCCATACTCACAACATGTAGAGAATTTTATAAATAATTTGAGAATTAACTTCACACCTGACTTGAGTGTGCTTTTTGTACTTTATTTTTATTTGCCCCAATTATCTTTTTTTAATTAGTGAAATACTAAAAATTTTGTATATAAGAAACCTGAGTTTAAACTTTAAATGGGTCTTCTAAGAATTTTAATTGACTAGTTGCTCATAGATATATTTTTTTCCATAAGTTAAATCTTTTGATTTGATATCTTATTTTTGAATTTTTAGTACCATCATGCTGCAATTTAATTATTTCAAGATTCTGCTACAGAAGAGACAAAAATAAGCTATCAAATTAGACTATAAATAAGAATGCAAAAATAGTTTTAAGTACCTGTTCCCACTTCTCTTACAACAAACCTCTTCTGTCTTTACAACTAACAGTCATTTGCATATTTCTTTCTAGTTCTTTCTTAAATTGAGTAACATACTTCATTATGTATAATATGTATATTATACATACATTTCAAGGGATTTTTTAAAAGAACATTTTTCATTTATAGCAACATGTAGAGGTAGGTACAGAAATTTACTGAATACCTTGTCCCCTGAAAGAATAGACTCCTCTTTATCAATATCCCACCCCAAAAACACATGTGTCTTATAACAGATTAGTTTCCATTGACACATTATTTCCCAAAATCTTGAGTTGACATTTAACTCTTTGTACTCTGCTCTTTTGGATTTGAACACATCATGACATCAATCTCCCATTATAATACAACTTAGAATAATTTCCCTATCCTATAAGTTCTCTGCTTTGTCCCTATCTATTCCATCATCCCAATATTAAGAGAATTAAATGGGTTTATAAAACATTGTATCTACTGGAAATCTCTGTTACTTTCTATATGTTTTACCAGTTCCATGAAAATTTTCAAGTACCAGATCTTGACTCTGACAAGCCATAATAGCTTAAAGTGCTTTTTGAATCACCAAAGATTAAATTATATACAGTAAAATCTTATTGTTCAATATATTGGGTGCCTTCTAATTACATAAAAGTAAAGCAAATCCACATATGTTCTGGATATTGACAAATATATTCTAGGCTATAGGACACTTTCACTTTAAAATTTAAAATCTATTTATCAAGCTGTATATTTAATAACAATAATACAAATATTGAATGCAAATTCCTCTGCCTGTTGGAAGCATGGAGTATGCCTTCTATACAGAATGGGTGATGTAAGAGCAGATAGAGAATTCACCCAAGAGTGACATCATTAAGGAGATGATGATTTCTCAGAACAGCGGGCCCCCGCAAACCAATGCCCCATGGCTGTGTGTGTGTGTGTGTGTGTGTGTAACAGGGTATGCTGTTTTACAGTAAACATTTAAAAAATTATTGAATCATTGTGTATTGCATAAAGAACTTCTCAATCTTAATCATCTTTCTACTCCTTCCCCACCAGCATTCCCTATAGCCCCCAACTGGAGTACATACATTCTTTCATCTGTGTTAAGGTTTATTGTCTCAAGTTAGTGTCTCCAAATGTTCCTCAATGTAAGTTCATCCATGGAAGTCTAGTCAGCCTACTCAGAGTCCCTCACTTTAGGAAGACTAGCTCATCCTCACTCAACACTAATTATCTGCCAATATTTCTTCAGCAGAGATTGGGGTCTGCGACCCATTTCCCCATATCCATGCTGGGTGTTCATCTGCTTGCGTTTCCATGGGTGTTGAGCATATGGATACCATTGCTGTAGGCTCATATGAGCAGGGCCCCAGAAGCCTGTAGTATAAAGTCTTCTACTCTTATGCTAAGCTGCAACAAACTAAATTTATTATGCTGCGCTCTCTCCATGTCTATGTTATCCAAATGCTCATATGGTTTTTTCAGAATGCCAGATCAGTGCTTTCAAATTACAGTTTAAAAACTTTCTTTCAACCTCAGGAAGTTACTTTTATGAACAATTTAAGCATCTATACTTTTAAAAGACATGTGCTTTCTCACAGTAAATATGACTTTAGAATAATTTAAAGAGTCTTTGAAAAGTTAAAAAAAAATCAGCAAAATCTACCAATAAAAACAGACAAGGTGCTTAGGGGGTTCAAAGTAGTTTAAGTTATCAAAATATAAATGCCATTTGAAAGAGATTCTGGCACAAAATTTAGGATTTTAGTGTTCTGACACTGATAAATCATGCTGCAAATTTCCTCAATCGGATAAGAACTTCTATCATTGAGGTGTAAATGCCCCAACTGAAATGCACTTTTGTTATTTCAGTTATTAGATTAAAATCAGAACCTTTTAAACACACAATAATTTATGTAGGCTCCTTTGTGTGAGGCACTTTAAAAGCACAGATTGACTCAGTTTGATTCTCAAAAGCTTCTAAATTGAAGACTTTAAGATTCTGTGCCTTGGCCACAAGATGCGATTTAATTACATATCAAATGGAGAAGTCTAAGACCAGAGTATGATGTCACACTGTGAAGACATAATGAGAAGATTTAACAATTCCTTTAAATAAACTCTTAAATGGAAATATTCATAGATGATAAAAATATTCAGGTGGTGTGGTTTGACCTTTAGAGTCACATAAGAGAGAAGAGTCCAATTCATTATTCATCCAGGTATCGCCTATTATAAAATAAAAGCGGCTTTGTGCTTCATATATAACCATTAGGAAGATCTGTGTGGCTCCAAGTCTCTATAATATAAACGAGAGCTGAGAAATTATCAATGAGTACATTAGCCCAGATGATAAAACATGAGACAACTTTTAATTGACAGAAATTAAAAACCGTATAATATTTAGTGGTGACTAGGGAGATACATTAGTCAGTAAAGTGTCTACTGTGCAAGCAGAAATACCTGAGTTCAGATCCTAGGACTGTACAATGCAAGTACAATGCAGATGTGGTGGCAAACATTTGTAATCCTGCACTGGGCGATGGGGGGGAGGCTGGATGTAATAGGTCACTTCCCCAGAACTTTTGGCCCAGCCAATCTAGCCAATAAGTGAGCACTGGGTTCAGTGAGAGATTCTGTCCCAAAAGCTAAGGGAAAGAGCAATAGTTGAAGATGCCAAACTCTGTCCTTTGACACAATCACACACATGCGTCAGCCCCCACACATGCACAGGCGAACTACATACACATATACAAAAAATAAGAGCAAAAAAGAATATTTTGTAACATGGGAGAATCTATTTCTTCAAAGCCTTGTTTCAATATTATTCACTAATACTATCTGGGAATATTTGATATAAAGCATTCATTCCCCTCAGTTATATTAAACTTTCTAAAAGTTGTTTATTAAAACTTGCTGTACTTATGTAATATAATACGTCTCTAAACATAGCTCTCAGAAAAAATTTTCTTTCAAAATTAAACCTCTATTAAAATTTCTTTCTGAAATACATGCATGAGATATTTACTAGAAGTAAGAAAAAGAAACTCCCTCTAAGCCAAAAGACTTTCATTTCAACTTGAACTTTCCAGATATGATAACGTATTACACACATTTATTTTGCAGAAACGGAAGCTTCCAAGTTAAGCATTGTCCTGCACTGCTCTCCTCTGCTTTGGTTAGTGGGGCACAGCTTCCAATGAGAGAGGTTTAGGAGGCTGCATTGAATAGACACTGAAAATTGCTAGACAAAAGGAGACAACTGAGTTGAATATTTTTGAGTGGGTTCTAAAACAGGCTTTTACAAATCATGCATGCATATTCAAGGTAAGTTTCAAAGCACCAGTAAAACTAGTCAGTTTTCAAATCCTCTTCACTGCTTTCTAAGTCTGGTTTATTTTTTCTGGCTGAAGGAAGGGAGACACGCCAGCTATCATATTGGAGGGACCTGTACCAAGACCTATAGCAAGCGCTGAAACTCACCCACCAAGCTAAAGTCTTTCTCTTTTCTAGAGTATGTGCCACACTGGCCTTCCCTTTCCAACTGGAGTTGGTTTAACCTTAGGTTCTTTTCTAAACGTGCATATTCTTTTTATAGTACTTATACTGAATTTCTGTAAATTTTATACAATATAGTTTGGTCATATTTAGACTCCCATTAATCTTAAGTCAAATTTGTATCCCCAAAATCCCTTTGGTGAGGGTCCATCCACAGAAACCTGGTTAATCTATGCAAAATCATAGTTTTAAGACCAATCCCCGCTCCCCGTAGCTACCTGCTGCCAGAAGTTCCTCAGCTAAGACTGGGGTTTCTTAAGGTTTCCGTGTCTGTGGTGGGATTTTATCTGGCTTGAGTTTATGTGGGAGTTATGTGACTAAAACCTTGCTGTTCAGAAAACAATTCTGTTTCCTCATGGTCATCTGCATCTTTTGGCTTTTACAATCTTCCCATTCCTCTTCTGCGATGATCCCTGAGCCTGTTTAATATAGATGCCCAGCTCAGGGCACCTTGTTCTCTTGTTCTATGAATGTCGTTGGCCAGTTGTTGGTCTTTGTGTCAGTCATCATCTGCTACATGAGGAGGTTTCTCTGGTGAGTTGAGAGAGACATTAATCTATGGGTCCAACAAAAAGTCATTAGATGTCAGTTTAATATCTTTGCTGGTTAGAAGAATAATAGCAGTGGACTCTCCTCTAATTGTGCATATTCTTAACTATATGAGAAATAAAGCTGTAATAATAAATAATGGACTCCTGCTTTATATATTGCCTGCAATATTTTACACAAACAAATCTCAAAGAGATCCAATGCAATTGGTGGCTGGCAGGCAGTATCTCCCTGTAACACTTAATTAGTTCTGTTTCTGTTTCTCAAGAGGGTCCTCTGTCATAAGAGAACACCAATGTTGCCTGTGACATCTGATGAGGGAAGAGGACTCTGAAATTCTAGGGCCAACTGTGTATCCATGAAGTATGTCTTATAATAAGATAGAATAGATAAAAGACAATTAATCTAGAGGAAGAAAACTGGAAGAAGGCTTAAAGACTGTTTTGTTCCAGTCTCTGAATTCTACTCTGAATTCTTACAGCAAAGCATGCAGCTAAAATTAGGTCAGAAAAACATGAACAAAAGTAGTAATTTTCAAATATTTCTCAAAGAGAATTTTAGTTTTTATCTAATTCTGCTGTGCTACTTTTGTAAACACAGATAATTTTTTTCCTAGTGTCCTTGAAAGGAGAGAAAGAAGAAAGTAAGTCTTACAACAGCCCAATCTCATGGAGCAGCTGAAGATTTTAGGAAGTATTTTGAAGATTTATATATTTGTATTCATGTATATGAGCGTGCGTCTGTGAGTATGTAACACATATGTGTAGTGTCTGCTGAGGCCAGAAGACATGGGAGTCACCCCACATGGGTGCTGGAAATCAAACTCAGGACCCCTGAAAAGCAACAAGCCTTAAGGGTAAAACCATCTCTCTGGCCCTTAAGAATTATTTTAGTCAATTTGTAATCAATTACAAAGCATATACAAATTAGAAACCATACAATGTGTGTTCTAAAGATCTGCACATATGTAAGAACCCAAAAGATTCCATTTTTACTTCCTAAGAATAAAATGTTGATAAACATTAGTGGTAACTGAAATTTGGATGCACTCAGAAATAGTAACTAAGTAAAACATGCCACTTTCTTATTCAGAATATTAACTCCCTGTGTGCCTTTAAGATAAATATGGAGGGTTTTCTTTCACAACACACACTTCTTTTATCAAGATTGTGAAGATGCAGGTAGGGAAGAGAAAGCTGATTTCTGTTCCTCCTCATGCATCATCAACCGAACTGTCAGTAAAGTGCTAATTTCAGAAACTGTATCACTTGAGGTGATATTCAACCAGAGAGAACACAGTTTGAATTTTTCATATTCCAAACTCTGCAATAAGAGCAATTAGGAAAAAAAAAACCCTGACTTTCCATTTTGTTTCAATTTATAAGCTAAGCAAAATTGAAAGATGCCACCAACAGGGAACTAGAAATTTAAAAATGCTGTCCTTCTGGGTGACTTTAAACCTCACTACGAAAATATCTCATTAACACTTTCTTATCAAAATGCATATTTTGAGCCTCAACAACACTTCCAGATCTTCAGCACCACTGGCCAACTATAACTGCAAAAACCAGAATAATACATTGTTTTGTGATTGTGTCCTTCAAGCATCTCTGCCCCAAAACATATATGTTAAAGATATACTTTATAAATATTCCCTATATTTAGATATTTCTTATGGGATTCAAAATATTTAAATCATTTTTAATCATTATTTCAAAAAATGGGTTTGGAAGTAGCACAAGGAATTTCATCTAAAATACAAAAATAGATGAAAATTGTTAAATGGAAAATTTATTGGAAAAGATTGGTGGATGGTCGGCTGAGACCACTTCTAGGATGGAGGGAGTAGATAGGAAAATCTGCTCATATAATTCCATGTGAATTCCTTAGAGAGGTTCTGGGTGCATTAAAACAAGTGGGAAGGATATCTGAATCAGACTTTAGGGACTAAAGAAGAGGAAGCTGACCTATGTTTTCATCGGAAGGAAGGAAATCATTAGAAAGATGAACGTGGAAAGGTCAAAGGGGAGAGAAAAAGATGTGTTGGCATCCTACAAACCAACTCACAATGATTTTGGAATTACGTTTACAAAACATTACCGTTCAGAGACATTGTAAGCTCCATAAGACTGGAGCCTGCAAATTGAGTGGTGTGGATTAAAAAGACATTAGCCTTTACAATAAACTGCCAGATCTTGAGAATACTCACAAGTTATGCTAAGGAACTTGAAATTTATAGGATTCTCGGTGGGAAATCACACAGGGTTTTGCGTAGTCACTTGGGCAGAGTCGTATTTTTGAAAGGTCAGTCTTGCTATAGTCTGCAAAATTGCCTGCAGGAAGACAAGACTGAAAATAGGGAGACCACTTAAAAAGCTATTACAGCAATCCCTGAGGCTCAGATCAAGGGTGCAGCTGAGGTGGAAGCTGGAGGAAAGAACAGACTGATTCGAAAGACATTTAGGAGGTTGGTCAGCAGGGCAAATGATGAGCTGTGGGAGACGTAAGGGAGGGATGCGGGGTTTGAACTTAGTTTCTGGGCAGGACAATAAAAAGGTTGGTGCTGTTATTTGACGCAACACAATAATAAAAATTGATAACAAAGACAATCTCACCTATGTAACTTCACTTCCTATGAAACAACCAAAGAGGTTGGAATGCTGAGCTTTACTGCAATAAAAGGCAAGTAAATGGGAACAAAGTAAAAAGAGACAGGTGGTGGTGGCTCTGAAGTAAAGGGAAGCAGTCAGGATTTGGAAATCTCCAGAAGGCATCCCCACAAGGATAGAGAAGTAACTGCGGAAGGTCTGAGTTGGTAGTGGAGTGTACTGAGAACCAGGCATTCAAACTTCTGATACATCCCAGTGATGACAATTGCAGAGTGACCCTGAGTGGCTGGAATGGAAAAGAAAGAGACCCTTTGAAAAAGGAGCAGAAGCTGTTCACCTCAGCTCGGTGCTTCCCCCTAGGGCAGAGTCACTTTTTATAAAGACCTAGACCCTAATAGCTGCATCTGTTCAACGAGGGCTCATGAAGCACATGAGGAGAAAACAGAGATGTCTGCTACAGTTAGTAGGGACGTTGCTCTAAAAACAAAAGGCGAGTTTGCTTCTTTCAAATAAATCAATAAATAGATGGAAGTCTGAAACATGGGAATTGAAACCAGACATGAACTTGATTTATGATGAATTTATTTCACATATTTGCTCATCACTATTGAGTTGGCTTGAAATTTAGTACAAAATTCTGGCATTGATAAAACGCAAATATTTCTAGAGACAAAGGCTAGAAGAGCTGAACCAAAGTTTGAAGAACAGGTGAAACTTGCTCTTAACTTTAGAAGATGAGGTAAATTATAACTTAGAGTATCTATATCATCTACCAATAGATGTTTAATAGGCTCGCATTGAAAACTTGACTCTCTTCCTGCCTGTAAGCAGGAATCAATTAGGCTTTCTAGCCATAAATATTCTCTTTTGCATTATAAGAATATCAATAGTCTCACAAAAGGTAAGCAATTTAAAAGTTTTTGTTTGATAGTAATTGGCTGAAGTAAAAGCGCTAAAAATATGAATCATCAAAATGAGAAAGATTATAGAACATGGAATTATGTAGAGAAGGGCTTTCAATCCTAAAAAGAAATTAAATATAATTGAAAAGGGAATTATTATATGTCAAATATTAGGAAATGTTGTCATCAGAATGTATTGAGTGGTAGAATCTGTTAGTGTTCAATAATAATTACTTTTGTCTGATTTTGTTTACCTCTTTTTCCTTTTCTTGGTTCAGAGAATTGTGATCCCCTGCCCGCTTCATTTGTATGTGACAGTGATAAGCTCTGGCCAAGAAAATGGGATGGAAGGATCTCCTGAAGGGAAGCGTTTAATTATGCGGTCTTCAGTCTCCAGTTTCCTGCTGTTCCTGTCATGAAACTTTTCTAAAACTGTTGTTGAGTCAAAGTCATCCAGAATTGTTAGAAAATATATTACATTGGTTATTTCAGCCAAATTCCCCAATTCAGCTGCACTGAACTCAACAGTATCTATAATGGGTGGTGTTCATTCTTTCTACAGAGTTGGAGGTTTAGTACCTGATACAGGTTTCTTTCCAATATAAGAGAATACATAAGGAATTGGAAGCATGTCTTCTTTCTGAGCCTGGATCAGCATGTGTGCCGTACAGTAATAGTTCAAGAAGAAAATAGTAAAATTGAGTCGTGTAACCTTATCATTCTGATGACATATAGGAAACACAGCATTTAATCACCCATATTATTTCTATTAACTTAAAGTTGCTTTCCTTTTATATATGTATGTTCTAAGGGATTTAGGGGGCATCTAAACTTGTGTACATGAGTGCCAAGGTGCAAACACCATGATGGAGTTCAGAGGACAAGCTCATAGGTCCATCGAACTTCATTGATGGATCCTTGCCTTTCCTTTTGTTTGAGGATGGCCATTTGCTGTTCTTTGCTGGGTGATGAAGTTTGTAGAATGCAGCCCTCAAACTTTGATCTAAGTTTCTAGGACATGAAGTATTAACTTGACACCATTTAGCAGGTAAAGCCTGGGGAAATGCAACAAAATGAACCTGTCCTAGTTACTTCCTATCACTGTGATAAAAACGCTGGCTCAAACCAGCTTGAGGAGGAAAGGGTTTATTTGGCTTACAGCTCACAGTCCATAGTCAAGGGAAGCCAAAGTTGGAATTCAGAGCAAGAACCTGGAGCACAAACCATTGAGAAATGCTACTTACTGGCTTTCTCCCCTGGCCTGTGCTCAGCCTGCTTTCTTATACAGCATGGAGCCACCTACCTAGGGGTGGCACAGCCCACAATGGGCTGAACCCTCCCACATCAGTCAAGAAAGTGCCTCAAAATACATGGCCACAGCCTAATCCAATGGAGGAAATTCCCTCCATCCAGGAGTGTCAGGTTGATAACAGGAGTTATCCGGCACAGGGTCTCCCTGGGTCAATGCTTGCCTGGAATTCTGGTCCTACAATCTGAAGATGTTGACAGGAGAGGTTGCCACCACTTTGAAGCAGCACTTTTGACTATTGGGTCAGCCCCTGGCAAAGGATATTTCGGAATTAAAAAATAAATTTAAAAACAGAGACTGCTGAAATTCTCAGCATTTCTCAGAGCTGAAGGGCTTCCAGAGATATGAACATTTAGGAAGCCTGAACAGAAAATGGCAGTAGCCTGTCTACTCGTTAGTCATTGATGACAGGACAAACTGCTTTCAACTAGTAATCAGTTCACATAATCTGTACTTTTTCTTAAAACCCCTTAATGCCTTTCTGTTTCCCTTAAGTTGATCATCTTAAAGAGTTTCAGGACAATGAAATGAAATGAATAGAGTGTAAATGTTGTGGATGAGTGCTGGTCACCTCTCTAGCTCTCCTCTCATTCCACACATCTTAGAAGATCCACTTGGAGCCATAGCTACCTCCTCTATGCTCCCTCCTACTAGAGTCTCACACATAAGTACCTCCCCTTCTTACTGAAATTCACTTCTACTGATCTCTAAGCCACATCTTATTAACCACTTCTTTTGGAGTCATACAGTATTCCCTGTCTAAGTCCTGGATACCAGTAAGCATCTGTCTTTGTAGCCCTTGTCAGAGTAGTGGACACTTTATGAGTCCTTGAGAGATGTATGTTTTCTTTAATGGATTCTAAGCTCCATGAAGACAAGAGACCACATATCTCTTCTTGTGACCTCACCCTTGTCCACTGCAGTCTCGAGCGATTCAAAGACTTCTCGGGCATTTGGTTGGTTGAAAAATAATATTGTAGAGTGAAGAAGATTCACACCAAACAGAGATGCATGCTGAGTTCCTTAGTGTTCGAGTACAAATCAAAGTGTGAAGTTGGGGTAAATGCTGGAGATTTACTTTAAAATTCTATAGAAGAATGTGAAATCTGATACTAGTGTCTACGATGATGGAAAAAAACCACATATCAACAATGATTCTCATGGGAATTTCATCCTTCCAGTGCGCAGAAATGGTCCACAAGGAAATTAGGTGCCAATCCTGCTGATGCATTTGAACTGAAGAAAGAATTTCGAAAGTTCTGGCCCAATTCATTTCCTTAGATGACACCCGATGCTGAATAAATGAGTAATTAACACTGTCTGTGACGGTGCCCTCCATTTATGTAGGCCATTTTGCCAATTATATTTTGGGAAGTCTTAGGCTTCTTTTTATTATATAACCGTCCTAATAATTTAGAGTACTGTACTGTCTCATGTTATCTTTTGATAATCAGTTATTGTGGGAAATAAGGATATCCATTCAGAAGATAGAACAAATTACAACAAACGACCCTTATATATACAGGAAAGGTTTTATTTTAAGTTATTAAATCTTTCTGGAAATTTCTAGTTTTATATCTCACTTGCATCAGTTTGCTCCCACCACAGAGAGAGAGGACAGGGGTGGGGGGGGTGAAGTCTTGTTTTACTGTAATTGGCTTATAAAGCTGAGGAATTTAACCTTTTGTGAATCATGTGGAGTTATTTATAAACTCTAATTTATTATGTCAGTATCTAAATCATTCCATCCGGGCCTCATGATGAGAGTCAGTGCCCAGAGTCTAAGAGTGGGTGGTTTACTTTCCCTTCAGGATCAATCCCTGCAGATTCAGGCTCTAATCAGCAGGAGAGCTGCCTTTTTTAAATCAAAATGTTAAAAGCTGTTTCTTTTTAACAAAGAACATTTTCTTATGAAAACTCAAGCATTCTATTTTTAAAGAAATAGTTTCTAAATACTATTTTAGAAGACATCACAAAAACAATCCTCTTAGATAAGATTATTATACTAAATAAAGCATTTCAAATGGGAAAGTTAACATACACGCAGTGAAAATGAATGTTTTTCTTATGTTGGGGGAGATTTAGCATAAAAATCCCAATTGCATAATGAGTGTGACATAGTTAGGATTTGGGAGTCCTTGTCAACTGAAGCCCTAAGAGTAATCAGAGGGTCCCATACTTTGAAATATTGCAAAAGACTTAGTATTTTGTTCACATTGGATCAATATTGCTGTATTTTCTATCTGGAATAGGAGAATCACGCTAAATTTATTTACATGAAGATTGTGTGAAGAGCCTGTCTTTACCGCTCATTTTTACCTACTTTGAAAAAAAAAATTTGCATTCTTCTAAACCAAAAATTCAAACCTTTAGAAAAATACCAAATTTTTGAGTTGATATTCCAAGTAGAGAAACAGTTCTGTGGGAGATGGTCTTCCATGCTCTAACAATCCTCTTTCTTGATAACAAAGAACTAGTTCCCGTTTTCTCTACTTTTTATTGTCTTGTTTCTAAAAGAAAGTTACTGGACCTGCTTTTTGGAAAGATGATTTAATTCAAGAAATAGTGTAAAGGTAATCAAGTAAAGAGAACTTTTCCAAGGATAAAATGTCTCATCACAGATCCTTTAAGTGATTAACTTTCACTAAGAGACTGAATTTCCCAGCCTGCCATACTCGAACTCTGTGGGACACAAAACAAAACAAAAAGTCATGAATATGGGAAGAGGCTTGTAGGGAAGAAGAGGACTGGGAAGGGAGGGAGATAAGAGGGGCTGAGGGGAGTAACTGCAGTGCACAATATACACATAGAAATTGTCAAGGGAGAGATTTATTAATTAAACAAAGACTGTAGGTTTGGGGCACAATCTGGACATAAAGAGGCCTAAGTAAAATGTTTACTCATATCACCTGTTAAAAACAGGAAGCTTCAATCTCCCTTTGTGGTTCTGCTGTGATTTGTAGACGAGAACTGTATAACCCATGTAAGAGTTTCATTTTTCATTATTTAAGATAATCACAAGGCTTGTAGTGTCCAGGCGTTTTTTACTCCGTTTCCACTCTGGAAGACGCCGCATGTCTAAGCTCCATTCCCGGGCACAGTCTCCCATCACTTCACATGAGTTCACACCCTCGGTGCCTGTGGTCACTTAGATGCTTCTCTGCCTGCTCTGTTCTTCTGGTACCCCAGTAGTAACCATAGCGTTCTCAGCTATACACCTCAACGGGTTAATGTCTCCGGGAACTTCTCTGCACACATACATGCAATGCACAGTGCTTAGCAGTGCCCATGTTGCTGTTACCTGGTGCATCTCTGTCTCCTCCTCAAACCTGAAAAATTTCACCCTCTTCCTAGAACAACCTTACTGGAGCTTGAAGAGCGTCAATCAGATCATTTACATTTGCATTCATTCCAACTCCTTGTGATCTTGTCTAGAACTGCAGATATTTTGTTACTGTGTATCTGAGGAGCCGTCCTTCTTTAGTTTTTTATAGCTCTTTCTCACTACTCATTGAAATGACGTTATTTACCTTTTTGCTTTTTATTGACCATCTCCTGGCTTAAAATGTAGGCTTAGAGGACAAAGCAAGAAATCAAGTCTCCTACTCCAAAAAGCTTATGCCAACTGCCGGCCACCATCACCCCTGCTGTACATGTGTTAGGCAGATGTGAACATATCTTTCTTTAACTCAATGTCGCATAAAATTAATGAATGAATTAGATATAAAATATTCTCAAGGGCTCATGTGTTGAAAGTTTGATTTCTAAATGGTGGTAGTGTTAGGTGATTAGGTCATAAGGATGCTGAATTCACCAATGGGTTAATCTATTGAGGAGTTTTTAGCTACATGTGGAAGGAGCAGTTGGAGGAGGTATGTTACTGCTAGGCTGCTTTAGAAGAATATATCTCGTTCCCTTGTTCCTTAGTGCCTCTCTCTCTCTCCCTCCCTCTCTCTTTCTCTCTCTCTCCTCTCTCTCCTTTCTAGACATCATGAGGTAAACAGCTATGCTCCACTATATCACTCTCCCATGATGCTTTGCCACACCACAGGCCCCAATGCAACAGAAGCAGTCAGCCATGGACTGAAGCCTCTAAAGTAAGGAGTCAAAAACCCTCTTCATCCTTTAAATCGTTACTCTCAGAGATTTGTCATAGTAACACAAAGGCAGGTTAGCACTCTTGATATCTATTAGTTACTGTGGGCTAGGCAATGCCTAAGACCCTTGTATATATGTTATATAAAGGCATTGATTCAGGGGAGAAACCGTATGCTAGAGGGTCAAGTATCATTAATAAAATAATTTAAGAAGAGACTCAACTGGAAGTTTTCAGACTGTAGCACCCTGGCTACTTTCATTGACAGAGTCTGGATCGGCGGAGGGCTGCGGATTGAATGACACACACATAAAACAGAGACACAGACACAGACACAGACACACACACTAGGTAGGAGGAAAGGAGAATGACTGACTGACTTTATTCAGAGGCAGCAAGCCTTATATACCCTGAGGGCGGGGCTTTGCAAGAGGTTAAAAGTTCAGGTTCTCTATTGACACACAGCTGTAAACAGGAAAAAGGAAGTTGTGGTCTGGCTAGCTTAAAGGTCAAGTTGTTTACTTCAGCTTTGCAATTGACAAGATCCTGCTAGCTCTTGGCTGAGAGCCTAGCACTAAGAGAGAAGGGCTGCAGGGGGGCCAGACCCTACATTTCCCCCCTTTCTCTTACATAAATGAACTTCTGTCTTAGGTTGCCAAGGACGTCAGTGCCTGTCTTACCTGTCATTGGCAAACCAGCCATAATCTCTGGCCACAGAGGCTAATTCTCTGTCTTAGGTTGACAGACACCCCCTTGGGCTTACCCGTCTCTGGCTACTCATTTATGAAAGTTAGCAAATTCTGGACTAGAGGCTAGCGAGTCACAACCTAGGATCCTTAGAATCAGGCATCACAGTAACTATTCCAGTAATGTAACAAAGGCTTATTCTTATACCCTCAATCCACATATTAAGGTTTCATAACATTTACAGAAATCATAACCTAAAATACCATAACGTTCATTCTCACAGGAATGATTGAAATGTAATTAACAAGTTACATTGGAACACAAGAAATACATTGAACACAGAAAACATCAAACCTGGTACCATTATGAGCGATAAACTGTCCAAATGTACATAGGGTTGACTTACGCAAGCTATCACTCGTCCTTGACTTTGTCCATGGCTGCTGCCTGTTT
This sequence comes from Eospalax fontanierii, assembly GCA_035773235.1. NCBI lineage: Eukaryota > Metazoa > Chordata > Mammalia > Rodentia > Spalacidae > Eospalax > Eospalax fontanierii. Next base: position 18,616,628 of record CM069543.1, read on the forward strand.
CCCTATATAAGTCTGCGGGAAACTGTCCTCTGATCACCAAAGTTCTGCACTTAGTCCTTTTCTCATGTATCAACATTCCCTGCAGAATCCTGATTTACTATTATTCATGTCCCGTCAGTTGAGTATCATTCACCTTCACTGCAATCTCCTTTTTTTTCTATATGGCTAGATCCGTAGCATAGTTGAGTTTATTACGTATTACAGTAAGACCACTAATGTATCCATACAGGTTAAAGGGAGAAGCAATCATAGTTTGAGAAACAGTAGTTACTGCACAAACTTCCATCAATTTGGTACTTTTAATTACTGTATCGTATGTAGCTAAAACTTGGGCAAAGACCAAACATTCCTGAATAAACTTTGACTAGAAATTTTCTTTTATCTTTTATATACCATAACATATATTCAACCACGCCCTGTAAATGCCACACTTCTTCTAAATATTCTTTCTTCAGCTCAGCCTCAGGCTTTGCCAGGCAATAAATGGTGGAAAATCCTCTCTCAGATATCTAACAGCTTCCTCTTCTCCTCTTTTTCTTTGGGATTTAAAGACTCTTGAATAACTGCTTGATTTTAGGTTCCACAAAAGCTGAGTCCTCTGGTGAAGCGGAAGGTTTAGCTTTACTTACCTCCTCCACTTGAGGTTCGATCCCAGATCCATTTGCATTTGCCTTCTTTTTTTTTTTAACCTTTTCTACCTGAACAGACTCTTAAATACTGAGGCCACAACTTTGTTTTGCTCAACCTATTCAGAGCACCGGAATTCAGGCAGGAAGTCAAATTAGTGAACCTGGTCAATTTCAGGGACTTCCTGAAGCTCTTGACTTATTTACTTCCTGAGTTTAACGAGCTCCCCTGCAGGTTGGAATATTTTACCTCAAAACATAAACAAACAAACAAAAAAAAATGATTCCTGACCACCCATAATACATAAATACATTGAAACAATAATACAAAATCTTCTGGAATGATAAAAGCTGAGACCCAAATAAATTCACAGCAAAATTCTAAGAGACATTTAAACTCCATTAGACAGTTCAACAGGAAAGAAAATAAACAGAGACACCTTAATTAAAGAATACCATATATTGAATGAACATAACAGACATCTACTGAACATTCTATCCAAATACCAAAGAGTACACATTCTATTCAGCACTGTTGAAACTGTCTCCAAAACTGACCACGGAGTGGGGCGCAAAATAAACCTCATTAAATCCAAAAATACTGAAAGTCTCTCAGACCTCAATGCAATAAGACTTAAAATCAACAATGAAAGAAACCTTACCAATTTCACAAACTCAGGGAGACTAAACAACACACTCCTGAATGATGAATGAGTCAAAGGAGAAATTAAGAAAGAAATAAATTTTCCTGGACAGCACAACAAAACTTCTGGGACACTTTAAAAGAAGTCCTAAAAGGGAAATTTAGAACTCTGAATGCCTACATCAAAAATCAGAAAGAGCACACATAAATGATTAGACACTGACTGAAATCTCTAGCTATCCTATCTCTTAAATACAGTTACCAATGGATCTGTAAAAAGATCATGAGAGCCTGAAGCACCCATTGTCCAATACGCCCAAAACCACTTACCTTTGCCGGCGGGCCTTCCCGGGCGATCCATCCACAAGTCCGCTCTTTCCGATCTCGGGGGGGAACCTCCAGCTGTAGCTCCCTCTCTTCCAATCTCAGTGGAAACCTCCAGCTGTAGGGCCCTGTCTTCGTCCTGATCGGGGGAGGGCTGCAGATTGAATGACACACACATAAAACAGAGACATAGACACAGACACACACACTAGGTAGGAGGAAAGGAGAATGACTGACTGACTTTATTCAGAGGCAGCAAGCCTTATATACCCTGAGGGCGGGGCTTTGCAAGAGGTTAAAAGTTCAGGTTCTCTATTGACACACAGCTGTAAACAGGAAAAAGGAAGTTGTGGTCTGGCTAGCTTAAAGGTCAAGTTGTTTACTTCAGCTTTGCAATTGACAAGATCCTGCTAGCTCTTGGCCTAGAGCCTAGCACTAAGAGAAAAGGGCTGCAGGGGGGCCAGACCCTACATCAAACAATTTTATTTGAATATAAGGAAAAATCTTCAGGGCAGGCAAGCCAGAATCTCAGCAACTGTCATGAGGAGGAGAATGGAGGTAGGAGACAGAAAGCCTGGTTGCTGAGGAGAAGAGCAAGTGGGGAGGTAGAGAGAGAGCAGAGAAATCTAAAAGGTTAGGGCCACCCACATCATTAGGAAAAACATGTTACAAAAGAGGCATAAAGAAAAAAAGGAAAGAATTATTCAGAAAACCAGGCAAGAGTTAAGGAGACCCCATGTCTGTAACGAGGTCTACAAGAACTGTGTTCAGCAAGCAGAGTGGGAAAATTTCACCTTCTCACTAACGCACTAGGCATTCTGCCCATCTCTTTAGCATGCCTAAAGGTGAACTTGCCTTCCTTGACATGATCCCATACGTAACCTGGTGATTTACCAGTGAAACTGGAAAGTTGGGTCTTATCCAGAACAGAAATTTTATTTACAGGATCAGCAGTCTCCCAAGGGACTTTCTGCTACCTTAATATCAAGGCTATCTTTTTGTGGTAATTATTATTATTACTATTATCATTTTTATTATTATTGTTATTGGTATTGTTTTGTGCTAGCTAATGTCACAGAAAAACCAATTCTAGATAGCAGAGTTCCAGAAATGGACCTTAATTTCATAACCTATCTTCATGATTTTTATATAGACTTTACTTCATGCTCTTTGTGTAGACTTTAACTTCAGTGTCTAACTTCAATATTATCTTTTGCAGGGAAATCATCACAGGGTATTGCTATGATTTAACAAGCCATTAACAATTACATTAATAGATATCTCTATGCTTGGAGTGCCTGTGGTCAAGAATAGTGCCCCAGATGAACATAGCACAGTGGTCTGTAAGTAGAAAAATGAATGAAGAATTATCTATGCTTAGACAGCAAGCAACAAACTCATGCAATACCAGATAAGAATAGAAGTGCTTTTATCACTGCCAGTCTCCCAGATGCAGATCAATAAGGACAAGGGGACCTACAGGTAACTTGGAAAGTACAGAAGCCTTACTGTCAGGAAGGTCTGCAGAACATATATTGACCAAGTGAGTCTGAAACCCTTTACAAACATCCTGGCAGGTAAAATAATCATAGGACTATTCTTTTGAAATTTAAATATAAAGCATAATTAGACCATTTTGAGAAATTAAATATATGTGTGTGTGTGAGAGAGAGAGAGAGTCACAGGGCTGTAGATGGAATGTAACATGATTTTGTTAAGGAACTCTAGACGAGTGTCACCAATCTTCTTCTGACCCTTGGGACCCTCTGATCCTAATGTGCCAACATTCTTCAGTAGAGATAGAGGTCCCAAATACTTCATCTAAATACAGAAACATACAAATGTGCAAAAATGGGCCCTTAACTTTGAACAATTGAGGCAGTAATATGTCCATTGTTTTTGTGTTTGTCAGCAATGCTTCTTGGATTAGCTTGAACAGAAAAGAGAATTCTTTGACAGAATGAGTCAGCTGGGGCAAAGGCAGGGTGGCGTTGGGCATCACTCTCTGCTAGAACAGTAGAGTCCAGGTCTTCACACTCCACAGGTGTCAGTACTATTTCCTGTGATCCCCGTCTCAATATAGGTCATACATGTCCAGTAACAAAGAGAGAAAAACTGTATTTAACATTTTAGAAAATTAAATTCAAGAATTATCTTTAATGATTGTAGCTCTTTACACAATTCAAAGGCAATTGCCGTTGTAAATCTAGTTGATTAGAAAAAGGTACTTTAAAAACTTTAGTAAATTATTTTGGTTTATATAAGTCTATGTTGATATTATAATTGACATTCTTTTATTTGAGTTTGCTCTAATTCTGCTACCACAAGTATCTATAGAGCACCAAGTATGTATAGTAGTGAACTGTCATATGTGGAAATAAAAGTCCTACATTCTGTCTACAGAACAGTGGACTTCAAACTACAAGCAAAGATGCATCAAGTTTTGTAAGGTTTCCCAAAATCCTTCAGAAACAATATTTTTGTAATTTATACATAAATAAAGGTAAGTAGAAAGGTATCCATAATAGACATTCAAATTTTCACTTTTAGAGTCAATTAACATTAAAACCACGTTTAAATAAACATGACTGGAAGAAACATTATAGTGAAAAAAGTCTATAAGAGTCTATAAATTATTTAGTGAAAGTATGTGTGTTGTTGAAGGATCACTACTATACCCCAAGATTTTTATCTTTCCTAAATTATGGCTAAACAAAAACTTTTTTTGTTAAAGAAATGCTTATATTGTATCGTTTCGTACCCTCTGAACAAGCACTATTTATTTCAATGAAGATTTTATTATGGCAAATGAACCTCTTTAGCATTAATCAAATTTTACATTTTGATTTCTTTACTTCTATCTTGGCACACCACAATGAACAGCTGAAATTTAATAAAGTGGTCTAACTTCCCACAAATTCTTGCTTCTGTAACCTTCTCATCTCTGTCTCTGAATCCCTCTTGTAGGCAGACCTGACATACCTGCTGGTTTTTTCTGAGGCTACTTGGTGAGACTAGAGAGTTTCGTTCCTTAACTGAAGCAGTAGTTTTACTTGCTGTGCTACTCTAAGGGATCAAGGCGATGCATTGTTTGTTAGTGCTTTAAAAACATGCTTCATTCATATTTTCCTACAACTTCTTTGTGGTTGAAGAAAAAAGAACAAACAGGCCAAGACTGGCATAGAATTCAAAACCCTCCTGTCTCAGCCTCTTGAGTGTTGGGATTGTAGGCAAGTGCCATTTTACTGGCTCTACAGATTTCGTTGGTTGGTTTTAACTTTGAACCCCATAGTAATTTACTTGATGTTATTAGTATGTCAGCATTTGAAATAATAACCACTACAGTTCTCTTTGCTCTCCCAACAACAACAGTAGATTTTTGTTTGTTCTGTACCTACTTTTGATTTAATCAAATATTATTAGACAGTTTTCTTTTTATTTTTTACTCAAAATTCTTTCATAGATGACCATAAAGATAATAGAACCCATAACAATTAAATCAAGTTATTATTTTACCAATTCCACTATGTATGTAGTTAAACTAAAGCAATCCTTTATGTCTGAAATTATCTCTTTGCATGTACCTGACATGGTTTATTAGCATTTTTCATGATTCCCCATGTGCATCTATTAGAAATTCATCTATTTCTTTTTTAGTTTAAAAGGAACTAACCACAGATACGCTTTCAATTTTTTCTTAACCTGTTAAGTAATACCATCTTTATAACTCTTTGCCCTTGATTTCAGAATACTTTTCATATCTCTGTATTAGTGTTAAAGCAAGATTTGAAGCTTATAACAACACTCGTATTTGCTGGGCTCCCTTAGCATTCTAAGATTAAATTCAAGATTTGAAAGAATGGAGAGATGGCTCAGCTGGTAAAGTACCTGCTATTAAAACATAAGGACCTGAGTTTGTATACCAGCACCCATGTAAAACTAGACATGCCTATGAACATTTGAAACCCTAGTGCTAGGGGATGGTGACAAGAAAATCCTCAGAACTTTGGCCAGACAGCCTCGCCAGTTTGGAAGGCATGGGTTCAGTGAGTGATACCATCCCAGAAGATAAGGTGGAGAGAAATAGTGGAAGACTCCTTAAGTCAACCTCTGACCACCACGTACAATCATACATTGCAATCACACAAATGGGTAATGGCACACACATGTACATGTGCACATACATACACTATACTCATACAAATACATAACACACACACATGCACGGGACAATGATAAGACTGTCTTCTGGAAATATTGAGGAAAGTTCTGATTTGCTGATCCTCCACTTTCTCACTCCTGAGGCTGTCACCCAACAGCTTCCTTCAGCTTCTACAGACAACAACTATCCCTCACATGGCACCCCAGTATTTTCCCACCTGCCACCAGGCTCTCAGTCTTCCTAGTGATATGTATTTCTGACCTCTAGACCCAAAGAAAAGTAGATCTCATGACTAGACCAAGCACATTGTCCTATTACTTCTCTTAAGTGCAGCAGGCTTTGGCCCATAATTACGTTTACAGGTCCTTCCCAGCAGTGTCTAAATTGATATTTGGTTAAATAACAAGGAAGTGTGTAATTCCAAAGACAGAAATCTCTGGCGTTGCACTGAATTTTGCCTTCCACATCTCAATGGGTAGAGTATTTACTTCATTTATTTTTTATTTTCCTTATTTTACACACATTAATTTTCAAGAGTATTTTTATGTGTTCTTTACTTTGTGATATACTCTGACGTGAGACTTTGATGTCTTTGAATTAGAAGTTTTTTGGGTTTTTAGTTTTCGTTCCTCTGAGGTTTAATATGTTCTTTAAGTAATGATTTTGTTATTAAAGTTAATTTTTATTTTACTGAAATAGATAAAGACGATTGGCATGATTTATTCTTTCTCTTCTGAGAATTATTTGAGACCCAGGAAATTATCAATATTTATAAGTGCCTTATGAATATTTGAATAGTTTAAAATGTATCTATTTTCTGCCTAAGAGCTATATTAATTATATTATTCATTTCTCATTTTCTTCATTTGATTTCTGATTTTTTCATCATCATGTGAAAGTTTCAAAAATAATTATTTTTTTCTAATTTGTCACTATTTTAAAAGATTTTGCTTAATATAGTTTAGGTTTTCTTATTTGTATTATAAATGTATTTCATGATGTTTGTGTAATACCTAACAATAAAGTAAACACATTTCTGTGATAAACAAAAACGGCGAGTCTGTTAATCATTTTTACAATACTAATGTTTCCACTTGTATGATGTCTACAGACAACCAGAGCCAGGAGAGTATACAGAATGACAGGAAGCCACTTACTAGGGGGATAAGAAGCTAGAATAGGCAAAGTTCTCTGGCAAGTTATCAGCAAGCCATCTTGACTCAGTCCCCTTCACAAGGCTTCAGAACCAAGGCATCTACCAGTGTGACTCCCAGTCCAAGGTTGACCACCAGAACTGGGGGGTAATTCCTGGAGCCCATCGGCTGACATGCTTGGAGTAATCCCATCTAAAAATAGGAGAGGAAGTGCAGGTTTAATTTTTCTCTACTTTTGTTCTCTCTGGGTTGGAGCTAATTGGACTGTGATCTTTTGCACTGTGGCTGAGCCTTTCTCAGCAGTTCACTCTGTCACTTAACAAACTCCTTTGAAACACCTTCACAGATTCAACAGTGTAAGGCTTTGCTCAGTCATGAAATACTCCTTAATCCAAGCCAACTGGCAACTAAAGGCAAACATTGTACCAACAGCCTTTAGTTTTGCTTTTTATCATAACACATCATTTTATAAATTCTGTTTGCATTGGTAAGCTTTAAAACTTTGCATAGTTTATGTCCCTTGCTTTGCCATCTAAACTCAGAGTTTTCAAATAGTGGATTTTAACCCATTTAGCTTCAGTTGGATTTAGTTCTGCTTTGTATTTATATTTTAAATTTAATATTTCCCAAATTATTCAACAATCCCAACTTGACAGCTGAATGTTAGGCAGGACTATCCTTGGACTCAAATAGATGCCATCTTCCTGAGCCCAGCTGTGTCTCTTTGCCAAAGATCCTCTCAGCGGGGTTTGGTGATTGGTTATGCTCCTGCATAGCAGGGACAGAGTCCAGAGAAACTCACCTGAGAATACAGCCACACCTCACAACTTGTAATGAGTAATTTGGCCCTAATTTCATGGGGTTAGAAGACAAACACTTGGGAGACTAAGGGAGAGTCTCTTGCCATTTTAAATAGCTATGGGAAGCCATCATGCGAGCTTGGATGAATACTTTCCAGTATGGCCATTTGAGGAAGCATCCACTCTCTTGTAAGTAAACCCTCACTCATTGCTCTGGAAGCAAACTCAATAAATTCATTGATTTCCTAGAGCACATTCTGTTAGAATTGTATCTTATTTTGTCTTTGGGACCATTGGAGGAGGCAGTAGAAATTGTTTACACCACCCCACCAAAAGGAATTTTAGCAACACGATTTGGGGCTGTATTACTCAAAGCTGCTCAAATCCTCAGCAACTTCATTTTACACATAAAAAAAAATATCTAATTTTCTCTACTTTATCAGAAATAAGCTACGTGAATTAACATGTACACACTAAACAATTTTCTATTGATTCAGGAATAATGTATTTTATATTTGATCATGCCAGTGGTGTTTTAGCCAGGGTTCTTTAGAGGGACAGGATTTATTCAAAGAATGTAGTTAGAAAGGAAAGTTATGAGACTGGCTTGTATGATACAGCTCAGTGATGGCTGTCTGCACACAGGGCAGTCCAAAAACCTGGCAAACGTTCAGTCCAGAATGCTAGATGACTCTACAGTCCCAATCTACTGCTGAAATCCTGAAGGCTTCCTGGAGAGCTACTGAAGAGTGGTGATGGTGGATGGCTTAAGCAGCTATATTCTGCTGCAGGAGAAGGAGCAGAGCCTCAGCACTGCATAGTGGATGCACTTACCAGCAAAGTGTGAAGGCAGGCCAGTGAAGGAACTACCCCCTTTCCTCTAGACATCTTCATATGTGGGCCACCATTAAAAGTGTTGGGCATTCTCTGGTTGGGTCTTTCCTCCTCAGTTAATCATTCCAAGACTATCTTCAAAGACAGCCCTGAAGACATGCCTTGTAGACAATCTCATATCCAACCAAACTGACAACCAGGATGAGCCAGCATAGGGTTAACCTTAATATATTGGACATATGCATGCATTTACACAAATGCATACTTCTAAACTTATTTTATTATGCAGCAGCCGTGTTTATTTCAGTAAAACAAAATTTATCATCTCCACTTAGTAGTCTGACTTCATTTTTGAGTCTGTTTCAACTTTGACACAAACCCCTACGTTAATGATGTGCTTCTGTCTCTTCCTTTGCTGTCTGTCCTAACCACCAATGCAGCTGCTGTCACATGTTACTCTTTGGACTGCAATGGTGTTATTTCCCTTACTGAGCTCTCAAATCCAGCTTCAATGCCAACTTTCATCTCCCTCTGGCATACTGTCCTTAGACCCTTTCTCCAACAGCACATTTATAACATTTCTCTATCACTGTCACAAGACATGTAGGTACCTCCATAGCATGGGCCGACCAGCCTCCAAGGGACCAGTATGCTAACTGACCTTGAAACTCAGGAAGAGTGGTGAACATCTCCTCCAGCTTTGAGTCCTCAGAAACTTGTGCTGTTATTTAACACATGTGGGTTAAATCTGTACTTTAGAATAATTTCACTAATGCTAGCCCTTTTTTTTTGTTGAAACCCCAAGAAATTTTATTTCACTCTTTTTTTTTTTGAGACAGGGTCTCACTGTAGCCCCAGCTGGCCTGGAACTCACTATAGAGATCATGCTGGCTTCCATCTCACAAATATCAGCTTGCCTCTGTCCCCCACATGCTTACAATATTTTACTTTTTCAACATGCAAAATGTTATTTTCTTTTTAAAAAGATATTTTATTATTTTTTATTTTATGAGTATATTGACGGGGTGTGTTTAAGTGCACACCTGCTTTGCAGTGCCTACGGAGTACAGAACAGGCCATTGGATCCCCTAGAACTGGAGTTATGGATGGTTGGTAGCCACCATGTGGGTGCTGGGAATAGAACCTTAGTCCTCTGAAAAAGCAGTCAGTGCTCTTGACTGCTGAGCCACCTCTTCAATCCATATAACGTGGACTGAATTTTCTAAAATAAAGCATCAGAGAAGTAAACTAAAGTGAACCATTATGCAAACAATTAATATCATTGAATATGTGTCACTATTGGGTCAGCAGGCTTTAGCCAATATATCACGTAGATGCAAATGTTAATCAAAGAGACTTGGGAACATCAGCAAGGAGCACAGAGAACTAGCTATACTCCTTGAACTCAGTTTCTCTAGAAAACCAAAACTACTCAAAGAGCACAGTCTTAACCAATAACATTCCTTTATATTAACATACACTTCAAAAAGACAAAATATTATAACTGAACATAACTACTTGAGCTTTTATTTATTAATCTGACTGACATTTGGGGCACATACTATACCCACAACTAAGTTGAAGGTTAGAATACAGAGGCAAACCACACAGCAAGCTACAAAGACAGTGCTAGTTGCTGTAGAGAAGACAGTGGGAGGACATGTTTTTGGAATATATGGCAAGGACACCAATCCTAGACCTGGCTGGGTGAACAGGTCTAAGGAAGCCTGAGTGATGAGGAAGAGGTAATGAGTAGAGATTTAGGGACTGGAAAATTGTAACTGAGACCTTATTTCAGAGTTCAGATTTTAATCCAAAGGCAACATAATTCCCCTAAAGAGATTTTAGCATGGACATGGAATGAGCAGATTTCTTCTAGAACGATTTCTGTGGATACTAAGAAGAGGAAAATGGATTAAAAAGAGACAAGGACATCTGGTACTCATTTCAAGAAACGAATTTACAAAGTTCTTCTAATTGGCTAGGCCAGAAATGGTGCTTTTCTAAAGCACAACACTGCCTGTAAGACTAGAGGCAGCGATGAGGCTTTCACTCCAGATCAGGACATAGATGGATGGACAGCACATGAGACGCAGACAGACAGCAGACGTTCACTGTGACTGAGCGGGTACCCTACTTCCACTCACATAGAAAAACGTCAAAAGAATGGTTTTGTGAGTGCCGAGTAAAAGTCCCACCTGGGACTCAGAATACTCGCAGAATATGTAAACCAATGCCCCCAGTTAAGATAAAGAGACACAGGTATTCGTTATAAGGAGAGTTGAGAATCGTTAAACTTTCCCTGTAGCTGCAGAAAGAGTTGGAGAAGAAATGTTAATGCGGAACTGGAAGCCTTTTTCCTTACAGAGCTGTGGAGAATTAATATCTTGGAAAGGTAAGTTCCCAACATTAACAGTTTCTAGCTCATAAACTTCACAGATGGCTTTATCATTTTCTCTCTGGTCTTTCTTAGGCTATAAGGACACAAAATCCATAATTTTCACAGTGACACCAAAATAGTGGGTCACTTTCTTAACTGTAAGTATGTGTTGAACCCTCCATTTCCCTTGGCCTTTCCAGGGCTGCAGACATGGACCACATTTGTTTCTAGCCTATAGCATCCTCCTTTGCATTCACCTCTTGCAGAGGGCCTCACTGACACAGATGATTCCCAAGCTGATCGTTGGCTTTTTGAAAATTTCTTTTCTCTTCCCCACTCTGTTCTTGACTAAGAGTTATTTTAAAGTTCAGTAAACTCTTCTAACTCTTCTGTGAATACAGGGGCATTTCCAGTCTGCAAAATGTATTCTTGAAACATGTACTGATAGGACCCCAAGAATTAATTTTAGAGGCATTAGGTGGATGGAAAGGAGGATACAGAGGTGAACACTGACACGCTGGCTCATTCAGTTGTTTCTCTTCTTTAAACTCACCCCCTCCCACAGACATCTGTTCCAACATCACCATGTCCTTTCTAACCCTGGATTGATTTACAGGAGACTGTTCACATTTGGGATTCTAAGCATTAGTGAAGACTCCAGGATTCTGATTCAGAGAGGCCTGAGGCCAGCCCTGGGAAACAGAAAGAAAGTCCAGTGGCCACCAAGATGTAGCAAAGTTGGAATGACAAGTAGGTTTGTATTTTGCCGTATCTAATTATCTATAATTTGCAAGTATAGTTTTAAACAGGCTCAAATTATCATAGTAAAATTTAATAATACATAAGTATATTAAAATAATATGTATAATAGCTTCTGGAAAAGAAATCAATCTAGTGGTCAGAGATCACTTTTAATGAACACGTAATGAAAACAAATTATTGACAGTTCCCAGAAAAGTGAACATTAATTTTATAACACAAATATCACTAGTGAATACTGAATATTATTTCCTTTCTAGGTGAAACATTTTACATTATTTTTACCTTAGAATCCTGCTTCTTTTTTTTTGTCTTCATGTTATTTCATTTATCTTCTTGATAGAAAAAATAATGTGTAAGCCAAATGTTTATAGGTGATTATATCATCATTGTTTACTGATAGGAACAAATCAGGGTACATTATAGTATAAAATGTACCCCATGAGCCATCTCCGTCCTTTAGGGCTATATCAAGGAAGTGATTTCTTGGCCTTTTAGCTTTACATGTTCCCACATCCTGCATCTGTGACTATCTAAATGAAGTCGAAGTATTATAGAGCTTGAGAAAACAGTCAGTAGATGGCTTGTGTGTCTTCAGAGTTAATTAGTAGATGACGGTTGTGTGCTTATGTGCACTCCCAAATGTATGTCTGGGTAATAAGTGAGCATGCGCATGTGCTTAAATCGGAGTCCCCAGTGTGTGTCTGAAGTAGATGGCATGTGTGTCTGAAGTAGATGGCATGTATATTTGTGCATGTACGAGAGTCCCCAGTTTGTGTCTGGGCTGTAGATGACAAGTGTGTGTGATTTTGTTGAATTCCCATGTGTGTCTGAGGAGTCAGTTGGCATGTATGTATGTTTATGTTGAATCTCCAGTGTGCGTCTGGGTAGTAGAATGCATGTGTGTGGGCTTATGTGCAGTTCCCAATATTTTTCTGTGCTCTTTTCAGGACATAGCAAAGCCTTTGTTTTGTTAACATTTACCTACTATTTTAGCTTGTTAATAATTTTTTATTGAGTTTTATACATTTCATACAACAGTCTTCAACCAAATTTAATCTCCCTCCACCAACCATTTCCTCCCAACCCCCACCAGACCTCATGTATTCCATCATACATATTAAGTCCTATCTAGTCAAGCATTAGAGCCCAGATGTCCTTTAGTGCAAATTTGTCCTCTGGAGTCTGGTCACATTACTTAGAGATCATAAGTAAAGCATACTCTTCCTCTCACAGTAGTATTCATTCTCCACTAGTTCTCAGTTTAGGTCTGATCTGCCAGGAATTTCTGTCACTCCACTCTAGGCTCTTGTCTAATCTGAGAGGGTGTGGGTCCTGTGTTCAATGCCATCCTTGCAACAAGCACACATGTGCAAGAAAGAATCTACTTCCTTAAGTTCATGAACCAGTCCTGGTTCTTACAGTCTTTCCACCCTCTCTTCTGAAATGATCCCTGAGTCAGACAGGGGTGGGTGAGTTTCACTGTAGGAGTCCTATCCAGGGATACATGTTCTACATGTTTTATTCTATAAAACTTGGCCAATCGTGGCCTATTGTATGGATAAAGCTATGTTCTTTGAGGAAGCTTCACAGGTGAGAATTAGCAGATATTTTAGTTTTCTCCCTACCCTTTGTTCTGCTGTATTCCATGAACCTTAAGTGTAGAGGTTCAAATGTAGATATGTCACTTCTGACTTTGCATCTCTCAGGTGTATATTCTCTGTGTCTGATCAGCTATGGAGTTCTGTAGCCTCCATCTCTTGCTAAAAGAAATTTCGTTTGATGAGTGATGTGCTATATGTTTGTAGAAATAAGGATCTATATTTAGCAAAGAGTAAGAAATTTCATTTTTTTCTAGAGATATGACAGAGATGAGATTCTTTCTAGGATCTCTGCTCAGTTTAACCCTGTGTATTTGGTTGAGTCTACAATGACACCCATGAGTTCATTCCCATTGAGAGGGTTTTAAGTTCAATTAGACAGCTATTGAGTATTTCCCCACACCTAGATGAGAGTGCTTCTAGTGCACAAATAGAGGTAGTGTGATGTGCAGGTTGTTATGGTGATTAAAATTTAGGGCTAGGTTGGATCATTGATTGATTTTCATCCTTAGCAGTTTGCATGTTATCATCTAGCATTATAGGAGCTAAATCTCAGGTAAAAGATTTCCAGGTCAGTTCTTGCTCCAAGTCCTGTATCCCAAGAATGTCCTGTCTTCAGTAGTAGGGTTATAATGTTTAAGTTCTGGGAGATAATCAAGAACATTGGCAGTAGCCTGTGTTATTTGGGGAGTCTCTTGGACCACTCTCACCAATCATACAAAAGGAGGAACCTTCTGTCTGGCCCTGTGTTCCTTGCCAAACAGCTTCCAAGCATATATAATGTTACACACTGCATTTCCTGGAGGGTTTCAATGGTATGGCAGTTCTTCTGGGTTCTCTAGCCCTCCAAGATTCTTTTATTTTGGCTCTCTTTACTCCTGTCAGACCTCCCTCTTCCCTTTCCAGTCCCAGCACCTGCATTATCCTCACCCTCCCTGCATAACGCCCCTCTCCTTCCATCCCTCCCTCTCCTGACTTCTCTTCCCACCACACCCCTCCCTCCCTCCTCTCCTCTACTTCCCCCTCTCCTGCACAGTAACATCTGCTCCCTACCACCTCCCTGTTTTCTGGTTCTTTCTTGTCTTTATCTTTCCATTCTTTCTTGTCCACGTGTCCTTTCTCTTTCTTGGTTCCTGGTGTTACATCAGGATTTATACTCACATATAGGATTGCTGCTTCAATCCACAAAGGAGGGAGGACATGTGTCCTTGCTTTTCTGTGTCTGTGTTATTTCACTTAGTATAAAACTCTCTAGTTACATCCACTTACCTGCAAATTTTATTGAGTTAAAAACCTTGGTTTGGGCTAGAGAAATAGCTAAGTGATTAAGAATAAGTACTCACCTTGGAAAGGAACTGAGATCAGTTCCCAGTACTCATGTCTGGCAACTCAGAAAAATCTACAATTCCAGTTCCAAGGGATCTGATTCTCTCTTCTTGCCTCTGTGGGCACCTATATTCATATGTACCAAATCCACACAGACACACACACACACACACACACACACAAAATTTAAAAATAATAAATCTTTAAGACCTCTGTTAAAATAACATTGCATTTTTTAAATTAAAATTATGTAAAATTATTTTTTGAAATCTGGAAACTTTGGAACACTACTTGATACAATAGACCTTAACACAAATGAAAGAATGTGTGATTCCAGTTGGGAGCTATGTGGGGGGTGGTGTTGGTGGGGAAGGGGATTTAAAGATGACTAAGAGTAATTGAAAAATTCTTTTGAAATGCACAGAGGTTCAATAAAAATTAATTGAAGCTTTTTAAAACTAACAGATGTATACAACTCAATGAAAAATAAAGTAGAAAGCAAAATAGTCTCAATGAATCAGTAAAATTATTTTAAAATAACAGAAGAAAAATATATTGAGTTTAAAAATATCATTCAGGGTGGCACACACCTTTAATTCCAGGACTCAGGAGACAGGCAGACCACTGTGTGATCTTCCCAGCATAGGATGGTCTATATAGTGAGTTCTGGGCCAACTGGGCTACATAGTGGGACCCTGTCTGAAAAATAAACTCTCTTCTCTCTCTCTCTCTCTCTCTCTCCATATATATAATCACTTTTTAATAATTTAAGTATACTTTATACTCATCTCTAGGATATATTTATATATTTGCTTCTATACTGATTGAACAGCTTCTAAAATCTTGTATTTCATATATAAAAATTGTATGCCATTTTAGGAGCTTATATCTCTTAAACAATATTAGTGGCCTCAAAAGATCTCAGTGAACGTACATGCAATATACCACTAAATCATGACTTACCATTGAATAAGCCGCTGTGTGTAAGTGTGATCACAAGTTAAAGAAACAACTTAAAAGAGAAAATATTAATTTTTTTTGCTTCACAGATTCAGAAAATTAAGTCTCTCATGATGGGGAAGTCCTGGCAGACAGACCACAACCATTCATAATATGACAGACGTGAAGCGAAGAGAGAATGGAATTCTGGTCTCCTTTTTCTCTTTTCATTCTTTCTTTACCACCAACAACTACATATAGAGATTGGTACATTGACAGAAATAGATAGGAGATTAGATAGATACATAGATGATACATAGATTGATGACAGATGATTGAGAGAAAGACAATTGATATTGTTAGAGACACAGATATATAGATACACGATAAATGGATAGACAGATGAAATATACGTAGTTTATTAAACTGAGCCACATGGAAAAAGCTGAGGAGCCCTGTTACCCTCCACAGTCCAGAGGCTGAAGAAAGCTAGTGACATGGTTTGAAGATTAGAGAGCAGAAGATCTGAGTTCCAGTCCAAGATCAGAAGTTAAACTCACCCAGAAACACATGGACACACACACACACACATACACACACACATACACTCAGGCACACACACACATACACACACACTCAGACACACACTCATAAGTAATGTCTAACCAAATATGGATGCATCTGAATCAAGTTGGCATAGAAAATTAACCACCCAGTGATGTTTTACTTCTCATTAAAAATAATTTCTCTGTGGTCAGTATTTACACGTTCTATCTTTTGTTTTTATGTGGAATTTAATATTTGTTGGTTATAATAGATTTCTAGGACTAGAACTACTAGATCAAATTGCATAAATACGTTGTTTCTATAATTATCTCAAATTGTTTCTGAGATACTTTTTTTTTTTTGAGATAAGATCGCCCTGGAGACCCAGCTGGCCTGGACTCAACATGTAGATAAGTCCAGCCTTGATCTCACAGATATCTGCCTGCATCTGCCTCCTGAGTGTGGAATTAAAGACATGTGCCACCACGCCTGGCTCTGGAGATAATTTTTGTAACACTATGAGTACAAACGAATCATAATATATTATGTTTTATATGACTGATGTGTAAAGAACAATAGTGTATGTTTCATTTTATTCTCCTTTTGGACACAGATAGGTATGAAATATTTTTATGTTCTATTTGTCCTAATATGACCTGGCATATTAGGTCATATACATTGCCTGGTTATTTAATGAAGTGACTGTACTTTAAAACTGATTCATGGAATCATTTATTAATATAGATACTGTCAACACTAATAGTACCTCCTTAATATGAGCTTTGTAATTTATTTTTGCACATGTATGCATATGTGGTATGTGTATACATGGTGTTTGTGTGTGTATGGGCACATACCAGTGTGTAGGTACATACACGTGTCTGTGCATGTGTGTGAAGGCTCAAAGTTTGCTGCTTTATTGATCAAGACAGAATCATTCAGTGAACCTGGACTATTCCAAGGCTGGCTAGTCTTGGTATCCTGCTACCCCTCTCTGTCTTGGATCTCCTGTCTCTGCATCCTGAGAGCTGGGAGTACAGGCAACCAGCACACCTGCCTGGCTTTTATGTATGTTCTGGAGATCTGAACTCTAGTCCTCATGTTTGTGCAGTAATCACTTCATCCACTGAGAAATCTCCCCAACCCCTAATATGAGCTTTCAGATTGCATTATTTGACTTTCTATTCTTTGTTGAACAAGATGCTTACTTTATGCATTGCAAGCACATTTTTCTTGTAATATATGTAAGTTATTTGAATCTCATTATCTGAATTGAATTAATACGTCATTATATTTATTTCTCTCTAAACTCATCTTTGAACTTTTGCATTTCTTATTTTGGAATAACATATGAGGTGAGTACAAAATTTCATTATTTTCCAATTAGCAAATTGATTACCAAGAGAGTTTAATTAAATAATCTTTCCCTTGCTCAATGGTTTGTGATGTCCCTATGACATATTTCTCATGAGAGAGTCATTCCTATATGGCAGTTTTCTAATATTTATTTATCACTAGCTAATTGTGCAATGCTAACTCATTTAAATACTGTAGTTTTATACAATATTTAGTGCCTGATAGGCCATTTTCCTACCTTTAATTTTTGTTAAGAAATGGCTCCCCTATGTTTTAATACAACATTTTAACTCATAATTTAAAAATTTCTCCCAATATTTTATATTTTATTTATTATTTTTGTATTATGTGTATGGATGTATTGCTTATATGTGTGCAAGTGTGTCTCTGTGGTACAATACCCACAGATGTCAGAAGAGGGTGTCAGATTCCCCTAGAACTGGAGTTATAGATGGTTGTTAGTCACCATGTGGGTGCCATGAATCATACCTGTGTCTTCTGCAAAAGCAACCATTGCTCTTAACTACTGAGTCATCTCTACAGTCCCTTCAATTTTTATTTTTAATCAAATTATATTAATATTGTATTCCTCTTCCTGCTATTTTATTATATTTTAAAATAATATCTGAGCTGGATAGATGGCTCAGTAGGAAAGAACATTTGCTGAGCAGGCACGAACACTTGACTCCAGATCCAGAACACCAATGCAAAAACTAGAGCCTGACTGCACATGCACCTGTATCCACAGTCCTATGGGAGATGGAAACAGGAGGATCACCAGGACTTGCTGGCTGCAAAATTATCTCCAGATTCAGTGAGAGATCCTGTTGCAAAGGAATAAGGTGGAGAACAACTGAGCATTACATCCAACATCCTAATCTGACCTTCACATTTGCATACTCATGCATGCAACCACACATGTATGTGGTCACACATTGCACACCCATACACCATACACTTACTGCATACACATGAATACACAAAATAATGACAATAGGGATTCAAACTATCTTTAAGCATATTTAAAGCATGGTATGCCTTTCCAATTATGATATGAGAGTTTTAATTCTGTATTTGACAGCTTGACAATGTCTAATAATTTGACAAATATCCAATCCTCATGTTTCATAGAGTTTAGTCAGAGCTGCCCCAGGACATAGGCTGGATTTCATCTGATCATATTCTCCTCTTGAACTCCCAGCAAATGTTCATAGTTACTGATATAAAGAATGGTGGAGCCAAATTCCCACCTACATTCTAACATGATAAAATTTAGACAGAGGAACAGACAGACTTACACAGATACTTACACTTGAAACCTATGCTTTAAGTTGTGACAATATTTTAGAATTGAAGAAACACAGACTCACTAAAATTCTGTTTTTCTTATAGTGGTGGGGATTAAACCCAATGACTTGTGTGTCCTTGGATAACACTCTATCATTGAGTTCCAGCTCCAATACACAGATTTAGTAAAATTTTTAAGATTACTGGCTATGGCTTCTTGTAAGATAAATAAATATACCTTAAATCAGAGCAATACTTGTGTCCGCTCTGTTCCTTTAACCATACAAAGTCAAGACCCTGTCTCAAATTTCCATCTCAAAATGCTTCAACTTAACTTCAAATGGATATTATTTCTTATATTGATTTTAAAATCTTCAGACAATTCCCATTGCATTTCTGAGGACTACACTCTAAACTGTTAAGGAATCATTTTCAGGGGCTGGACAGGTGACTCAGTGGCTAAAAGCACTGACTGCTCTTGCAGAGGATCTGGGTTCCGTTCCCAGCACCCACATGGCAGCTAGCAACTGTCTGTAATTCCAGTTCCAGGGGATCTGACCCCTCTTCTGACCTCCACTAGCTTTGGGTTTGGGTGCAGGTAATACACCCATACATATAAAATAAGAATAATAAATCAAATACTTTAAAAATCATGTTCATTCCATCCCTGTTTTTATGGAGCAGTTGGTTACAAAGGAGAAAAATTTCAAAAGTAGATATTTTCCAAATGGCAACTTCTGATACGTATATAGAAGAGAAAGAATTTCATTCACAAAAGTCTAAAACTTACTTTCTCATTTCTATGATTTTCTAGGAGAATTGAATTATTTTCTATACTTAACTCTAAATTTTTGTTGTTGTTTTTGTTTAATCACTTTGTCACTGTTAGTGGAAGACTTAACCTTTAAATTCAGGAAGTCCCGTTTCAAATTTGTTGACCTCAGAAGCATAATCTACACTAGGTTCTAGCTATTCAAGTCTATATATTTCATGTACATGTCCCTTAAACAATATTAAAACATACTGAGACTCATTTTCCAGTTACTGTAGCAATTGTTGAAAAATATTTATATGTCCTTATTCTTAAAATATATGAAGAATTGACATAATTGGAGTGGGCTTCTCTGAAGATCACCAAGCTCTCCAAACCTAAGCAGCAAAGTTGATTTTACATATTCTGTACATTATTAAATGTACAGATAGTTTATTGACTATCAATGTTAAAGAGGGAAACTACAGATACTGACAATATCAGATATATACAATGTATCTCTACTTTCTGCCTGTATTAAAGTTAGCATCTCATTTTGCTGGGCTGGGCGTTAAGATTTTTTATTTATTTTATTTATTTTTTGTAAAAGAATAAGACAAAACTACTTCCATGGGAACTACTTCAGAGTTCATAACAGAAAAGGAGTCTTTGTCTACCTTTCACTATTAGCATTTTTAAGGTAGATCATGTGGTAGCTTCAGGGAAAGGGCAAAAAGATCCAGGGGAGAAACAATAAGATTTCAAGCGGGAGAGAAGACTACACAATGGTTCTAAGACCACATAGCCAAAGGCTGTGGATGAACCTGGTGATATTAAATTCTAGATTAAAGTGAAATAATTTAGGATAGTTTATGAGATAAGCCTACAAAGCAATGCCTTTAGAAATATTTATTTGGTTAGTCTAATTATGTAAAATGGTGAGAACTGTTGAGAAAGTGCGATATTGCCTCTTAACAAAGTTAACTTACACTTAACAAAGTTAGGGACTTATGAGGCTGAACATTTATCATCATGTTAAAACCCACAGTGTATGTCATTCTGTTTCATGTATTACCCATCATTCCACAGGCCTAGGGAAATGGCATCAAGGAGGATGGGCAGAGAGACTCGGCTTTCCTCAGATACTCCGCTGAAGCTTGTGCAGAAATTAAAAAAAAAAAAAAAAAAGCAGAGTTCCCTACCGGCATGTGGAAAAATTATTTTAGCCCTACTGGTGACATGCCAAGTCACTTTGGTTTAGAAGAGTGTGCTTCCATTGTCTATCAGAGAGCAGGACCCAGGAGATTGCTTAGGTTGGTAAAATGGTGAAATGCTTGCTGCACAAGAAGAGACCAGAGTTCATTTCCCAACATCCATGTGGTGACATAGGATTTTAATCCCAGAGTGGAGATGCAGGAACAGGCATAATCTTAAAGTTCTCTGGCCAGGAAGTTTAGCCTAATCAGGAAGCCTCATGTCCCAATGAGAACCTCTGTCTCATAAAACAAGATAGAAGACTCCAGGAGAAAAACACCTGAGATTGATCTCTAGCTGTCGCATATGCACTCACATGTCCCCTTCCATAAACACACACACACACACACACACACACACAAATAACACACTCACACATACATACACACATAAATATTCACTCTCACCTGCAGATGGACACACACTGAAACAAAAGTGGAGAGGAAAATTCCAATAGCATTTATTTTAACTTCATAATTTTTAATTTTCTGCCAATTTTCTCCCAAGACTTTTAAAATATATTTCTGTGGTGAGAGATCTTACCTACATATCATAACAAGGTAAAATCTGGTATTAAATATGACCCATGGGAAAAAATGCACACAGCAGATTTGATATAAGAATAATTTGTACACATTACAGTTATTATCATGTGATAAGATTCAACTCTTCACTCAAAGCTGATGATTTAACTTGTACAGAATCCAGAAAACTGCTGTTATGTCTTAAGCCCATTAATGTCCAGTCTCCTGCCAG
Organism: Eospalax fontanierii; assembly: GCA_035773235.1. Taxonomy (NCBI): domain Eukaryota; kingdom Metazoa; phylum Chordata; class Mammalia; order Rodentia; family Spalacidae; genus Eospalax; species Eospalax fontanierii. Next base: position 18,638,126 of record CM069543.1, read on the forward strand.
TATTCCCAGTCCATACCTTGAAGCTAATTCCCCAACTATTTAGGAAATTCAAATGGAGGTCCTAAATATTTCACACACAGCTTTGGGTAATAAATTATCCAACATATTTCAACACGCTCAGACTCCATAGCTCTGAACATTTTAAAGATTGTGAATTAACACTTGACAAGGGAAACTTAAAACTAGTCAAAGCTAAACCCTGGGAAAACGACAGAAGATGGAAAGAAAACAGATGAAGTCATGCCACAGCCAGCTGAGAAGGAAGTGGAGCCATGGAGCTGAGAGACAGCAGCATGAAGTAAAGTGGCCTCATTAATACCCTGCAAAGTACCCGAATGCGCACGAGACAACACTTACTCCCCAAACCAAATACAACTAGAGTTTACCACTATTGATTTTAAGGAGCAGATGCCTAATTGCTGGAAAGCAGATACTTGAGCAGTTGTTGAGATCTGCAAATGCAAATAAGCTTCATTGCAAATGTATCTGTACCTCAGCTACTGGAACTGCTGGTTACGTTATACACAGTGATTGGGAGATTTAGTCATCACTCTAATTGAACATGATAAAGTAATTAGAAGTAGTAAACAGGTATATAAATAGAAGTCATTTAGATGAGAGTCACATCACAACTTATAAACTGTAAAGAGCTGTATTACTGAGCTCTCATTTCCCAATTTAAAAATCAGTTTCATCTAGTCCCAACAATAATTGATTTGAAGATGGTAATGTCTTATCACCAAAAATATTTATCCTACGAATATTTACCCAGCACTTTATGGTGGGTGTTTATGATGGAAAACAAACTCAACAAAACTTCCCACACTTATTTTTGTCAGTCACACAAAAATAATTCAGGAAGTTGCTTAGTGAGAAATTGTAAATGTATGTGCATGCAATAACTCCTTACCTTTGCTAAATATCCCTTTCTAGACATATTATTAATCTCCCTTAAACATACCAATCTGAAAATGGCTTCTTTCCTTTTGTTGTACCACACCTACTACAGATGATTGATTTCAAAGTAGCATAATGCTTAGAACATACCCAAAATATTCACTGAATCCAATCTAGCTTTGTTTCTGTAAATTACAAAGGTATTTTAAATCTGTAGTCAAGAAGGCCATCAATTTTTATTGTACGTTAAATCAATTTACAATCTGTTTAACTTTTTATCATCAAGTAACCAAAAATGAACAGGGAAAGAGAGCCGTGAAGATAGATGCATGCTATCTTTTCTTTTGTATCAGCCTAGGAAACGAGTAGGAGAGGGAGGAGGAAAGTTAAGGACGGGACAGAGGGCCTGAAAGGTGAACAATCAGGCAGTCTCCACCCTGGTAAATGAAAGTCCAAGTGGCAAAATCTGAGACATAGAGATGTGTTTCAGACTTATCTTACCCGAGGAGAGAAGGAGTTGGTCAACTGACATAGCAATGGCCCCCAGTCTTTAGTTGAAAGCCACTCCTAAGCATTTACTCCCCGAGTCCTCTAGCTTGCCACGTATAAACTCCTTGGTGTGCATTCTCTTTTGGAAGTACAGCCAAAAGACCAAGCAAAAGAAGAAATCAGGTCCAGACTTCTGACACTAGACACCCATTGATTTCTTTTATAAGGCATACTAGTATGGACTTTATTTTACTAATATTTTCTTTCTTCTAAAATGGGTCCAGTAAATTTTGATTCAATTTTTTAATCTGTTCAGCATAATTCACTTTCCCGTTTACCTTAGATGTTGAGGGCTAATCCTGAAAATACTTACGAATATTCTTCATTTATGTTCCCTTCTGCACACTGACGTGGAGATTTTCAGCTGTAGTTAACTCAAAACTCTCCTGTGTTTGCCTCAAAGCCACATACACACTGCTGGAATAAAGCCCTCGATACCACTGCCTACCCTCAGATAATCCTATGTCCCCAAACTTTAAGCACATTCTGTAACATCTTATTGCTACATTTTCTAACCTCAACCTTGCCTACTGAGTAACCATGACTCATTTATGCGCCTGCCTTTGATTTCACTGAGAAAGTGGATACAAATACGAAACATAGTGTTTTCTTACCACTACCAAATTAATCTAATTGTTCTCATGCAGTTAGAAATCTTCTCTCCACTTTCCTCTTACCACCAAACCGTCTGGTTATACTGATACAAGTATTCTCTTCTTTTAACTCAGCGACTATATTCCTAAAAGTGTCCATCTTTGTTAGAGCCAAATTCATATCCCTGTCTTCACAGGATTAGTTCCATCCAAATCAGAGCTACGGTAGTATAGCGAGCTTCAGTAATTAAATAGCAGATTAAGTAGTATTTCTAAGCCTCAGCTACTTCATCTATCAAAAAGAATGATAATAACATCTACCTCTTTGGATTATTGTTAGCACTGAATGAAATGAAGCTTGCAAATGCTTTAAAGTATTTGACATTGATTAATAATACATTATTAATATGTGATTATGTAGCAAAATGAAATAAAGCTAAGATATTATCTTCTCTCAAGCATTTCTATGTTTTTTTTTTCTTGAGACAGGGCCCTCATCTCTAGCTAAGGCTATCACTAAAATTATAGCCATCCCCCTCCATCAACCTCCTAATAGGATCACAGACATGAGCCACCATCAGTGGCTTTTAAAGAATTTGTCCATATTTACATTCTTTTTGAGACAGATATACTTTAACTTCAAAGCTCACTGTGGAAGGATACAATTTCCAAAAGTAGCTACAGTATTTCTGGATCTATATTGTCTTCTACAACTTTATTGATCCATAATGAAGTTAAATCTATATTCTTCTTTCTGAAGGTGGGGAGTTCTGACTCTCAAATCTCTTGAAGATTGACAGAGGCAAAGCTCTATGTGATTTCTAAAGGTTTGTAACCACTAGCAATGCCAGGATCCCTGCCTTGTTTCCTTCCTTCCATATCTTAAAATGATCACCTTTGGAACTGAGTCAAGAAACTTAATAAGAGAATTAAATTTTGAGAGAAACTGAGGCTCACAATCTTTATGGACTTCTGAGATTTCCAGCTGTCATATATCACATTGTCAGTTGGGTTGAAATTATCTTCCAAACACTTCAAAGGTGCCATCCTGTCTTGGATACCTATAGTTTTATATAATGGTTCGAATCAATGTTTTAAAGAGTCTTAGATGTACAATAATACTGCTATATTGATCTGTAGAAGCAGAAGTATCAAAAAAAAAAGCAGTCTTCAGACTTGAAAATTTATATAAACAGTAAGTTGAGTAAAACTGCCCAGCTGCAAATACAATCTTCACATTGTGGAAGAGAAAGGGATGGTATGAAAGCGGAACCAGGGTCAGAGAGAAGGCAGGTACTTCCTTTTGGGCAATATCCTTCCTCCTTCTGAAGAACCTAAGGCGACTCTCCTCTGAGGGCTACTTGTCCTTTGGTATTCGTCTTATTTAAGTGTCTGTATATGTGAGTGTGTCCCATCCTGTCCCTCAGATCCAAGCTGCTCTGAATACGAATGGCCTCATGTACATGTCCTTCAAGTCCTCAGGGAAACAACTGTATGTAGCAGATCCTCAATACATTATGCTTCCTTATTAGTGTGATGTGTGGAAATAAACAGATGCAGAAGGGAAATCCAAGACACAATTAAGCGTAGCATGTTTGCTCTGAATTTTGTAAATAAACTAGCTTGTCTGTATGTAATTTAGAATTTAGTGAAACCTTAACTAAAAGGCCTGAAATATGGATTTGATTATTTTGGCAGTTGAAGCTGTTGTACTATGGTGATTTCTTTTGATAGTCTATTAGTCATTTTGATAAGCTCTTCCAATTTGATTTATAAAACATATGTTTTCAATTAGAGGACCACACATTTTAAATTCTCTATCATATCTGTTTATTATATACAGCTTCAAATTCAGCCAAGACTTTAATTCTTCCTACCCCTTCCCAACCTCTGAATATTGATTTATTTATGAAAACAAGTAAAGTCTCTGCTATGTTAATGGGAGACATTTTGGCAATATATTGTTCTCAGAGGAAACTATACGAACGTTTATAGCATTGATTTGCCTAATCTTAAAAAGACTTAACACATGAAATAATTGTTTTATCAACTGTTTAAGATCTAAGTACATCCTTCACTTAAAACAACTGAGAAGATATCTTTGATGAACATTAAGATTTCATGTCACATAAAGAAAATGTTTTCATGTTCAGCCATGGCATAGTGCTTATAAGGAACTGATTCTTTGACCAGTTACAGGAAGTAACCTTCTCTGATGTTTAAGTTCCTTTTATAGAACATGGCTGTGACTACATGTGTGCATACCCTCCTATTTACTTTAAATCACTCTGATTACTTGTAATACAGGACACACTATAAGAGTTATGTAAATAGCTGTTTATTTGGAGAATTGTGAGAAGAAGCAAAGGCTGTACATTCTAACAGAGGCTTGAATTTTCCTTGGTCCATAGATGCAAGTTCACAGAGGGTTGACCTTGTAGGTGTGACAGGAGTGCTGTTCAGAAGTTTCTGTTTTACAATTCTCAGCTTTCATTTTATTGCAACATAATGATAATGTTCTAAATGTCAATTCTAACAAATGTTTCTGGACTGAGCTGCTGAGGGTTTACTCTACCTCAGGTTCATGCCATGCAGAGCATGGAATGTTTTAACTATTTAAAGACCCCATAGAGTGTGCATAAAGAACTTTTTTTATAGTTCTTTAAATAAAATCTCTGTTATTTATTGGATCTTAGAAAATCACATTTTAAAAGTTCTTTATATTTCATAAATTTAAAAACAATTCCAGTGACTCCTTTGAAATCAGATTATTTTTAAAAGTTTGTTTCCATTTTTATTAAGTCATCATTAATTCTAATTTTATTCTTTTTCATCTTCTGAAAAATTTGATATTAAAAAATATCAACCCAATCAACCACAGTTATACTTACCAAACTGATAATCATTATATGAACTAACCTTTAAAATAAGACATCTATGAGAAGAGAAAGGGACGTGGAAATTGATTCTTAAACAAAATTGAAAAGACAATAATTCTTTTTAAAATAATATTTCTATTGATTGTTTGAGAATCTCATAACATGTATCTGATCCCATTTAGAGCCTCCCTCAGAACCTCGTCCCCCATCTCTCCTCAGATCCGTTCCTGCCTCCCTACCCCACACCACTTCTAGTCCTCTATCTTTTATGTTAGGCTTATTTAGTTTGGTTTGTGTTTTCCAGATGTTCTTGAATGTGGGATCATACTCTGGAGCCTGGTCAACCTGCTCAGATCTCACCATTAAGGAAAACTGACATACTTTCTCCCAGCAGCTATCAATTGTCAATATTTCTTCAGCGAGGGTTGGGACTTTGGGTCATCTCCCCCTCCATGCAGGGTTTGGCCTGGCTTGAGCTTGCACAGGTCTTGTGTGTAGTGTCATACCCTCTGGGGTCCATGCATGGAACTGAAAGAGCATTTATGGAAAACGGTTTCCTTGTATTCACCCACCACCTCTGGCTTTTCAAATCTTTCTTCTCCCTCTTCCACAATGATCATTGAGCTTGCAGGGAGACCATATGATAGAGGTGTCCCATTTGCAGAAAATACATCTTAACGTCTTTAACTTTCATATAGAAATGGCAGAGCAAATAATGCAGAAAGTTTCCCTGCTAACAGGTAGAACTACAGAGTTGGACGAAATCACTGCTGTGTGTCCTGACCGAAACTCAACTAAACTTCCCATAAATATAAAGTTGCTTGGTCTAATTTAGACTTTTTTTTCCTAAGTTCCAGAAAATGTGGAATTCACTTAATTGGTACCCTGATAAATGGCTCTTGGTCTAATTGGTATAATTACCAAGTGGAAGGCACAGTGTAATACATTGAAATGACTCAAACCAATTGGCTCATAGAATATCTTTTACAATTAGAGTGTTATTTATAAGCTTACTCACAGTAGTCTCTTACTACCTATGAATAACAACCTCCAAATGTTTTCTAATAGACTTTATTCTACATGAGGTTAATAAAGTAAATAGTATTAGCCCTTTCTATGATTTCATTCATTTAACAAGATAAATGAAATTGTTCAAGTAGAATTTATCTGAGCTGATCTGAATATATGTTGCTAATGACAAAGAACTAGGGATAAAATTGGGGAGTAAATGCTTAATCTCATCATGTCAAAATATTTGAAACCTTGTTCTAATCTTCTCCTATTATATCCATCTATTGTCCTTTTGAATGCAAGTATCATGAAGAAAAAGTTAAGAATTATTATGAAGGCACTGTCTTTCCTCCCTTCAGCAAGAGAGATAGACGTTTTACTCTTGCAGCTTACAAGGTGGAGAAAACAGCCATTCCATTTTGTTTTTCACTTTTGACATGATATAAATTTCAACAGAGACCTTAGAGATTCTAGAACAAAGAAAAGGAACACGAGTTTTGACAGAATTTTTCTTCAGAAGAACATCATTATTTTCTAGTTTTACAAAGATATTTATCTTAGCCCTAGCATTTTGTCTTGCTGGTAATTTTATAGTAATTGAAAATTCCTTCTAATGTAAAGCAATAAAAGATCTGTGGATGAACTCAAGTGTACACACTGAAGAATTTGCAGGGGTTTTGTACACTGGCTTTCCAGAACACATGTACTGAACTGCAGTTCAGCGCTTCCTGCTGTTCAGTCCTGCATTTTGCTTTTTGAATAGTTTTAAGTCATTTCTGTGGAAAATAAAATTATGTAAGTTTGGTACCATATATGGCATTGATTCCAATGCTTATTTTATTTTCAAAATAACATCAGTACATGTGTAGGTGTCCAAAATTTATTGTAAGATACTTAAGTAATGAAATTCTTATTATAATGGAACAAATTAATATATCCTTTAATAGTTCTAAGGCTCTGAGAACAGATTTAATCTATTTACTTAGGGAAATATCCTGATAATCTGTTTTTCAAATATTTCTATGTGTATGTGTAAGTGCCTGCATGTAGGTAGGTGGCCCCATGTTCTACAAGCCCGAGGAGGTCAGAAGAGGGCATCGGATCCCCTAAAACTAGAGTCAAAACAGCTATTCGCTGCCATGTGGGTGCTGGGAACTGAACCTGGGTCCTCTGCAAAAGGAGCCATTATTCTTAACTACTGAGCTGCTTCTCCAGCCAATGACAAACTATTTTAACTAATATGATGAATATTAATTTTTTATTCATTCATTCTAAATACTTGCTATATATGCAGACTTACCTACACCTTCCCATTTCCTACCTCCTGACCTTGGTAACAAATTTTAAAATTATATGCATATATATTTCTTCCTCAGGTGACATAGTAATCATGAGGTGTGAAATTTCAATATATGTATGCTGTAATCACCATTTTGTGTGTTTTGGTAAGAGTCAAAATTCTCTCTACTAGCTTGTCTGAGAATTAATTATTGTAGACTGCAATTGTTTTATTTTGCCACAGAACACAAGAAGCTTGACCCTGTATACACTAGGCAGCCTCACCCCATCCTCTAATCTCCACCTTTCACCTGTGATAATTTGCCTCTTTTTTTCTAGATTCTGCATAAAAATGAGATCTGTAACATTCACATTCTGTGTTAAGTTTATATCATCCTTCATCCACTATAAGATTCCATATACATCATTTATGCACATATATATATCCATGATAACCATCATTATGCTATATATAAAATGTATTGTGGTTATTTTATTTATTCATTACTTAATGGAAAACAGCATAGATTGTTTCATATCATAGGCATCATGATTAGTGTTCCAATGAACACAGACTTGCAGCTTTATTTCCTTACACTGTGGCTATATTTTCATTCTTCGTCATGTGAATCATCTACATCTCCCCTGCTAAAATCAAAGGTCCCCTTTGCTGTATACCCGGCCAGCACCCTTCCCTATCTTTTTGGTAAGAACTATGCTAATAAGTTTGAGAGAATACTTTATAACAATTTCGATTTTTTACTTTGCTAATGTCTAGATATTGGGAACTTTTCATGAATTCCCTGGTTATTTTTATGTTGTATTTATGGAAGCATCTACTCAAGTTTTCTGTCCATTGTTTTACTCAAATTGGAGGTTTTCTTGCAAAACTTAGGAAAATAAAAGCAAAGTAGAAGACATCATTCTTCCTGTTTTAAAATTATATTCTGAAGCTTGTAACAATTCAAAAAGTATTGTGCTAGCAATAAAACCACAACCAACACAACACAACAAAATAATTCCATATTCATGACCAGAAAATCCAGACATGTCTGCATTCAATCTTATTATCAGCGAACTTATTTTTGATAAGAACAGCAGAAAGACAATGGGATAGATGATCTCTTTGATACAACAGTCTTTTGTACATATAAAAGAATGCAATCATACTATTTCCTTACATCGTCCAGAAAATTCAAGACCATGTGGACAAAAGATCTTAGTGTGAGACTCAGAGCCACTAAGGTTCTGGAGGAAAACAGAAAAATTCCCTTAGCATTGGTCTTGGCAATAATCCCTGGATATCACATTAAGTGCTCCACCTAGGAAAGTAAATAAAGGGACAGCATGAAAAGTGTCCCCACAGCAAAAGATATAAAATGAACAGACAACTCACAGACTGAGAGGTTTGCAGTAAAGGGTTGCTATTATGACATAGAAAGCTGGACTCAATGGCCAGAAGGAATAAGGTCGTAAGACATCGCAGACTTTATCTCAAAGATTTCACTGCAACATCCAAAGACACCTGAGGAGGTCCTTAACCTCACTAAGCATCAGAACAACGTAAAGCATTTTCAAATTATAATGTATATGTAATGTTGCACACCCTTTATCATTATATGATGTTTGCTTGCTTCAGTCTGATAGCCGATTCCTGATGTTGAGTCCTCTCTGTGACACCTTTCATAACATTTATTTTCAACTCAAATTAGGGCATTCCAATGTGCTTGGAGTTTACTCTTTTATTGAAATCTAATTGTGAATGTCTCATGATATTCTTTGAATGAAATTTGCCATTATAAGCTTGCACTGTTTCATTCAATTTTAAGGTCTGACATCTCTTCCTTCAGTTTGTATTTCAGTGTACAGTCTTGCTCATTTTTTTTAATTTAAGCGGTCCTTTGTGGTTATGATCATAAAACTTGCAGACATTTTTTTTGACTTTTCTAAATCCTTTTCTCACAAAGGAACTATACCAACATGAACTCACACATCAGTGGGATCTGTATCCCAATGAATGGCTCTTCTGCCTGGCATTGTATGCAACTTGATGAGTGGGAATTCTGTGTGAGTGTGAATGCTCATCTGGGTTGTGTGTGATGGGCAGTGTTCACTTATTGGGGATGATCCGATAATTTGAATATTATCACGCTACCCACAGAAATACATATTTGTTGATTCAGAGGTCACTCACAAAGATAAACCAGGAAATACTTTTTTGATAACACAGAACAGAAAGTGGCCAAAATACATAATTCTTTGGAAATAAACATTCACATGTCTAGAATTTGGAAGCTTTTTACTTTGTATGTATTAGAAATCAAGAGAGCTGATGAGCAATGGAGAATTTAAGTAAGAAAAAGATTTCACAATAGGATGACTAGTGTACATAATATAAATATATATTTGCAATTGTATTAATCTTTGATGCAGTCCGGGCACTATTATAAATTAAGATTTTTAAATGCCGGTATTTTGATGCCATCAATGAGAAAGGTAAAACGGGCATTCCGTGCATTTCCTGCCCATTATTGTCCATGCCGGGTACACTGAAGATTGTGAAAATAGCATCTGCTGAAGTTTGCTGTCAACAAACATTAGACCTTACACATCCCCAACAAGCCTCCACTGAGCTTTGCATAGATGATCTGTTGTACGGATTTCAGTAGGTAAGGAAAGCACACCAACACTTTTACAATTATTTTGCTTTTTAAAATTAAGACAGTATGGCTAGAAGAGATATAAAATTCTTCTTTCAGATGCAAACTGTTCACACACACAGTGTTTCTGTAAATGAATTTATATTTCATCTTTCGAGGTCACCAGTAATTTAAATGTATTCACTAGGTACGGCGGGTTCTGTTGTAGAATGCAAATGTGTGTTAATGCATTTTATTAATCACTAGTTTATTTCATATCAAAATATGGAAGACAATAATAAAAGTCACTCTTATCAAATCAGTCCTATTGAGTATCTTAATTGTACATATTCCTTCAAACCAGCTAAGAAGATTGCATTTTCAGGACACATTGTTAACTCAATTAAAGAGAAAAGATATTAAACTAAATTGCTATATCCCAATCGCACAAAAATAGATAAATTCAAACAATAACCTCCATAATCCACTCTACCTAAAATTTTTGAAATCACTAATCAAAGAAAAATAAGTGAACTACTTTTTATTGAAACAGATTATTCCTTATGAGAGTCCACATTACACTTCTGAATTCATTGAAAAATTCACTTTGGAACTGGAGAGATGGCACAGTGGTGTTCCAGAGTTCCCAGGTTTGGGTCCCAGCACCCACATGATGGCTCACAGCATTCCTGTTGCAGAAGATAGAATGCCCTCTTAAGGCTTCTATAGGCACTTCACACACACACACACACACACACACTCACACACAAATCTTTCATACATATAAAATAAAACTAAATAAATCTTTTAATGCAAACTGCTTGGTTTCTTTTACTTGGAATAAGTTGATTAGATTATTAAAGATAATTCTTTCCACCAAAATATTTTGATTAGAGTATGGTTTTGTACATTTTGCTTTTATTAGGCAAATACACATGTCTAAGCAAAACTTCCATATAGTGCATCAACCCTGGTCACCAAAGGATCGTGTTCACATTGCATACCAGATACAGATGTTGTTGGTTGGCTCCTCATGATTGTTTTCATTATGGAGTTCGGGTCCAAGGCAAAGCTCCTGTTTGCGACAATGCTGATTTGGTGGCCGAGAGAAAAGAGTCATTGCGTGACCCTGTGGTTAGGCTTTGCGTTGCTGCTTCACAATGTTCCAGGTTACTGTCATTCACAGGATGGTTAAACTTGGGTAAAGGACAAACCTGACTCAGTGGAGCAAAGATTCCTCCCATGGCAATAGGAGATAGCACAGGGTGGGCTCAGGACTTCTTTTGCTGGGATAATGGCTTGTGCCACCATGCCCTAACAGTGCGTTTTGTAGGGAAGTAAGTCATATTTAATTCTGATAAAGTTCTGTTTCCAGTGATCTCCTTCCATAATGGGTGCTGTATATGACCAAAACTCACTTCATGTAGGTAATTCATCTATGTTTATTCTCTATAAGTTGAATCTCTGTATTTTATGATTAATATTTATTTTGGTAAAATAAAATCTCTATGATTATATTCATTTTGACACATTTATGGTTAATTGCTCTAGTATAATTTGTGAGAAAAAGCTGCCTGTTCTTCACTGAATCACCTCTGTATCTTTTAAAATTTTTGATTGATTATGTGGTCTACGTTGGGATTCATTTTTTATTCCACTGATCTGTGTGTCTATTATTTCACTAATATCACCTGATTGGAATCATTATAGCTTAACAGAAAATTTTGAAAAGAAAATGATATTCTGTAATCTTGTTCTTGAGTATAATATTGGGGATTTTAGTCATTTAAGTTTTCAGATTAACTTTATTAACAACTTGCATCCCCTTGAAGGATTTTAATTGGAATTGTGTAGCATCTAAGGACCCAGATGATAATAATCGAAATTCTAACAATAATGAATTTTTCAATTGGGAACTTTGAAATGTCTACATATTTATGTAGATTTTTCAATTTTCTATTTTTATGTGAATAAGTCTTGAAAATATTTTTGTCATATTCATATCTAAAGGTTACACAGTTCGGCAATATTCAGTTAGTAACAATGACTTAATTTTGATACTATTTAAATTTTAGAAGTTCACTATTGATATATTAGAACAAAATCTTCTTGTATATTTTGACCATGTTGTAAGGATTAAACATTTGCACTCTTTCAAAAAATTCATGTATTGAAATATCGACCCCCAGTGTGATTTACAGGTGGGGTCTTTGGGAGGGAATTAGGTTATGAGACTGAATCCTTTATGAATGACATCAATGCTCTTGCCAGAAGTAAAAAGATTCATGTTAAAGGCTTGGCTCCCAGATACTGCTGGCATTAAGAGGTTCTCCAGCAGGAGGGAGATAATAGTTCCATGAGCTATTAGCTGGCCATATTTGGAGCAATTAAGTCATGGAGGCATGGACTCAAGGATGTCTTTTATTCCTGTATCATTCTTCATTTGTTATCTATGCTTCTTTTTTGATTTATTAATTTTTATTTCTTTTATGTGTGTGTGTGTGTGTGTGTGTATTGTCTGCATGTATGTAAGGGCACCCATGTCCTACAAAGTCTGCAGAGGACAGAAAAGGGTGTTTGATCCCCTGGAATTGGAATTAGGGTTGGTTGTTAGCATTCGTGTAGGTTCTGGGAATTGAAAAATGTCATCTTGAAGGACAGTCAGTGTTCTTAACAGCCGAGTCACCTTTTTAGCATCTATCTCTCCTTCTTTAATCTACTATTTTTTTTATCATTTTTATTTTGATGTGTATAAGTGTATTGTCTGCATGTATGCACCCATGTCGTGCAATGCCTGCAGGTCAGAAATGGGTATCAGTCCCCTGGGATGGAGTTATGGGCAGTTGTTAGCCATGTGGATATTGGGAATTGAACACAGGTCCTCTGGGAAAACTGTCAGTGCTCTTAACCACTGTGAGATTTCTCCATCCCCCACCTATATTTGTTTCTTTAGGACCCTGTGATGAGTGACTTTGCCCCACCATGTTACCATCATGATAACAGGTCTAACCACAGGCCCATAGCAATGGAGCAAGCCAAATTTGACTGAAACTTCTGAGTCCTGAGCCTTTCCTCCCTTTAAATAATTTAACTCTGGCACTTTGTCATAGTGATGGATATCTTTACAAATACATATTGTTTCAATAAATATTTGTTGAACAAATAACTGATGTATCTATTGGGAATCACTGAAGCAACTTCCTTATATGACAAATGTACCAGCGAATAGCATAAGCCATAATTTATGAAGAAAGTCATGAAAAGATTTCCTACAAACTCAAGTATCTTTCCTTATAAAGTGTCTAAGAAAGTAGTATCCCAAACAATCAGGATCATAAAGAAAATGCTACCCATATGTAGTGTATTAAAAGGGAACACAGTTGGATTATGCCATATAAGGCTTTAGATGTTAAGAGTTAGCAGCAATTGATAGGTCATATTACAGTATGGCAGATTTTTAAATAGTTCACATGTATCTTAGTCATTATTTGTGATGATTTGAATATTTGAAGATATTTGAATATTTCTCTCTAATAAAAATCATGTGAAATTAATTATGAAAGTGCATTATTTATTCTTTATTTTCATTATCATTGAAATTAAAGTAAATAAGTAGAACAAGAATAAAAGGAATCTGGTAAAAATTGAACTAATATTTGAATGAAAATTGTGAAATGGGGTCACCTCACTATGAGTAAGTAATAAAATCATATTTAACCATGGAATTCAGTTTCGTATGTTGAAAATACACAAATTAAGTCTTGCTGTTTTAGCAGCTGCCAATCAACTTGTACACAACAATCCAGGACATGTTGTATACCCAAGAATAATTGGCGCATTGGACTCAATGAGGCAAAAAAAAAATGAACCCAAGGTCTGGAGGATAGTGAGATGGGGTGGATCTGGGGGGAGTTGGGGAAGAGGAAGAAATAAAATTAAAATTCACTGTATGAAGCTGCCAAAAGTATTAATTAAAATGTTTAAACAAAAATTATAAATTGGGGCTAGAGAGATGACTCAGTGCTTAGGAGCACTGGCTGCTCTTGCAGAAGACCCAGGTTCGATTCCCAGAACCCACATGGCTTAGAAATTAAAATTTCTTCTTTTATTAATATTTATTTTTATTAGGTTACATTAATTGTGCAAAATTATGGATTTCATAAAGAAAATTTAGCTCAAGTACATATGTACTTTGAATATATGTACCCTCCCATTCTCGTTTAATCCTCTCTATCCCTTTATCCTTCCTTTCCCAACTTTACCTTCTGCTGTCCTGTTTATATAAATATATATATTATATATGCACACATACATACCATTTAAGTATTTATCTAATGTATCTCTATTTATATATATGAATTTATGTTTGTAAAAATTATAGAACCTACACAGAAGAGAAAATATTTGTCTTTCTATTTCTGCTTATTTTGCTTACTGGGATTGCCTCCAGTTGCTCCCATTTTCCAGCAAACAGCGTTCATTCATTTTTCATAATGGCTGAGTAAACGTACATTGTGGATATATACATGTCCTTTGCCCATTCAGCTGCTGCAAGTTGCCTCTGAGCGGACACAGTTAGAAAGAGAAGTGGTTAATAGAGTTATTCACTATTTCTATTAGTAAGAAGAGCCTAACATCAGAGCAGATAAATAGTTATTAAATAACTGTGTATAATATCCTGAAGACTTGTAATTTTTCTCTGACTATTGTAGCTTGGTGGGTCACAGAATGCAACTACATACATGTTTCCCTTCGCATTTTCAGGTCTATGCTGCCTCTAGTTTTTTACATGAAATTTTGCATATTATAATCTTTCTTTATATCACTACAGTTGCTTTGAAATTTTAAATTTCCATGTCTGAATATTTAAAGCATTATTATTGTGTATGTGCACCTGCTGGTCTGTATGTGCTCCATGAGCAGGCAGTGCTCACTATAGAGGCTAGAAGAGAGCAACATGTCCCTAGAACTGGAGATACAGAGAATGACGAGCATCCTGATGTGGGTACCGGACATGAAGTCCAGTTACATGCAAGAGTAGCAAGTGCTCTAAACCTCTGAGGTACCTATCTCTCCAGGACCAGGTTTTCACATTTTTCATAAAATATCAGTATTACTGAAATAATAGCAAAGTTGTTGCTGATAGAAATAAAATTCACACTAAAGTTTCATTCTCTAATGATTTCTAAGTTGAAACATTCCAAATAAATATTATGTGATTTATATTATATTGCTTACACATATTTATATATTTATATTTTATCATTTATACATTTTATTTATTATATATTATGTCATAAGACTAAACATTTTTATTTACTCCACAAACTTTTTGAGGGCCACTATCTGTAAGAGCTTAAGCTAGAAACTGGGATGATTGTTAAGAAATCAAAAACATATTTTCAAAATCTACATGGATCAATAAACCTGTCTCAAGGAAGGACAGAGTGGAATAATCCTTATTGAGAACGTTTGTGGATCATCCTTCTAGAAAAGCCAAGTAACATTCTCTACATCTTTAAAAAATGTATTTATTTATTTATTTATTTATTTATCTATTCATCTATCTGTCTATCAATCATCTACTGTATATGTATGTGCCTGCACATGTCACAGCATGTGTGTGAAAGCCAGAAGGCAACCTTTGAGTCTCTCCTTCCAACATTTGGGTTCTGAGAATCAAACTCAGGTTGTCAGGCCTAGCATTAAGGGCCCTTTCTGGCTGAGTCACTTCTCTGGGCCCTGCTCTCTTCTTATACATCTTGTTGAAAGAGACAGGGACTGTTGTGCCCAGTATCAGTTTTCAGTAATGTTTATATAGGCTTAAGCTAAAGATACTATCTTTCTTGGACTAAATGACACATTTGCTCTACTGTAGTCTGAATCTTGAACCCCCCAAAGTCCCTAATGGTAAAGGTTTGGTCCCAGAAGGGCACTATTAAAGATCCTTAGGGATATCCATACAGAGACAGGCTCTAACAGAAGTCTCTGAGCTTTTGGGGTCCCGACTTCAAAGGATGTATTGAGACCCCAACCTTTCTTTCTCCTTTTCGTCCTCAGATGAACAGTTTTGCTCAGCCACACACTGCTATTACAACAGTGGATATGCCTCACCACAGGCAGGAGCCAACAAAGCGTGGAGGCCAATAACCCCTGTTTTCTCTGTTAATGATCTTGTCTCTGTTGTAATGACAGAAAGCTGATTGACACACGTAACACGACATACTGTCTTCAAGAAATGGTTATTGTTCAGTATAAAAGTTCGGTTTCCTAAACGCAGGACTCCTCTCCTGTAATGTAAACTAGTATATGATGAGGTGTCAACTGGCCCTTCTTCGCATCACCCTGTGAGAACTGGAGTCACAGAACAAGAGCAAGTACTGAAAGGATAACATGTTATTAATGTTATCATGAATAACAGAGGTGTTTTCACCTCAATCGTGGAAACCCTATCTTGTACCAGCACCTATAACACGATTGCAAGAAATTTTCACAAGAAATCTCTGACAACACCTTGTACCCAATAGAGACCTGAGTCAAAGTAAGAGATGACATTATAGCCAAGACACTGCATGAAAAGGGTCCCCTACTTCCCCTCCACAAAATTTCCTGTACTCTAATTAACATATATAATATTATAATTAAGGCACATAGAGACAAACCTGTGTCTCTGAATATTCTAGGTTGATTCTTCTACATACACTATCCAGTTTGAGCAGCTACATTTATGGAACATGCTGGCTTTTCCCAAGTCTGTCTCTGTGCCTTCTCTGTCAAAAATTAGATAGCTGTAAATGTGTGGGTTTAAATCTGGGTCTCAGTTCTAGTCTATTGATCAATGTGTCTGTTGTTACTCTGGACCATGCTGCTTTTATTACTATAACTGGTTAGTGTAAGTTTAGAACAGGGTTGGCAATGCCTATATCTGTTCTTTCATTGTTCAGGATTGTTTTCGTTATCCTGTTTTTTTTTTTTTTTAATGTTTCCATAAAAAATTTAAGGTGGGTTTTTTGTCAATTTCTGTGAAAATTGTGTTGAAATTTTAATGGGTATTGCACAGAATTTATAAATTGCTTTTGATAGGATGGCCATTTTTACAATATTAATCCTACTGATCCATGAACATGAGCAGTTTTTTCATCCTCTAGTATCTTCTTAAATTTATTTCTTCAGCGTCTTAAAATTTTTATTCTACAAGTCCTTCACTTCCTTGGTTAAATTTATCCAACATATTTTATGGTTTTTGAGACTATCGTGAATAGAATTGTTACCCTGATTTCTTTTTCAGTTTTTTAAGTGAGGATTTTTGTTGGTGTATAGGTACGTAGCTTATTTGGAGATGTTAATTTTATATTGTGCTGCTCAGATGAATATATTTATCAGGTCTGGGGGTTTTCTGGTGGAGTCTTTAGGGTCTTTTATGGAGAGAATCATATCATCTACAAATGAGAATACTTTGTCTTCTTTCCAATTTGTATTTCCTTTATCCCTTTCATGTGTCCTATTGTTCTAGCTAAGGCTTCAAGTACTATAACACATAGGAATGGAGAGAGTGGACAACCTTGTCTTGTTCCTGATTTTAACAGGAATACTTTGATTTTCTCTTTAGTATGATGTGTGCTTATTTTATATTATCTTTATTATCTTGGGATATATCCCCTAGATTCTCCATGACTTTTTCTATGAGTTGGATTTTGACAAAGACCCTTTCTCCATCTCCTGAGATGATCATGTGGTTTCTATCTTTGAGTCTATGTGGTAGATGATATTCATTGATTCATAAATGTTGAGTCAACCCTGCGTCTCTGGGATGAAGAGAACTTGCTCATGGAGGATAATCATTTTTAATGTATTCTTGCATTCTGTTTGTTTTAAAGAATTTTTGCACCTATGTTCAACAGAGAGACTTATCTGTAAGTTCCTTTTCTTTGGGTGGGCGTGTTTGTCTAGTTTTGTATAAGAGTAATTCCTACTTCATAGAAAGACTTGATAGTGTGCTTCCCCTTTTTTATGCAGTCATTTAAGGTGTATTGGTATCAGGTCTTCAAAGTATAGTAGAATTCTGTGTTTTATCCATCTGGTCAATCTTGGGCACTTTTGACTTGTGATATTTTTAATTACTGTATCTATCTCTTGGTTGTTTGGGGTGTGTTTAAATCCTGCCTATACATATCTGGAATATTTCCTTAGGGTCTTTTGCAATGTTTCCTTTTTGATTTTAGAATTCATTAGTTTGGAATTTCTCTGTCTCTCTTTTTTTGGTTAATTTGGCTGAATGTTTATCAATGTTATTAATCTTTATAAAGAACTATATCTTCATTTCATTGATACTTTGTATTATTTTCTTCATTTATATTTCATTAATTTCAATGTTGGTTTTGATTTTATTTATCTCTTCCTATCTATTCTTTTTAGGTGTGATTTGATATTGTTTTCCAAGGCTTTCTGGTGCATCAAAAATTTATTTTATAAAACGTTTCCAATTTTTGGTATGTAAGCATTTAATGCTATAAATTTTTCTCTTAGGACTGCCTTCATTGTATTGCAAAAGATTTGATATAGTAAGTTTTCATTTTCATTCAGTTCTAGGGATTTTCCTCTTTGATTTCTCCCATTATTCAACTTTCATTCAGTAATGTGCTTTTTAGTAACCATGAGTTTGTGTTCTTTCCCCCATTTTTATTGATGTTGGGATCAATCTTCATTCTGGTCAGACACAATATAGGATGATATGTAAATATTCCTAATGTGGAGATTTACCTTATGTCCTAATATACGGTCAGTTTTAGAGAAAGTTCCATGGGCTGCTGAAAGAAAATGTATTTTTCAGAGTTTGTATAGAATATTCTGTAACTGTCTATTAAAGCTATTTGATTTGTGGTATACTTTAACTCTAGGGTTTCTATATTTAGTTTTTGACTGGTTGACCTTTCTATTAATGACAGTGGAGCACTGTAGTGACCCTATATCACTGTCTTAAAGTTAATGGTAGGTTTTAGATCTAATAAAGTTTCTTTTATGAGTTTGTGTGCCCCTTTGTGTGGTGCATATATATTTAGGATTATAATATTTTCTTGGCATGTATTTTCTTTAATAAGTATGAAGTGACCTTCACCGTGTCTTCAAACAAGCTTTAGTTTGAAGTCTATTTAGTCGATATTAGAATAGCTGGACTTCCTTGATTCATGGTTTCATTTCCTTGGAATATCTTTTTTCAGCTGTTTACCCTAAGGTGATATCATTACTGGTGAGCTGTGTTTCTTGGAGACAAAAAAAAAAAATCAATGAATTTGGTTTTCTAATCCGCTCAATTAGCCTGTGTCTTCTTACTAATGAGCTGAGACCATTAATATTGAAATTTATTCCTGATCAATGTTTTTCATTCCTGTTATGTTAGTATTGTGATACTGTTTTGTTGACCTCTTTTGGTTGACTATTCTGGCATAATTTGTTTATTCTTTGTGTCTTCTTGAGAGTGTTCAATCTTCTTTTCAATCCAAAGTATTTCACTGAGTATACTCTGTAGACTTTGCTTTGTAGTCAGGTATTACTTAAGTCTGTTATCATCATGGAAAAGTTTCTCCTTCAATTACAACTAATTTTTTCCTGAGTATGGTAGTCTGGACTATAATCTGTGCTCATTCATGGCTTTGAGGCCATTGTTCCAAGCCCTTATGGCTTTCATAATCTCCACTGAAAATCAGCTGTTATTCTAATGGGCCTGCTTTTATACGCGGCTTGATTTTTCTCTCGCCTAGCTTTGAAAATCATTTCTTTGTTCTGTAAGTTTACTATTTCAACTATCAATGACACAGGGCCTTTCTTTTCCGGTACTGTCTATGCAGTGTTCTGCTTCTTTTGCCTTGATTGGTACTTCTTCCTCTGGATTTGGGAAATTTTCTTCAATATTTTTTAATTGAAATATATTCTGTGCCTTTCATCTGGGTTTATTCTCCTTCTTCTATGTCTATCACACCTAGTTTGATCCTTTTAAATTATCCCAGAGATCTTGCATATTCCATTCCTGGGTGAGTTTTAGATTTGACATTTTCTTTGTCTGCGCGATCTCTTCCTCAAGCTCCTTGCCAGGATCTCATGCGCCCTGCTCCTCTCCCAACCCCTCCTGTTTTCTTCTTTCGTCTAAGGCCTTAGTTTGAGCTCCTGAGTCTTTTTATTTCAAGTTTTATTTCAATTTGGCTTTCCTTCAGAGATTCTATCTCTTTATTGAATTCTAATTTCATGTTTTTAAGTGTTTTAGTTATTTCATTAAACTGTGTTACTAAGGTTTTTATTCAGTCTTTTGTAAAATTTCTTCTTTGAATTCCTTGAACAGATTTATAATTGCTACTTTGAGATCATTGCCCAGTATATCCACTAGGTTTTCGTTCTCAGGAAACATTATTATGAGTTTGCTAATTTCTGTTATAGACATTTTGTCTTGGTTATTCATAATGTTGGTGTTTTTAATGAGACCTTGGAATCTGGACTTGCATGGTATCGATTCTTGGTATATGTAAGTGATCTCCTCTTCATGAAATACTTGTATCTTTGTTTCCTATTTTTCCAACTTGTCAGGTTATAGCCCAGCTGAGTACAAACTGATATTCAGCTGGGGGCCACTTCATGTTGGTGTTCAAATAGGGTCAAAGGTATGATCTCAGTTCAGCTAGAGGTAGATGCAACTTTTCAGCTGAGGTTTTAGGATTGAGTCCATGTGGCCCTGGATAGATTGGGTGGTCTGGATGCTGCTAGATGGTCGTGTAAGCTGATTGGTTAAGCTGGAGGAGCTTACGTTTGAGTAGCACAAACATGCTGGGGTGCAGAGAAACCTCAAGAAGGAGAACTCAGGACCATATGGGTGGGGTAGGATTCCAGAAACCCAAGCTGGCCTTTCAACTGGTATTGCTTAAATGAATTAAACTGGTCACCCTCTCAAAACAGCTAAGATTATGAACACAAGAATTCTTTTGGTAAAATGTATCTGTGGTTGTATCTGTGCACATGACTGTATGAAAGTTGTATGAAGCAGATCATGAAAACTCTATGTGACATTCAGTCTGTGTTTTATGCTGAACTTTATAATTGCAGATAACATGAACCTCCCTAGGCTGGAAATTTCATGAATTGTCAGTTTTATTTGTAAGAAGTTCTCTTTGTCCTTGGTTATTGAACATATCTTGCTATAGGCTGGATTTTGCATCACACAATTTCACTGCCTGAATCTGGTATCAGGTAACCTTTTCTAATTAACTTGTGACCATCTCCTTAAAGTAGAATTTCTCATTGGAACTCTAGATTTCCAATTTTTAACATCTATAATATACATTCATGAAAGAAGCAGTAAAAGAGAACAAGAATATGCTTTAATGTGCTATAATTATTGAAACAGAGTTAAATGTCTTCATGTAAGAATACTAACTTTTAAAATGTCATTAAAATGTATTAGAGAAAACCAAAACCAATAATACTATTTAAAGGGAAACATTTTAGAGGTCATAACTGATGTAAGGGATACACAATCAGTTATAGGTTAGATGATTTTGTTCAAGGAACTTATAAAGACCTATTGTGAATATTCACTTTTTTTCATTTATCAGTTTCAAATATAATTTAGCTAAATTGTTTAACCTCAGTAACGATGAGGAAATGACAACCAACTGGTTGTATGTTTTGAAATAATGAGTAAAGAGGCCTTCAGAGTTAGTGCTCAGTAAATTTAAAAATTTCCCCAGATAGTGTTTGCCACAGAGGTACTTCGGTGAGAACTGAAGGAAAATCCAATTCTTAGAGTTTAAGTGAAATTAATAAGGAAATCCAAGTGAGCATAACAATGAATGATTATCTCAATCCTGATGCTTATCTTAACTCTCTATAAAATAAATAAGTAATACAGAAAATGATATTAGGTATCTTCTACTTAGTACTTTACACATACTTGTGTAAAAAAGTCATTCCTTAAAAGGGTAGTGATACAAAATTATGCATTTTTGAAAATCATATTAAATGAAATTAAATATTAACTAAATTAAATATTAATTGAATTATGAATTAAAAAATATTTAACTAAAAGAATTAAGTAAATATAAATTTAATTGATTAAATAGATCATTTTATCTCAGTCCTTTCATAGTCATCACTGTGCAGAATCCTTTTCTCTGGGATTGAATGTGGTTCATCATCATCCTATCTCCATGAAGAGAATGTTTTATTAGGTTCCATTTCATCAGAGAATAAACCAAAGTCTATTCTCATATTGTGTCCTCAGTCAAGAATCAGAGGGAGAGGAATGCTGGTATCCAGATTTCTCCCTTTTATGGAGTTCAGAACTCAGTCCATGTAATGGTCCTGTCCACAGTTAATTAACATGATCTTTCCACTTCAGTTAACCTCATCTAGATAATCTTTCATTGGCATACCCAGAGGCTAGCCTCATCTAGATCATTCCTCATAGGAGTGCCCATATAGAAGCTTGCATGCTAAGTGTACTAAAAGCTGTGAAACTGACATCATTTATCACCACAAGATTTATCAAATACTTTAAGGTTATCATTGATTTAAGACCATTAGTATTCAAACATGGTCTATTTTCACCTTTAATCTATTTGTTAAAGACTCCAAGATTGGATATCCTTTCTTTTATTGAAATATTAATTTATAATACAGAAGTGTTCAAGGGAGAGAAGCTCTGTAAATGTAATACACTTAGGGCAGCTGTTTCTTTTAAAAACAAGTGGTTGTAGGAACAAAAGTAAATCCTTCCAACCCTGCCTTCTCAGAAGCACATGGAAAATAAGTTGTCTGGTAAATATTTCAAGGTGACTGAAAACACACATATCCCAAAACACTGTGGGTTCTATGTGCTAGACCATAAGTTGGGCAGTCTTGGTGAATAGGTGAATGGCCAAGGAGCCATACCTTTTTTGATTGCTCACCAGGAGGTGAGTGCCAAATTAAGGGAAACCAAGGATCAGTGTCAATGGAAGTGGAGAAAGAATGGACATGTGCTCTCCATTCCGCAGTCACAGTGATCTTGCTGAGTCAGGGAGGACCTAGCTAGCCAGCTGCAGAGCAGGGGAAGTCTGCTTAGCAGGACTCTGCAGACTTTGCAGGTCCTGATGAAATGGGTTCCCGTGCTACCCCTTAATAGCCACTGCAATGAAAGCAATGCTTATTCTGAAGATACTTGTAGTATTCTGATGAATTGAGAAGTTGCTGAGTCAATTACCTGTGCAAGTTTTCAAATGTACATTATATATGTATTGTGACTTTGGGGAGTCTAATCTGATGCTCATCTCATCATCTCATCTGTTGCTCTTCCCTTTCTTCAAAAACTTTTACAACTAGAAAGCCCAGGAGACCACCCCCCTCAGAACTGAGTCCATTGTGTCTTTGCTATTAACAACGATGATAGTGTGTGAGAGTGATATCAAGTTATGACCCTGTAGAATTCTGGAGCTTTTGATCAGCACCAATGTTGTCTCGCTTTAATACTTCACGGTTGCATTTCTTTTATTAATGTAGGGTTCAGTGGTGAACTGTAATTAAACTACAGTCAATGGAACTTTCACTAGCTGCTGGTAATTTGGGCTTTCTTTGCTTCTTTACTGAGAATACATGCTGGCTTCGCAGAAGTGTTAAGATGTGTATTTCTATGGCTACTTTTCTTTTAGTTTTAATTCACTGTAAAAAGAAAGCACAGAATGCTCTACTGTGTTTGTATTTTTATTCAGTTATTGCTTGGAATATCTATTTTGTATTACACTAAAGAGATTAAATGTGTTTGGGAACATCAGGTATCTCTCCATGCCCACTGCACCTTTGATAGTCTCCTTTTGTTGTGTAAGTTCCCTCTTCCTCCTTCCATTCTACTGATTTCATTTGACGCATAAAGCTGAAAGCAGACAGACTCAAAGACCTGGAACATCATATACTTAGGCAAGAACATAAAAGACCCTATTATAATATACATATTTAGACACTGCCCACATTTTTTATAAAATAAGGCACACATCCAAATCAGAAATTAAGATGCAAAATGATAAGGAATTTGGCCTCTACCAACACCAAGACACTGTCACAACTTGACAAGGTATTTCCTTTTTGGGTCCCAAATATTTGCTTTTTGTCACTTTCTTTTAAAGTATCAGCTGTCCTGGTTAGGTGTTAGGATCAACTTGACACAACCAAGAGTCACCTGACGACGCTCCAGTGAATGGCCACATGCCCAAACGTATACAGACAGCACAAATTGGACTTGATAGGTTATCAAATTAAAAAAAAAAAAACAACAGAAACAAAACAAAGGGAACATGACTGGGGACACAGGTAGGTGTAATGTATCTGGGGAGCGTGAAGGGGATGAGTTAGGTGAATCAAAATATAGTGTATGAAATTCTGAAACGGAAAAAATATTTTTAAAATCACTTAGCGAGAGAAACTCAGTTTTGGAATTTTCTAGATCAGACTGGCTTGTGGCCCTGTCAGTGGGGAGCTGCTCTGACTGCTGATTGATATGGGAGGGCACAGCCCATGCGGACAGTGTCAACCCTGGGCAGGTGGTCATAGGTGTTATAAGAAAGCAGGATGAGAGGGAGCAAGACAGCTTCCTCCACGATTTCTGTTTGAAGATCCTGCCTGTGTTCCTGTTTGGCTTCCCTGGATGATGGACTGTAATCTATAAGTTTAAATAAACCCTTTCCTTCCCAGCTTCTTTTGGGTCACAGTGCTTGATCAGAGAGCAACAGAAAGCAAACTAGACCATCTGCATGCAACTGACATGTTGTAAGAAGAAAGGACATTATGAAAGTCATCAAGTATTGTCTCATCAGCAACGATGTGCTTCTCAGGTCCGCGATGAAAAAAAAAATTTGAAAAAGCTTTCTCACTCGTCTATCCCTTCCCAAGTCATTTTCTTGGAATTAAAAAATTTATGTCAATAAATTTGCTGTTTCTATCTACTCTCTAAGGGCCCTTATGAAAAATGCATGGATATACACAAAGAGAGGCACACAGACAAGCTGACATATTTCGTATTATTACGGGGAAGCTGTGGCTGGAACTCTGAGAAACTCCTACTACTTGACTCCCTGTAGTAACATTGCTTGGGATCAGCCTGCACCCTGCAGAGACAAGCCTAAGAGTTCACATCTTTCATGCTGGACCTCCTCAGGATACTCTAATTTTCCACAGCTGCGTCCATGCCATTCACTCCCAGGCTCCTGGCAAACCCAGTCTTGATGGTTGTCAGGTGTGGGAGCCACTGGCTCTGGGGAAGGGAAATTAACCCTCTTTCTGCCAGAACCCTCAGACTCATGCATGGGCATATTTTTCATTTCTCATCATGATCAACTGGTATGAATGTTTAAATCAGTCAGAAAGCATTCTAGTCTTCAATGCATTAGAGCAGAGTGCTCCGGCTCCAGATACGCGGAGCCAGAAAGCTGAAGGTTTGCAAGTGCTGGGTCCACAATGATGCTCAGAAGTTACATCATCATCCTGACAAAGAAGCTACAGAGGTGTCTGACTCGTTTCAAGAAGAGGAGAAGGTCACTGCGCTCACTCTCTCCTTCATGCTTTGCTCTCTTTAGAAAAACAAGCTCTTATAAAATTTTTAAAAGGATCCAGCTATTCTAGAATGGTACGTTTCTGACCATTTTAATTATTTGATTTGTTTCCTTTTCTGCTTGGTGCACAGTCAGAGGCAAGTTAAAGTGGCTGGAGCTGTGAGTGGGCCATCGTAAAAAGCCCAGATGACAGTGGGAAATTGCCTTTGTGATGAAGGGAAACATTAATAAAAGCTTCTCTCCTGTTTACCCTTTTAAATTGGCCCTAGAGGAGTTGTTCAAACTACCCCGTTGCAGTGGTTGGCTGATACATTGGTTGTGAAATGCTCTCTGTCCATAGGTGGTAGAGAGATCTACCTTTTTTTCTGACCTAGTTTGGTATATCATTGAAGTTTCCTTTGAACTCTTTTGTCCCCTTGTGATCTTGCACAAACCTTAAGACTGTCCATAAAATGTTGCTGCATGTTTTAGGAAAATGCCCCATTTTATTTCCTTCGAGGCCCTCAAGACAATAAATCTTTCTTTCTACCTGTAGTTTGGGGACTGCTATGGATGATACAGAAATAGCTAGAGATTTTATGATAATCACTTTAATTTAGAATAGCAAGAAACATGAAGAAACATGGAATTTTTTTAAATGTGAATTTTCTGAATAGCCCGGATTCAACTACACTTGTAGGATGTCTAACATAATGCACCAAAGAACGTGTGGAGATCACTTGAAGGTCCTTCTGCAGAGTCAGAGGGTTGAAAAGATTCATGTGGCTCAGTTGTGTGAGCAAGCACAGTCAGAAAGCGGCCAAAAGGGAACAACCCCTGGAACAGCCTGTCCTCTTCCCACCCTCCTGCGTGCTTAGCACAGCAGCAGGGCAGAGGCTGAGCTCAGAGCCTCACTGACAGTACAAGGCAAAAACTTCTTGGAGTTCAAACTCCAATGCCCTCCCGGAGGATTCCATTAGTGAGGGACATAGTTGCTATTCTACATCACTTTTTAAATCTGGGTTCAATTTCCACTGGTTGTGTGTTGGGGGGGGGTGTCTGTGAAAGAACAAGGAAAATTCGATCAAGTTAATAGCTATTGACAAAGACATCTATTGATTTTTCTGCTATTAAGTTTCATAATCAAATGAACACAGCCCCCAAAGTATATAATTTTTTAATTCTAATTTTTATAGATGAATAAAATGTAGCCATAAGAGATTACATCCCACTCACTCAAATGATAAATGGGTGAAAATCAGAATATTCACCTGTTCCAACACTATTTTCTGTTTCTTCTATATAGAGCATTCTTCCTTGAAAAGAAAAATGATTTTAAAATATAAATTTTCTTTAGTGTTTTAATACTTTTCTAGTTAAAAGACTCTTCATGTTACAGAAGACAAAAAAAAGTATATGAATACATGAAGACTTACTCCAAATTATATGGATATCTTTTTTCTTTTAAGTTTAAATGCTATACATTACTTTAATCAAAATGCTTTTATAATTTAAATTAATTTACTTAGAAAGAGGAGTTTGAGAACATCAACATTCTGAACATCATAAACATGATCCCAACTGTCCTCATCACCTCTCAGATTTTCTTCGGCCTTACTGTTTTCTACTACATTTCCTTGCAGACATCACCAATAGCTTTATGTCATCAGGTATGTTTGTTCGAGTTGACAATTTCATTTAAAAACAGTTGTACAACATGTAGCCTCTTTAGTTCTCCATGATACCTTTCACAGTCCTTCATAGGGCGGAGATATAGTCCTGTCATCTTTTAAACCACTGATATTTATTCCATCATAAGGATATAGTCAGATTGTATCTGTTCCTATCTATTATTACAAACTCTATTTATATTTAAAGTAGATTTCTTTGGGAATCATATATCTGGGTCTTATTTTTACTCCAGTTAAAAAAAATTCTACCTTTTATTTTATTTGGAATATTTGGGCCATTTATACTTAACATAATTATTAATGATGTGTATATTGAGAATAACATAAAGGGTTATATAAAAAGCTGAAAAGAAAGATTTTCTGTGAGTCTAATTTTCTCTCACTTTTTACCTTCTTTTAATTCAGCATTTAAAATTTTCATTTTATCACTATTAAGTACTTTAGTTTGTATGTATGTATGAGTATACATGTGTGCATATATAATTGTTCTAGGGTTTAAATAGTCATCTTCGGGGTTTGAGAGATGGCTCAGCGATTAAGAGCACTTGCTGCTCTTGCAGAGACCCAAGTTAGTTACCCAGCATCCACAGGTGAGCTCACAACCTTCTGTAACTGCAGTTCCAGGGTTATGACAGCTTCTTCTGGCCTCTTGTGGTAGCAGGTACATACATGGTGCATATACATCCAAACAGGCAAGCAAAATAGTCACACATATAAAGTAAAATATAAAATTAAAAATTATTTTTAAATGTTCATCTTCAATGTGATAATCCTATCTCTGGCCATTGTTATACCCGTTCGTATACATAAATCTCAGAGTTGTGCTGGTCTTCCTTTACACATCTGTGTGTTACTGTTCTTATCAGAGTGTGGTGCTTCCAGTTAGAAACACATGGTAACCGTAAAGCTTGCTCATCTTCTCAGGTTTTATCAGTGGTTCTAGTACTATTCTGTATGCTTTCCAGTGCTTGGGGAAGTTTTACATAATGGTTTCCAGTGTTGTATTATACCTGCTTAAATAAAGATGGAAGAGTTGTTCCTTCATGATCAAAAGCATGGATCCTGTCTTATCCTGAATTCTTATGATAAAATAACTTTCAAAACTGTAAAGTTCTTTGATCCTCTACCACTGTTACTTTCACTGAGCAAGTATTTGGTTCAGGTTTACTCTGAAATTTGCTAAGTTTATCCTTCCATGAACCATAGAATATATTAAAGTACACGCTTATGTTGGAAGAAAGAGTAAGAAAATTAGGACACACATTTCAAGAACGACTCAAAACATCTGTGGCATCATCATTCCTAGAGGAGCAGTGCACAGTTTTCTGTAGATTTCTAATGGGTGTAGACAATGAGCTTCCAGGAAACGCCTATAAAATTATTCAAATTCATAGGTATAGACATGGAAGACAGAAATAGGGGGAAAGGAAGGAGATGGAGGAAAGATGAGGAGGAAAAACAGGGAGAGACAGAGAGAATCAGATATTTCTCTCTCTGATTCATTTAGATCCTCGTCAATTTCATCTACATTAAACAAAGCCACACCCTCCTACCCAAGTAGCCATTCGACCACCACTCTGAGTCCTGCTTCTTTTCTGATTACTGCCATTTTGGGGAGAATGCCGGGGTTCACGTTTTATCACTTCATTGCTAAAAGTTCCTCGATGGCTTTTCACCAAAGTTAAATAATTTTCAGTATAGTAAATGACGGTGTTTTCTTGTAGTGTTTGCTTCTCATGCTATTCTGTTTCATCTCTCCTTAGTTATCAAGAAGCCTTCTGAAACGTGCCCATTCTCCACTGTGTGAGCAGTGCATCTTTGATGCTCTTTCTGCCTCTGCTGGTACTGTTTCATCCTCTCACAATTCCTCCGTCCGTCTCGCCCTCCTCCTTCTCCCTTTCTCTTTCCCACATTTCCGGGTTCTTATCCCACACTGCGGTGGTGCCAGCGAGTGTTTGCGTTTTTTACTTTGTGTTTATTTCCTTGTTGTTCCCAGAGCAACCAGAACAGTCAGACTACGTTGCTCTAGTCTAATAATTTCTTTACTTCCTTGTTGATCTCACTAGATTGTGAACTACTTGAGTTCAAATACTATGTTTTCCATTATTTAATCACTGGGGTGTAGTAGACCACCTGGCATGCAATAAATATTCAATATGTTTGTTGATAAAATAATTAAATCCATTGCTCGTGCAATCATCAAACTGGCACTCTTGATTTGTTTGATACTTCAGTTTAGACCTCTAAAGTCCCTCGAAATTTCCTTCCTACAACCGACCATGAAAAACATCTTCTTTTTGTTATATGTGATTCTTGCTAAAAGGAAGCACAAGACAAATTGCACCTCTTTACCTTTTTAAATGTGAAATCTAGTATAGTATTTATGTCCAAAAATACAAATATAAAGATATATATATATACATATATATATTCAGTAAGTATTAAGAATCAGAGGTCTACAGAGATGTTTTCAACATTTCATGAAACCTATACTTCGTTTTTTTCCACTTCCAAATTACAGCTGTTCTTGCTTTTGAATTCAGTTCAAGGTATTCAATTTAGTCTTTACACCTTTTGAGAACTGAGCCTTAATTATCTTCCTGATCATCGCATTGCCTCTGCATCCTCAATTTAGCACTTGCTCACAGAATAATCTTGGCAGAGCACTTACTCCTAACACTCAATTTTAGGTTCTGAATATGATCCGCTTAGTGATTTGAGCATATACCTTCACCTTATGTCCAAAGTCATTCATTCACATTGATAATAAACTCCTTTGATTCTTTTTATCTTTAGAGCATTAGCCTCCCTTAACAAAATCATCTTATATTAGATGAAAAGAAGTTAAATATTAATTAAAACTTTCCCTATTTCAACTAAAATTTTTAAAAAACATGAAAAGTCTAAATTGAATTAACAATAAAAGCTTAAAAATAGAGATAATTTGTTGACTAAAATAAGTAGCAGACATTATCACCATCAAGGCTCCAGTTCAGTTTCACCTCTGTGTTCCACAGCACTGACTCAATCCCATCATTTGCCTCACAGTGAAGAGATTCTCCTCACCCAGGATTTCATGTCTTTAGACCATTTTCTTCGTAATGAAATAGAAGCTGACTCCCAGGGCATCCATGAGAAATCTACCAATTCTCTTCCCTGGTGCCCAGTCGCATGATTTCTTATGACCTATGACCTATATCAATTTGGACTGCTTAGGTGATTATTTGCTCGTCATAAGAGAAATTCTCTGTAGACAAAGAAATATCTTATCCTGTTTGTAATAAATTTATACCTGAACTAAGCAACACTTTAAGTAGACTGGAGTTACCCTGATGTGGGTAAACTACTGGACGTTGAGGTGAGGTAAGTACTCTAACCTGGTGCTTTGAAACAGGAAGAGTAACTCTGGGGTCTAAATGTCATGGGAATTTATAACTCAAACTGATACACGGCATATTCAAATATTTTAAAGCAAAAATAAAGTTGCTTTAAATTAGGGTTGACATCTAAACTGAAGAGAGTATGCGACACACAGTTAGATTTTCATTTCAGATAATCAACAAGTAAATGCTTGTATAGTCATTTCCTGCGAAATTTTCTGGACATACCGTGTAAATTGCAATACCTGAATTATTCAAATATTCTGTAATGAAGATAACATGTCTGTGGGAAACAAAATAAAGATAAGATTCACCTGACTGTACTTTTCCGCTGTTACTCTAGCCAGTGGCCTTGCAGGACTCAGGCAACTGTGTAAAAATTTAGGGAGGAATGTAAGTTCAACATTGCAGGTTTCAACGGGACTCTCTCTAGTCTGTGTCCCTGTCCATATGAGTTGCTAAAATGGCACCAGCTTGTTCAGCTCTATCCTCTTTCCTTATTGGGAAGAAACTGTCCATCATTTGTCAATGGGTGCGTTCTGCTTATTCTGGGCTAGAGGTCTCTTGGTTCAGGCTCTTTGGCTGGCTGATGAGGGTCTCTACCTCTGATTTTCAGATTTAAGAAACTCATTTAACAATTACCTCCTTGAAATTTCTCTTGTACTCAGCTTTTATAAATAGTAAACTTGACATCCCGGGCTCTACTTGATACTTCTTTGCAGGGTTTATTTTTTCTTATTTGATTTGCTGCATTGGAAGGGGAAGAGCTACTATTTACACGCCTGCCTTTGAAAACTCAATCCAAATCATTCCTGAAACAGAATAGAGATGAGATATCTACGGGTATTCAAATTCAGGCGCTTGACCTCTGTCCACAGCTCCAAACAACTATCCTCTAGAAGGAAAATCATGATTCTAGAAATGTAGGGCATCTAGGTAGAAAGGTGATAGAGATCTTGGGATGGGCATTAAACACCTGTTGGCATGGTATCGTATGAACTTGGTTGGGTTTTGTTCTATCACAGCAATCTTAGGTGCCGCATAGAAAGCTATTTTCCAAAATTGCCAAAACATTTACAAGGATAAAATCATCCAGAACTTCCAAGGGTCTTATATTGTGGACACAAAGAAGGAAATTCACTTGAAAGCCTCAACCTTTCAAAAAGAGCTACTGTCCTCACACTTAATGCATGTGACAAGGCTGGCTGCAGCATGTGTGTCTGGGTCTAACAAAGATCACGTATCAAAACTTCATGACCACGTTAATGTGTAGCTTATGCCCCTCCCTATGGTCTTTCCCTTGGTTTTATTATTACTGACAATATTGTAAGAGCCGTGTGAAATGGCCAATTCACACATGTGCCATGTTTTGTACACTGCCTGAACCCGCTGGAACATGATTTCCCTAAGAATGATGGCAGTAATAAACATCTTCTGGCAGAGGCTTGCAAAATCTGCACCCATTTTAGTCACTCAGTAATGGCCCATAAAATTCTTTGAGAACTGCAGGAGAAAAACATTGTACAAACTCCTGCATAAATTAAAACTAGAAGTGCCAGCTCAATAGAACTCCACTTCCCACACTAGGGCAACTACGGAGCAATTAAAAATAAACAAACTATCACACGTGGGTGCAGCCAACGGTCATCAGAGAAAAGTGTTCACTGTTGGAGATCAAACCATTACCCAGCACTTTCCTTGAGTAGACTTCTTCTTTGGTCTGCGAAAATACACAGAGTAATTTACGCAGTCCTTTCTGATATACTCTCTTACAAAGGCAGTGTCAAAAGTAAAATGTTCATCATGATTTCTCTTTACATTAAGGATCATTTCTCTGTACAGAATATGTACTGTAGACATGGAAGCATTCCCAGTTGCCTTCTTTCCATCAGAGTTTTATACGTGAGCTCTAATATTTTCATGGCTGAACAACTCAGGGATGCTCACTTTTTTCAAGATCAAGTTTCAAAGACTGTAGCCCGGTGACCTTTTGGCATTCATCTTAAGTCTGTGAAGAAATGATTTTAAGGAGGAAGCCACTTGAGTCAGTCAATGAGGTGGTTGTTGTGGTACTAGATCAACCACCACTGAACACTAAACACTGCCCACCTTCTGTATCAGCTGATAATATTCTATTCTTTTGTTTATTTATCTGAATTTCATCAGGTTTTTTTTCTTTTTTAATGAAATCTGATCTCAAGTATCCCCTTAAACCCCTGATCCTGCAACATCTGGCCCACCTCTTTGCCTCCCAATGTATCCTGGAATCATAAATTCATGCCCACATTACTGGCTGTGTCCTACACTTAATACTTGGTGGGTCAGATTTTGCTAAATTCAGCAGGAAGAAATTCCTCAGGTTAATAGAATACCTATTAATTCCAGCAGAGGAGAGACTGAGTCAAGAGGACTGTCATGATCCAAAGGCCAGTGTGAAAAACACAGGACTATCAGGTCACTCAGACCTACAGAGTGGTTCAAAAAAAATTGTTTTTAATGTTGTTCTTTAATATATGAGGTGGAGGGCTTCGGGTGTGTATATGTGCAAAAATGACACTCTTGTCAAAGAAGGATGCTTATGATATGCCACAGAATGTTGAAATAGGAGAGAACAAATCTCTCTCAGGGAGCTGATTATACCTGAAGAAAC
The DNA here is from genome assembly GCA_035773235.1 of Eospalax fontanierii. Taxonomy (NCBI): domain Eukaryota; kingdom Metazoa; phylum Chordata; class Mammalia; order Rodentia; family Spalacidae; genus Eospalax; species Eospalax fontanierii. The sequence goes on from CM069543.1 coordinate 18,671,235, forward strand.
TACCAGCTTACCTTCTATGAAAAGCTATGCCCCCAACCAAAATATTCTGCGGTTTTTCAGTTTTCTTCCCCAGGATGCTTGTGATGTCTTCTCTACTGACTTTTCCACTTGCTAGTCTTGCATCCCAGGCCACCTCCTTCTCTAAGTTGTGGGCATACAGATACACCTCCCACCACTGCATTCACACAGCATCACCAGGATGCAAGAGAAAAGGCAATCTTGTGTTTTGGAGAACTTATGCAAACTTTTATAACACCAGGTTATTTACTGTAGTGGCTTGAAGGAGAATGTCCTGCACAGGGTCTAAGTATTTGAATATTTTGTCCCCAGTTGGTGGAACTGTTTTGAGAGGTCTTAGAAGGTGTGGCCATGTTGGAGGAAGCACATCACTAGGGGCGGGCTTAGAGAGTTCTTAAGCCTTGCTGGAACTCCATTCATTCTCTACTTCTGGTGCCTGCTTGAAGATGAGAGCACTTAGCTTCTGTGTCTACTCCAGACATCTCTGCTGCCATATCTCCCTGCCATGATGGGCTCTTGCAGCTTTGGAACTGTCAGTTAAACAAACTCTGCTTTATGTAAGTTCTTTTGGTCAGTGTTATCACAGCAACAGAGAAGTAACTAGTACATTTTACTAATCACAATGAAGGTACACAGTGTTGCCTTAGGATCACATTTTTTCCCAATATTGAGCTAGGCAGTCAGTACATACATAACTGTGGTTATTAGTTTAGGAAGAAAAAAAGAAATAAGGAGATGGAGAAGGTTAACAGCCTCATATGAGAACAACATATAAGAAAGTACCAAGAATTACCTATCGACATGATTTGGTTCTTAATTCGCAAACAACTTATCTTAAGAGGCCTTAGTTAGCACATTCATAAAATCAGGCAAATTGGCTACTCTCTGAGATAAGTGGTCCATGCACTGGGAATGTATCAGTTTGTAGTGATCTTGCCTAGCATGCATCAGTCTCTAGGTTTGATCACCAGAGACTGAATGACTGATTTATAGAACAAACCTATAATCCCAGCACAGAGGCAGAACAACCAGAGGATCAGAAGTTCAAGACCCTCAGAAAGTACATAGGGAGTTTGTGGCCAGCCTGGAAAACAGGAGACTCTGTCTCAAAAATTAATCCAACAGTTAATTATTAAGACTGATTTTAAGCAGGTTGAAAACACAAACCAAAGTATTCAATCCATTTTCTTTCCTAGTTCCAGAGCTCCAGTCTAGAGAATTTGCCTATCTAGATCCCAAGTTCTGCCATGTGACTGGTACCTTGGGTCTACTGTAAACTCATTAATTTAGATGTCATAAGAGAAATTGATCTAATTTTCTCAAGGAAGACCAATGACCTATGCTGTACAATTAATGATTAGCCATGACAGATATCACAGTAAATACTTAACTCGGGCTGTACCAATCAATATCCTTCCAAGAATTTCTGGAACTAACCAGAAAAAAAATTCCTTTTTTTTTCTTCCTGATTGTAGTAATGATAAGAATTTGACCTATTTAGAGTGATTATAACTAGGTTGAAAGTTGAGACAGAAAGAAAAATATTTATTTTGAATCCTTATATACAATGGTCCAAAGCCTGTTCTTTTTGTCCTTTTTCACTTGCTTATTGTTGTGGTTTTGGTTTTGGTTTTGGTTTCTTATGGATATTCTTTCCTTCCCATTAAAATATATACTTTCTAGCCAGGTGTTATGTCACATCCTTTTAACTCCAGTGCTCAGGACAGAGGCAGGCAAATCTGTGATCTACACAGAGAGTTAAGGGCCAGCTTGGGCTACAGGGAAACCTTGCCTCAAAGGAAGGAAGGAAGGAAGGAGGGAAGGAAGGAAGGAAGGAAGGAAGGAAGGAAGGAAGGAGGGAGGGAAGGAAGGAAGGAAGGAAGGAAGGAAGGAAAGAAAAGAAAGAAGAAAGACAGAGAGAAAGGAAGAAAGAAAAAGATAGAGAGAAAGAGAAAGAGAGAGAGAGAGAGAAAGCTTTTTTGGCATTCTTCCCTAGAAATTTATGGAAACTTTTTGGTGAGATAAAGTAGGCAAAAACTATCTTAAACATTAAAAAACTATACAAATGTATGACTATAACTTTTATTTAGCTTCCTACCATAAGACGTAAATTCATAGTTTAAAACAAAATTCTATGTTAGCATCATTATTCAAATAAAGGCTATAATCATCCAAAACAAATTTTATGCCCCCTGATCCTAGGTGCTTAAAGGGAAGCTTGCTTGCAGGGACTAGGGAGACGGCTCAGTGGTTAAAGCACTTGTGAAACAGCAGCAAAGATGAAGACCTCAGTTAGGATTCCACAATCCACAGAAATGCTGGGCAAGCATGGCAGCCCACCTACAATCCAGCACAGAGAAGGCTGAGACAGGGTATCCGGAGCAAACTGGTTAACAGGACTCGCCAGATGGATGAGCTCTCTGTGTAGTTTGAGAGCCTGCTTCAGGGAATAATACAGACAACTGGACAGCTATGAAGGCAGATTCATAAGGTCAATCTCAGTCCTCAAATATATAACACATGTACAGCTGCACAAAGACCTGTGCACTGCCTATGGCCCCTACATATAGAAGCTTGCTTACTGGCTCGGGACTGGTTTCTCCATTATGCAGTTACTGAAAAGGCAATAGAAATACATTCCCTTTACACCTCATAGTTTCTGCTTCTTTTGCTCAGTTCTCATTATATTTTAAACATTTAGAAGAAATGTGCTAAATGTCAGGAATTAGTATTCGACTAAGTAAGAATGAAAGTAGAGTGTGAAAGAAGTTACATCTACAGGATTTTGAAAAGGGTCTAATATCGTTAATCCGCATAGTCTGGGCTAACCCACTTCAGTAAAGATTAGTAGTTTCAGAACTCAGTTTGCAAGATGATTATATGGTTAATGCAGGATTAAATTTTATTCCAATTATAAGCCTGAGTTTGGAAAATGTCCTAAAGAGAATGAAGGGAAAAAAAATAAAAATAAAAACTCCTACATTTGGTTTAAAGTACTTTTAAATATGTTTCCTAATTGCCGGGGGCTATTTTGCTCTTCATCTAATCATTGAATTACTGAAGCTCAACCTATCTGATAAAATGAAATCAGATAATGTCTTATCTGAGTGTCAGGCTAGGCATCAAATGGGCAGTCTGTCAACTACTAGTAGGGCTCTGCACACTGAACTAGCTGCATGGCTGCTACTTGTGGCAAGCCAATTCACTAAAGAAAGAGAAGCTTTAGAAAAGGGAAAACATTTGCAAAACTGTGCTTTTAGCTAGTTAATAAAACTGCTTGTTATTTAAATAAAGGTAATTAAAAGTGTAGTGCACTGGAACTATTTTGACTTTGCTCAAAACAAGAAAAAATATCAGAAAACAAAAGAATTTTTTTTAAAGGAAGAATCAGTACCCCCCAAGAAGACATAAGCTTCACAATGCGAGCTCAATCAATACTTTCAAATAGCTGGAAATTAGCTCATTTAAATAAACAGTAGTTTTATGACTTTTTCACCAGGGAAACCTGCATTTCCTTGGGGTTCTTGAATTAGTGAGTTCCACACCAAAGTTCTGTAAATTAGCTACATGGGTATTCATAACATCCAGAGCCTCTTTCCTGCAGGGGGGTCCACTGGGCAGAAATCAAAGATCCGTGGGAGTCCTCTGACTCTTGCCATCTTCTACCCAGAGTGCTGGCAGTGTCGCTTCA